>JALXJV020000015.1:32681214-33339983 GCA_024633595.2 Lepomis macrochirus
TCAGAGATTTTTTTTTAAAAAGCTGGCTCTAACCAGTTTCTTTCTTTACTTCACGCACTGAGTGTCTGACACTTACTTGCTGTATTAAAAAAAATAAAGGTAGTTGTGGAATAAATAAATAATTTAAAATAATATTACAAATTAAGCTACACACACAAACCCCGTCTCTCTCTTACTCACACACACACACACACACACACATACCTGGGTCCTGCACCACGAAGGAAGTTCAACAAACCCAGCATATGTTTTCGTTATCTGGATTCACTAACACTAACAATGGATCTTGATAAGCGGCACCACGAAGCTGGTTATCAACTCGGTAAATTAACCCAGGGTTTCCCGATCGAGCCGGGAGCGTGTTCACATAAAAGAGGCGGTGTTAGCAGCAGATGACCAAACAGACATGAACAGGTCCACTGTCAGCAGAGCGTTATATTTTACCATCGAAGATTAAACTGTAACACTACAGAAATACGACAGTAGCACAGCTGAAACTGACACATGCAGGGAGACAGAAAATCGCAGACAGTGTGAATGCCCAAATGAACAGGCGTAGTCTATAATAATGCAACCCGATCGCATCTCATGCGTCACATATACACACTTTGGAAAAGTCGTGTCTATAGTACGCAAAACGGCGATTTTGCGTGTATATGATATAAATAAAAAATATTAAAGACATTTAAAGGCAGTAAGTAGGCTGATCCTGCTGTACTGTAAAAACCTGTAGGCAACATTAGCCTGAGGCTTTTAATCAGTCTCAAAAGTTTCTCCACATCACCGCTGCAAACATAAAGCAGCCTATTGGCTAAAACAGTCTGTGGGATTTCCTACAGATGGTGATGTCATTTTCCAGAGAGCTGATTAGTCAGTAGGCAGCCACAGAGTTAATCTCTTTCCTGGAACATAACCTGCTCAGAGCAGGTTAACCGTTCATAAAAAAAATAAAAGTTAAAAAAAGAAAGTTATGTTGAGTATGAAAACTCTTGTTCATTACATTTTACTTCATAATTACAACCGCATGTGTTGTATTCATTGTTGGAAAACTTGTTCTGTATATAGTTCGTTTGTTATCGTGATCTGAAGTGTTAAATCCCGCCCACTTTCTGGCTAGGCCCCGCCCAATCCGAGTACAGATACAGATCATTTATATTGTTAACAGATACAGATACAGATAATGCTGTACTCGCTCATCCCTATTGCCTAGCAACCTAATGGTGTTGACAAGACTCAAAACATCAGCATCCCCAAGAAATTGTGTTATTAGTGTCATAATACAGCACATAACCAACCACCCAAAAAAGACACATTCTTCTTCATTTCTTTAATTTGTTCAGTGTGTTTAGCTGGGAGATAAAACTTGGACATCAGGGGCCGTATTACAGAAACTTCCTAACCGGCAGATCCTATCCTAACTGCTTGGTAAACATGGTTATAAGGGTTAGGAACTAATTTAGGAAAAAGACCATCAGCTTAACAGTTCCTAAGTCAATATTCCTTTCCTAACTTTAGATAGGAAAAGTGTATTACAGGAACATGCTAACTTCGTAAAATCTTAAATAAACTCTCCTAACTTTAGGAGAACTGTTTAGCTCTCCAATCCCACTCTCTATCTGACTGTACTCGAGTTAAGCGTTATGTGGATTTGGATTTCTCGACGGTGGTTACCAACAAAGTCATCTTAATTTAGGTTCAATAATAGTTGTTGTTTTGCTCCATTTTCAGTGTATGTTTCATTAAAAAAAAACAACTACAAAATACAGCGATTAAAATCAGTTCAGCTCGGCAACGAGAGAAAGTGTCATCGGTTGCTAGGTAACAGACATAAAATTTGATAACCAATGTTGGATTGCGTATTTAGGATTTCCTAACCTGAGATAAGACGGATGAAGTAAGATAAGATAGGAATCCTAAAGTTCGTTAGGATTTGCTTCTGTAATACCAAACTGAGAAAAATCGTATCCAGACTCTTTCTATCTTAACTTAAGACTTAAGATAGGAAACTTTCTGTAATACGGCCCCTGATAACTAGCAGTTCTTCATGTTAAGGTAACTGGTATAATCAATAGAAAAGGCAAGAGCAATGTCTACATACTGTAGGGCCCCTGTTTCAGTCACATTTTCTGGGGTAAGTCAGACATCAGACAGTTGAAAGATTTAACAATTTTCAATACAAACTCATTTCATTGGGGGATTACAATTCTTCTTAGGGCCACCCCTGTTGATACAGTAAATTTGATGTTGGGTCCTAGGAAACCAGCTACTTGCAAGACCCTGTGTTCTGTGACTGCAGCCCTGAAGTTGCTTATATTTGGACAGAGAGATAAATGAAGCAATGCAAGAACAAACAGTTTATCTGCATCAGTTGTCTGCAACCGAAAGTTTGTTTTAATGGTTATTGATTTTAGACACTTACAACTTTAAAGTTGCTTGTTATTCTGTCATGTATCTGAATGATAATAGAAGCAGCCAGACTATCATTCTCTCCTCAGAACAGCAAGCTCTCAGTCTAATGGATCCCTACCACTGCTCTCCCGCCTCCCAGTCTCTGGAAGTAACACTGCTGATGGTCGTGCAAAGCGGTCAGTATGCAGTCCTTTCCAAACGTTTTCGTGTTCTTACGTCCAGTGGATGTGGCCATCTGTCGGCATCGGCCCGCTGCCCTCTCCCAGGTCTCATTATGTTGGCATGGCGCTGAATATCAAACCAATGCCATACCGCCTGCTGGAGCAACCACTGAGCCATAGTATGCACTGGCACACACTGAGAGACACTAGTGCACATGTAAGCATGTGAGGCACACATACACACACTTATTTGTGCACACAATATTTAGCTGAAAGGCCTCTCAGTAGAAAAACTAAGACACACACGTGCCTTTTGTAAAGTAAACTTAAATGAATACGCACAGTTGATCATTTAGGTACAATACATTATATTAATGGGTTTGCTATTTTCATTCCTATTTACTCACACAAAACGCACATTTATATTAAGGCCGACCATTCTTTATTCTGTACTGTTTTAGAATATTTTTATTGTTTTCCCATATGTGAAGATAGATCACTACCACGCTGTATCATAATGGGATGAAAGAAAACTGAATGGAAGGTGATTAAAACAACAAAACAAAGACAATTTAGACACTGTGCTAAGCTATGATATGTCAGTACATGTGCTATGTTTAAATAATGGCATTAATGTAGGTATAAATGTGGTTTGGACTATATGGGCTGAATCATGCAAAGCTCTGCCACATAGTGCAGAGCTTGTCATGCAGATAGCACAAAGTCTAGAAGAAAAAAAACAACGTGGATACTGCTGACTAAGATGTGACATACTACCATATTTCCAGAGGGTGATGGGGGCAAGTGGGGCTGGACTCCTTCCGAAGTCTACAGCTGTGTCTCAATTCAGGGACCGCATCCTTCGAAGGCTGCATTTGAAGACCGAATACATCACAGTCGATGCGAGTAGGCTGTCCCATTTCGAAGGCTCCTTCAAATGCGGCCGACAAATGCAGCCTTCTTTTCGTCCGTTTGGAGGATCCAACAGCTGGATCCTTCGCAGCCCCAGGTATCCCGACATTCATTGCGCGCCGGTTGATTGTCCCAGCATAAATAATGGCATCGGCTGTGGTTGTGGAGTTGAGCCCCCCGGATTTTACTTATAAATGTAAGTATGGGATTTCAACTCACTTCAAAAGCCAACTACACAAATTTAAAAATAACGAGAGGAATTAAAGCGCAATGTGTCGTTTAAATAATAGTTTTGTGGAAGAAGTTAACGTGAGTTACGTGATTAACTGGCGAGCTAACGTTACCTGAGGTTGTTGATGTGCTAACATTAACGTTAAGTTAAACTCTGCTGGGCAAGCTATAACCTAAAAAATAAAGCCTTTAACGGCTTCCCTTAAAAGCGAAGAGGTTCAGAGTCAGACCCAGGTCTTACCGAGATTTTCGCGATTTTATACATCACTTATACTTAATATTATGTACATGAAAATACCACGTAACGTTAGACTAATTTAACGTTAGACGGGTTGTGAACCCTGCTTGGTTTTCAGACAGTTAACAGTTGACAGTTAGTAACGGTTACAAAAACCTTGGGCTATAGTACACGGTTAATGTAACTAGGTTATTTTGCAATTTATGCTGCTTAGTGTTTGGTGATGTGAAGCAAAAAACTTACTTGAACATGTTTTGTTTTAGGGAGCAAGGAGCAAACTGCCCTCTTCATTAAATTGAGGGGGGAGAGCGACCACCTCTTCACCGGGGCAAAATTTTCTGCCAACGTGGCTTGGAGGTAATTAAAGAATCAATAGCCCCTTTGTAATATCTGCATTTATTCATCGTATACTTAAAGTTACAGTTAAATGAGCCCCCATCCTATTCAAAGTCTTTAACAATAAGAAAACCAGTAGATGGGGCAGCCCTTTGTTGTGTTTTTGTCTCTCTGTCCTGTCACCTTTTCCAGTCTTCACAATATTACCATTTCTCTTGTTTCTCTGTGATTAGGACAATTTTGGAGAAAATGTGCCTGTGGGGGAAGGTGACTTCCCTCCAAGCAAAAAAAAAGTACAAAAAAAAACAAAACAAAGTATGTATGTGTTTTTCATAATTTTTGTATAAATTGTTCACTGTGTAGCATAGCATAAAGGGAACTACAAACTGCATTCATCTTACAACTCTGTTTTAATATAATACATACATTTAGTTTTTACGTTGTATATTCATTTCAGCCATGCACGTTAATAAACATAGTTGCTGAAATTTGTTTTTCTGCTGTTGTTATTTACCATGATTGATTTCCTGTGCCTTAGGATTGCAAGTGTCCAGGGTCAGGAGAGGGTGTAGGGGGGAAGCCCACTGCTGCAACTTGGCCCTGGTTTGTCCTCATGGATGAGGTGTTGGGACAGAGGCATTCCACCACCCCACCTGTCGTAATTGCCTCTATCCCTGAGGACACACCAGGGCCAAGTACTGCAGTGGGTGACCAGGAGGAGGAGGAGGAAGACATGGAGAAGGAGAGCCAGCCGAGAAAGAGAAAGAGGGACAGAGAGGATGAGCTGCTTCAGCTTCTCAAGGAAGACATGAGGTTGCAGAGAGAGGCAGAGGAGAGGAGAGCACAGGAGAGCAGAGAGAGGATGGACAGGCTGTTCTCTCTTCTAGAGAAACTTGCCGAAAAATAATCTTAAAAAATAATATATATCATATTTATTAATCAATTCAAATAAAATGTTTGTTAAATAAATCATTTTATTTTCTGTGGTCTTTATAACTATTAGTATTTACATATAACATATACAACAACATTAACATATTTACAACATTTATTCCACTGAGCAGGGAGACCCTGGTGATGCTGCTGGACCTGGATGGGCTGCCACAATAAAGACCCTGGTCAGCAGGACATCATCTGGGGTGGTCTCCAGAGTGTGTTGCAGGTGTGGATGCATCTCTCCACTGTCCACCGCATCGTCCATCAGTGGGTTTGCAGGGCTGGTTCAATCGACGGCTTCCATTTCACTAAGATGTTTTAGTAAGAGGCAAGAATAATAAGCTGTGCACACATATGATATGAATAGGAATTTACAGATCTTTTACTTGCCTGTTAAAAATATTGGTGGTCAGGGAGCACCTCCTCCAGGGCAGACACCTCTGCAGACAGCTGGTCACGCCAGGGAGCACCACTGACCGTCTCCAAACCGTTCTCCCCCTCATCCTCTGCCTCATCCTCCTCAGGCTCATCCTCTGGGGCCACAATGTCACCAGCCCCAAGGCAGATGTTGTGGAGGATGGCACATGCTGTTATGACCTGAAATGGTTATAAATATATTTCAGTCTTAAAAAATTTTTTATATGGTTTTTGATGATTTACTCATTAGTATAATTTAAAAAAATACTCACGTGAGGTACAAAGGTGTGGTGCACCTCCAGCGCTTGCAGGAAGATGGCCCGGAACCTGGTCTTCATCATCCCAAAAGCACGCTCTATAATGGAGCGTGCCCTGGAGTGATGGCTGTTGAAGCGCTGGGCTCCCACACCTTGTATTGGCCTCTTGTAGGGCGTGATGAGGGGGAGTGGGTGTACCCTCCGTCTGTAAGGATGAAATGCCCTGGAGGCGGGTAGAGTGAACTCCTGTACAGTGGGCTGTAGCGGAGCACTCTGGAGTCGTGGACCGACCCAGGCCGGCCCACGTAGGTGTCAGTGAAGCGGCCCTGATGGTCACAGACAGCCTGCAGGATGATGGAGGAAAACAGTTTCCTGTTCCTGTAGCACTGACCATCAGGGCCGCTCTGTGGCTTGATGCGGACATGGCAGCCGTCGATTGCTCCAGCTGCTTTAAAAAAGGCTCTGTGTCTTGCTAGCCCTGCAAACCCACGGCATATCAGTTGTAACTCGTCCTCGGTCTTCGGTAGGTAGATGACCTTGTGGCGAATGGCCACCACCTCCTCAGTGACTCTGTGGACGATGCGGTGGACAGTGGATCGAGGCATTACAAAAACTCTGGAGACCACCCTGTATGATGCCCCACTCGCCAGCCAGAAGAGAAACACCAGGGTCTCAATCGTGGCACGCCGAGCCGTGTCTCCTTTCCTGGTTTAGGACAGAGCCTCCCTGCTCAACCGGAAATCCGGCCGTGTGTCCTGCTGGCTAAAGAACCTGTCCAGCACAAGCACACTCAGATTTATCCTGCAGTACAGGGGCCTGTGCTGGTTTAGGGATACAAGGAGAAGAATTGTTATGAAGTGTAGAGAGCTAAGTTAGATAAGGCTTGTATATCTTTCTATTCAACTTACTTTAGCTGATCAATGACAAAAACAGTGTCAATATTTTAATATTAAAGTAAGGTAAATGTTTTCTTTAAATATGAAATTATGTTGTTAAAGTGAAATGGCAGAAGCAATAAACTACGTTAACTGTGATTAATATCGCTGTTAGCTTTAGGGAGCCTATAGTACCTAAATACATATAAAATGCAACGTTTCTTAGTTACTTTCCCCCGTATTCACCTGGCCAGGGTTCTCTCTCAGCCTGAGATACATAATGTGGCGGCGGGTGAAGTATCTCTAGTTCCTCTATTAAGAGGCAAAATATCAAAATTAAAATATTCGTCTCCATGCCGGTGGACCACAGCTGTGACGGTTGCTAGGCGACAGGAGCGCCGCTTCCCCACGCATGGGTAAGGGCGGGGTCAGTTGATGACGCATTAGACAGTCCTCCGTAGACCAGACCGTCTCATTTAACAACGGTCCGTTCGGCCTTCGCAGACCGCATGCCTTTGTAGGCCGCGAAGGCCACGCCCTTCGAAGGATGCGGTCCCTGAATTGAGACACAGCTTCCAACTGTCTCCACTGTCTTCAGAGCATTGAGCTCCAGACTGTTCTGACTGCACCAGGTCACGAGATGGTCAATCTCCCACCTGTAGGTGGACTAATCCCCACCAGAGATGAGCCCAATGAGGGTGTTGCCATTAGCAAACTTGAGAAGTTGACTGATAACTCGTTTGTGTACAGAGAGAACAGAAGAGGGGAAAGACTTCAGGTGCTGGAAGATGAAGTGGAAGAGCCATGTTGACGTCATCGTCTACATACCAGTTGGCTCGGCGGTCAGTGAACTGAAAGGGATCCAGGAGTGGGTCTGTGATGGATTTGAGATGGAACAACACAAGCCACTCAAATTACTTTATTAGCACATTAGCACAGAGGTCAGGGCAACAAGTCTGTAGTCATTTAATCCTGTTTAGTCCTGTGGTCCTTGTTTTTTTGGGGGTGGGGACAGCTGTATGTCAGGGTGAAAGGAGAGACAGAGTCTGGTACGACAGCCACAAATACTTACAATCAGAGCCAGACATGATGGTATTCATTTAATCTGAGAGAACAGAAAATGAGCTTCCCTTACAATTTTCTCTCAGAAAAAGAAATCTGAATGTTTCTTTGTACAGTTTTTGTCAAAACTGAAGTCACATTGTCAAAACTCTTCATACAGCAAAATAGATGTGTATGTGGACCAAACTGTGCTTTCACACAAAATGCATTCAATGACCACTTTCTCCAAAATCCATGAACTCTTTTCTCATTACTACTTCACCACCTGCAAAACACTGTAGATCTGTAGCACATTTTTCAAATGCTAACACACGAGTCCAAAACTGTTAAAAAACACATTCATGACAGAACGATTGCAAATATTCTGCATTTTTGCGGTAGCTGGACAAATATATATACAGAACATCTTAGCAGAACATTTACATACATTTTATGTTTACGTCTATGTGCATAGAGAAATGTGTGTAGTGTTTTGAATGTGGTTTTACAGGAAAGCAGGAAATGTGCTTGTATTCTAGCAGAATTGGTTCATGGGGTTGGTACATCAATTACAGGCTGTGGTCCTTGTGTCTCAGGTGCAAGTTTTAATGTGTAAACAACTGAGAAAAACTGTATTGCAGCACTAAAATAAGTAACTTTTTTTCCACAATTACTGAATGCAGTTTCTCTCAGTCACTTTGGTAAATTTCTAGATTTTTCTATTGGTAAACTATGGCTAAGGTTTGGATGACAATGATTTAAAATGCGCATGGCTGCACTTTTTCTATGGCATATCAATTTCAACAGCACAGAGTTATACATTACAAGGGTTTGGACAGGATTCACAATTACGCTTTCATTGCCTGTACTGTTATTGTGATACAGAAAAAATGAGACTGTTTTACAGCACAAACAAACAAATAAAAAAAATAAGAAATGGAAACATGGAATGATAGATTCTTACTCACATCACAACATCAATTTAATGTAGCACACATTTACAAAAAAAGTCTTATAGACATGTAAAAAAAATGCTTGGCAGATTATGACGTGTTGAAACATTTTCCATGTGGTGACTTACACGTTGAACTTACTAGATGTTTTGGGGGGTAAGACTACTCAACAGAGAACCAGTATACTGTACTAAATTGTGATCAACATGACATACAATAAGCAACTGATAATGTAGTAAACGATTGCACATAATCATTTACATAAATGTGTCGAAGTGTGTGCAATTTTTCAAAAGACAGAAATTGTTATGTACATTAGTGACTTGTGGATGTGGAGGTGAAACAAGTAGAATCTAAATTATGATCTGAAAAAGTGACTAAGAACAACTCTATTCTATACTGATTTATGTGGAAAAAATCAGTTGAACATAAAAGTCCATTATATTTATGTAATGCTCCCTGTTGTTAGTGTTTTGTAGGTTAGTGTGTTTACGAGTGAGATCGTGTGCTTTCGGAGCGAGGACTGTTGCTAGTGTTTTGGTTGAACAAGTCTACTTTGAGACTTGTATGAAGTGTTTGAGGGACTTTTTCAGGTGAGATTAACAGCCTAGCCAAGATGCATGTCTATAATGCAGACTGTGTGAAGGGTTTTGAAAAAGTGGCTTCAGTTTTGACTATGGCATCTGAGCAATTGAAAAAAAACAACTTTAAGTCCATTTACCTTCTCACAAAACAACTGCAGAAAGCAAAAAAGCATGCCTGCTAAAAAAATCTTTTCTTGTATTACAATTGGACTATACAATATATATGACCATGGATTCACTGTGTGCGTGGAGAAGAGATGCTGCAGCTTCTCAGAGACCTGCAAGGTCAATTAATTGCTTCTTATTCAGGCCATCGATTCTATAAAGTGGTTCGGCTGAAAAGGCAATTTCAGAAACCGATCCTGACAGTTAACTTTGGCTCAACCTTCGAGGTAATTTAGAACTGTTTAATATGCGTCAATAGGAAATATTTATCTTCATATGAATTAATTGTGTGATGCAAGAAATCAATGTTTGCGACTTATCTCTTTTCCTCCTGTGTGTGTTTTCAGAGACAAAGAGATCACTGAAGCTAAAGCTTTCTCACTCTGACACATTCTCTACAGTCTCTCCATATTTCATTCTTTCAATATCCCGCTCCTCTCTTGTTCAGTTTTACCATCTTTAAGAGCAGAACTGAAAGACAATCCCAGGAGTGATTAGAGACTGTTAAACGGGGCAAAGCTTTGTAGCACATTTTGCTTCATCTTCCCAACATCCCTCCGCCTTCATGCATCTATTATTATTCTGAGGCTGTTGCCGAGGCGAGAGGAGGAAACTAGCACCCTCAGGTTAGTTGTCTAACCTGTCCAAGTAAGATAGAGGGACCAGGGAGAGCAAAGGAAGGCCTGCTGTAACTTGCTCTTCTGGCGGTCTGGGAGGTCTCAGTGAGTATGAATGATTTACTGAGCAGGGGCCAGTCAGTGGTCTGGGGCCTATGGCAACCACATGTGCAGGACCCCTGTTACCTGCTTTCATTGATTTGAAAAGTGTGTGTGTGTGTGTGTGTGTGTGTGTGTGTGTGTGTGTGTGTCATTTCTTCTTCTCTGGTCTCCCCTTTTTTCTCCCCTCTCGTGGCAAACTAGGCTAACTTCCATTTTGTAGATTTATTTTATGTGTGGTGGAGCTGAAGCAGGCGGTACAATCAACATGGGGGTGGGTTTTCTCTATTTGTCAGAATTACAAGAGATTAAAAGATGTGCCATTGTATCTTTCCTTACTTGCCACAGAACCACGCTGGTCACAACAGCACATAATACAAACACACAAAATACCAAAATATGAAATATGCTGTATATTAAGACAAACTGTCAATGGTTTAATCAAGAACACTGAAAATGAATGTGTTAGCTATTGTTTATGATAAATCCAGTGTCAGGCAAGACTGTTTAGTTTAGTACATTATGATTTTTCTCACTATAACTCAACATACATGGCTTCTTTACTCACCATTTGGCTAATAAAGGAACATAATCCTTCTTACCTTCATGTAGGCCTCGGCCTATCCCATACTTAACTTTCACATTTTAAGATGGTAAAAAACATCAAATAAGTCCAAGTCTCAAGTCTTTGAGCTAGAGTCCAAATCAAGTCTCAAGTCTCTCGTGGTTATTACGAATGCTGTATCACCTGCTGCGTTCAATCCAGGTTGTTAATAAAACTGCATAACTATAAGGAATTCTGTAACTGTAACCTGTTTTTCATTTACAGAGCACAAGCATGTAATGAACAATGCAATTATTGACGGCTTATTAAATACTGTAAGTCAAAACCAGTAAGTCCCCAGACTCTTAAACCCAGTGTAACTTTAACTAAATAAAACTGTAAGGTTATATGATCAACAATTGATCAACAATAAACCTGTAACCTCTTTCCAGCCAACCGTAATAATTAACATGATGGCAGCCAGCAGGACGCAAATAATTACGTTAATCGACCACCACAAGTTCAGCAAACGCTCATTCATCTTTTCATAACAAACGACAGTCCGAGTTAACCTCTCGTAGGTCGTAGCTGAAGCAAGAAGCAAGCTAACGTTAGATGGCCAATCCTGAGGTAAACATGTTTCCTCACCTCAGGTTACTAACCTATTTTGCATTCAGTGCTTCCTTTTATGGGTCTTGTTGTATGAAGTTTTAAAGCCAAAGTTTATGATGAATGTCTCAGCAGCTGCCGCTGTTTGTTGTCCTCTCTCACGTGTGGCCGCGAGCAGCAGATACTACGTGTTACGTAGGCAGGGAGGGAGGGAATAACGGCAAGCTCATCAGACGTTTCCTAAAAAATAAACACTGTTCACAAGTCCCGCACCTCGAGTCCGAGTCGAGTCTGAAGTCTTTTGAGGACGAGTCTCAAGTCGAGTCTCAAGTCACTGTGTGTGCAACTTGAGTCGCACTCAAGTCTGAGCCTCTAACGCGAGTCCAATAACAGACAGACATGAATTCATCAAACTTGCTATTGTTGGCGACGCTTCATTTTAAAATGTTCTTTCACAAAACTACCAGCAGTCACAAACTGTCTGCAACTCGCAGTCTGAAAGTGGGTCCATTTTCCCAGTGTACGCCTCAGCAGGGTGCAGTTTGCAAGTAATGTAAAATAGTAGTAGTAATATTAGTAACAGTAGATTAATCAAGTGGACCCAACATTACGGAGCCTTGAAAACTACCCCGGCTTTTTGTCGTGGATGTTTCACCCAAACCTGCTCATCTTACAATTTTCACTTTAGTTCTTTGTCTCTTCAGCAGTCGTATTTGTATCACATCATTTTACTGCATGGCTGAAGTGATCTAGCCCACAGGTTTCTGTCATCTATTTTGTGTTTCATCTCTAGGAAGAGAAATGTGATAATTGTGGTAAATGTGACTCAGGAAGGCAACACAATAAAGACATCATCTACTCTTAAATTCACTTCTGGGCTGCTTCCTGTTCCAGGTTCCAAGTACAAGCACGTTTTGTCACCAACATCATGAGAAGATGTACTGCCATCATCACCATTAGTGCTAACATTACTGCATGAAGGGACACCTGTTGTGGTAGCAGCATGATTCTTCAGCAGCAGTGCCGTGCTTTTCCCCTTTTCTCATTTCTCTGCCCCACTCAGATAAATGAATTTCATTTTTGTTATGGAAACTTAACTACCACAACGACTACTCTGGAATTGTGCCCTGCAGGTATGCAGTAGCTGGAATAGTCCAATTATCTGAACTAGAGGTGCTCGGTAACACGGATAAATTAAAAACTATTAGAAATTCAATGCGACCATCATGCTGACATTTCAACCATTCATTTAAATTCACATGGCTGTTTTGTGGTATGGTGTGATGCTCCACAACAAATCTCAGCAGGTTCATCCCGTGATGAAGACAGTGTGATACAGAGGAACAAACGTTCCTGCTAAAACTACAGTATACACCAACAACTGAGGCCTGTGCTACGAAAGCTAGGTAACTAGTTTATCCTTCCTGACGCCGGGTATAACTTCCCGATTAATCTGTACTACAAAATATGGACAACGTTTTAGCCGAGGTCTGCTGTCATGGCAATTTCCGCTGCATCTCTAAACTGCTCGAACAGGCCATCTTTGTGTTTAACTAAATGTTACCCTATATACAGGAATAGGCTACACTGCATCTGTGATGAGAACACCGCTTATTAGAATAGTTTTAGATTTCATCCTGACTTGTTTCACTGGGGTTGCAGCTGAAATTAAGTTATTCTGAACAATAGCATCACATTCATACAGGCAGCCCTGCAGCCGCGTTGATTTCTGAGGTGTAGCCCATGTGTATTGAATAATCCTAAATGTTTTCACATATTTAGATTGACTATTTAATGTGTTACTTACTGTACTGATGCTTTATTAAGGCTTGTAAGTTGTTCCTCAAATGTAAGTCGCTTTGGATAAAAGCATCTGTGAAATAAGTAAATGTGAATATACAGAGCCGGGGGAGTGGGGTAATTATCAGAGAAAAAAATTCTGAGATCAAAGTGGTAAATTTACAAGAACAAAACTCTAAAACCCTCTGAGCTCAAAGTCACACATTTACAAAAAACAAAAATCCAAACCGCTCTGTTGTTTTCTTCTGAACAGACCGGTTCACTGCTGTGTGAACAAAATGTAATTTGGTGATTGCGGGTTGAAATCATGAGTATTTCCTTATTCCTGAATGCGATTGTGTAATTTGAAAGTTTCAGGGAGTTTCAGTAGTTGTATGACTATAATGATAAAAAATGTTTTACTTGTAGAGTTGTGATTTTTTTACCATAAATTTAACACTTTAATATTTGGCCTTTAATTTTTTCTCAGATTATTATTATCTTCCCCTGCTCTGTATTTTTGGCCCTAATACACAGATGTGTTTTTACTTCTCAGTCATATTACAAATAAGAGTCTATAAGATACAACAACAACACCGTGAAGTTACATACAAATTTATTCAATGCACTGCCAACAAGCCTCCCTGGCTTTGTTGGCTGCCACAGTGTTAGAGTTCTTCACACTCATTTCATTTCCTTACATTTCATTTTCTTGACATCATAACAACGACTTTGTTTTCAACTACTAAGTTTGCATATTAACAAATGTAGCAGACATCTTTCACAAATGAAGTGGACCTTGAGTTGTGATTGTTTTTTCAAGTCTGAGCAAGCGGCGTGACACTAACGGGCCCTACTGTAATAGCAAAAGTGCAACGACAAGTGCAGAGTAGTTTGAGGGGCAGACCATATCAATATGCATTCTTCTGCCGCTGGTTGATGTTAAATGCATGCTGGAGATACGTGACTGTTCGCATTGACACACACGCTCACACACAGACATCTCCCAAAGTAAAGTGTTTGACCAACACTGCATGAACTGTCATGTTGCTTTATCTCTTTATCGAGCTTAAGTTTTCAGTTGTACACACATAGGTAAACAAAAAATGTAAATGTAACACCAGAATACTCTGTGTTAGAAAATGCTTGTTTTTTGTACTGCAAGATCAAGAAAGTACTGTTAATAGTATAAGTATTGGGACTAGAGATAGAAATTTTCGTTTATGTCTGTGGTGTTTAAGCAACCCAATATAGCAAAATTCCTGTTAAATCCCCCCAAAAAATCAACATTAAGAATGAGAGAGGCTGAGCGATTGATAGAACAAGCAGGAGTAAGGAAAGTCAGCAGACTGGTACTTCTTTGTAGGTGGGTGTCTTGCTTTTTCTGTCATTTTCAGCTACCAGCTCTGTGTGTCTCCTCTCCAGCAACCGTTTAAACGGCCCCACACAATAAATTCCAAAGACAAAGCATGATAGCTCTGCGTTCTTGTGTCTTAACACAAAGCCGTTGTCTGTTAATCTGGTATCAGTCTAATCTCCCTAATCTTCAGGGTTGTTGAGAGGCGATCAAAATATTTGTTTTCCTTGTCACATATCACTAAGATGTCTCTGCCCTATTTACAGCAGCTGTTTTCACAGTAAAGTATACACAGTGGGAAAAGCTTTGAATCAATTTCCTTATATACACCTTCAGTCTCTCATTCATCCCTTTGTTTCATTAATTCACTTCTGCTCATCCCAGATCACCTGTGCCTCACAGAGTGCTATGACCTACTGAGGGCCAGAGGACTGAGAACTGAATATCCGCCATGCCAGGCAGATGATGTCAATGGTTGCAGAGTCACCCAAACAAACATATATAAAGGGACAATACTGTTTTATATTTTTTCATGCTTGTTAAGGTTTAGATACATTTCAGAAAGCATTTCACTCAGGCATAAACCCTAACCCTATCCCTACTTTTTCTGCACCAAATTGAAATTCCAGCATTTTGTTGTTTTTAGTTCGTTAGGACTTAAATATACATTATCTGTTTAAAAAAAAAAAAAACAACATTATTTTTTGAAATATTGAATTGTTTTGGCAGACAAAATCATGCTTAGGTACACTGCCAACTAACTGCCTTGTAAAACCTTAAAATATAATATAAAAAAATATAATTTGATGTTTGATATTCATATTTTAGTATCTTAACTGTGGAACAACATTTTCAAGAGTTTTTTTCTCAAAAGAAATGTATATTCAATATCATATTTTCAGATATGAATAACTTCACAATTTTGATAAAAGTGCCTTCTTCAATTTATTATTTACTTATTACTAGTCCTATTGTTACTATAATTCTTATTATTATCATTAACATTACTATAAATATCTGTCCTATTAATCATTTTCAGCATTTCACAAAAGTTGAGTTCACCCTCACATTTTTGTAAATATTTGATTAAATCTTTTCATGTGACAACACTGAAGAAATGACACTTTGCTACAATGTAAAGCAGTGAGTGTACAGCTTGTATAACAGTGTAAATTTGCTGTCCTCTCAAAATAACACATCACACAGCCATTAATGTCTAAACCGCTGGCAACCAAAGTGAGGACACCCCTAAGTGAAAATGTCCAAATTGGGCCCCAAGTGTCAACATTTTGTGTGGCCACCATTATTTCCCAGCACTGCCTGAACCCTCTTGGCCATGGAGTTCAGCAGAGCTTCACAGGTTCCCACTGGAGTCCTCTTCCAGTCCTCTTTACTGTAAAACTGCAAGCTGAGTTTAAGGCAGGAACTCTGCATGTATTTTAGCAGAATTGGTCCAAGGGGTTGGTGCATCAATAACAGGTTGTGGTCATTGTGTTTCAGGCAACAGTGTAAACAACTGAGCAAAACTGCATTGCAGCACTGAAATTTCAGAAACTTTTTTTCACAATTACTGAATTCAGTTACATAAAACAGGGTATTGAAAAATTCGTGATGAATTATTGTTACATATACTAAAGTACAGTCAATAAAGTGAAAATATGTTACTCTTACAGTTGCTCTCAGTCGCTTTGGTACATTTCCAGAATCATCCTTAACATTTGCAAAACTATTTGTCTTGATAAATGGTGGGTAAAGTTTTGACATTTATTTTTGAAAAGGCTGCAGTTTTTAGATCACTTTCAACAGTACAGTGTTATACATTGCAAGGACAGGATTCACAGTTGTGCTTTTACTGTATGCACTGGAATTTGTTGACAAAGCATGTCATTGTGATGCAGGAAAAAGTGAGACTATATTATGTGTCAGTAAAATACATTGTGATCAACATGACATAAGCAATTGATAAAGTAGGAAACAGCAGCAAATTGCAAAACATCTGCACAACCTCATCAGTAAAATAAGATAAAAACAATTCACAATCACTGACACTTTCAGCTCAAAGCACAAGGAGGCGCTGGGTTTACCAGCTGATCGACAGCCTTTAATAAAAATCTTTTTTATTATGTTGATGTAAAATAGTTAAGAAAATAGTGTGTTCTCCCCTCCTTAACCATGTTATTGTAGTTTAATAATAAATCCTTCATGATCAGGTAATGACCTTGGAGACTGGATTTTTCCATCTGTGTTCTCTTTTCCTGGATTCTCTTTTAAAGCTGTGAATGCTGTCATTTATCCAAGGCTGCTTTCTAGCAGTAGGCTCAGGTCTAACCTTGAGAGTTGCAATAATGGTTAATGAGGACAAGCAAATGTGATTGAAATGGTCAGCCAGATCGTTGGTGTGGGAATCAGACAGGTGGCTCTGAAACAATGTGCAAAACTTTGAAACGCTTTGTTCATTGAGGATGCGAGAACATGGTTACGAATGGGCTTATACTGTATATATAACTTAAACCTGACTATTACAAACAAAATGTAAGCAATTATTGATATTATTAATTATCTCAACTTCTGATTACTATAAAGTAGTGGTGGGCATAGATTTTTTTTTTAATCTAGATTAATCTAGATTAATCTAGATTAATCTTGAAATTAATCTAGATTAAAATGGCTCATTTGAATTTGCCGAAGGCATTTAAAATATGTGTGCGAACGGGTTTCAAGCCAGGTTTCCAGCCAGGTGGCGCATTAGACCAGGGGCTCATCTCCTGTTTCCAAAATGCATCACAAACTGCTTGAGAAAGCTGTTGTACTATGATAATTGGTGATGAAAATAAATCATGTTCAATAAGATGTACTTGTGTGTAGCGTGTGATGTGCTTTGCGTTTAGGTGGTAGGCTACTTGAGACTGGAGGAACTCTTAGTAATTCCGCATTGCACAAGGTGCAAAACAGGTGTTGTGCCGAGTTTTGCCTGCCTGCCGAGAATTGCATGCACCTCCAAATAATGCTTTTAAATGCTGTAAAATTCTTTGTGGACTTCATCAATGGTGATAAATTGATTTGAAGTATATATTTTATGAACGTTTAGAGTCTTTAATATTTTAATACACTTAGTAGGCTAGAAGGACCATTCCTTGACATTCAGTACATATATGTGGCGATAAAGCAGTTTGATCAATGAGCACAGCAAAGTGTCTGAGAAGGACCTAAAGAGGTGGATGCATAATTGGCAGATCAGATTTTGTAGGCTCCCTGCCGAGATTTGCATCCACCTCTTTTCTCAGCATAGATGACCGTTAGCACCAGCGAGGTGCGTCGCGATTCTTGGCAGGCAGGCAGAATTCGACACAACACCGGCGGCTTCAGAAATGTTCAGTACACAAAGTGCTGTCCAACAGCTGTCTGTGGACGTGTTGCTACAGTTAGTGTGAGTAAATACCGCTGTACGTGCTTTTAATCAACCGGCGTATCAATAACTAACCTGGCTAGTTGTAAACAAACAGCTGGCGGCGAGGTTGGAACTGGAGCGCCGTCAACTTCGGGTGTGACGTCATTCCCAGCTCCGCCCTCCGAGGTAAATGGAACGCAGCAACAGCCGCATCCATGTTAGCACGTCACGTTTGATGTGGTAATTTCACAGTAGGCAGACACACAGGTTCGAAGACTTGTTCTCGCCCCCTACAGTGCAATTCGGCGCTAAAATATCAAGGTGAAAGTCATCATAGCTTGTGTAGTATAGACCCAGCTCCCAACCCAACTTTGAGTATAGATTTTTTTGTCGCCCGATAAGAGTCTCACGTTAACGCAGCACGTTAACGCCGATAACGGCCCACCACTACTATAAAGTAAACAAATATTGGATGGTTGCTGTGGTTTGTTGTAACACCCCAACTAGTTCAGAATTGACCAACCAGTGTAAAAAAATAAGCGGGCAACAATACGACACGTTGTGCAAAACATAACCTCAAGTTTATTTAGACATAAAAAGGGTTAAGTAGCAGTGGCTCTGCACTAGCAGCTACCCAGACCACGTCCCAGCCGTGTGCCACACTCTTTCAAAGGTCAACAGCCTCAGCACACTCGCACACTGCACACAGGAGACAAGCACAAGACTCCTGAGGCTAGTGTGTGGCTGGTTAAATAGTTTGCAGATGGAGGTCACGCCCAAGCACACCTGTCTGCCATTAGCCCATACCCATGCAATGAACCCAAGTGAAAAACCACACCCACCAAATGCACAGTCACTCTAAGTGCTCACCCCTCACACTACCACTGCACTCAGAATAGGCTTATACAGGTCTACCCCGTTACATTGTGTTCATTAAACTTGGATTTAAACTTCACAATCAGTGAACTGTAACATTATTCCAAACTGCAACTTTGTTTTAAGTATTAACAACCATATCAACACCACTTCCACCGGTGCTCTCTTTCTCTCTTGGATTCAAGACTCCCATTTTAAGTAATTTTCTCTTATTATTCAAAATTTTAAAAATAAAGCAAATAGTTCAAATGATAACACGTTGACCTGATTTCTGACCTGCATGACCTGGATGAAAGGTTGTTCATTTTATAAGCTTTGTCTGTCACAGCGTTCTGCAGGGCAACAGGGGAAGGAGAATGCAGAGAGAGGAGTTGGTAGGATGTAGTTTACAGGCAGGTACAGTAAACAAACAGGTAACAGGCGGGCAGGCAGTACAGGTCAAAGAAATGGAGACTTAAGGGTTATTGGAGGGCAGAAGGGAGTGGCTGGCTGTGGGATGTGAGTTGGAGTAAGATGACGGACAGGGCAAAAAGTCAGAGGGCATCTAGTGGACAGGAGGAGAATGGTAATGAATGTGTTTGAGGAAATGGGAATGTGGCTGGAGGGAGGGACCGAGGAGCAAACTCTAACACTGACACTCCTTGTGAGGCTTTAATTATCCCCCTCACTCATTCTTTTCTCTAAAAATGACCTGTCTGGCTATACATTTCTGTGTTTTTCATGCAATCTCAAGCTTCTTACTTTGTCTCTCTCCTTACCTTAAACACTGATTGTGCCCTTCTGTGACCGGACCTTCTCTTCCAGACAGTAATTGGACAGTGAGTAGGTAGCTGGGGAAGAGCTGCCGCATAGTTTAAAGGCCACTAGTAACAATAAATGTGTTTTACCAGTGAGATCAATGCAGGGCTCTCTTGTGAATAAATATCAGCTCTGCCTTTTTTCCTACATTATGGAAAATGTTTGGATAAGAGGAGGAGGCTGAGCGTTCGAGATATGTATAGCCAATCTGAAATCATGTTCCTGTTTAACAAACTGCAGTTACCTGTGGCATTGCACACAAAAGCAGCACAGTGGCAGACTGTATCAGCACCGTCCCCTCTCCTTGCCTATAGAAGTGAGCAGCGAAGGGGTGGGAGGGAAAGATAGATGGGAAATAATAGAAAAGATATAACTGACTGACCAGAGGAGGGAAAGGAGTACAGTAAGAGAAATGGGGATGAGATACTGTAGGAGAGGACGAGAGAGAGCAATGTAGCAGTGGCTGCAAAACTGTTTGCTTGAGAGTGGCTTTTAATCAGCAGAGAAAGCACCGGTGAATTGGATAAAATGTTATCTGGGAGCTGGAAAAGTGGAGGTGGAATTTATGGTACATTATGTTCCTGCTATAAACAAGTGCTCCACGAATTTTAGCTCACAGAAGTCATTCATCACACACAGCTCAAAGCACTTACTTCCTTTTCTTTGCTTTTGCACGCTGCCTGGAACTGTGCCCAGACCGCTTTGGGGCTCCAAATGCACAGAGCGCTACAAAAAGTTAGACGCGGAGTAAAGCACTTTCATCGTTCCAGAAGAGATTCATTGAATCTATATTTCTCTTCTTTATCAGTGATAAACATATTGTATTATTTGTCTGAGTGGAGACGCGTCCAAACACAAAGTAATGAAATCTTGTGAGTCAATGATGAAGTCAAATGAGGACATTTCCAAAAATATTACAGCAGAAATGTATTCTGGGTGATACTGTAAAATAAAACATTTCCAGCCATCATATTGGAACCATGCTGATGGTTAAGAGTAAGGATGTAAATCAACAAATTAGAGAACATGAGCCGAAAACAGGGGCTTTATGTGTATAAGGAGATGGTTGTTGACATTTGAAAAGCCCACAAGTCATCATGCTCAAAGGTGCAGTAGATAGGAAAACTGAAAAAAATGTACCTTGGCATAGGAGTTCAGACACATAAATAGTTCAGTACATGGAATTGGCATATTGTGAGCCTCAGGTACCATGGTTTCCTCCTTCATATGTAAATGACCTGTCCTTGTAAAGTGCATTTTTCCACTCTAAGCACTTAACACCACATCACATTCACTAATGCCAGAGGCTAAGGTCCAACTGCCCATCAGAATGGAAATAACATTCATACACATTCACACACCGATGTTCAAAGTTCAAAATTGCTGATGTTTTCAAGCTAAATGCTCATTTGGTTACAGTTAATGTTCCTGGTTGGTGATATAATATCAGCCATGCTCCTCTGTTACAAGACTAATTGTTCAGAGCTTGGAAATGTAAATGCTCTGTATTTGTATAGCGCCTGTCTAGTCTTTTCAACCTCTCAAAGCGCTTTTACACTACACACACATTCATACACTGGCGGTACAGCCATCAGGGGCAATTCAGGGTTCAGTATCTTGCTCAAGGACACTTCGACATGAAGCCTGGGGGAGCCGGGATTGAACCGCCATCCTTCCGATTAACGGCCAACCCGCTCTACCTCCTGAGCCACTGCCACCCTAGGCTGGGATCGGAATGCAAACATTCAAAATGTATGTAAGGGCAAGATCCTATAGTGCTTCACTTAATTGGGGTGATTGATTGTGTAATATGTTATATGTAATCCGCGGCTGGTTTTGCTAAGCAGCTTGGCAGCAGTGTTTTGCACAAGTTGCAGACAGGACAGGGCTGCTTGGCTGAGACACGACAAAAAAGCACTGCAGTAGTCGAGACACTGGATAATTAGGGTATGAATTAGCAATTAGCAGGTCTCTAGTTGATAGCATTGCTTTGATTTTTGCTGTGTTCCAGAGATGTAAGAAGCAAGGGCCGTATAACCTGCAGATCCTATCCTAACTGCTTGGTAACCATGGTATTAAGGGTTAGGAACTGATTAAGGAAAGCCATTACAGATTAACAGTTCCTAAATCAATATTCCTTCCCTAAAAAGAGTATTACAGAAGCATCCTAACTTCGTAAAATGTTTTAGCCTTAACTGATTTCTTAACTGTCTTAAGTTATTTGATGTTATGTATCTGCCTATTATGATGTGTTATGATTGTGCTTCATTCTGTCCTCACTCTGCTTGTTCTATTGTAGTTTTACTCTTTTCCTAGAAAATTCAGTATGTAAATGTGTACATGTCCAAACAGGAAATTGATCATGAAATGTGCATTAAGCGCGAACACTGATTTCTTACGATAGCCAGAAGTGAGTGTGAATGCACCACTTCCTCTTATCAAAATCACGGTTACTTGCAATAATCATTTTAATGCTTCCTAAGCCACATGAACTGCTATGGTACATTAAGTTACATTGCATATTTAACTGATGTTAGGTAAATATGTTACGCAAGTCAGCGTTGACTTTGATCTCACACGGGACACAAACAGCGGTCTGACGCTGGTGTGCTCGCTCTGAGAAACCTTCTCGTCCTCTCGGTCTGTTGTTCACAGCAGCAGCTGCAGCTGCAGCGTCAGTTTGCTAACTCACAACTTAGCTGACGTTAGTTATAGTGCATGCTTTGTCATTGTTTTACCGTCCATGTTACACAGGGCATGGGACCCCCCTATTGTCAAAGAGTATTTCACACACTGGTACAATAAATGGATAACAGCCCCAAACAGGCCATTTGTGTGTATTGGTAAGTTGATGAACAGTCCTCTGCTTCTACACACAGTGGCAAATCTTATCTCTCTGCCAGGAAGCTTTATTAACATCTTCAATGCTCAGTCATCCGGAGCGTATTTTCCTGTTGTTCTTCTTTGAAGTGTTTTTCTCTTCCTCTCTTTCCAGCCTGTTTTGATTTCCTCTCCTCTGGAGAGAAGGTCACCCCCGTGCGCAGTAAATGGTGGAGCAGCAGAAACAAGATATGGTGATAGGAGGTTTAGCGCAGAGCATGTTCAACATTACAGATGGGCCTTCACGGTGGTCCGGCACAGGGCTCCCACCATTCACAAGCTTTTATCTCTATTTAACCTTGAAGACTGCAGATAGAGAGCAGGGGCTGTGGTTTCACTCCTTTGACAGACAAAAATGTAATATCCCGTGGCCAACGCACACAGGAACATTCATTTTCACTATTTGTTCTCACTGTCACCCCCCCCCCCCCTGCTCCCTGCTTTGCTTACTTTTGATAACACTGTGTTCAAAGTCAAGGATCCACTCAGAACAAATGGCTTGAAATCCCATTTTAGACAGAAAATCAGAGTCCATCGTCAAGTCTAATGTTTAAAAAGTGCAGAGAATCTGTGGAGAGATGTGCTGGAGGACAGTGTGTCGGTACATCTTGATTGAATTCTTAGATCATTAAGCTCGGTGGATTTGATTGAGTGAAAGCCTATGAAACAGTCTGCTTTCATCTCCACTCTTGGTCTTTCCATGCTGATGCATATTTCTAAAATAGATTTGTGGATTTGAAAAAAAACACATTCCCCTCCCAACATTCCCACACTTAGAACACTGAAAATGCAGCCAGAAAAGAGTGCGTGTACGTGTGAGTGTAGAATACATGCACACGTGCAGACGTGAGAATGCCTGTGCACAAATGTGAACATATTGATGATCCTGAACATATTGGCCAAAGCACTGTAATTAACCTAAACATTGAGTCAAGTGACTGAGGGTTTTTTTTGTTTGTTTTACAACTTACACAAACAGCATGCAACCCATAAATACGTGCTAATCGGAGGAGACAAATCAAACAAACTAACACCTTCTAACATCTGACTGGCAAACAAAATTCACCGTCATTCGCAGTAACTGTTGCAGTGTTATAATGTCTGTTGTTAGGAAAGGGAAAAAAAGCTAATTTAGGTGTGCATTAACATTATTAAGGCACGTCTTGCTTTGTAGTAGTTTTTACACACGAGGAATTTGTTTTGGCTGATTGACACTTAACAACAAATATGTGGGGAGGGGGGGACAGTGAGGGACCCGGGTCTTGTTGATGAGGCTTGCTGCAGGTAGAAGCTGTTTTTGAGGCGAGAGGTTTTGGTCCTGATGGATCGCAGCCTCTTGCCTGAGGGGAGTGTCTGAAACAGTTGTGTGTGTCCAGGGTGGGAGGGATCAGCTACTATCTTTCCTGCTCGCCTCAGAGTCCTGGAGGTGTACAGTTCCTGAAGTGATGGAGAATTGCAGCCAATCACCTTCTCTGCACACTGAAAAAAAACCCAGACCCCTTTATTTATGTCAACTTACTTCATCTTTTTAACTCAAATAGCTCTGACAAGTTTTGGATTTTGAACTCAACTGTATGAGTTTTAGAAAGTTAAACTTGCATTAATTCATTGTGTTGACTATTTGACACTTTTGTCATGTTGATTGAACTTGAAGTTATAGTTTGAAAAGAAAGGCGAGAGTGCGAGGATTGGAGCAAGAGAAAAAAAATGCCTAGGTGCTGCGTCTTTTGAGTTTGAGAAAAACATATACATAATCAACTAATTATTAGGGTTTAGTACAGCACCGGTACAGATACTTTTTATGAGTATCATCAGAGTAAAATGGGTCAATATCTGTTTTGTTAAATAGGAACCTTTTTTAAAAAATCAGAAACATTGCTCTGAAGCTCAATTCTGAGGCTGTTCTGTAAATAGTTTTCTATTAAATATAGCAAGTTCTGATTTCAGGCTTAAATAACTTCCAGTTAATCCCGCCCACTTATAGATTAAGCACAGAAAATTTAATCTGTTTAACGGATACAGATAGAGATAGTGGTGTTCTTGCTCACACCTGCTAATTATACACTGCAGATAAGATATATAAAATTCCAACCAAAATATAGACACTTCTGTGGTAAACAAGACTAGTGGCACCGGTGGATAGGCTTACTGACAACGGCCTTAAGGCCCATTCAGAAAGGAGGTAACATCTCCTGCTGTTTTGAACTTTGACTGCAGCGTGCACAGGCGCACCAACAAACTACCCTCCCCCGTCATAAGTCATTGAAGATAATGTACAGCGGTGCTGTTGTTGAGGTCTGTCTTCGATGCTCTTTATAGATGTAACCTGAAACAAATTTGGAATTTAAATCCCTTAACTTGAAGTGGACAGTAGTATTAATTTGGTTAAGTTGCTTTAACTTGAAACTAAGAGTTAGAATAACTCAAACTTATAAAAAGTTCATTTAACTAAAAAAACAGCATTGAGACAACTAGAACACTGTTGTTATATCGACTTTATGAGCTTGAACTACTTGAAACATCTAATATTTAGTTAACTGAACTTAAAAATGTGAATTGAAAGCGCGTAGTGTTTTATGTTTGTTTGACAAGAGAAAGCAAGTTTCCTTGAATGGACAATGTAATATAGTTGTTTTAACTCACAGTCTTAACTTCAAACAATAAATGATCATTAATTAAACAAATTGTATAACATAACATCATGAGTTGAAACAAGCTTTTCTTAAAGTTGAGTTTACTCATATTTTTAGGCAGCAACTGAACTTAAGTTTTTAAGTTGAACCACCTAGATAATTTTTACAGCGGAGAGCGACTGACACGCTGCAGCCTGCCCTGGTCCCTGGCAGTACACAGCAAAATCAAAAGTGTTAGATTTTCAGTGTTAGAGTTGACAGTAAAAATGTAGAGTCATTACAACTCTTTTTAAATGTAATTTAACTACAAGAGAGTTATTTCTCAAAAAGAGTTGGTGTTGTCACTGGGAGTTAAATGTAATATTGATGGTTCAACTCTACAGTGTTGATTTCAACTCGAAAGCCAGTGTTACCTCCTGAAGTCTATCACGTCCGTTACTTGCCTGCAGTGAGGCGGGAGACCAACCAGCTTATTTTCGCTCGACTGGATCGGACTGGACATTCGACTGGATACGCTCAAAGTTTGAGTGCGAGCATTCACAAGTAAGTAAATTTAAGTGGTGGGACAATTTTTTTCGACAGGTAACATTAAGTTAGCGAATGCTTAATATCCTAGTTGGTTTGATAGTGCTAGCTAACCAGTTCAGGTAAGGATAATGTTATGGTGACATTAGCTGTAACGTTATGTCTGTAACTTCGTGTTGTTACATTATTTCAAATATAAATTAATATGCTTAACGCGCTTGGTGTATGTATGTGTTTGCACCTTAATCATTTCTACAGCTGACTAAAATAGCTTAACGTTAGATGTAAAGAGTTGCAGCACGTTTTACATGAGGGTTTCAGCTAGCTAACTTAAGCTAATGTTAGCTTAACCCACTAAATCAGGTGCACATGTTCGGTAGTGTGTAACTTTACTGGCTTTTGGTGGGTAAATGTACTAATGTCATTATATGAACGTTTTGTACATACATGTTCGGTAACTTGTGTGTAACGTTATGTTTAGCTTAAAATTGGATGTTGGATGCAGTGGTATTAAAATAAAGTCAGCCTGTGGATGTTAATCGATTTAACACGTTAGTCACGGAGGTTCGCTCGCTTGGTTCTTTTCCATGGACAGTTTATCTGCTTGCTGCATAAGTTAAAAAGTGTGCACACTTGCTGTAATGTTGTGTACAGGGCATTGTGCAATTTAGAAGAATTTGGTGTGGATAAAAGCATCCACCTTCATTTTTTAAGGATACCGTTTAGCGCTTCCTCTATCATGTTTCATGTGAACCTTTATGTTTGTTGATATTGCGTCACTATTTTCTAATGAAATGGTGTAACGTAAAATAAGTGTACGGGTTTATGTTTAGGTTAGTCACATTTCCGAGGGAAATGTTAACGTAAACGTTATGTTAACTTGTCTCACTCGCCTCCATTAGCTTTACTTCGGTAACGTTCACATTTTCTCTTTATTACGTTTCTGAATGTACTTTTTTTCTTTGCAGCACATCATGTTGGTCAAAGTGAGATTTGGTGAAAGTCAGAAGTATGTTAAAGTTGCCAAAACTGAAGAGGGCTATGAAGACTACAATACATTTCTTCAGAAAGGTAGGGATTACTTCTTCCTTTTTTTTAAGCATTACATTGAAGTCATCCGTTACTAAAATGTCTATTCCATTTACAATGGGACTGCAATATGGTTATATTCCCCCACCCACCAAGTTGTTTATATTATGTTGGCCAGTAATAATTTCTGGTCAGGCAGTCCAAATATAGAATCTAAAATGCAGAAAAAGAAAAACACTGCACACTGCTCAGAATGCTCCAATTGTTACATTTTTTTAAATACTACTAATAATGGGAACTGTGCTGTGCTTTTTATTTTCCCATATCTAATATTCTCTCAGTCATAGAAAAGTTAGGTCTTCCAATGCAAACCGAGCTGCATGTCACAGATGAATCTGGGACAGAAGTGGATGCGGATGTGTTTGAGGAGCTTTTACAAGCAGGCAATCTTACCATCCATGTGTCCACAGAAAAGTCTACAGGTAAGACTTTGCTCTGTAAGAGTGTTTGTTTTTCAAAGTTCACTTAAATCTGGACTAGCCTGTTGTCCCCTAATATGCAGTGTGGTTGTCAAGCCTAAAGGACGTTGTTAGAGGGTCTTGAGCAAACAATAGTATTTAAAATGTGTATGTTTCTTTTAAATGTCTTGCGGTTGTGCTTCATCAAGATCTCTCACATTCTTCGTCAGAGTCGCTTGTGTCCGACACGTCATCCTCTGTGGCGTCTGATTCATCAGATGCAACAGTGATTCTTGATAGAAACAATGAATATAAAAGAACCCACACTGAGCGGGAATCAGCAAAAGAGGTATTGGGGAATTTCAGTAAATGAAAATGAAATTAGTTATTAATCGTCAAACACAAAGATTCTGTAGAAGAGCTGTGGTTTTATTGCAGGAATGTCTAAGATGATGACTACCTTTGTGATTCTTCTTCATCTTTTAGATGGTGAGAGACGTTCTCCAGTCTAAGCCGGGGGGAGTAAAAATCTTGCATGAATATGACAAAACAAAGACATTGACGGATACTACACGGCGACAGATGGTAAACCTCCTGGTTGCAGACATGATGGAAGTACATGAGTAAGTATTAAATGTTCAATTTGATGCTAATAATATTTCATTAGTAATATATTATTAGGGGATTTAGTTGTCCATTCTGTTGATTTAAAGGGTGTGTACCTATGTCACAGAGCCCTGTTCAGTAGTTTAAAAACAGGTTGTTGTGGTCTCCTATTGCAATAACACAATATTAAGGGTTTTGATATGTAATCTGATTTGTGTCAGTAATAATTAAACACAACTTTATAAAGATCAAACAGAACTTGGAATATGAGAGAGTAAAACTTAACAAACAAATGTTCTCTCAAGTAAAATGTATAAATTAAGACTAATCTATAATAAGTCTGGGAGAGAGATGGAAACGAACCCACAAAGTCAACAGTGAGGACAAAAGTGTGAACAGTTGGGGAAAAAGCAGGGGAAAATAAAACACATACTAACACACACTGTTACAAATACTGTAGTTAACACAAATACACAAAAACTTTGTTTACAAGTTTTAAATTTAACTTTTTAGATGACAGTTTTTCCCCTCACAATTTTATTCTTATTCCAAGTCTTATTTTTGTTATAAAGTTTTGTTTGATAGGCATTAAGTCCATATTTTTATCTTGAAAAGCTTGAAAAATAATATATTTTTCTACTTTTAAAGGAGAATACCACCAACCCATATACGAACAAAATATGCTGTTGGCATCATCACTCTATTTCCCAACCTTAGCGATCCATACTCTGGAAATGGATATGTAAGTTTTTTAATTAAAGGGTTATATTGCAATATATGAAGCGAATGTGTATGTTCTTAATTTCTTCTAATGTTGCCATGTGGTGATGTGACCGCTGTGTCGCATACTTTTGTTCTTTTTGGGTTTTACAGGAACACTACTATGATGCAGAGAGTGGGTCTGGCTACTTGGCTTGGAGGATAAAGACCGTCCAGCGTAACACTGCAGTTCAATCCCGAAGATGCTCCACCAGCACTACGTATGGTCCAAAGAGCTTTCTCCTGGCTGACAAGCAACTGTTCGGCGAGGAATGCCATGAGGCAATATCCGTATTGAAACATTCAACTGATGTGTCAGTTGTCAAAGATAAGATGATGGCAACATTTCAATACCGCCAGACGCTAGTTCAGGACCAGCAAACCTCTGCAACAGTCTTGGATGTGTTCCCGCGGTTTCTCGACATCCCCGGCTTGGTAAGAAAGACATATCTTTGAACAGCTTATTTTGACAATTATTACTCAATATATTTTCAGTATCAAGGACTTAAGGTGTTTCTTCTGTAGATTGACCAAGATTTCACGATGATGTTTGGAGAAGAGGTTTCCGGCAGATTTTTGGCAAAATGGCCTACGTACTTCAAACCCAGGCTCCAGGCAGACTGCAAGAACCGGACTTCTAATGAGCATGTTGAAGAACTCTTGTCTGCGCAGCAAAACTCAAATGAGTCTGGTAAGTTTGCCTCATTCTGCCCTTAAAACATTTACACAACAGATTGTTATCTTCTTACCTTAAGTATTGTCTTTGGCATAATCTGTAATTTTTTAAATAATATTTTAAGATATAAATCTTTCTGAAAATCTTACACTTTATTCTACTTTGCTCCTAGGCTGGGACAGTGACCTGTCAAGCATTCTACTGCTGGTTCACCTGCTTCCCCTACCTCAAAAGGCCACAAGAAGAGTGCTAAAATCAGCTCATATCAAGCTGTCAACCATGTGGTGAGATATCTCAAGGTATGCCATGTTGAATGTTTTTCATCCAGTTGTTTTCATACTGCTGCTGCTTGTGTTGCATAACTTATATTAATATTTTCTCTCTCTGTGTTTGTCACAGATTGGAGCCAGTGTAGAGACCTTCATTGGGAGCTTGGAACCAGGACAGCCCTTCCTCCTTTGTGTTGGTGAACAGAAGAACAACATTCAGAGGTTCTATGTCATCGTTGACCAGAAGGCTATCCCTTGCAAGGCGCAAACATCCCTGGGAGCTTTTGATGAGCTTTTCAAGGCACACTTCATCTTCAGTGTTAACTACCACGAATCCCTCAACAGCTTCTACACATTCATCCAAACCACGGTGTTTAACATCGATGTGGGACGTGCCAAGGAAAGTCTCAGAGTAAAGGAGCTCAGAGCAAGGCTGTTACACTAATACTTGAGGGGATACACATCTTTGTTTGCAAATACGCTGATATGTTTGTAAGGAACACCAGAAAAGTTCTGCATTGCTTTGTCAGCATTTGAGACTACACCATGGATTATATCCAGGAAAGACATTACGTTTGAAATGTGGACAACCAGGATGTTCTTTATCATTTTGTACGTATTCAGTGTTCAAAAAACACCTCGTTCTTTTGCACAAGGACACTTGTTCACCAAATACTATTGACTATGTGGACGCTCAAAATGAAGATGATGAGCCTTCAAGTTCTCGGGCAGTCTGTACAGATACTACAGTAACTAGCCGTATTTCTGTTGACAAGGATCATTTGTTAAACCTGTGTGGATCTGTTGTAGCACAATTGCAAGTATCAGGTGTGTGGGAGCACTGTCCAAGCAATGGTAGGGTCAATGGAAGAGCTTGTAAATGACATTCTCAGCTGTACTTCTTCGGAGGTTCAAGGAACCGATTTGGGGGAAAAAAAGGTGGAAAACTGTTTTGATCAATTGGAAAATCTATGTTTAAGAATAGTGAATTATGTGAAGATTTCCTGCAGGTCAAGCAACATAAACAAGGTGTTTATAAAGATATGTGATGGTTCATACTTCAAAAGTAATTTGTTTTCCCAGCCAAAACATGCTCTACAGATTCAACTTTATGATGATTTTGAGACGGCAAATCTCTTGGGTTCAAAGAAAGGGATACACAAGCTTGGTTGCATTTACTTTATATTGAGAAAACCTGCCCCCAAAATGTAATTCTGTACTGATGAATACTCATGTTGTGGCACTTTTTCATTCACAAGACCTGAAGAAATATGGATTTGATGAAATACTAAAGCCTCTTATTGATGATGTTAAAACACTAGAAATGGAAGGAATAGAGGTACCTTTCTCAGACTCACCATTGCGAGGGACTGTTATTCAAGTAACAGGTATAAACATATGTAGTGCTGCATTGCCATTTTGTGTGACCTGTGCTAGAGGATTGGTTGTCCATTGTTAAGCCAATGCTTTGTTGTAGATGGTTTATTTAATACAGTTTCACTTGAACTACAATTTCCCTGTTCTTGTCTGTTTTGTAAAGTATTTTACTGTGTGGTGTGGGGGGTTTAAATTGATTCCCAACAGTATTACAAATCAATACGGATCAATTCTACAAGAGTTGCATTTTATGTTAAACTTTACATCATATTCAGTGTTAATATGGCAACAACTCTGTAGTGTTGAAAGAAAAACACACATTTGGTGTTAAATTTTGACACTACACACTGGTGTTGGGTAAATTCAACACTAACTAGTGTTGACTAGTGTTAAATGTTAACTATTTAGAGAGTTGCTGGAACTCTGGAATATTTTCAAAAGTGTAGTTTTAACTCGATCTAGTGTGGACCAATATAGACACTTTTAAAGTGTTGAATTTAACTCTGTAGGTGTTGAATTAGCACTGCTGAGTGTACCAGATGGTGATGGAGGAGGTGAGGACGCACTCAGTGATGGCGGTGTAGAAGTGCACCATCATTGTCTTTGGCAGGCTGAACTTCTTCAGCTGCCGCAGGAAGAACATCCTCTGCTGGGCCTTCGTGAAGCTCCCGCTTGAGGTCCTGGGAGATGATGGTGCCCAGGAAGCAGAAGGAGAGCGTTGAGCTCCAGACTGTTCTGGATGCACCAGGTCACCAGATGGTTGATCTCCCACCTGAAGGCGGACTCATCCCCACCAGAGATGAGCCCAATGCTAAAGCATTAGCGGCTTTAGCACTCATCCTATTGATGATACTGGTTTATTTTTCTGTTATTAATATGGGGAGAGAGAGGGGGGTGGAACTTTTGAGCTGTGTTAGCTTCAAGTAGTTCTTAGAAATAAAATTTCTAAGCTCCTATACAGACCATCATTTATAGCGCAGCAAGGTCTGAAAATTAGATGAGTATTTGTGTGTTTGTTGTTTTTTTGTTTTCAACATGTATATCTGTTGTTGTTATATGAATCAGCAACTTTATCTTCCCTCCGCAAACCTCCTGCCATCTCATCTTACCTTCTGTGTAGTTGCTCCTGATTTACATTGTCAACCAAGAGCATAACTTTTCTCTCAAAAAAACAAAAAGACTTAATAACTTCTTTCAGCATTCTAATAGAAACTTCAATCTGCAACTGTGTCAATTTCCGTCTTGCTGTGTTTTGTACGTGTGGGTCTTCAGGGACAACTCCATCAGATCCAGCTGCCTGGCCGAGTGTCTGCAGCTCATGTGTTGCTCATCAGAAAGATGCAATAATGGCATATTCATTCCTGGCGTGTGTCAGTGGAGCTGCGTGCTTCTTTGGGACAGTGTGCTGCAGGCACGCCCCATTCTAAACACTGCAGCACAATAAAAACATGACAGGATACGTTCCCTGCTGACCTATCTCAGAGGGTGTGGGCCTAATAAAAGAGATATAAGTAGCCTGTCATCAAACCCTTGTGGAGATGACTGCAGTGGCTGCTGTTATTTTTATTTTATCTGCAGCCATGAAATGAAAGCTACTGTTTGATTGTACTGAGGGTGAGGCAAGAGATTCCTCATTCACTGGAAATTAAAGTCCAAGCCCGTGGGTTCTGCTGGGTATAGTAGATTGTGCTTCCGCTGGATGTGGCTTTATTGCTCCTATCTTTTCATCATCACAGCTAGGTGTTAAATCTGGGAAGTTTCTGTTTGTCAATAATTTGAGACATTAAAATTATCCAGAGCAGGCTGCTTATAATTCACAAATTCATGAAGCTGTAAAAGTTGGTTCAGCTGCAGAGGGAGTTCTTACAGTGCGTGTTTTTGATGTAGAGTCGAATAAACGAGAAAAGCCATAGAAACTATTTTAGAATGTGTTGTTACATTTAAGCCCCAATGTTTAGATTTTTTATGTGACGATAGCAGTTTTCATGTTATTCTGAAAATGTATGTATTGTCTGTGTAGACTTCTGTTCATTCAGGTCCCTGGGACGCATCTACGGGGGGCAGACAGGGGTGTGAATTTGTATGCACATCTTCGTATCATCGTTTATGATACTCCCACGCACCAAAGCTCTCCGCAGAGTATAGGCAGCAAGTCTGTTTTTGAGGGGGGTGGTGATGGAGTAGTAGAAACACAAAAAGGACAGAAGTTTTGTTGCTCCCTCTGCCTGCCTGTGTCTGTGCTGATTGATTGTCCTGTTCCCTGTCACCCTTTGTGACCCCCCCCCCCTGCTCGTTTGCCCAGGTATAAACGGTTGTCTGTTGTCAGTCTGTGTCCTGTTATTGTTGTGAATGGAGTGTTGTACCTGTCTCTCTGTTGCCTGATCTGTTGCCTGAGGGCTGTTTCACAAAACCAAGATTGCGGATTAAGCTGGGATTTTCCAGATATCCTGGTTGACTCAGTTTCACAAAAGCGGTAGCACATAAGTTACCGTGGCGATTTATTCTTTGCAGCAAGCCTGCTCCAGACCAGGCTAACAGCCAGGCTCAGTTAATCCTGATGCCTTAGCTGTTCAGTCAGCAGTCACACTGATCTGAAACCAAAGTGGGTTTTTTCAGTTATTGCATGTTCTTATCCATCTATTTAGCATAATTTTTATTAGCCTGCATTAAATTACCACAGATAGCCTACATTTTGGCAACATGGTAGCACACAGTTTGTGTCATTAGGCTTCATAATTGGAGAAGATGCATGCACCATACTTCACACACAGTGAGCAACAGAGAGGAGGTTTACGTGGAATAAAAGACAATAACATGTAAAAAAGATAAAATAAAGAAAATAAAAAGTAACACGTGCACAGCAATAAAACTAAGCGAAGCTTGTTCTTTTAGCTTAGGTTGCTTGTTTTGGACGAGGAACATTTGTTTCTTCTATGTTTACAATGCATTGCATGTTTTTTTATTGTGTAAATATTTCTTAAAGCATTCAAAGTCATTTAACATTTCTCATTGCAAGCAACATTTTTAACAAATGCTTTCAAAGATTGTATATATATATAGTAGGCCTAGGCAGAGAGGCTGGAGGACTGTCAATTCTGTGTGAAAATAGTGCATATAGTCAATATGTATAATAGATAAGAAGTCAGTGATAAGGTGCTCTTAGAAAATACTGTATCATATTTATAACTTGACCCTGAAGCTGTGGTCCTACAGTCTGACAGCCAGTCAGGCAATGTAGTAAGTATTACCTGGAGAACACCTACAGGTGAACAGTTCCTGCTGTGTTAATTGATATGTGTTTTACAAACTGTCAGATGTCTATGGGATTAGAATCCTGCCAGGATTCAAAACTAAAAACAAAGTTCTGAAAGGTTGAAACTAAGTGTTTGAAAACTCAAAATCTTACAAAAAAAAGTTTTGCAAGCTCGAAAACTAAGATTTGCAAGCTTGCAAAATGTAAAAAAAGTAAAAAAATCTCTGCAAACATTATGCTGTTTGAGTTTTCCTTTTTCAGAACTGCAACAGTTTTTTTACGATGTTGCGCAAACAATTTTTCAGAGTTTCAAATTTGTCAGTGTTCTCCCAGTGCATTAGTTTGTTTTTCAGGTTTGAAACCTTGTAAATGCCGATCTGCAAACTGGTGTGTGAATGTGTGAAAAAAAGTTTTGAAACTCTGAAAATTGTGGTTCGAAAGGCCGAATCTTATGGTGCATTAGCTTGTTTTCCTGGTTTGAAACCTTGTAAATGCTGATCTGAAAACTGGTGTGTGAATGTGTGAAAAAAAGATTTGAAACTCTGAAAAATGAGCTTCAAAAGGGCGAAACTGTACTACATTACATTAAATTTGCACTCCTACGGCAGACTATTTTTTCAGAGCTGAGTTTACAACACCCACTTTGCGGATATACGCCCACACAGTTGCGAGCTTGCGACTCACGTGATTTGTGGCAGCGTTGTCTCGCAGCTCCGCTCTGAAACTCTGAAAATCAGACTGAGCGAAAATGAAGCTTCGCAACCTCGCAACTTAAAAAAAAGGCCTGGAGGCAGGGCCTTCTGCTCTTGGACAATGCTTGGCTGTCTGCTGAAGTACAGTCCAATCACAAGTCACATTTACTGGATAGAGGGATTGACAGACTGACAGATTGACACACTGTTCATCAGCGCGATGTCACCCGTGGTGTTGTGTCGGGAGATGCAGTAACTGAACCAGCGGTGAGTAAGAAATAGTAAGTAACATGTCATTTGTTAAGCTACGAGAAAAAGTCCGCTAGCCGCTAGGCTAACTTATGCTGCGTAACATGCAGGCGGTAAACAGTTTACAGTGACTATCAGTGGAGACTATCAGCCAGACAAATCTCCACAGTTATTATGCCAAAATGTATGCCTTTGTTAAATGTGATTGTTCTATTAAGCCACGTTTTGTGTGTGGCAGTGGAGTCATTTTAAAGTTGACTTTAACCAGTAACAACTGTTTGTGTTTTTTCTTTTGTAAAGCACTGAAGACGAGGCAGCATGCTGTGGTCATCACTCACAGGAGGACGGACAGAAAGAGACATACAGCTTCATCCTGGAGTTTATTGTTATTGTCTACAATGAATGAACAATAATTATTAACAGATGAGTTGCCATTCATCAGTTCACCCTCAAAGAGGCCTTTGGATGTAAAGGCAACTACTTTAGCATTTATTGAACACTTAAACTGACTAACAATAATCTGATTCAGCTGTCAAATGTTTTAAGGTGCAGCAAATCCAAACTAAAGAATGATGGCACTGTGTAATGAATAAAACTATTTACATTTTAACAAATACAACTGTTTGATTCTGTTCTCTCCTTTGGTTTGCAATATGCAAGTATTAAACTTAAAAGGCTGGGTACCTACAAGCCTAGGTGTCATTTACACTCAGGATGCTGGGGACATGTTCCCACCACATTTTGTCCCCATCACTTTTTGAAAGCATTTGTTAAAAACGTTCTGAAAAGTAGCACCAAGAAATGTTAACTAACAAATGAAAATGCTTTGAGAAAGATTTATTTGCACAATAATAAGACATGCACATGCAATATAGTTTTCCCTTATAAAACAAACATTTCCACCATAAATTGGAGCAGAAAATGTTTCCAGAATGCAGGAAATTACAAAATTAAAGCTTAAACTCTTCTGGGGTGCCAGACCTCCAGCACATATATTTCACCATCATAGTTTCATCTAAATAGTGCTATATTTTTATCTTATTCACATGCATCGTCTAATCTTATAACCCAAATTTATCATCACGCCCCTATTCTGAGACCTTCTGTCCCCACACAAAGTGACGCCCTTGCTTACTAGTTACAGTGCTAGTAAACAAAGCTGAAGGCTTTAGAAGACAGAATGACCTCCTTTAGCATCTATTAATTCATTAAGGTGTTTTTCCTCAGTTGTGATGTGCTACCAAAATAATATACTACTGGACTGAATTCAATAAAAATTGAGAAAGAAGTCTATTTTCATCCTGCACTGCAACAGCTCTTTAGGCAGGCTGGAGTAGAAAACAAACTTACCTTCTCAAGTTAGTGATGTACTATTGTGAAATACACTGTATATGAAGGTGGATCAAACACAACTAAGCTTTAATGTAAACGGGGTGCAGAGGAGCCTAATATTTTTCATTCCTAACACACAATAGATGAAGCTATGCAGACTGTTGTAAAAAAGAAAGAAAATCTTGTTATTCTGTAGTTACCACAGACTGTATGGTAGCTACACAGTAATATTATAGATGTGGGCTGTATTAAAAGTATCCACTGTTCTCCCATGCTTCAATAACACAGTAATAACGAGCTATGTGCAGTTCTCCAATGCTTCCTCTGTATTTACAAATAAACAAAAAGACGTGCAGTGGATTAAACCGTATTTATTCTATTGTTTAGAAGTTATTTTTTCTGTTGCTCTCCTCCTCCTCTTTCTGTCCGTCCTCCTGTGAGTGATGACCACAGCATGCTGCCTCGTCTTCAGTGCTTTACAAAAGAAAAAACACAAACAGTTGTTACTGGTTAAAGTCAACTTTAAAATGACTCCACTGCCACACATAAAACGTGGCTTAATAGAACAATCACATTTAACAAAGGCCTAACATTTTGGCATAATAACTGTGGAGATTTGTCTGGCTGATAGTCTCCACTGATAGTCACTGTAAACTGTTTACCGCCTGCATGTTACGCAGCATAAGTTAGCCTAGCGGCTAGCGGACTTTTCCTCGTAGCTTAACAAATGACATGTTATTTACTATTTCTTACTCACCGCTGGTTCAGTTGCTGCATCTCCCGACACAACACCACGGGTGACATCGCGCTGATGAACAAACTGAGCTTCCACCCGTCGCACATTTCCTCTGCACATCCACGCACCGCTTGGACGGAGACAGCCAGCCCGTCCAGGGAGCCGTGCTTCCTGAACACGGATCCTGTCCGCGTCTGTCATTGGCGGAGCAGTCTGTCAATCCCTCTATCCAGTAAATGTGACTTGTGATTGGACTGTACTTCAGCAGACAGCCAAGCATTGTCCAAGAGCAGAAGGCCCTGCCTCCAGGCCTTTTTTTAAGTTCGCGAGGTTCGCGAAGCTTCATTTTCGCTCAGTCTGATTTTCAGAGTTTCAGAGCGGAGCTGCGAGACAACGCTGCCACAAATCACGTGAGTCGCAAGCTTCGCAACTGTGTGGCGTATATCCGCCAAAGTGGGTGTTGTAAACTGAGCTCTGAAAAAATAGTCTGCCGTGGGAGTGCAAATTTAATGTAATGTAGTACAGTTTCGCCCTTTTGAAGCTCATTTTTCAGAGTTTCAAATCTTTTTTTCACACATTCACACACCAGTTTTCAGATCAGCATTTACAAGGTTTCAAACCAGGAAAACAAACTAATGCACCATAAGATTCGGCCTTTCGAACCACAATTTTCAGAGTTTCAAAACTGTTTTTCACACATTTACACACCAGTTTGCAGATCGGCATTTACAAGGTTTCAAACCTGAAAAACAAACTAATGCACTGGGAGAACACTGACAAATTTGAAACTCTGAAAAAATTGTTTGCGCAACATCGTAAAAAAACTGTTGCAGTTCTGAAAAAGGAAAACTCAAAAACAGCATAATGTTTGCAGAGATTTTTTTACTTTTTTTACATTTTGCAAGCTTGCAAATCTTAGTTTTCGAGCTTGCAAAACTTTTTTTTGTAAGATTTTGAGTTTTCAAACACTTAGTTTCAACCTTTCAGAACTTTGTTTTTAGTTTTGAATCCTGGCAGGATTCTAATCCCATAGATGTCTGACTTGCACACACTTTTATTCCGTGTAAACCTGCTTGCTACCTGTTTAAGTATGGTGCACGCATTAGCTTTTATATTTATATGTATATATATATATATATATATATATCTGTGTGTGTGTGTGTGTATGGGTATATCAATACCCATGAATGGTACATTTGACAGAATGGTGACAGTTTCAGAGCAGTGATATTTATGGCTACTTATTCATTCAGTCTGTCCTCTATTAATTGCTATGCTTTTTCCCGCTGCTGCTGTTTCTTTCTTTTTTTACATCATGTGCAATTTTTCATCGTAAACCTTTTTATTTGCTGTTACTCACTGTGTGTAAAGTATGCTGCATACGTCTCTTCCATTTCAACATCAATAAATCTGTCAAAAAAAAAAGCTGTGAAAGCGGATATATCTGACTTACTTGACATATTCGCTCCGTCTGAGCCTGGTTTGGCCTTTGTGAAACTGATAAAGCCAGGAAGCACTGATCACACTAGGTCAAGCCTAGATTTTTCTGTTATCCTGGATTCCTAAATTCTGCTTTTGTGAAACAGCCCTCTGGACTGTGACAACCTCTCTATCCTGTAAGCCTGATCTTCTGTTTTGTGTAATTAACACCCTTGCGACGTCTGTCAGCTGCCCCGTGTCTTGCATTTGGGCTCTACAATCCTGCAGCCTAACAAACCTTACACAAAGTGTTGATTTTAGCCTGCAAGAAATTATGTAACAATACAAAGCAAATGTGGAGGGATTTGTTTTTAGTTTTAGTGATGGGAAGTTCAATTCTTTTTACTTAATCGAACCGTTGAATCTCGTTCAGTAAAATGAATGCTGTATCCCTCTTGTGAGCGATGTAAAAAAGAGCTTGGTTGTCAAACACTGAAGGCTACATGGTTTGCTTCAGTTGACAAACTATAATACACAAATTCACTTCTTGATCTTGATCTTTCTATTAACCCCTGGTGACAACCAATTCAAACTGTAAAAAATCAGAGATGCACCACGGAAATATGTTGTATAGTCAGCAGAACCTAAATCCTTCTATTTTCGCAATCTTTGCTCATATTCTAAAATGAGAAATCACGAGTATACAATACAACCAGACCACCCATGTATGTATATGTGTAATTATTATTATCTCTTAAGTGCTCATTCAGACATCACTATCCATGAGCAAAATCTAATGTAAACATTTGCAGATTTGCTGGGAATACAATGAAAAACAATAACACTTAAGCACTATATGAAGGAACAAACTATTATTAAAGTTCACAATTAAACACTAGTAAACACTAAAACCACAGCAGTTTGGCAGGACTGGAGGCAGAAAGGGCCACCTCTGGTTCACAGGTTTATTGATGTTTTACGGATACTTCGAAGACATGCTAAAGCTCTACAGAGAAGGACATAAGTCATCAAACTGACTCTTAGTGTCAGTTACAAAGCTGCATGTACAGAATGTAAAGTTTGCCAACATTAGCTAACGATGGCCACCATAAGCTACTGGTCATACCAAACCAACAAAGCTTGTAGCAGTAAAATCCCTGAGTGTACTGAAATAAACAGGGTGTTTTATAGATAATAGATAGAAATGCATTTCCACCACAGCGGCACTGCTGTGCTCCTGCTTGTTGGTTGGCCCAACCACGGCCAACCGGTGACGTTCTCCTGCCCTTCTTCAGCTGCGTCTGCGGTGGTTAAAGAAAGCTCTGTTTCGATCTTACTGCTTTTGTTGCTTCCACCTGCATCTCTGTGGTTTGGCGTTTAGTTTCACTTATATGTTCCTCTTTGTACTTTCACATATCAGCCTTATTTTAGAATTTCCTGATCACTTTTAGTCAGATTGGAGCTGATTTAAGTCAGTACTGATGCAAACCAAACCTTTGCTGCTGCTTCACATTGAACGTTTTTCACTGGCTTTTATTGTGAAGTTCTAGAAAACGAATAATGTTTTTGTCACTGAGTTTGCTAATCAACCAGATATGGTTGATTAATTAACAAAAACAGATTGGGAAAAATTGTAAGCATATGTCAAAAATTAATTGGCACTGATCTCAACAGTATTGAGCATATGTTTGAGGCCAGAGCCACACAAAGGGCAATGGCCATCTTGGCTAGCATCGCTCACCCACTACACTCGTGTGAGTTTTGCCTCCCACCATCGGGAAGAAGGTATACTTAACGAAAACGTGCCAGGTCCAACAGACATCTCAGATCATTTGTACCATTAGCTGTTGGGTTTCTCAACAAACTATAGGGATATGTGTATTTGTTGTTTTTATGTGTTCTTATATGTACGACTGTGTACATGTTGGCTACATGTTGTGAACTAAATTGCCCCTCGGGGACATTAAAGTTATTTCAATTCAATTCATTTTTTGTTTCCTTGTGGTCAGTGGAAGTTACAGTCGCGAGAACAGGGAAAGTGTAACTTCAGGCAGAGATCTGACACTCTGCCTGAAGTTGTTGCACGACATGAATAAAATAAATATAAAAATTAAGTAAAAATGTCTTACCTACATATTCATAGTTGTGTTTTTCCTAATAACAGACAGGTGACTTCATGAACAAAAATAGTTAATTTTAGCGTTGTGTTTTGATTTTCACGTGTTAATGTTCATTGACGCTCAATGTACCGGTAGCCACATGACAACACAACATATGGATATCTGTTCAGTTTAGTCGTTTTAACTACCAGTGAATCCAGTGATGTTAAAATCACTACAGTACTGTAAAAGATGATTATTGTTATTATATTATTAATATACTATAAAATAAATTTCCATCAATCCTTTACTAGCAAGGAACACACAATCAACAGGTACGATTAAATGATTTATTGATGATCGAAACAGAAAGATGTACGAGGCTGAACAGACATTCGAAACGTTGTGGGGAAGCTACGATAGGTAAATCCACCGTAGCACCCAGGCACGACGGACCCCCTTATAACCCTATGGAGAGGAAGAAGATCAGGAGGCAGGACAGAGAAAGGGGTGGGGTGGGGATGCCGAATACGAGAGCGAAGAAGAGGAGTTGTGGGTATTTATGGAAACACGTGGTTGATGTGCGGTCCCGCTCCTGAAACTCTGCTATTATGTAAGTTAAGTCAAGGTCGAGTTGTGATCAATGAAGACATCCTCTACAGTGGTTTTTCAAATTTCTTTATAATTAACCGGATATAAAATTACAACATAGGTATTCTCTCTATAAACACATGTACAGTTACAGTAAATAAAACAAATTACTGCAAAGCCAGCTTCATCAACAAAAATGTACTTGATGATGATGGTTCACATCAGCATCACTTGTTGTATCTGAACTCAGCCCTCAGCTGTTTCACCCGATCAGTGCTTCTCTCAAAAGCCATTAGGTTTATTTATTTCATTGATACCTGCTGCCTCTTCATAAACCGCACTACTGCTGGTAGGCTGATGGATGCCACACTGGCAAATGTGTTATTGTTCTCCTCAATTGCCTGCTTTATTTCTGACAGTCATATTTCATTCCGTGAAGCATATAAAAAGTATTGTGAGCATTGCAATGTGAAAAACAATTACTTCATATGAAAGGTGTTTCTTTGATGGCACACTGATTAGTGTTGGAGGAGACTGTGTGATACAGCACACCCATTAAAAGAGGATGCAATATTGAAATCAGAAGAATGTAAATATTAAGAATATTTTAACTCATTTTTCTAAACTAATTGATTAATTAAACAGGGAATAATATCAATAAAACTAATAACTTAAAGACAAAAGTCTCAGAGTAATTCCTAACAATTAGGTGTGGTGAAAAAGTTACTGTGTAATTGTATGTGTTGTACTTCAGTCAGCTGAATGAATATGTGATTCCATGTTTGCCTTTTTGATGATCTCCTTCGAGCTTTGCACTAAGAGTTGTGAAATTTTAACACATACTTGCGATAATAGGACCAAAGTGATCAAAAAAAAAAACCTCTAAGAGCCTGTGTGGTTTGTGACTAGCACGCTTCCAACACAACATGTAAAGTTTTCACACGTTGCCTCTATTAAAAAGTACTTCAGTGCTGTCAATTAGCCAATAAGTCACATTATCATTTACTACACCAAAAGTGTGTGTCTCCACTGTTGTGCCCCAGCACTGACCTGTCTAAAACAGAAATGAAAGAGCAGGATGTCACTCCCCTCACTCAGCCACTTTATAGCTGTACCAGCCACTTTATTTCCTATAATAAAGTCCCACTTAAAGCAGCATGAAAATGACATTGCCATTATTAAGCTCCCACTGCTTCTATCAGGCCGAAGTGCTGGAAAAGCCCAGCCAATTAATCAGAGAACGTTAGAAGGTTTGCACATTCAGACACTCTCATTGAGGAAGAGGGCTGCGGAACACTGAGTGACACAGGCTGTGAAAAGTGACAGAGACTACTCTCTGTCACAGTGTGTTTAAAGGTAGCACACAAACAGGATCAGTAACATTTTCTACAGTGACAGATTGTATTGTGTTCTGTGTAGTGCATCATGACAACTAAATATGTGTAATCATGCTCAACCTTGAAATGATTGTTTTTTCCTTTTCTGTGCTGGGAGGCTGCGCTCGTTGCTGTGTTGTTTTTTTTACTGCACTTTCTCTCAAACCTTTCACCTGTGAATCAAACAGAAATCTAAATTATGTTTACATGCAGCTGATTTTTTTTTATTTTGAAGATAATTATATTTGATACTAAGAGTGTCTAGCCATACCTTCACAATAGCCATGTGCATTTTTTAAAGTTACTTCATTTTAAAAGTGCACTGTCAAAAACATTGTTATTAAATGTAATGCTGGTTTTATAGAATCGTCACTCTGACTGATAGGATTACCTATAGTACCCATATAGTAATTGTTTGCGAACTTGAAAAAAATCAGATAAATATCCTCTCATTTGTTGTCGTTTTTTTCTTGTTTACAGCACATCAAACTGCAGTTGTATGAAATTCTTCTCATTTTATTCAAGTATGTGGTAATATTTTGTTACCCATCTTAAAAAACCCACAACATAAAAAAGACATTTTTCAAAACTATATGTACATCTGACATTAACTCAGTGCAACACAAACAAGTAGAAAGACATGTTTCACATTTAAATACATCAGGTTCATACCAAGTACATGCAAAACTTACATGGAAAGATTTTTCTTTACTATTGTTAAAATACCTTTTACTGTCACTTTGCTCATTGTTCATCACTGAAACATTTAGCTGACGCTTTGATCCAACGCGACTTACTGCACACCTCTGGAGCAACTAGGGGTTAAGGGTCTTGCTCAGGGACACAATGGTGGACATGTCACAGTGGGGGATTGAACCCAGATCTCTCACACCAAAGGCATGTATCTTATCCACTGCGCCATCACCACCCCTTTTACATGAATGTAGTGCTCTAACAGACAGAGCCAAAAAGGACCACTGCAATGATAACAGTATGTACAATACAATACTATATCAATCACTACATGATTACCATAACCATAATTATTGTTATGGCATAGTTACATAGTTATAGTTACATTGGATTAGACAAACCTGTGAATTGGTGCTGTGTAAATAAAATGTAATTTAATTGAAAAGTGATTTACAAAAACTGCAAACTGGTAAGTGTGATTCATGTGCAAACGTGATCAGCCGGTTGCACATTAAGCATCCACCCTCTCACAGTTGCGAAAATATTTTCTTTGTGCCCAATTACTATTTGATTAAACAAAATTTTGGGGGCACATATGCATCGTGTAAAACTGCACCAGGTAATAAAGGTCTCAACACAACATTTCGACACAAAGTTCCTCTTTCAGAAAGTTTGTTTTTTTTACAGTACTGATATCACACCATATCATTGCACTTGGTCTTAGCACTGTTCCTGACTTTGCCAAGTGGTAATCCTACCTTGTTTGAGTTGCTCATTGTTGATTTTAGAAACATTATTGACTAATCACGCATGTGACTACATGAAAATGTAGTCACTGAGGACATTGCTCAGAATTAAATATCAGTTGGTGATGATGGAGAGGTTTAGGTCAGGCTCATTTATCTGTTAATGATGTTAACGATAACTTAAAGTAGTGACAAATAGTCCTCTTTAAAAGATATTATTGAAATGAGTGTGGTGTGCATGCGTTCTGCCTCTCCTTCATGCAGTGTCCATCTGGTATGTGTGTGAGTGATACTGAATGGTGTGGTCGATGAGCCTGCCATCCAGACCAAAAGGCCAATGATCCTCTCAGTAGGTGGATGTCCTGATTGTGGGATGGAGTTGTCATTAGTCATTGTCCAGGCCACTCACCCTCCCCACCAGCCTCTCATTTGCGTCCCATCTCCCCAGCCAATCATATGCCCATTAGTCTTCATTTCTCTTTTTATGGCCAAGGCCTGCTCAGTCCAATCAGCTCTTGCTCTCATTTTCTTCACATTGGCTTTATCTACAGGATCGACAGAGCTGGCCGCCCTCCAGCCACATACTCCCCCATCACTTACTGAGCCCTAACAACACACACACATGCAGATACTTCCAATTTATATAAACATTGAAAATGTGTCTTTTATAATAAGATAACTTCGATTGATTTGGTTATCTCACTGACCAGAAAACAAAGCTGCCTGGGAAGAATTTTACGATACACTGATGCATGGCTGGTTGAAGGTTTAGTGCCATATTGGCAAATAACTGTTCTGAGGGTAGATCTAATCTGACTGAAAAATATCAATGGGTGGAGGCAGAGACTCACAAAATTAAAGTAAGTAAGGAGAAAGTTAATACAATAAAGTCAATTAAATCAATATTTATCCTCACGGGGACAAACCCCCCCCAAATTCACAGGTTTGACAAATCATGGTTTAAGTTAGCAATTTCCTGTTAACACATCCAGCAGAGACAGAGCAACATAATAATACATTTAAAGCCATCTTGCTGGAATTCTATTTCTCCTTTTAGGTCCAGTTTAGTCTCCACCAAGTCCAGAAATGAATTTCTGGCTCATTAGTTGCTAAATGCTCCATTATGTTAACTAGCTAAAGTAGCTAACTTGCTACTTTGTCAGTGTGCTGTTGGGCAGGTAGTATAGCGGGTTTGTCAGAGCTTTTTGAAAGAAACAGAAGTGGGGTTGATGGGAATGCCACTGATTTAATCAGTAAAGTAGCAAGTGTAAAAGCAAAACTATGAGCTGAAGGATGCTAAATCACTTCCTACAGCCGACTCCTTTCACATTAGGCTTTAAAAGCGGTAGGCCAAATGTCTGTTTTGGTGCTTATGTGACTCTTATTGTCAATTTTAGTGATGCATCACAAGGCAGCTGTCTAGAAAAGAACGCAGACAGCACATAGTTCTTACACATGGGTTCATTTGACTGGTCCCAACAGAGACCTGTTAACCTTTGAAATTCACAAATATCATTGTCATGGGTGAATTAAGAAAGAAGTCATTGCTGTGTGTCATTGTTCTTCATACTCTTCTTTGACATTAACATGTGCCATTTGGGGTCATTTATATCTACACATCAAAATGATCACAATGGAGAGCATTTTTTATTCTTGTTTTCCCGTCTCTTTAGAACAACATCTGAGACTTATTTGCATAACTAAAAGTCTCTGTCCAACACAATGTTGTTGTTGCCATAACTTCATTTCTCACGTCTGACACAATGCCCACGGTGAAATGAGAAATGGATCTTAAATTGAAATAGTATTTTTCATTATGCCTCCATATACTCAGCACAGATGGAGAGAGGTTACAGGAGCAAATGTCACTTATTGTTTCCACTGCATTCCCTTTTTCCTCTAACACTCTTCATTATGGCTTTATTTGTTTGAGAGATGCAATTGTTGTATAAAAGCTCTGTTTTCTCGGCCTATGGAATGGCTGCTCTGAGGGGACTCCGCCAGCCCCTCACAATAAATGAGATGTGGCACGGCAATCTGTGGTAAGAGGCTCAGGTCATAATAAGTGCCCTCATACATAAATTACCTAGTTAATGCACAGCTAATCATCCAGACAGACTGAGGGCAGCACCCTCCGGCAATGTGTATGCGCAGTTACATTGCATGAAATAGGATTGACATCAGCAATCAGACTATAATGATGGAGGGCTGCATGTGTCTCCGTAGGCAACTCTGTGAACTCCTTGCAGGGTACATGCATCCACAAAGGAGTTTACAAGGTGGGTGATTAACTGAACACAGTAGACACCCCTTGAAGTGAAACAATGTAACTTTTAAATTTACAAAAGGGCATTATTTCCCATTAAAAAACCCCCTAAAGGCTGACTTCTAGGCAATAAAAATGATGTACCACCTGTAACCGGCCCCGCATTGTACTGTACGGTCCTGACCTGAACCGGCGACCTCAGATGCGGTCGCGCTGACGAGGAGGCTAAACCTACGGTCCCTAGCATCTCTTGCCAGTGCATTAGGGAATGAGGTTAACTCACCGCACAGCCTCGCTGGCTGCAGTTAACTCACCCCCCTAAACCTCACTCCCATCCAGGTCACGGTATCAACTGTACAAGCTGTCGAGGATGTACTGCACGGTCCTGACTCAAACCACTGACCTTGGGTACGGGAGGCAGATGCACCGACGAGGAGGCTAAAAACCCCTAGCGTCTGTCACCAGTGCGTCTCTTAAGGTGTAAGCGGAGGTATTGTTTACTCACTGCATAGCCACATTGGCTGCCATTACACAGATCCACCCCCTAACTCCCATTTCTGGCGCTACAGCCCATATTTCTAAAGTGGATAGATATGACTTTTTAGGAAGTACGGTGATGTCTGTGTTCCCAAGCAGAAACATTCACATGTTGGGTGCCTGTTGACATGGCTCGAGATGTGATCCCGACCGAGACAAGGCCCTTACCCATTGCCCTGTTACTGAGTCAGTTGGTTTTTGGTGAGTAACACTAGCTGTTAGCAAATGCCTTTTAGCGCACAGTACTGGTGTTGGTTCAGATGTTCATGATCACAGTTATGCTTGAAAAGGGATGTCGTGTTGTAAGCTTATTTTTATACTTGTGATTGTCAATGTCATCGTATTGACAATCTTTTTAGGCTCCATCTTAGCAAGCATGAAATAAACAGTAGAATAACTGTGTTTGTGTAACATCTCTGCCCAGTGTCCTGCTCTCCAATGTCCAGGAGTTGTATAATAAACTGGATGACCTCCGTGCCTATATCAGTTTCGAACAAGAAAACAGGAACTGTAATGTCCTGTTTCACCGAAACTTGGCTACATCCTGGCATACCAGAATCCCAGAAGCATGTGCAAGGACAAAGAACAATGGCAGACTGCAAAGAGGCCCCTCTCCCTCTCCTTCTCATTTGCTCATGCATCTCTAACAGGTGACCTGAACAAGTTTTAGGCTCGCTTTGAGGCCACCGGCAGCCAACATGTAAAAACAGCTAAAGCTGAGATTAATGAATGGTTGAATGCACCTTTCACACCTATCAGCCTTTCTGAGCACGATGTCAGGAAGGCTTCCAAGCATGTGAACACCAGGAAGGCTCCAGGTATCAGTGGGTAGGTCCTGAAAATATGCGCTGACAACTAGCACTGGTGTTCACAACATTGATACACAACCTATCTCTGGCTCAGTCTGTCATGCCCACATGCTTCAAGAAGTCCAATAAACAGCCTGCCAGTGGCACTCACCTCAGTGGTGTGCATTGAGCGGCTGGCCAAGGACTACATCTGCTCATCTCTGCTCAGCACACTGGAACAACTACATTTAGCCTACACTTCCAAACAATCAACAGAAGATGCCATAGCACTGCAGTTAAGCAAAAAAATCTTGCAAATGTGGAAAGAAGTACCAAACTTTGACGGAGTGTACCTCTTGGGTCATTCTTTTGAAAAATCTGATAGCAGTGAAGCTTGGCTAATGGGATGTATCAATTTATCAAAATAACAGTCCCCAAGGAGTATTTGTGCCTTCTTTCCACTTTTTTTTTCAAGATTTTACTGCAAAAATACAGAATGCGCGGCACCGCCCATTCCTTCTGTACAAAAGGGGGAGCAATATGAGATTACTGTTCATTGATACCATAGTCATCTCCAAGCTCATCACAAAGGTCAAGGACCTGGGATTAAACACCTCGTGTGCAGGTGGGTTCTTGACTTCCTGTCATTCCCCAGGTGGAAGTTACCTCCGGTGCTTGAAGAAATTCCAGGTATACGTCAGACACTGAGTAATTGCTATGTCATTGAGAGCATCCTGCTAAGCTGCCTGGTACAAAAGTGGTTTGTATTATAGGAGTAGTGCTCTTGGAAGACATTTACACCAGGCCCTGCAAGAATGACGCTAGGAGAATCATTAAGGATCCCAACCTTAACATAACAGCATTTTTTTCCTTGCTGTGATCAGGATGAAGGTACTAAATGCACCTGAAGAGCGTCTACCCTGAGGCCACTAGGATCCTAAATGAGGACACCGCCTAAGAAACCCCATTCCACATCGTACACTGCCGTTCCTATTCAAATTACCTTTTTAATCTCACAAATTGAAGTAAAACTAGATTACATTTCATTGTACTTTATGTGATTACATGTGACAAATAAACTTGATTGATTGATATTAAATTGCATGCTAGCCTCTAGATTATTCTCCCAATGAAAATACGCTGAGGGGATGTAATCTCCAATGATGGGATTGTTATCAGTGTTATTTTATGGAAGGCACCGTTTTATCTTTACCATGCAGTGCTCTAATTTGCATCTAAATGTCAATTGGACCAAAAGATACTGAATTACTGTGTGTGCACACAAAGGAAAATATTCAAACTGAATAGCCTCTTAGCATAAGTCAGTCTAATGGGTTGGTGACACTTTGTATTAATATATTTTAGGGCCTTGCATGGACTTCAGGGGGTAAAATTTCAGTATATTGTTTGTTACATGCAACACCTTTGTATTACTGGTTGTTTTGTACATTGCAGCACCCAGAGGACGTTGGAGTGTACAAACTGCTTGATTTACATCTAAATGATTTACATAAATGAAACAGGTGCCTCTTTTGTTGTTATCATACTTTTTGGTCCATAGCGTTTTGTGACATTGCATGCTCCTCCAAAGTCAGCTCCACCCGACTTTAACTTGGTTAGACGACTTATCAGCCATAATAATTGAACGCTCTTGTGTGGGTGTGCAGGGCTTTTAAGACTTGCTTTCAAATTTGTTTTCACAACAGCTTTATCGAGACCACTTAGTAACCCAGGCAGTCAGTGGAATATCAAGCATCTGCTTTGTTAAAACAGCTTAACTTTGTGCTGCTTAAACATATTATGCCATCATTTTCTTTTCTTTTTTGCCCATATTATGTTTTAGAATATTATAGAGTAATTTACATTACACATACTCTTAAATCCAGTTCCAGGGTTTTTAAAAGGTCCTAAATTTACCTTTTAGAAACCTGCACATACCCTCACGCACATACACACCCATTAACTGACACACACACACACACACACACACAATTCCAAAGATGGAGTACATAGGGAGAATATTCACATGGCAGTCTCATCATATGCAGTGATATTAAAGACTTTGGCTTTATTATTGGGGCTGACGTGTGCTGCAGATTTAATGGGAGTCATTTTGTGGGGGGAAAACACGGTGTAAATCGAGTATGCAGGGTAATTTCAGAAGTGGCTGTAGGAGCAGGCTGACACTGCAGTAAAGGGATGAGGTATAGAGTGAGCCCCCGGGGTGCCTGGCAGCTCCTCAATAGAAGTGTCAGACTGACTTACAGGGGAGGTTTTACTGCCAGTCTGCCTCAGTCAATGTCAATGCTCTATCGAGGAAGCATAGATGTACTTACATCTGCCAAGTGTGACAATGACAATGAAATTCTCTCATGTGAACACAAACATCATCATCACACACACACACACACACACCAGTGAAATACTAACCTTGTGAGGGATTTTTATTGGCTACATCCATAACCATGACCCAAAAGCCCTAAGTAAACCTAATACTAAAGGACAATTTCACAGATTTTTAATGTTATATTTATATATTTATATATCCATCATGGATTTACATACTTTTCCACACATAATGTGTGGAAAATGTATGTAATGTACTCTCTACATTACAGTAGAGAGTACACTCTCTGTATCTGGTCAGTTGGAAAATAAATACTTTTTAATGTCCGTAAGCACCAGAAATACTCACAAGTCTTTGAGCTGGAGTCCAAGTCAAGTCTCAAGTCTTTGAGCTAGAGTCCAAGTCAAGTCTCAAGTCTCTGAACTAGAGTCCAAGTCAAGTCTTAAGTCTTTGAGCTAGAGTCCAAGTCAAGTCTCAAGTCTTTGAGCTAGAGTCCAAGTCAAGTCTCAAGTCTTTGAGCTAGAGTCCAAGTCAAGTCTCAAGTCTCTGAGCTAGAGTCCAAGTCAAGTCTCAAGACTCTGATGGTTATGATTAAATGTTGTATCACCTGCTGCCTTCAATGCTGCTAATAAAACTGCATAGCTATAAGGAATACTGTAACTGTAACCTGTTTTTCATTTAGAGAGCACAACCATGAATTGTACAAAGAAATTATTGACAGGTTTTAAACTACTGTAAGTCAACACCCACCCCCTCACTCTCAAACCAGTGTAACATCCGAGCTAAATAAAACTGTAAGGCTACATGATCAACAACAAAACTAACCTCTTTTTAGCCAACGGTAATAATTAATGTGACGGCAGCCAGCAGGACGTAAATGATTACGTTAAGGGTCCACCACAAGCTTGGCAAGTAAACAAAACTTTTCATAATGAACAGCAGTCTGAGTTAACCTCTCGTAGGTCGTAGCTGAAGCAAGAAGCAAGCTTCTTGGGTCTTTTTGTATGAAGTTTTAAAGCCAAAGTTATGATGAATGTCTCAGCAGCTGCGGCTGTTCGTTGTCCTCTGTCACATGCGGCCGCGCGCAGCAGATACTACGTGTTACGTAGGCAGGTTATAACGGAGGGAGGGAGGGAATAACGGCAAGCTCATCAGACGTTTCCTAAAAAATAAACATTGTTCACAAGTCCCGCACCTCGAGGCCGAGTCGAGTTTGAAGTCTTTTGAGGACGAGTCTCAAGTCGAGTCTGAAGTCACTGTGTGTGCAATTTAAGTCGCACTTGAGTCCGAGTGCAACGTCCATGTGCAACCTGAATGGGCTGCAGGTGCCGCTTCATGCTACCAGTAGTGACAAGGACACTAGCAAAATGCTAAACTAAGGAACAATCAGTCAGGAAGTATGCTGAGAGAGCAACTGTCTATAGCCACCATCTGAATAACCATTTCCTTTTGGGGGGGTTGACTTGCTGTTTCCTCTCCAGTGCACCTGTTGTCACAGTGATTCACAATCCCTAATGCTTCCTAACTGGACAGATTGTTATCCCTGAAGTTTAATTGACATGAAGTGATACTGTCATGTTTAAGTTTCACCTTATTTTTGAGCTGTATATTTATTCTGTAAACACTGGTATACCCTCTTGAAAGGTTCTTTACTTAAATGTTGTTTACTTCTCTAATATGTTATTGTAATAATAATAATAATAATTCAACTATTCTGTTGCTCTTATGATGTGGAAATTCTGAAGATAATACATTGTTGTAGTTTGTAATACATAATATATATCGTACCAATCTGGTTTCTGCATGTTTTTTATGTGTCTAAGCTGGCGAAGGCAACTTTTGGAGAACTAGCCAGAGAGAATTATTTATGTCAGTTATTATATGTCTGTGTAAAATGAGTAAACTGTATCTGAAAAGTTCGGCATGTTCTTTTTAGTCTCTGCAAAAGTCCAGCGATGAGTTAATCCCCACAGTGTTGATTGCCACCTGGACCAGAAATGGCTGGGACAGTTTTTTTTTTCTTCTTTCACTGCACCGCAAATAACCAGTCCAGCTTTACTCCAAACCATCAACTTTAACACAAAGCTATTTGATTTATTGTTTACTGTTGGGAAATAAGGAGAATTTCAACAAATATAACAAGAATTGCTATAAAAATAAATTGTCAACGCTAGCTTTAATCATATTGTCATGAAAAGAATTAATGAACTGTAACTGCAATTACAGCAACTGACATGATGCCTCATCAAGATCACTGCCTGGGAGACTTTCAGCTGACTGCACCAAGTGACAAAATTCATTACATTTCAAGCCATTCGAAAGATATTATTCCAATCTTCCCAATCCTTCTGTATCAAGGAATCTGACAGTTTTCATAGGTCTCTCTCATCTTCTGGACAATCAGGGAATGGTCTGTGGTTGAGCAAAGACATGGCCTCTTGGCAAGCATCCCCATCAAGCTGCCTTTCAACATAAACAGTTCTTTGGAAATTTGGGCCTCCTTGAGAAACGCCAAAAGAGCTGTTTGGTAGCAGTGCAGTGCATAAATTAGTAGATCTAAATTTAAGCAATGAACAAGTTTTTTGGCACAAATTAAAAAAAAACTTGAAGCACACATACCCAAGATTATCAAGTGTGAGCTATGATCACCGTTTGTCTTCTTGTGTCATCTCTTAGGGTGCTTTCACACCTGGATCGATTTGTTTTGTTCCGAACAGATACTTTTTTTCCGAATCAATTAAATACGTCACTTGTGTTCACACCACACTGTTGTAAAGCGGTCCAAATTGCTCACCCTTCCAGGGTTTTCCTTACACCATTACGTCACTACCTCATGCGTGCAGGTCAAGCATTCCATTGGGGAACATCTCCATGACAACAGTAACACAAAATGAATCGCGGGTGGACTTGGCGTTGCAAAGAGGTGAAATAGATGTTTGATCGGAACAACACATCTCCCGGGCGTTCACACCACACACAAGAACACTGAAGTCTACAAGAGGGTCAGTGATAAAATGAAAGAGAGGGGTTAAAAAGTTAAAAAAACTCCAACAGCAGTAGCCCTACATAATACAACCACAACAACATACTGCAACAAATTAACAAAATACGCTGCCGAAGCGGTTGAAAAGCGATCTTTTAGCGTCGGTTACCAGGCAACACATTGATTTGTTCCGGTTCATGGGTCAGTTGTGTTCTCACTGCAAACGAACCGCTCCAGGTTTTATATGGAATCGAGCCAAGACCACCTCTTCTAGGCGGTCTCGGCTCGGTTGTTTTGTTCCGGTTCAGAGTGCGATTGTTGTGTTCACATATCACCAAACGAACCGGGCCAAAAGGGAAACGCCCCTTTCTTTCCGAACAAGGTCTCCAATCGATCCAGGTGTGAAAGCACCCTTAGTCTTTCTGTTGTTTGGTACTCCTGTAGGTCCTTCATCACCACAGGACTTGCCTCTTAGCACAGCTTCAATCAACTAATAACACAAAAACATTAGAAAGTAAAACATGATGATGAACAGTTTTTCTGTGGAAATAAGTGCTAAAACGCTCAAAGAGTATCAAGCTTTGTTACAACCTGTTTGGCAGCACTGCATCACATGGATCCTTTTCTTTGTCTCTTGACTCTCGAATATAATCCACCTTTTGTCCTAATCGCACTTTCTGAGAGGAGGAAATGCTGCCAAACCATGCCCATACTACCATACTATTTAGTAAACCAGCAAAAGATTTAGTATGTCCAAACATATAGTGTGCCAAATGCAGAATGCCAAAACCTGTCATTGGGTCTGATGCAAAAAGAGCTGGCCCACAGATTAAAAAATGCAACAGTCAATACTAAACCACAACACAACAAGGGCTTACTGTGGGGGGGTTCTCAGTGGTTCTAATTCAGGTAACAGGTGTGGTATGGGTCATATACAACTCATGCTTGGGGTAACTAACTGTCCCCCAAAAGTACACTGATCTTTGATGCCTCCAACATAGCTCTTTGCCTCTGTCTCCCTGTCAGGATCTCGACAGGTGGCTCAAGGCTAGCAGATAACAGTGTTTTCTTGGAGTCTCGTACGTTTACAGACTCACTGTCTCCACTTAGCATGCAGAACACGAGGCTTCCAGATCCCAACATGAAGTAAAGCATTTGAGACTAACATCCAGCAGATTGGCTGTTCAGATTTAGGCCAGTTAATAACCACATTGTGGGGAAAGATCATAGACTCTTTGGGGTAATGGATGGATATACCAACTACCAAGAGGGATTCTTGGTAGCTGGCTAGGCATTGTGTTCTCAGGCTGTACGGTGATGCTATGATCTCCCCGGCTTGGCTTCAATAAACAATGCTGTGTAAGTCATCTTGAGTTTGCTGAAATCTTCTGAGTCAACTCTGTGACCAGAATTTTCATAACAATAACTTTCTTTATTCTGCTCTTGAGCTGTGGGCATTTGGATGAATAAGAAGGCAGTAAGGTTCATCTGCCAGATGTTTTTCACAATTACTGTGATTACGTAAACTGCACTGAACTGTGCTGTCAAACACCAAACTCTCTTCTCCTTTAGAGTGAGGTTTTTCTACCTACAAATCGCACTGCACCTTGAAAGGGTTGATTGGTATTGCTCCTCCTGATTGTAGTGCCATTTCATTTCAACAGAAGTCACTTCATTGTGCTTTTCATTTACAGTATATCTAGAATTTACTCTTTTTAATATCATTTACAGATTTCCAACAATTTCCACCATAAGCAAGCACTTGGCGACAATAGCAGTGAAAAACTCCTCTTTAGCCTATCAGTAAATTTAAAAGTTGTGTCTAAACTCACACAGGCGTCGTGTGTGCCACGGTTTTGCTCTGATCTGTTCTGATCTGTTCTGTCATATTTTGGATATATAATCTGTGCCTGCCTTAGTTCTTGTTTAATTCTGTTTCTGTCTGTTTTTATTAGTTTCTGTATCATCGTGCTTGGGTTTTGTCTGTCTGCTAGGTCTCTATGATCTCTGCCAGTATCATTATTAATCTGATTTTGATCATTCTGCTTTAGTCTGTTCTGTTATCATTTTTCAGTTTATTATTTGTTAGCCTGTCTGTCCTGTTCTAGGTGGCCTCTGTGTTTTTGTTGTTTGAATCTTGGCCTTTTTGTAACCTTTTAGTCTCAGTCTGTTCTCCCCAGTTTGTTTGTAGCCTATCTGTCTTGTAAGTGTTTCAGTGTACTTGTTTCCTGTTGGTTTTGGTCTTGTGCTTAGTGACCAGTGTTCAGTGTGCTGTGTTCAGTCTGCTTGTTTCCTGTTGTGTTAGTTTTGCCTTGAAATGTGATCACTCTGTCTGTCTGTCTGTGTCTGATTGCTTCCACCTGGTCTTGGTCCTGCCCTGCTCGGTACCTGGTGTTAAATGTTTGCTTGTTCTGTTCAGTCTCTGTCCGGTTATTGTAGCTTGCTGTTGCTCTGACTCTGTCTCATGTCGTGTGATGTAATTCTGCCAGTTCATTCGCCCCACTTGTTTCCTGTGGATTTTGGGCTTCTGTAGGATTACCTGTTCTGTTGGATCGCCTCGCTTTGTTTGGACTCTGTTTATTTTTGGAAACGCTCCGCTCAGCCATTCTGTCTGTAAGTGAGCTTGCCTTTTGTTCATAAATAAATCTCTGAACTGTACTTGCCTGATCCGCGTCCTGCATTTGGATTCTCCAACCTTTCAACCACACACCGCCTCATGACAAACGGACTGTAACCTGATATAAAAATGAACCGCATGCCTGCTCTCTCAGTCCCTCGGCACAGCCACTATTCTGCTTCTATGGAACATTATTTTATTAAGTAATAATGAAGCTGATTAAAGGACAATTCCAGCTTTATCTCAGTTATGATTCTGTTGCAGAAAAGCAAACAGTGTTAAGTAATGTTAACTAGTGAAAGCAGAATGGATGAGATGAGCATACAGAGCTGACTGTCACGGCAGAATGTACATGAGTCAACAATAAAGCAAGATTATTCTTCTGACTGCAATGGCAGCTTGTCAAAACCCGGCCCATAGTCTACAATGACAAAATTTATTCATTGTAATAAAGAAAATAAACTGAACAGGTATGTGTGTGTGGATGGTGTAGAATAAAGTGTTGTGGAGTAAAACAAAAAGCTGAGCAAAGCAATAGGGTGCAGCCGCTGACAGGAAAGAGGGGTGGCCGCGCTCGAAGGTGGGCCTTCCATGTCCTGTAGAGCACTCGGTCCAGGTGCTCCTGATGTGGTTGGTTACTGCGATCAGCTTCTCTAGCATGTCAGAAAACAACATGGGTGCCATGTTGAAACAGCACAGCACTCTCACAAGCAGACTAAGAAGGAGCCGTCATACAGCTCGACTTAATTTATCATTTTTAGCATCACTGACGAAAAAAAAAAACGCAAATGCTCCACAAAAGTACTCACTTTCTGTGGATAAAAGTAATAAAAGCATTTCAGTCGGTACTTTAGTGGAGGGAACAGTGGCCTGGAATAAAGTTTTTTATTTTATTTGCAATTTTAAAATTTAATGTTATTAGTGTAAAATACTTGTTACCTTAAATAAAGCAGAGCCTGGCCACTGTCAGGGTGAACTATTCTATTTACAGTAACAGCCGTTGGTTGATTCAGAATTTCTTTAACTGCTTAAATCTGGTAGCAATTGATGAGCTTGTTTAAGAGAGTTGGGTGGGGGTGTGGTCTGCTGAAAGGTGAGAACGGTGGTGAAAACACCCATTGTGCTGAAAATGATGCCCCTAAATTAAAAACATGACAACAAACAAATCTAAAATTCTAAAATTCTAATATAAAATAAAGAACTCCAATACAAGCTCATTGTTTGTGCAGTTTTCCAGTAATTTAATTGTTTCAGTCAATCTGAAAAAATCTGGAAAATAAAATTTAAAGTTTTAGATTCCTGAGTAGAATTAGTGTTTGTGACAAATATTTACCTTTACTATCATGTTCATCACCAGTGTTGACAGACGGTCTGTCGCCTTTGAAATAGCCTATTACCTATTTGAGTCCCTCCAAGATGAGGATGACCAGCTTTGGTGATGTGACGAGGAACACCGGGCGTCACAAATTGAAACAATTCACCACACAGTGAACGTTTTGGAAAGACATCCACGTCCCTAAACTCTCTCGCCTTATATATTTACATTTTGTATATACACGTGCATACCTATGAAGAGAGACTACAGTTGAAAGCTGTCAGACAAGGCTAGTATGTAAGTAATTTTAACTAGAAACGCAGAAAAAATAAGGTCTTGTTTCTACCTGTCTTAATAAAAAACAAAGAACATGATAGATAATCCAATAAACATTAAAGTTGTCATCTCAAAAAGCTCAGCAACATTTTGCACATACTTTTTAGCATCTTCTTTGAAGATTCATACCTTGCCAAAGGTTTTCACCCTAAAGGGCATCCTAGTAACAATGAAGCAGATTCCTCTGCTGCAGGCCATATTTCCAAGTGACGCTGCCATACATTGATGCAAAACATATAGCTCCTTATTGCTAATAATGTTTATGAAGCATTTGAGCCATAGAAAGTTATTCACAGCCAAAACAATGGACCATTTGTTGCGAGGAAAGTTCTTGGTTGGAGTGTGTAATTGCCCACTTAGAGAACACAGAGACAGAGGATTAGAGCAGTGAACAGCAACAAGTAACAGTGGAAACAGTAAAAAAAAACAAAAAACAAAAACAAAAAAAAAACTCCTGAGCATTGCTGTGGTGACAAATGTCACAAAAAGACATGCATATTAAGAACCCTGTGTCCAGTTCAGTCCATCGTGCTGACGGGCATTATTACATCAACCTCCCCCACAAATAAATCAGTGGTCAAACAACCGAAGTTGTTGCAGTGAGCACAAAATCCCAAGAAGAAACTCTGCAAAATCCACAAATTCCACTGGGAATACACAGACTATGTCAGTGATGGGTTAAAAAAGGAATATGCAGTCAAGGTACCAAAAATTTATCAATTTGGAATTCTGATTAATAATTCAATTAATAGGGGAGAGCAGGGACGATTGAAACGCTGTACGAATGAAACACAGCGATTTTCTCGGAGCCCATACAAGTCTGATATGCCAAACTACCTCAGCGCATACAGTCCACAGTACTTAACAGAACCGGGGAAAATCAGGGGATATGTCCTACTTTCACGGAGTTATAGCCTAACTATAACAAAATTACCATTACAGTTTTTGCTGTCGTTGTGGTAATATTCACACAAGTATGTGGTGATATTTCAACACTCTTGGTACAAAACTTTCTTTTCTTTCAAAATTCCTTTTACTTTCACTGTGCTCATTGTTCCTAATTGATCCTCACTCAAACATTTGCTTACAGTTCTTGTTAGTCCCTTTGGTACTATTATCGCAACTATGTGGTATAATTTCACAAGTCTTAGTACAAAATTCCAAACTCATCACACTTGTGACACAGCCAGTCTTTCATTTAAAACTTAAAAAGCATTCAGTTGGATTGTACATCTCTCACCACACAGACACTGATTCAAACATAAGTTTTGTGAAAAGTCATGAGAACATAGGGTTCATCAGCAAAACATAAGAGAACTGAGAAGTAGTTACACTGTAACCTCAAGTTCAAAGATTACACCTGTAGATAAATTTCAAGTGAAAAACGCATAACTGCACATTGATCAAAAGCTACACTTTCCCGTGGTTAGCCAAGTAACGTTACAGTTATGCTGTGTGAAGCTCTATAATGTTCAGATATGCTACCAGTCCATAAGTTGCCTTCATATCCAACCAGACAAGCATTGAATATTTATCTTCACACTACTCTTGGACAATATATCATAAAATACAAAGGACCATCACTTTGCAAAACTATTTCCCTCTCAAAACCTGTCCATCACTGGAGTACACCCTCATGTCATAGCTAAAATTTGTGTGTTTGTGCAAATGCCCCCGTGGGCTGACGCACCTTTGGGGCCCATCCATCCGTCCATCGTCAACCGCTTATCCTGCGTACAGGGTCGCGGGGGGGCTGGAGCCTATCCCAGCTGACATTGGGCGAAAGGTGGGGTACACCCTGGACAGGTCGCCAGTCCCCTTTGGAGCCCATGTAACATAAATTATTTATTTATTTAACTGTTTTAAAAAATGGGCTAACGACCGGCCCATAGAGCACAGATATCATCCCATTGGGTAATTTGCTATACTGACAATGCTCGCCCAATCACATCTCTTACTGCCCCCCACCAGTTTTCCTTTTATATAGATATTTACACCATAAATTGGTGCAGAAAATATCTCCAGAATGCAGGAAATAAAGTGTTTAATGGGTAAAAACCCCAACCCCCAATATTTAATTATTTTTTATCCCAATTTTTTTTTTCTAAGTATTTCTAGTATTAAAATGTACTTTTGTCTTGTTCTCATGACCACGATCTTGTGCAATGTCATGTCTTGTGGGCTAAGTGTTTCGTCACACTGCTGATCTGAGCCCGTAGCTGTCCCCACCGCTTTTCAGTACAAAGTGGCGCCCTTGGGTCGGGTGTGTGCCATGCCGTAGTGACAATGATGATGATTACTTCAATTAAGGTCAATGACATAATCATAACACTATCATAAAGTGAGACCGTCACCACGCTGATCACTCGCTGTCATACAGCGCTGCATAAGATATTTGAGATTGTTTGTGTCGCTAGCATAGTTTCCTAATGCTGTCTTAACTTTGGCTAACTGCCCTAATGGCTGAGGTTATTTTGTCAGCATCGTGTTGGCTAATCCCATGCTGAAAATGACTTGTAGGCTACTTGGACTTCTGTGTGAGTTGTGTCCTCCATGGCCACCTCTGATCACCATGCAGTCAGTAAATGAGAGCAAATGAGTGCACTGACTCACTTGCACTGGTACACTTATCCACAGCACATACCCCTCAGCTGGTTTGGGGTAATTGTACAGTAAGGTATTGTCACTGTGAATTGTGTAAAATGAATGTGTAATGTGTATTGGTGAGGGGTGTCCGACTGATTTTGGTGGGCCGCCTGGGCCAAAAAGGCCAGGGCCGATTTTTTTATCCCAATCCAGCACTGCTGCTAATATTAGCAGTAGTAGCAGTAAATCCAAGAGAGGAGGTTTTACTATAAGCCCTTTGACGTTTCTTATCTCTCCTGCACAATCTTACTATGTTGTCTCTATATACTTTTGTTTAATCTGCTCTTTGTGTTATTAATAAATACATTGAAAACAACAGTAAAAAAAAAAAAACCCATTCAGAGTAGTAAGTCTGCAATGCCTGAGGAATCAAAGCATTGAAGCAATTATACCAAACGACATCCCACAACTCTGCTTCTGTGGGACGTACATGAAAAGGTTAGACACTCAGAGAAACTACACGCTGTCTCGCCTACTCCAGAAATTTTGGGTCCCCGCAGCAAAGGATCATGATTAAAAATGGTTGATTTGCCTTCAGACAGACGTCTACCAGACAAAGCACTTTTCACCAGCGTAGGTGTGGATTGTTTTGGGCCCAGAGGTCAAAAGAGATTTCAGCATCCCTAAAAGATCTGATGTACTGTTTACTTATTTAAAAACCTGAGCCGTGCACCCAGAGGGCTCTTACACGCTTGCCTAAATGCACTTTGACGTATCATGTGCAGAGGAGGTCAAGTCCAGTGGATGTTCAACCCACCTGCTGGTCATCATTTTGCGCTGCATGAGCAAACAACAGATGAGGAGCATCTACAGACTGCAGACTGTGAAGATGAGGTCATACTTAATGACAGAGCACTAACTACATCATCTGATCACCTGCATGGGCTGGTGAATCATATTAAAGAAGCAGGACTAATTACCAAGGATGACTGCTAGTCTTGCTGTAGATTTAAGAAGACTCGGTACCTTTCACACCTCTTTTGGAAGAGGTGGGTGTGAGAATACTTGCCCAGCTTAAAGGAATGCTAAAAATGGAATAAAGTTAGGCAAAATGAATGAATGGATGGATGGATGAAAAATACAAAGACTGCTTCTTCTAAAGTTGATTGGCAAAACGATAGAGGTGGACATATTGTAGAGCTGCTCTGGCTGTTTTTTTTTCTTCTACATTCACATCCTCCTCCTCCCCTCATTCCTTAAATTTCTGTGAAAATATGATTACAGTATGAAACGGCTTGACATTTTATTTATAAGATAAACATAAAGACAAAGCCTGAACTGCTGTACATGCACAAAAAGACAGAGGTCACCTTAGTCTGGTGACACACTGTACCTGTCGAGAAGGCCAAGTGCTGAGGAAGGCAAACGGAGCTTTAGGGTCCAAACGCAAGAACCCTAACACTGAGAAGTGCGGGTTAGTTTGCAGCAGTCATTGAAGCGCAGACAGCAGTTAGGCTTTCATGCGTCGGTGGCAGGCAGAAGTCCAAACACGGGTATAGTCCGCAACATGAGAAGCATAACCACACGAAAAGAATAATCCAATATGTCAGCAGGATGAAGAAACACAGAGACACTCGACATATGGTGACGACATGACAACAGTAATGGAGACAACATATACAGATGCAAACAAGCAGGAAGGGAAATAAAACAGGTGGAACACATTATTATTTTTTAAATTATTTTATCATACCTTTATTTTACCAGTCAAGTTAATTAAGAACAGATTCTTATTTACAATAACGGCCTGGCAGGAGATGAAGGCCCCCTGTGGAAAAAGGGAACTGGAATTAAATACAATAACATAAACAATAGACAGAGGACGCACAGTCCCAACAACAAACCTTAAATACCAGGCACAAAGACACAAAGAGACCAGATGAGAAACTAATTAAAGAGAGATAAAGAAACATGATAACAGACTAGACGTAATATAATTTACAGAGAGAAGACGATACAACAAATGGCAGTACAACAATAGTATTCAAAAATAGTAGAATAGTGAAAACAATCAAGATAGTGGCAGAGCAGAGCAACATATAATAACACATAGCATTTGGGGGCAGCTCAGAAGATAGAGCGGGTTGCCCGTAAATCAAAAGATTGGCGGTTCAATCCCCGGCTCCTCCAGGCTGCATGTCGAAGTGTCCTTGGGCAAGATACTGAACCCTGAATTGCCCCTGGTGGCTGTTCCACCAGTGTGTGAATGTGGGTGAATGTTAATTTCTGTTTGAGCACTTAGGCTAAGTGTGTGAATGTGATGTGGTGTGAAAGCGCTTTGATTGGTCATAAAGACTAGAAAGGCGCTATACAAATACGGAGCATTTACATCACATGAAGCAAATACAGGTTTCTGTAAAAGAGTTGGTGATTTTGCCTGTAAGTGACTAAGGTGACTAGGGTGGAGAGTTTTATTTTTTGTAGTAGGTTTGTAGGTTCCAATCATTGGGCGCAGCGAACTGATGTGTTAGCTGTAGGGATTTGTGACTGGATGTGGCTAGAAGAGCGGGTGCTGTAGGTGATGGAAGAAGGACGAAGTAGACATCCTAAATACATCAGGGTAATCAAGACAACAGATAGTAAAGGAGTGGACTCACTCCAGAGACAGACGATTACCAAACTAAAACAGGAAACGGGACAACACGCAGAGACGGAACTAACAGACAGAACACCCACTGAGCAAAATCGAAAACAGACTAACGAGACTAACACCCGAAACAGAGTGTACCAAAATAACCAGAACCAGCAAGCACAGAGACAAACAACCGGACATATACAGAGAACATCCTGACAGTAACAGACCAGAGGATTATCAGCGTTTATATGAAATCACATGACCTGGTGAGGTGCAGTGTAGTTAAATTACATAATGTGTAATAGCTATAGCTAATAACTTTCTGCCTTTACTATGTGAGATTTACCATTGATAGACGTGAAATGTGTGACTACGTATGTCATGCAATGTGTTTTAGAAAGAAGTCAGGATTTTAGATCCTCAGGCAAAAGCTCTGGTCAGGCAGCTTAAAATAAATCCACGGTCCCGGCTTTGGCATCCGAAAAGACTGAGCCAAATTGGGACCTCACAGACATAGACACTAAAATATTGCAGTCAATGCAGTCAATAAGAGGAGCATTGCTGAGAACCCCTTTTTTTTTTTACAAAGTTAGCTCACTTTTCTAAGAGCAGTTTATTTTGTTATTTGGCTCCTATACAACTAGCTCAGACTAACCGAGAAAGTTTGTATTTGAATATCAAATATGGGTTCAAATACAATAATGGGTGGGGTGGCAGTGTTAATTTGGCCAAAGTCTGGAGGCTGTTCGGGATGGGACATGGGCTATAATTGGGCAGGTTGGTCAGGTTTGTTTGGTTGATGGACAGCATTGTGAAGTGAATGCATTCACTTCACAATGCTGTCCATGTGGCCTGTGTTTGGAATATTGATGTCATAACAACACTTCAGGTAAAGGTTGTAACTCTTTTTTGTTTACATGTTTCAGATTATATGGACTATTCCATTAGATGTGATTTTATATACTTAAATAGGACTACATGATTATACATCTTATTATTTATTAATTTATACATCCTATCATTATGTTAAATTATTTGAAAATTAAATTAACATTTACGTTGCTGTCCTAAATTACTTGCAATATTATCTGGCAGGACTTCACATAGCTGACAAACTGATGTAAATGTATTGCAGGCAGAAGAAGGCAGTGCCACATCCATGTTGCTCCTGAAAACAATTGACGCAAGACTCCTCCACTTCCCCAAGGAGCACTCCACCACTGCCACCAGTGACTGACCATCTCAGCCACCCACATCTTCTTCTGAAAAGGTCTTCACTGAAAAACAATAAGGAGTTGTTCGTCACAAACAGCTGTTTAGTAGCAAATTCACTACAGAGGGGTGGCAAGCAGTGAAGTTACTGAAATGCAAACACAACAGAAATATACTGCGCCCTCTACTGACATTGTCACCAGTAAAAATAAATGCAAATAGCTGGGCTACATTTGAATTGTTTTAAAATCTCAGCACCTTTTGTAGCTTACAGTGTGTGGTTAAACATGCATTATGAGCCTGAGACTGTCTCAGATCTCTTCACTGAGCCGACCCTATCCCTCCCTCTCATCTCTGAAGTCTCAAAGTAGGAAGTGGTAACAGATATTTTATTTAATAATTAGGTGTTTTTATAAGGAAGGACTTTGTTATAGCAGCTTTATCCAACTTAATCCTGGCTTATCCTCCACGAATGACTGTCTGTTCACCAGTTAGGGCGTTGAACGTGGTAGCGTGTTTCAGTTGAGTTAGTGAGACTCTGCAGTCGGAGCTCTGGTCAAGCACTGAACAAATTGGTGAACAAATCTCTTAAACAGATCTTTTGAATTAACTGATTCTAATGATTTAGTACACTGAGAAGAACTGCTGAGAAGAAGAATTTCCCATTTCTCTTGGGAATAACTAGGCGCAGTTCCTCTGTAGTGCTGTTACTAATATTCTGTGATACTGCAGAGCTTTTCTGCTGCACATCACTTGACAACAGGTGTTTTCACGAAACTTGAGTGAAAGCAGAAATACAAAAATGAATCATTGGTGCTGTGAGGATTCGCTCTTGCACCCCTATCCCAATGCAAGCACAGTGCCACAGTTGAAAACATGTGACTGAATTCCCGTTGATAATCAGTCTTTACACGTGCAATTTGCACTTCGATACCTCTCCTCTGCAACTGTCAACATTACGTACATGTTTTTTTTCAAGCTGAGGCTTAACTTTTTTTCTAAATTTAAACCATGATTTCTGTACACACAGGCACACATGGGAAGCAGCCGCAGCACTTCCTCTTTCATCGCAAATAGAGAGTGAAAATAGCTTTACTTCTGGCCAAAATAACAAGTACGCTGGTTTCATTCAACAGACAAGACAGACGGCAACTGCAGGGCCCGCAGCAGAAAGTATACTTAAGCTGAAGTTGCAGCACTTTGGAGACGCTGTTACAGACAGTATTTGATACTGTTATTACCAACTAAGAGGTAAGATTTCAAAGGATACAGCTTGTTATGTCTTCAGTGTAGTTACACTCATGTGAAGTGGTATGTTCATCATCAACATGTTGCGATGGATCTTTCCCCGTAGATAACCTGGACCTGGCGCACGGCAAAGAGATGCAGCTCCTGATTCATTTCACTTTGGTGTCAATTGTTTTGACCTCGATTCTAAAAACCCTTGACTCAGACCAAGAGCTGCAGGACAGTGGTTTTGGTCAACCACCGCCTCGCCACGGCCTGAAGCTGCTGGTGTGGTACGTACAGAACTGCCTGGACAACAACATGGCTGCTCTGTGCAATCCCACTCGGGGAGAGTACGGATTTCACGTGTTTCTGAACCGAGGGCCCAAGCACCTGCTCCCAGTGATAAAGGACAAAAAGCAATACAGGTACTACACCGTCGGAAACCTCCACGCTCCTCATGCCAAGGACCTGCCATATGAAGTCAGGAAGTACTACAACCGCAGCGACCCTGAAAGTAACATGGACAGGGTTTTGGTGATGTACAACAACAACAATAAACACATTGAGGAGATCTACGCATCTGCACATTATAAGGCAAAAGAGACATACAAAATTGGCCCCAATCTTCTTGCCTCTCTTCGACAGCCAATTGGCTTCATTAGCATAGAAATGTAATGTTATGATGCAAAATATCTCTGACATCTTTAATAACTGTGTGACTCTTTATGAATCCTGATGGAATTCCAAACATGTTTTAAACAATCTTGATGGATGAATTTGGCTTCTGTTTATCTTTGTAGTCAAAACTGGGGGGGGGGAATAGTGCTAGACTAGATTTTGAAGGCTTGAATATGAGTCAGGAAAGTGTGTGTGAAGCTGCGCAGCCTGCCTGCTTGTAAAATATACAGTACAGAATGCTTTGAGGAAGTTTCCTTAGCCCAATAAAAGAAGTTCAAATGTGCTGCTTAAGAATATTTTTGTTCAATAATGACGGAGTGTGTGTGTGTGTGTGTGTGTGTGTGTGTGTGTGTGTGTGTGTGTGTGTGTGTGTGTGTGTGTGTGTTGCCTCTCAAGACACACAGTTGCCTCTCAAGACTTTTACCCCTCCCCATGCTCACTATGCTCACTGAGGCAGGGGTCTCCCTTCCTTGGCCGCCCCCCAGCCCTTTGGGAGGAAGCTGGTTGTTGGAGGTCACACTCCATCACTATCCATCCAACAGCCCCCAAACTCAGTGGGAGAGAGCCTGTTCATGTGGAGGAAGATCATTTTTTCTCCATTTGCAGGAGTACAGAAGCTTTAGGAGCGTATATTATAACAGTATATTTGTCAGGGATTCTTTTGTTGATTTTTTTTTTTATTTACCCGAAAAAGCCAAACAATAGAAACCCAGAATTTAACATCGAGGCTCATGAAAGAGGTCAACAAAATGTAACTATACAAAGCAAACAACAAAACAGGATATGAACTGACCCAACTGAATGACACACAAGGGAACATTAATAGTTGCTTTGCCAAACCAATTTACACATAAGAGGAAAACAAAATGGATGCCAACTACATCTACTACAAAGTAAAACAAACTGACCCAAAATCCCTCTCCAACATGGCAGCACATGGTACGGCTTGTTTGGCAGGCTACAGGATAAAACAGTCCTCCAGGTCTTTCTTCCACCAGGACAGACCTCCCTCCAACATGGAAACACAAGAAACAATAATGATTTAATATAACAAAAAATATTTACTTGACCCTACAATGTGAAAATGTGTTCACTCCATTTAACCAGCGTTGGGCAAATAAATGTATGTAACAACTCAAACTGTGTAATCTGTTGCTTTGCTAAGCCACGCCCCCTTAGTTACTGTTGCTAAGTCCGACAACTGTCAGATCTATCAGACTTTTATCACAGCGTTGCCACGGTCTATAACTGCACTCCCTGGAGAAATATTGTCTCTTTTTTTTGGGGGGGGATCTCAGAAAAAAGCAGACAGTTTTGCTGTGGCATTGTGGATTTGAAGGTTTTATTCAGGCTGTCAAACTGACTCAAACTGACTTGGAAAAAAATAAAGGCAGAAGCTAAGGGTCATGAATTGTTTGGGATGTGGCTAACTGCAGAAATAACTTAACCTTTGTACTTAACAAAACAAGGTAGACTTGTGTATTTATTACCATAACTGGCTGTTACTCTGTGTGGCTTGGGCCATCAATATTCTGCTAGAAGACTTTATCAATGATAAAAATAAGGATAGATTGACTAACAGCAATAAGATAAGATTTACCTTTATTAAGAGAAATGCATGTTGGCTCAGCAGCACAGAGGAATGGAAAGAACAAAAATACAATAAAAGTAGAATCACATTCTTACGTAGATGTATGAATACTATACACACTGTATACACATTATGTACAATCAATTTCCAATAAACAATAACACTAATAACAGCAATAATGACAACAATTAGGTACAATCTGATACATTCAGAATAGAGTCAAAACTAGATTTGGTTTGGTGCTGTGGTGTTGTAGAGCCTGATGGCTGATGGCACAAATGAGCCTCCAAAGCACTCAGAGGCTCGGGGCTGGATGAGTCTGTGGCTGAAGGAGCTCCTGAACTGGCTCATCGCAGCACAGAGAGGATGAGAGGGGTTGTGATGGTTTTCAGCTTCCCTCTCATCCTCCTCTCAGTCACTGCCTCAACACTGTCCAGTTCCATTCCCACCACTGAGCGGGCCTTCCTCACCACGTTGCCCCGTTTGTTGGGGCCACAAGACCCGATGCCACCTCCTCAGCACATCACAGCAAAGAAGATAACACTGGGCTGCTGGGTCCTTTCCTGTAAAGGGCCTCAGTGTTGTCTGTCCTGTCTACTTTGTTGTTTAGTTGCACCCAGAGAAACTCAAATAAAGAAAAAAAAACAACTAATACTGCTTCCACCCTTTTAAGGGAAGAACATCCTGCCATTTTTAAAAACCTGAAGAAAAGTTCTGAACGGTTAAAACTAAGTGCTTGAAAACTCAAAATCTTACAAAAAACTACATTTTGAGGGCTTGCAAAGTGTTAAAAAAATTAAATCATTATGTAAAATCGTTTTATATTTGAGTTTTCCTTCTTCAGAACTGCAACACTTTTTTACGATATTACTTAAAGAATTTTTCAGAGTTTCAAATTTGTCAATGTTCTTCCAGTGTATTAGTTTGTATTTCGGGTTTGAAAACTTGCAAATGGTGGTCTGAAAAGTGGTGTGTGCATGTTGGGAAAAATTGAGGTTCGAAAGGGCGAATCTTCATGACATTACATCACATTTAAACTTGTATTGCAGACTATTTTTTATAGCTGACTTTACAACACCCACTTTGCGGAATCACAGAGTTGCACGCTTGCGACTCACGTGATTTCTGGCAACGTTGTCATGTAGCTCTGCTCTGAAATTCTGAAACAGACTAAAACAGACCAAAAGTGAAGCATCGTAACTGATGGTCTGAAAAAATGAGGAAAAAAGGGCAAAAAGTGATCTTGACCAATGCTTTGCTGTCTCCTGAAGTACAGTCCAATCACAAGTCGTATTTGCTGGCGGGATTGATAGACTGCCTCCGCTGACAGACGGGTAAATGATACAAGTTAAGGAAGAGAGGGGATCCTGTCCCGTACAAGCGGTGCATGGATGTGGACAGACATCTGCATCGGATTGTAGCCCAGGGGGGGTTGTTCATCTGAGCGATGTCACCTGCGGTGTTGTATGCAGTAACTGAACCAGCGGTGACTAAGAAATAGTACAAATAATACATATAATGTAACACATGTAGCCACTAGGCTAATTTATGCAGTGTAAAATGCCATAGGCTTAAGCTAATAATGGAGACTATCAACTAGACAAATCTTGACAGTTATTAAGCCAAATGTTTGTTAAATGTGATTGTTACTATGTTTTATGCGTGGTAGTGGAAACAAATTTAAAGTTAAGTATACTGCACTTAAACAGTAACAATTATTTGCATGTTTTTTTTTTCTTTTATGACCTAAAGCACAGAAGATGAGGTAGCATGCTGTAGTCATCACTCACAAGAGGGTAATCAAGAGAACAGGAAGCAAAGCAGGAGACCAACACCAGAGCCAGACAATTTGTAATTACAAGTAAGTATAGCATTAGGGTTGAAACAATTCCTCCAGAAATTCGAATAACTCGATTACTAAAAATCAACAATGCAAATTCTTTGCTGCAGCCTTGTATAGTGTCATTTTAAAATACAACTAGGCCTAAAGAAAATCACTGAGAGACAAGACAAAATAAGTGGAGAGAGCAAAATGTTTGGCAGAAGATGACTTTCTCTGTACAAATTGCAGAGGAAGGAAACAGCAGCATTATTTAAATAAGTATAGGAAGTAAACATGAGCAAAGAGGTTATGTTAGAGAAGGAAATGTGTGTCGTTTGCTACAATTTTTTTTCCCCAGATTTAAGATGTTATTACCTTACTGTCAAGGTCAAAAACAACCACCAAAAAAATAAAAACTCTCCACGGAGCTTTTCCACAGAGAAATTTGTATGAACTCCAATATCAGCTTGAATAGCAGGCAGTCAATCAAAATGTTGACTTTAATGAGTTGTGAAACAAGGCAGCATACACCTTCATGGCCAAAAGGCACAAACTCTTGCAAAACTCACTTTCAATATTATGATGACAAAGCACCCTCATGCCTGCAGACCTCAAAACCCACAGAAAGGCCTCATTCATCTTCTGTTCTCCTCTGTTGCCAATGGGAGGACACCATTTGGACCGCTGTACGCTCACAGGTTGAATTCAGATTTTATTTGATACTCCCACTGAAAATATAATAGGGCTTTTGAAAGAGCCCATGAACAAGCCGGATCAATCTGAGCAGATAAGAGAGATTTATAGGGTCCTCGCTTTGTACAGAAATATGTGGAACATTAAAGATACCCTGTCTGATATTATTATTGTACCCCCAGGTGCCTCGAAACCCCAAAATGTCCTCTCAGCTTACTGCTGAAATGTTAAAACGGAATTCATGTACATGCGCAATTAAAGCAACATTATGTAACATGTGCTTTTTAGGGAGATTTTGCACCCCTACTGTTTTAGAGTGTAATTCACCGCTGTCATAAATAAGGACAGCTGTACACGTGCATTTGGTATCATTACATTACTTATGATCTAAAACCAGCAAGTCCACAACTTTGCAAACACCAAGCATTAAATTTATTCATTTAGCTGACGCTTTTATCCAAAGCCACTATTGCTATATATGTCAGAGGTCACACGCCTCTGGAGCAACTAGGGGTTGAGTATCTTGCTCAGGGACACAATGGTGGATCTATCACACTGGGAATTGAACCCAGGTCACTCACATCAAAGGCACGTGTCTTATCCACTGCTCCATCACCACCCCAAGCAAGTGCGGCAACGCAATCCCAGATAGCACACGTACGTCTTGCAGATGTGAGCCCGATGTTTAAAGTTGCATCGCCAAGACGTTGTATGCAGAGCTCTTGCTAATTGGCAAAATGTCACAGAGACATCGGCATTTGGTCGAAAATGCCCTCCAGACGACGTGTAGACGATGATCAAAGACGCGCTGCCCAGTCGCTCTACTGCTTCTGCTATGACCTTTATCTATTTACGTCAGATCAGTCAGACAATTACATCACTATCCATGAGACACATTTATATAATTATTACAATTCTATGTGAATTTAAAGAAAAAACTATAAGCTTGACCAGTAAAAATTTCTATTTTGTGTGTGAATACAATGAAGAGACGCGATTCAAGCTCATAACATTTTTCATTTTATTAACAAGGTGGAAACAGCGCTTAAAAATCAGTTCTAGCACAAAAGGGAACAAACACAAACAATTACTATAAGTTATTATAGCCTACTAAACACTGAAATTCCCCAGTAAAATGACCTCCACAATAATAAAAAACATGGGGACACCTTATGCACCAAAAGTTAGTAGACAAACATTGGCAAACATATTTTAAACAGAAGACATACGGTAGGCTACAAAGAAATACAATTTAAATTCAGTTACAGGCCTAATCTACAAAATACTGTTGAAATGGGCATTTAAAAAATGGGTCAATAACTTCAACTGGCACCTTCCCAATGCAACTCTACAGTCCGGTCCGGATTCTGCAGACAGAAAAAAAACAAAAAAACAAAACATGACCACATCGCTTTCTGAAACACCGCAAGGATGCACCAGTCAAGAGCTGTGAAACAGCACAGCCCTATTTGATAAAAGTTTCATTGCGTTTTACCTGTTTTACTGACATTAGGCTAAAGTATTTCGACCTGACAACCATGTTAAGATTTCTTTTAGGATGAAATTGCTTTATTCTGAGTTTTTAATGTTTTAATGACCGGGGCCACCATGAAGCCGGATTTGAGCGTATCCAGGTAACTTAACCCCACTTCTTGGTGACTTGTTACTTACTTGTCCAACAGGAAGGCCGCCAGCTCGGCATCTACAGCCTTTTATTTCACAAAGCTCTAGCCAACATCCAGCAGCCTCTTGCTTGGTCACTCTCTTTTTCTCTTCTTAGCTTCCTCTGTCAACTTCCACTTGGGTCTCTTCACCTCTGCCACTAGCTGGACATTTTGTCCACAGAGGCTGCTGAGCCCGGTTATGTTGCCCGCTCACCCAGCTCTGACTCGACAATGGCGCTATCATAACGCTCCTTAAAACTGGGTGGCAAGCTGCCCAACAAAGTTACACAGCAACTGACGCAACAGCACTTAAGTAATGTTATCTAGTACATTTGCTAACATCTACTTGAGATTTATAGCTAGCGGCCAAACCTTCACCGTCTGTGAGAGCTCTGGCTGATTTTACTCCAGTTGACAACTTTACCAACTCAGTCACACTCTCTTTTTCTCATTCTTGCTTCCTTTCCTTCTTTATTCTCTTTGCAGCCTCTGCCATGATATCCACATTGAGAGCTAGCTTCTTCCAAAGAACTCATGTATAAACTCATTATATACTTTTTGCCTCTTCTTATAGCTTACTTTCTAAAGAGTCGTGTTGGTGCTGTAAAGCATTACACTGATAAATGTCCTAACTGCGATTCCAGTGTTGCATGGACTGCGAGCCGGAACACTGCTGAATGAGAGAGCAACTTCTGCATCTGTTTTGGAGAGATTTGAGCGACCACTGTGATGTGCAATATGAGGGTCATGTGTCTGACAGAAACTGCAGACCTAGCATTAGCATTAGCCCCAGCCAGCTAGTCCAGTAGCATGTTTGCTGTTGGTATTATTAACATATTATTAACATTGCTGTTGGTATTAATAACATATCCAATGGTTGACCACCATTGGATATGTTATTAATACACTGTTATCACATAGATCACCACTACAGTACATATCTGCTCTGTAACTCACTTGTCCTGTGTTCTGCTTTGAGAAACACAAGGTAGCAAAAGGAGGAAATATATTTAGCCTAATATTTTTTGGATTCATGATGGCGCACCCTAGACTTTAGGCATTAGTTCAACAAAATACTGTGTACGTAGATGGATATCTTATTTCTATTCAGCCAATCAAATTTTGCATAAAGGAGTTGCATCTGCAAATGTAGCATTGGTGTGGTTAGGTGCTGGTCCTTCAGCACCACAAAGAACACACTGTATGACCCGGACATGCTACAGTGCAAGTTGTTTTACTTTCTGCTCTTTCGTTTCCTACAGTATAACACCAGCCCTCTGGCAGCCTGCCAGCTTCTGTCAATCAAACAGACCACTTCCTTTAAATAATACAAATCTATTAACACCGCATTCAAAAAACACATTGACATTCTTTTTGATTACAAAATGGAATGACTAAATGTGGACTAGTGAAGTAAAATGTTACAGTGAAATGATTTTACTAAATTGGCATTGTTTTAGATTTGTGCTTTTTTAATTATCAGATCTCGAAGCAGTCTTTTGCTTGACCACCCCACACATGAAAAAGTATAATAAAATTCAAAGTATCCTTAAATGGGATTTTCAAACTCTCTTAAAGTAGGTGGTATGTGTAGTCTTTACTTCACGTTAGTTTAAGGTTATGATAAGGTTTGGGGTTAGAAATGCATCGATTCCTGTTAATCCTACAATCAGTCACAACCTTGCCTCAAGGGGTTTTACAATCTGGACAGCTTGTGAGACCCTCGTTTAGTAGAGGGAAAAACTTCCCTAAAAACACCACCTTATTGGGAAATAAAGGAAGAAACCTCAGGTAGAGCAACAGAGGAGGGATCCCTCGCCCAGGACAGACAGACATGCAGCAGACGTGTGCACAGAATACAGGAGCCCTCCAAAGAATGAATGTAAGTCAATGAAATGTTCCCAGAAAGACATATGCAAATGTTTGTCTGTCTGGGAGTGTCAGCTTAAGACATGCAGGGCTGATTCTTCAATGACACGCAAGTCTCTTGCTGCATAAAACCAGCCTTATGCAGATAACAGCACTGATTTACACACTGTACCCTGTCCCCGTGTTTTGTTCATCTTAAATTGGCTTGAATGGAAAACAAATTGAAAGAGGCTCTTAGCGGAGGCTGACTCTGATGTTTCACTCTGCCTGTCCATGCTTAACGGAGGACAGGTTTTCTCTGAGTGGATGGTTTGGGTGGGGTGTGTGTGTGTGTGGGGGGGAGGGGGGGGGTCCGAGCTCTCTGACAGAATTGTAAAGCAGCAGAATGAACAGATGTCTCCCAATGATTAATGTTCCTCCCTGCATTGCCTCAGAGGAGCTGCGTGCCCGTGCATCTCTAACCCTATACCACCTCCCCAGCACTCTATAAAGCTAATTTCTTTAACGCACAGCTTTCTCTATTTTTTTCCCCCCCCAGATTCATCTTGCCTCTTCATCTTTTATATGTCTCCCTCTAGAAACATCAGCTGCAATTTATTGCAAATTTTTGGAGAAAGTAGAAAGAAGCGGTGCCTTTCCCGTCTAATGACGGTTCCAAATGCATTGGACCGGAATGACATTACACACAGTTTAATTTGTACCAACTGTATTATAAGGGTTTGAAAGGAAATCCCCTTGTACTGTAATGTGGCAAGACTATATAGCTGTGTGTTGAAGGGATCAATCATAAGGAGAAACACATTGAAACAGTCAGACACTTCTCCCTCTCTCCCTAATGTAATTTCAAGAACACCTGGAAAACCTGTAGAGTAGTGTACGCCTGACTCCTATTGGCTAAAACTGGAATGGAATCTTTCTTTTGCTTTAATGTGCATGAAATGAATTAATCCCAGCATGCATTAAGTGGATGACATGAAAACACACTCGGCGGTTTCCACTCACATCACGCATTTGATATATGCCCCATTATACCATTTTGCTCATTTGTTACTCTCAAAGCATACGGCCAAAGAATTACCTCAACTCTAGACATTCTGACCTATGACTTGAAAGAGAGAATAAAAACACACAATAATTCACTGTGCAAAAACTACATCTTTTATCTCCTCAAAACATGTCTCTCAGCTGGTCTCCTCCCTTCTTTATTATGTGTTTATTTTTGGATGAGCTCACCAAAGAAACGCAGAGCAACAGCGCCCCCTGCTGCAGCATCAGGGGAAAGAGGAATCCCATACACTCCGGGGACATTGCCCATTAAAATCCAGCTCTGGATGGTAATGAATACAAGGCCTATGGTAAAGGGCTCACATTAAATATTTACACTCTTGGTTAATATTTCATATGCTAATTTTGTATTTAAATTGGATTTAATATTTAATATAAATACAGAGCTAAGTGGGTATACTATTCTCAAACAGCAATCCAGACACCTTCCATATGACTGGGGGATTAAATATGATAGAGACAGCATACATATGTCGATCCTCAGAGCTAGAACACACACACCTGGACGCACAGACAGAACTTCCACTGAGAGCGGGGTCAGAGCAGCCACTTGAAGAACCGTTAAGGTGGTGACAGTGATGTCTCCAAGTACGATATTTAAAGGATGTTATATGTCAGTGTTAATCTTCCTGGTGTCTTTCAGATTCTAGAATAAACAATTTGAGAATGTACCGATGTACCAAATGGTGTCTCAGATTACTGCCAGATAAAGGTTAAACTGAGGAAAAGATCTAAGCCTTAGAGGCAGCTAGTAACAATTAAACATAGACTGCAAAACTTCCGCAACTTCCTTTCCGCTAATAGTACCACTCCTCTAAGCCCCGCCTAACAAACCCACAAGAAGGAGTCAGCTGACCTATAAAACCTCATCCAGTGTAAGGCTCGCTCTTCACGACAAGAGTCCAAGAAGCAGTGCTTCTGTGAGTGCTTCAGGAGCAGCTGCAACAGCTCAACAGCAGGATGAGAGGTTAGCTCACCATTGTCCAACCACAAAAGTTAATCCCCACTGTCATCATGCCTCTTTGCCCAACATCGATACGAGCTCCATGGTATTGAACATACGCATAACCGTACATACAATCATACAGGTGTTTTGTACTCTACACTGACGTTGGCAAAGGAGGGATGGTCAGTTCTTTCACTGCTGCTGGTTGTTTCTTCAGACATTGAGTTTGCAAAAAAACAGAAAGAGCTTGACTGAATGGGAGCATGTGTAGCGGGACACAGAATGACGTCTCAGAGGCTCAATCTGGTGCTACACATTTAATGAAGATTTTTCTCTGCAATATGCAAAAATATCACTTTAGGTTGACATTCGCTACAGAGCGTTTTCTGTTTACCTCTTGTACACAGAGAATCTCAGTGTCTGACTTGTTCATCCAATAAAGAATGACAAATATTCAAAATGTACAAAACAAAACATTACACCTCCTCTTAAACTCTGCTGATAGTAATTTGCGTTGTTCATTTCCATAAAGTTTGTCTTTGTTCAGCCTAAGACCAAAACCTATAATACTGACATGTACTATTACACAAAACACATGAACCAGTGATAGCAACATGCTAACATCTGTACGAGGTACGGGGGCTCCCTCGCACGAGGGCTCATTATCAAGGCTTCCACCCCCAACATACCCCTCCTATCACTAACGTTACGGTAATGGCGGCATCAACATTAACTTAGCTGCTAACTACAGTCGCTAATAAACACCTCAGAAGTACAGTCTAAACATTGCCCTATCCCAGTAGAGTTAGCTAACATCAACCAGCTTACCTGCAATATGCAAAAATATCACTTTAGGTTGACAATCGCTACAGAACGTTTTCTGTTTACCTCTTGTACACAGAGAAGCTCAGTATCTGACGTACACACGCGAGACTTCACTGCGACTGCTTCGACACATTTTCTGCTCATGTAGCGACACTGACACCTATTGGCTATTAACTGATACTACCGCCTAACCGGGACACTTGCAATGAATAACACAGTCCTGTAATTCCTTACTAAAATAACACTTCCTTCACATTAACGCATATAAGACATAAAGAAACATATTAAACACTCTTTTACCTTACAGAACATCACAGAAATTATCCTGTTTGATGCTCCTCGCGTGGGTCACTGCGCCACACAAGCGTGAGGAGGGAGGCTGTGCAGCCAAATTCAGACCAAATTTAATCCACACAACGCTTTCCGCCAGGGTTTTATTGCTGGACAACTAACGCAATAACGCGAGTAAACACAACTTGTCATTACTACAGCTGTATGAACCCAAACATTTTGCTCTGATTAAATAGCAATAATTGGATCAAACTGATGCTGAAATAACATGAGCAGATTTGTTAAACATATGAATTCATGCTTTGTCAGGTCTGTCAGCAAGACAGCAGGACAACTTCTAAAATGTTTGTTTTCTGAATGGAGTTTGGATCGATCAGGGCTACGCTACGCTAACTTGTTCACAGTAAAGTACAACGATAGCTGGAATAAAGTTACAGACACACATTTTCTGAACTCACCAGATAGTTCAGCTTCCTCGCATTCTTTTCTCCCAGCAATGTATATATGAATAGTGCCAACAGTTAACAGTACCGGAACGGATTGCATGACAAGCTCCAGTGAAGATAAATCAACGTGAATCCCTAAATGGAAGCTAATTATTAAAGCAGTTTATCTAGCTCCCTGAGAAAGCGGTTGTCGAGCAGCAGTCGACCCGGTTTATTTGTCCAGCTGCCGCTGCTCCTCTCCCCCAAGTTTAGCAGCTCTTCGCCGGCCTGCAGATTTTCAATGGCCCGCTTTGCCTGGCCCTCTCCACACAACGCTCTGATGCCGTCGGTGACAATCTCAACGCTGACAGGCTATCGCGACTCAGCATCAAGTGACCTTCTCGCTTGAGTTGAAAATGTTTAACTCACGCGAATTCTTTCACATTGTTGGTCCCACCCCCTTCACATACGACAGGAAACCGCAGCTCTATGCGTCTTTGCATTGACTTTGTATGTAAACTCTTTTTTTATTTATTTATTTTTTTACAGATTATCTGTCTCACATGCTACTGTCAGGATAAAGTGACAGTTTCAGCAAGTATGACAAAAATTATCATTTTATTATTATTTTTTTTTATAAAATAACCTTTAACAACTTAAATTACATAACAAACATAAAATACAATTAAATTAAATACATAACAGTATACAGATCTAACACCACACCTGCTCCCAAAAGACCTTATACACAGCAGACATTTTGTCTTTAGGTCCAATTTTTACTTTCAATTCAGGTGTGTTGTATCTGGATAAAACCCAGTTTTACTTTTATTCAAACTTACACACAAATACGTCTCCACTGGCCAGAACAAATCTGATTACAATTTGTTGTAGTTATCCTCAGTCAAGTTATCAATAATAAATTTGCAACATCCAGTTAGACTTTCAAAATAAAGCTCGCATGGTAATGTAATGGTAATGTTATGAAACGGTTGCTCTTTGCTTCAGTTAGGCACAGGAACCACTTCCTTAGGTTTAATGTGTTGGCAGAGCCAACAACACACTTCTGTATGATCGTATGTGTTGAATTTGCTGGAGCCTATTTTTCCCCGTCCCTTTAATGAGACAGAGAGAATGACAGCTATTTTCAGTGTCACCTTAACTGCCATATATTACTACAGAGGACAGACAGTGTGTGGCTGTTTCCACTGACTGCTTAATGATGTAGGCATAGTGACAGTTGGAAGGAGTTAAGCTCGTGTGTGCGTCTTGGAGAGATGTGTCTCAAACCTCCTCCTGATGTGGTTTGAACAGTCAGATATAAATCCATTTTGAATTCTTCTCAGGTACATTCACACTGAGCCCTTTAGAGATCAGTTAGCTATCCGATCCACCCAAGGCGACTAGTGAGCCAGCATGAACAACACCAGGAACCTCAAACCGAAGCAGCTAAATGGAATTCAGTCTTCATTAAATATATTATTTATACCAGTGTTTTTCCTACTGTGGCATGTCAGAACGTCCTCTGTGAAAGGATGTTTCAGCCGGAGAGTAGCACTGCTTGGGTCATGTTATCCTGCCTGCCTTGTTATGTTTTCTCCTACCTGTGCCTGCCTTTTTGGGTATTCATCTGCCTGCTTACACTCTTTTGGACGTGATTGCCAACCTCTGCCTTGCTTTTGAAGTAAACTATGCTTTTTACCTTACATGGCCTACACCCACTTTTCCTGAATCTTCATCCAATCCTTTCTGCAGAAAAATAGGCTTTTGTACCACTAGTTTGCTTTGCCAAATATGTTAGGAGGAAATATAAATGCTGTTTGAATTGAGTTACTAAAGTTTGGTTAATGTTATGGAAGTATTTTGGCTTTGATATAAAATAGAAATATAAAATGGTAATATTTAAAAACTTGTCCTTTGTAATCCTGTATCCAAATTCATGAATGACAAATGAAGCCAATACCTGTGTAATGAGAATGGTGTCACACTTAGTGACAAACCTACAGAGCATTATTGCCAACTCTGCAGTTCCCTGCAACTCCCCAGCACACAACTCCCATCAACCCAATAGTTTAAAGCAGGCAACTTTTTTAAGCTCTAAAGCTTTGAAAAACCCACTGTACACTACCTGCCCTGCAGAAGAGAGACACAGTTAGAGACTAGCTGGTGAACAAAGTGGAGCATTTAGCAGCTAAACAGACGGATATATTTCTCTAAACAAGACGAGAATATTGGACGATTGATCAAGTGGAAACAAACACCACTCCAAATGAATGACAATGTTTTTTAACATACCATTAACTTTAAAAGGTTGTGTTTTGAGCTTCTTCTGCTGCTCCCAACTGACCAAAAAACACAACACAAGAGAGTTAATTGAGCTTTAATTTGTTCCCATTTCCCCACAAAATCTTAACTGCTTAAAGCAAATGACTGAAAATTTATAATTTTTATCGTAAATGTGTCCCCCCCACGTTCCCCCCTGGGCCTCCATGAATCAGTTCAATAAAATCTAATATTAACTTGCTGTTCCCTTAAAACTGTAATCAAATTTGGTCCTGTGACCACGCATTTTAAAAGTATTAGAATGGCACCACTTCTCAAGCAGCTTAATTCTCCCCTAGCAAAATAAAGCTAATCCCTTCCCAGTATTTCTGTGAAGATTCTCAGTCATTCAGGTCATAGTTATCCAAAGAAGGTTAAAATGAAGGGCAACTGGACTTAGTTAAAGATACTTGACGATACTCTCATCCAAGAGGCTTCTTGAGTTCTGCAACGCCTTCAAGTATCTTCAGCCAAGTCCAGTTGCCCTTGATTTTAACTGTCCTTGGACCTTGCCCATATGGTACTGGCAGGCATTTATATGAAATGCAAATGGCAAGAGATAATGAGAGGAATTTTGATCTACTTAATTGTAATATCTTGGCTAATAGACACAAACACGATCTTGACATAGAGCACAGACTGGTGAGGCTTAAAACGAATAAACATTTGGCCTATTTGGCGTAGCTTTATCTGTGTGTGAGTGACAGCATCAGGGGGATTTCTCAACACGACAACAAGAGCTGAGATAGCACACGAGGATATCTGAGGCTATGTCATCCTCGTCAGTGGCCATCGGGTGAGCTGTCATATCAAACATCCAGTCCAGAGGAGAAACAGGCAGCACAGGAGAGATCTGTCTCCGGAAGCAAAGTGCTGAGCCTCCCCACAATCATCTTCTTTGCTCTAAGCAGACATTATGTGGTTTTCCCAAGGAGAAAGTGATGGAGAGGATTCACCAGGCTTAAGCTTTTCTGCTCAAAGTGAATAGTGCGGAAAGAACCAATCAATCACCGGAATGAGCTTCAAGTTGATGAGCTTCCGACAGATTGTTAGTTCTCCAGTGTGACACATCTTTTTCACCCATTTATCCCTTGACTGTTTCATTCATCTTAATTTTATCGATCGACTCAAAGATCAGTATTTTCAGTATTGGTGCCTGAAATGAAAACGATGCTTATACTTGAAATACACATCTCTTCACATTCACCTCAGAATTATATGTTTGTTAGCTGTCTGTTACTGTTGCTTACTCTCTTCTATCGTGATGAACTAAGTGTCATTTCCCATTAGCTGCATCCTCTCTGTCTATAATATAATGCGCTCAGTTTAGCACAGTCACACACAATTGACAGCATGAGCACTAAAAAAATAAATAATAGCTTCACACAGCAAAACATTGCCACATAATAATAATGGGACGATATCTGGAAATTTTACCCATTCTTCATGTAAATCTGAGTGCCATTCGCATCTGTGTGAAGTACTGTGAGGAAGAAAAATTCTTCCTCCTACAAATGAAAATTGAATTCATAAGCAATAAAGCACACCTTTACTCAATTCAAAACATTTTTTGCTGCTACATTCTTATTTGGTCTAGTGTGACCAGTAGCTTATGGTGGCTAGTTTTGGTTAATGTTGGCAAATATTGCGGCAGCGTTATTATTATATCCGTTTGCTGACTTAATTCCTCCTCACCAGTTGTGCTGTTACGGCAGGTTTTGGCATTTTTTTGGCATCAATTGTCACTTGTGGCTGTAGTGGTCGATCAGAGTACATATTTCAAGTTTCCCGTAATGGCCATGAAAGGAAAAGTATTTGGCGCATCAAGGAGACAGGTGGTTGGCCCAGGTACAATGTCAGTGTCACTCCTCAGCGGCGGTGGCAAAAGTGTCAAAAATACCATTTACTGTACTGGAACCCTTTTTTCCTGGCAACTTGCAACTCACGCTTAAGTGTAAAGCTAACAACTGTGACGCTAGTGACGCTAAAATGACATTGGAATCAGCTTTATTGCCAAATATGTTTTCACACACAAGGTATTTGCCTTGGTATGTCAGTAAATAACAATTCACGTGCTAAGTAGAAAATATTTTTAAAAAAAGATAAAGCTAGTATTCCGAGTCAAGAAGCATGAATACAAAAAATATAATTAACAGTAAAATATGAAAAAATATTTAAATGAAACAGCTGCACAGTTTTATGCAGGGATGTGACACACACCACATGTCTAAAGGAAACGAACTGGTAGAAACAGAAGTGGTCAGACGACAGGGTGGAAACAAAAGCCTAGTTTAGCTAAATTTATGTTTTTTAAAAGGAAAACAAGGTGAACGGGAAAATTATTACACAAATGTTCATTGTTAACATTCATCACAGTTTACAGACCCGCATTTTGATTAAAGTTTGACCCAATGTACTTGCTGTAGTTGTGCACACAGTTTTCTTGTGCAATGACGGATTGTTAGCGACATTTCAGGTGCACTCGCTTTCAGGGATTAGATTGTTTTCAACCTGTCTGATTGTCTGACTGCTTGTGTTTCTTGCCTTGTGGGGCCTATTTATAGATTTTTTTTCTCTCTTTGAGTCTAGTAGAATGCCAGGGGTGTACATAGTCTGGAGGGTGGGGGATAAGAGCCAAGTCAGAATCTGCTTAAGAACCCCAAAATTCTGATTCTGGTCCTGGTGATAGGGCAGGCGTATCAAACTTTGAGGAGGGTCAATATTAGCTACAAGCTGCTGAGCTACTTACCCAGTATGACTTGCATAACTTGAAAACATACTGAGTTATTATGTGCATACACATATCATAGAATGCTGCCTCATAATTTACTGTACTGTGCCTCTTTTTGCATGTCTTGCATTCAGCCAGCCAGAGTAGTGTATAAAATTTGATAATGTGACATTCTCCTGTTAGATTTTCTTTCAGAGGTCAACATGTCTCAAGCAGCACTTCAATCAGCTTTGCATATTCAAAGGGTTTGACTTCGCCACATGCTTCGCAGCCACAATACATTTTCCATTCCCCTTTTGTGTGGTTTTCAATTTCCACTGTGCGATTTCAGTTTCAAACTGTTTTGACTTTTTTGGTTGTGTCAGTTTCATATCACATTTCAGGCACTGAGCAGAGCTAACAGCTTGATTGTAGTCCAGCCTTTACTTCCCTAAACTATCTATGTCGCTTTGTAACATGTGTCATTACATCCACACTGTCCCCCAACAACATCCCCCAACCTTCCTACAAAACGTTTGGCAGGCAATGGACATAAAATTGTTACTGTGATGTAGAGACAGAGCTCAGTTAAAATGTTTTGTATGAAAGATACATTTGTTACAGATTAATAACTCACCACTCTGCAACTCTTGCTCTAGTCTAAGTTGCGAAGCTGTACGTTGTTCCCGAGCCTCCTCGGCTTCTGATTGATTAGAGACTTGTAGTCTCTAACTAGGTACTATGCATGTGCAACTCCCAACAAAGACAAGGAAGACGCCTCACTCAGTAGCTAAAACTGAGCGTTCAACACACAGTGTGAAAAGAGGAGCTGCAGCAATGTGCAGTATGACAAAAGTATTGTGTTTTTTGTAAATGAAACCATGTAAACCTGTTATGGTACAAACCCTAAATAAAATTATGAACCTGAAAATGAGCACAAAATGACCACTTTAAGACATCATGTTTATTTAAAACTTTGGAATATAGGGACAGGACGTAGACTGAGTTATTCCCACTCTCCCGATTCAGTAGATTGAAGTTCAAAATTAAAGCCTATGCTTAAAGGTCAAACATTCAGCATCCACTGTGGATTTTAAAACCCTAAATCAAAAATAGGAAGTTGAACGCTGCCAAAGGTGCGTGTATCTCACTGACAATCACTCCAGTCGTCTTTGAGGGAAATGCGTTCTCATAAGCCACTTTTCTATAAGAAGCGTCTACACATGAATATGAATCAGAATAAGGAGATGGTGGAGAGGCATCCGTCCAGTTTTCACGGTGGAGATGGTGATCCCAATGTCAGCGTGACAGGAGAGGGCGAAGCCTTCATTAGGACAGAGGATTGGTGCATTTACATCAGAAATGCACATCAGAAAGGGAAATGTACAGACAGGCATTCCCATCTCAATCAGTTATCATGGAGACACAACACACACACACACACACACACACACACAACACACACATATGCACATTTGTGATGGCAGAAATGACACAGCAAGTGAAGTGAAGGGGACATTTATGTCTGACTGCTTCTACGAATTGAAAGGTCAGGAATATTTTATATGCATGCAACAAACATTTGCATCCCCATTACTACCTTTCTTGGCTCAGGTCAGAGTCTCTAAGTGCACAATTACACACACAAATCATACATCTTCTGACCAAATTATACGTAGCTTAATGCGAGCTTCTGCCATCCTTGGATCCATCTTTAGAGAACAGGGCATAACAGTAAAACCAGAAGGAAAGCATACCGTGTGACTACATCGAAAAAATATCTACTACATAATGTTTAGAATTAAAGGGTTACTTTGTATTTTTCAACCTGGACCATATTTTCCCATTTCTTTATGTCTATGTGACAAACTGGGACAGCATTATTTGAAATTGGTCCAGTATTCAGAGGTTAGTTTGTGTTATTGTGTGACCTTGATGTCAAAAAGTGAAAAGGTAAAGGAGGAAAATAGAAACGGTGGTGCCTCGAACACCCATGCATTTTACTGTCTTTTAAACACTATTGTGTTTACAGACTTGTTGCAGCTGATTGGTTAACACCTCGAAGCCCATTGCAGAACGTTGCAAGGAAACATGTCGTTCAATCCGAAACCATTGCAAAACGGTTTGAAATTGAACTCGCCCCATCTTTGTGTAAAGTCCTGCCCTCTACTCTGCCTCTGATTGGGTAAACCTAACCTTATCCAACCTAACTGAGGCAACAAGTACTAGTCAATCAGAGGCAGATTTGTCAAAAATCTGGTGGGAATAATCTAATGCGGTAAATGCAAACCTACACCCTCGATTGAAACAGTTGTATTGTGTTTTCTGTGGCTTTAGGTCTGAGAAAATAATCCAGAGTTTGAAAGACATGCCTTGGGATATGGAGGGTGTAATGAAAAGATGCTACAGTCTTGGTTAAATCATTAGAAATTTAGTATCCAGTGTTTTGGGAGTTTTAGTCGTGGCAGGGACACAAAAACGCTCCTTTCAGAGTGCTACGTTATTGATGTTACCCTGTCAGCAGCATTTGGTGGTCCAGGTGCTGCTGTGTGTGACTTCTGCACACTCTTGGGTAGATTAAACTGTAGCCATCCATCATATTTTATGACTTTATGATAGTGTGCTAAATATAGCAATAAAACACACCAGAATTATAACTTCTCCATTTCTAAACACGTTTTCATTGGCCAGTCAGGCAAATCTGCTCCATCAGAGTTGAAACAGGAAACAGGCTTGAATTTCTCCGTCATACAAGCTTCAATTAAAGTGAATGAAATATGGAACAAATTTTCATAGTGTAATGTGACCATGTGACCTTAAGCCATGACAGTGTAACAGTAAGTTTGTTCAATACCAGGACCCTGAAATGGAAGCAGCAAAATGGAATTAAGCCACACTTCATTTTATTATTTAGAACTTTGCTTTTCCTACCACAACATGTCAAAATGTCTGAAGACAAACAGGCACATTTTCTAGTTCTTCCACAAAATCTTTGCTTTCTGTTATGTTCAGATCAGAATAACTGTCAAACACACATGTTATGAGCTTAATTTTCAAAAAACTACAGTATAAACAGATATTATGTGAGTTTGTGCGGTTAGAGCTCTGTGTTTATGGTTTGATGTTTTGATATCTGGCCATCAGAGGCTTAAGGCACATAAAATGGAATGAGGCTATATGCAGGACAGATCAGCAAAAACAGAACAGCTATATGATGTCTCTTTCCCTCTTTGTATCCTTGACACACCGTGTGAGTGTTGGAGGAGTGTGTGCAAGGTTATGAGGGACAGAGCCATATAGGGAGGCAGGTGTAAACAGAGTTTATATGGATCCACCCTGACCTCAGAAAGACAGAGAAAAGCGAGCAGGGCCGGGCTTATTAGATTACTACTGATCTCTGGTGACGGACTGCCCTTCCAGGCAGCACAGACACAGGGAAGAGACAGACTGATCCACAGCTCAACACTGCCACCAAGTGGAGAAAATGTGACAAGTTACTTCTAAAGCAATGGTCCTGCTAGGTTAACTGCAGTCAATGCCACTGAGGTAATACATCACTGATTTAATCAATAATTGATTCAGTGTGGAAATCCATCTTAATGTGAGCTTTACAGAGCTACAATGAATTGGCAAGATCAGAAAATATCAGAAAAAGAGTGACAGCAGTGTTAAATCTTGTGTTTGGAATTTATTATTGGAGCGACCATTTGCTTTACATTTGGATCATAGGTGCAGCTGTGTAGTAAGGGCAATCCTCAGTTCTTTACAGGTGCTTGGTACAACTCATCTCCACAAAGGCTTTTAAAAGTGCCTGCACACGGCTGCCTCGTGCCAATTCTTCTTTAATACTACATGGACATGATGGACAAATGTTTGGCCATGGTCTTCTGCAGGTAAATGTGAAGGTGTGAAGGCACCCATACACAAACTCTGTGATGACATGTCACACATTATCTATAAATTAATTGATAATTGTTAATTGATATTTGATGGAATCCTAATGCTCAAATCAGAATTTTCAAATGTTTTGGTGTGTTCTAGCAATAGTCCGAACCCAAAGACCCAAAGATTAATTTCCTGTTGATTGAATTAATAGACTAACTTCAGCTCTATAGAATGTCAAATCAGTTTTACAAGTAAAATTTAAAGCAGCATCAAATGCAAATACACTAACATTTTTAAGCTAATAAAAAGTAATAGTCCCTAAAATTACAAGCATCTGATACTGTCCTAGATAATTGTAGAAGAAAGAAGCACACTTAACCAAATTTTGTGCACTGGTGGCATTGTGGTGGCTGATGGCAGCTGGTGGGCTTTATATCCATAACGTTTAAAATGTGGGTTCTGGTAGTCAATTTATCTAATAAAAAGTAGTCCTCCATAAGAATAGCATGACAGTGCTAATTCAGGGTTAATTAAGTATTTTTTGTCACACAGCAGTATTAATCGTCCACATACTTTTGGTAGCTTTTACTTTTCTATGGATTTTACTACTAATCCATGCACAAACCATGGTCCCGAGGGCTCCCTCTTTGTGTCTGTATGTCTATTGGTTGACATATCGTATGACGATTTTTTCCCTAGCCAATCAGGTTGACTGTGTCATTCGGGTAGTGTCGCGGGAACTGCCAGACACTCAAAACAACAAACCAAGGAGGGGGACTTTTAAGCAAGTGGTCAGTTTGGAGAGCTGCCAAAGTCGAGTCTTTTATGTGAGTTATTTCGATTCAAGACGGATACATGTGCGCTAATGAAAGTGCGGTGCTTTGTTTCGCTTATAGTGAGAAAATCAGCATTCCTTTCCAACCAGCTAACATTACTAGCTAAGGAGATAAAGTACATAAGTTAGCTGCTGTTGTCTGTGTCAATTTTCTGGAAAAACTCCGGAAGTAAGGCGGTATTTTCGTCGAAATACAGTTACTACACTGCCATTTATGCCACTGCAAGTGACAAAATGACATTTATATGAAAAACGACCCATCACAATGTATTTCTATTAATAACGGAGTTGTTTTAGTCGAAAAGTTTGCTAATACATCGTTTTAGTGGAAGGTTTTATTTTGATAGGTTTGTACCGGACATTGTAACCTTACTGTTTTATGCCAACCTGATACCTTATTGGCATCTAAGCTAGCTAAGAGGCTCCCGTTTCTATGGTTCAAACTGTCAACTTCTAAAGATTAACGTTAGGCTAAGACACTTTAGCGAGCAGCACTTTATTTCAGGAAGCAGTCCTCCATTTAAGAATGACTTATTACACTAAACGCTAGTTTCGTGGTCGGGGTATTTTGCTTGGGATTCTGTTAGAACAAAACCTGTAATTAAAAGTAGCGTTTTTGGGGAATTGTATGTTTTTTAACTCAGGAAATGAAAACTTGAAAGTTTTAATAATAACGTTAGCGCTTAGGCTGATATTTTCGTTAAATAACGCCCAAAAGACATATCATTCATTCAAAGCCAATTAACGCTATGTCAGTGTCATGTCATGTGTTTTTTTTACTGATTTAGTTAATAATATTAATAATGGGTACATTACAGTCAGGTGAGCCGGTTCCCAGGCGCATTGACTGTGAATGCTCGTTCAGTGAGAGAACTGGAGCACGTAAACTGAATGGAGCCATATTGTTCTTTATGTTATGGATTACACCTGTATTTCTGCTGCTTTGCCTAGTCTACAATGTCTGCTGAATCACAAGGGAGAGACTATATTTTAGCCAATGTATATCGCAATTATAATGACCACAAGCTTTAGTATGCTGCATTTGTTCTAGAGATTATATCATATTTGTGCTACAGTGCATTATATAGATTTATTTATCTTGCGATTAAGAGACTTTTTTAAGGTTTAGACTTTCTCTTTGATTGACAGTATTTTGTCTAGGTATCCACAATGAAAAGAACATAATATACCTGTAAATACTATAGGCTGTTCCTCCATATCATATTTAGGCATTTTAGTGCTTAAAGAGCGTAATACTTTGAGGAATTGTCTCAGAAATATCAATTACCTTAACAGGATTTTTTATTGCTATCTGCGAATAAGGCATTTTATTACAAAGAGTACGACTCTTATTGAGAAAGTGCTGTTTCAGTCATCTGTCAAAGTGTCTCTTAGTCTGTTATATGATGTTATGTGGAGGTTATTGCCTGCTAACACACAGAAGGTTTAATCATGCAAAAATGATATCAATTTGCACCCAAATGAAGGCAGGACAGTTTAAAATAAATCATAGAATACATATATCTGCTAATCACAGACATTTCTTTAACCCTTCCCTTACACTGATGTGTCTCAAATGTAAAGCGAAGGTGGGAACATTGACTCATTGCTTATGGGCAAGTGTCCCTGGTATTGGGTGTTCCAAATAGGCATTTAACACAGAATTATATTACAGTTAATTACGTTGGAGTATCTCAGGTAGATCACGACTGATATGAGATTTTTAAGTCCAAAACTCATTTTGATATTTGAGATTATTAAAATCCAATACCTGATATATCGGCCAATGTTGTTTTTTCCCCTTATTTTAAGAAAAGCATGACATAAACAAAGATTATCCCTAAAATGTTGTTATGTTGAGACCATACCAAGACACCATGACACAATGCAGTCTAAAAACAAACTTTTTTTATTGTTATAAATAGTACTTTGAACAAAAGTACAATAAAATATGTCAAGGTTTTGATGAATAAGAGTCAAATAAAATTACCAAAAATTTTTTTTAAATATTTGAAATATGTAAATATGTATTGTGGGGGCCAGGAAAACAGAAACTGTAAAATTACCCATATACTACTGCTGCTGTTACTGTGTTAATAATCCAATAAAAAAAGTATGTGATATGTTTGTTTTAAACTATGCTACATGTATAAGTTGTAATTATGTTCCCAGAATTCTTTTTGTCTTTCTGTCAGTTATCTGGGTTCCCATTGGCTGATGAGGTGGACAGTATTACTATGTCTCACAGACTGACCAAGGAGGAGCTGGATGAACAGTTCGAGCTGTTCTTGAAGGAGGTAATGTAACAGTGTGTCCAGGAAGGTGGTACTGCTCATAGATGATCCATTAAGGGTTGCATGAGTTGTGCAATACGGAAAGGAGGGAAAATCGAAGGACAGAAATATGTGTACACATATGTGTTAACATCAAAGATGAAAGCAAAAAACAAAGCATGTGATGGTGTAACATACAGTCTTATCCTGAAGACATCTCTCTGAGTTAAACCTGATTCTCTGCCAGTCTGTTTCAGATGACTCAGTGGAGTTGTGCAGCTCTGACAAGCAGCCCGGTGCTCAAAGCAGTCAGAAGTCAGCCCAGAAACCAACAGTGTCTTGGTGGCAAGATGACGAACACAGCGTTGGAGGAACAGGGAGGTAATGGCAGCTTTCAGAAGGAGAATGTGGCTGCAGTTGTGTCTAAGTTCTGCTGTCCAGGAGAAACTGACAGAGGATTTGGGCATTGGATTTAATAAAAGCAGCTAACAGCTGGCAGTATAATGAAATGCCCATAAAACGTACTCTGTAGTGAAAAAAACAAATAGAGGTCACTGGCTAGCTGGAGGAGAGGGAGCGAGAAGACAGAGAGAGATTAGAAGTCCTCTTTATTGGCTATTTACATTGACATTCATTGCATACATTATGTAAAAGTCAAGCTGCGGTTGATATGTAATATACTTGTACAGTAGTGAAATATAAATGGTACATTTACAATTTAAAGAGCCTGACAGTGTATTTTCTCAAACAGCTCCTTGGTATGAGCAATGGGTCCTACTTATATGGTGGCTCAATGTGCACAAAGTGCTGACACGGAGAGGAAAATATGTGTTCTTGTATTCAGCCAGCTTATTGGCTGTCCCAGGACAGTTGGATCAGCCGGTCAGTCTGTTCACTTCTTTGGAGATTTAAATGTTATGCTGGTAGCAGCTGATTTAGCCTTGAGCCTCTAGTTTCAAGCGAGATGAGGAGCGGTCAGCGGAGGACTGCTTTCTTTGGGAAACTTATAGTCCCTTAAAGTGTTCCTTCTGATGAAACGTCTCACAAAAAAAGGTTTGACCTCTACAGCCCTTTTTTCTACTTTCTTGGTGTGATTCCTGCGGTTGCTAATGCAAAATTTTTTACCCTGTTTTTCTTCTTGCTGTCTGAAGTTGTCAGTGCGGAGCCCTTTTATAAGCCGGTCCCAAAACCTCGCAGCAATGCTCTGCATAAACTGGTTCAATTGGACAAGAACCTCAGAGGCACAGTTTTGGAGGTTTCCCAAACTGTAGAAAGACAAAGAACCCCATCTGATGACTTGCGCTCTGACAGTCTGAGCAGTCCCACTCATGAAAACCTCCAGTGTGTGTCAGGAGTGAGGAGCCCTGATGAGTCGCACTCTCATGATACTCCATCAGCCAGCACTCGTAGTCATTCCCAGGGGGACGGTGAAGATGGTAACTCCAACTTAATCCCTCAGTGTCGCATTAGTCCCTCAGCAGTAGAGTGATAAACACTAGCACCACTAGTTCTCTTAGATTGTTGTCATTGTGTCATGTTTTTAGTTTTTATTTTGTATGTTAAATTTATGGTTTTCCTCATGACAAACAAACATGTATGTTTGCTTACTGATCACATATACTTCATTCTCTCTTTGTCTGTAAATGGCAAAACAGCAATAATGGATATAATAATTAGTTCAATTACACAAACAGCCAATGACACTAGGTGGCAGTATGGGGTCATATGTAGCAAGGCACAGTGTTTCATTTGTTATCTTTACATAAATAAGTAAGTGTGGTGATGGCGCAGTGGATAAGACACATACATGCCTTTGATGTGAAGACCCAGGTTCGAATCCACTGTGAGACACCAGTGTGTCCCTGAGCAAGACACTTAACCGCTAGTCAGATATGAGAGCTGTTATTCGCTTTGGATAAAAGCGTCAGCTAAATGAATAAATGTAGTGTAGAGAAGAATGTAAAGTTAGGTATTCATGTGCTGTTTTAGGTTATATAGACATTGCATTGCCAGACATCAAGGCTCGAGTCAAACACACAATCATCCAGGTGTCATCAACTGTAATCATGATTAGTATCCACCTGCATGTAAGCAGTGTGTATATGAAGAACAGGCAGTCTTCAGTGTTAAATAGCAGTTTGCACAAAATTAATAAGTACACCAAAATACTGTTCTGTAAAAATAATTAATAGATTGTCTCTTAACATATAATATATATGTTAATAGACAATAATAATAATCTCAGGTTGTTCAGGTACATGTATGCAGTGTGACCTGCATTAACTAACACAAGGTTTACTTGTGCTTTTTATGACATTTTTGTCCAGGACTGCTGGGATCTGGAAAGTCTTTCAGGAAGTCTTTGAGGAAGTCTCTGTCAATTCGAGAGGAGGATGAGGATCCAGGAAGCACTGGCTGGAAGGAAAAGGGGCCGGAAACAGCTGATCTCCTCAGAGACAATACTGAGATAGAGGGTGAGTCTTGGACAAATGGCATATCTTAAAGAGGTGGTACTATGCTTTTTAGCTTTTCCCCTCTCCTTTATTTAGTTATAAACCTTTTTTGTGCATGTAACAGGTTTGCAAAGTGAAAAAGGCCAAAGTCCAGCCCAAAGTTAGTTCCCATCTCCCACAGAAAACTCTGCTCTCAACTGCCTGAAAACAGCTCGTTTGTAGTCCAGCCGTTTCCCTTTCATCTCTGTGATGTCACAGGGATGAAAGCTAAATATGCTTCATATAACTCTCGCCAAGCAGCTACTCCGTCACGCCATCAAAAACAGTGGTGTAAAACAGTGTAAAAACAGTGAGCTGCAGCACACAGCTCTCCTCTCCCTTCCAAACACTAGCTACCCTCCAGGCAGTCAGTGGACATAAAGTTGTTACTGATGTGGAGACAGAGCTCAGTTAAAACTTTATGGATGAAAGATACTTTTGTTACAGATTAATAACTCACCACTCTGAAACTCTTGCTCCAGTCCATGTTGCCTACAGCTGAACTGAAGCTGTTTACCATCTTTTTGCTGACCCGCCCTTCTCTGCTTCTGATTGGCTAGTAGTCCTTAACTAGGAACTGCGCATGTGCAACTCCCTTTTTATATACAGTCTATGGTCACTCCCAACAAAGATCATTTAGAGACAAGGTGTATCACTCCATAGCTAAAACTAAGCCTTCAACACAGGGTGAAAAGAGGAGCTGCAGCAATGTGCAGTATCACAAAAAAACGAAACCATGTAAACCTGTTCTGGTACAACCACTAAACAAGATTTTGAACCTGAAAATGAGCATAATAACACGTCTTTAATGCACCGGTGTGCATCAAACTATGATTAAGTCCGTGTGAGGGTTTCCATAGAAAACAATATAGTCAATCGAGACAATAGATTGTTTTGACTTACATGCCGCTGATGTGTGTCGCCCTTAAAGTGTTTGTTCATGCAGAATGTTGAAGGGTAGGCTTCGAGTGTTAATAGACAAAAGCTACAAGTCTTGTACTTTATTCACAGAACAGCTTAGCTACAACATGACGATGTGAAGTCTTATGCATTCTAAGTTGCTGCCATTTTTTCCCATGGTTTCTGAGAAAATAGTAAATTGAATATGGAAAAAAGAATCAGATGACTACTTGAAAATGATCTGATGATTAGACCTGTCCAGTTCCAGTGGAACTGCATGAGTATAGACTTTTTTGTTTGTGTGTTCAGCCATAATATAGGAGCTGCTTAATGCTATTAGGTATTCCAAATTGCAAGTCATTTGAAGTATACAGTAGCCTACAGTAGTATCACAGTTATGCTTTCCACATGTGCTCTCTTTTTATGTGTGCATAGACTCAGTGATGGTACCAGCTGTGAACACGACCAGCATTGGCCTGGACACTCTGGAGGAAGAAGAGGAGAAAGCCAGGTTCTTTGCCCAACTAGAGGCAGGTGCTTCATCAACTATAGATTACTCCAACCTGAACAGAGACCTGGACTCAACAAGTTCTACCATCGGTACTAACCTTAGGTATATAGATGGCCGTGCTCTGATATAACACAGTGTTTCCCATAAATTGATTTGTTTGAAATTTAAAATGGGTAAACTTAAATTTCACCATAGAGCTGCGTCCAGCGCAGATAGTCGCTCAGACCCTCCTCTCACTCGCTCCCTCTCTCTCACAAGGACAGTAGCTGCTTTCATACAGAGTTCCCATAATAAATGCAGAAATGTCTGCCATTATGTCGCATTCGCTCATTCATACCTTTGCGGCATAATCCCGTAACCATGTGTGCTTTCACATAGTGATCTGGCTTTCTGGAACCAGCTGCGTTAAAAAACACAGTTACGTGTAATCCAACACTACTGCTGGGGTCCTGACTCAGAGGCGAATCAAATCGGAACATTGGCACAATAGTATCAGAGAATAAGGCTGTGAGAAAGCAGCTATTGACAACAGACCTATTTGTGAATAACCTCACATGATCATGAATCACGCTGAACCATTCCGGAGTTGAATGGTCAGTAACGTACACATTTGTACAAGACTAATGTTTTTAATGTTAAGTTAACTCTGATAAGTTAGTCTATCTGTGTTCTTAACATTTATTCATTTAGCTGACGCTTTTATCCAAAGCGACTTACAATTGGTATATATGTCAGAGGTCGCACGCCTCTATAGCAAGTAGGGGTTAAGTGTCTTGCTCAGGGACACAGCGGGGATTGAACCCTGGTCTCTCACACCAAAGGCAGGCGTCTTAACCATTACGCCATTCCACATAACACAACACTGTCTCTGAAACCACCTTCAAATAAGTTATTAGCAAGCAAAGAGCCTAGCTAATGATAGCTATGTTAACATTAGAATCCAGCTATGTGATGGAGGTGAGCACGCTATACATGGCTGGTAGTCAGTATCAACTGGTCCAGCTGTCCTGCACATTTGCACATTTAACTTTAGCCCAAACACAAGCTGGATACCAAACTTTTATGGCACTGACCAAATTGCTTCGATATTACCCAGTATTGAAAAATGCTGTGTCATTCTGTACCAGGTTTTGATACCTATTATAATATATTATATAATATCGTCAGCATCAGTGTCACTAAGCATGGCGGTGATTGGATGTCTACCATTACACATCGTAGAGGCATGCAGTAAAAAAACATTAAGTTCAGAGACAGGCCAGCTGCTTATCTGCAAAGATAAGTGAACTTTGTGCTACTTGTTCACTAACCAGTACAGCTAACAAGTATCTGCCCAAGTCTGTTCACCACATTGTCCACTGGGATGATGTAATAATGTTCCTTTCTATAGTTTTATAGTTATATCTATTTTTTTATATATTCCTATACTGTACCGATATTTCATCAGTTTCTTCATTTCCAGCTACCCAGGGTGAAGTGTGCAGAGTAAGAACAGTTTTTTTCCAGCCTCTCACAAGTCTTTCAACAGCTTCCTTCTGCAAAATGAGTAATTTTACTGTAATGTACGATGTAATTTTCAGGAACTGTTATGGAAGTCAAGGTATCGATACAGACATTGTCAGTGCTGGGCCCCAAAGAAAGATGGTCAAACCAGGCCTTCCCATAAGAACCCCAGAAACATGATGTAAGGTCAGAAGTGAATTAAAGAAGGGAAAGCATGCAGCTTTAAAATGACCATTAACAAGTGAAATGCACTGCACAATTAACACCTAAATGACATGAAAACAGACAGCCAGGCTATTGAAGATGAGTCATAATACCAAGACTAAGACAGTGATAGACGAGCCTATTTAATGAAATCGCTGCCGGGAGCACCATAAGACATTAAAACAGAACCAGTGGAGGTGCACCTTCACACATATAATAACATGTTCCTGTTGGTGCCAGCGCACAGTGACACATGAAAAATGACACTACATCAACATTATTGAGTAGGGTGGCACAAGATCTTGCAATGTTAAAACGTGATGATATTTCTCATCAGAAATGCCAGTGAGACTCACGCAATTGACACTTTTCACACGCTCTCACGCCCACATCATTACAAAAAACTAAGGTGGTAGCTGGCTGGAGGGAGGTCACCACCGAGCTGAAGTAGCCTCATCAAAACCTCAAATGGAGGTAAATGACCATCGCTAAAAACAATCTACTTGCTGTTGGCTATATTGTCATTTCCAGGAAAAGAAACACCTAATATTAAAATATAAAATGTGTTTTTAAAAAGTACAAACGCAGGAATATAGCAAGTACTCACCCATCGTTTAAGTGGTTAAGTCTCCAGGCTGATCCCGTTCGCCCAGCTGACCGGGACGTGGTTTGTTTTCATGTTGTAACAAAAGTGCATATTTAATCGATTCAGTGTGGACGGAGAGCGCCTGATGTTCCACAATGCAACACGATAATCTAGCGCTGGCTTGGTGTGAGGACACGGTGAACACTAGAATTGCACACTGACAGACCCCGTGCTTGCCTATGGGGTCTCTGATGCAGTCTCTCTGCTGCCGCTATGCCTTTGAATACCAGGGTTGTGACTGTAATATAATGAGGATGGATATCCTCCCTCCAGAAACGCTGAGGAAGCAGTGGAGCAGAGGGATGATGATAAAAAGAAGGCCAGAGTGACTGAGACTGTCAGAGAGTCGCCAGGTAACAGTAATGATGCCTTGTCAAAAATATCTTTCTCTGTTTTCTTTTTCTCTTCCTCTGTGTGTATCAATCAGGTCTTTCTCTCTCAGCCTTTACAGGCTCTCCACACTACAGTGAGGATTTTGAGGAAGAGGAGAATGGAAAAGACCCAATGGAGGAGGTTTGTAGGGGGGATCTATAATTATTTTAGGTTGGGAAGCCTCAACTAATGTCTGTCAATCACATATCAGAGTTGAGTGAGTTGTCAGACATGTAGCATGTAGAGAAGGCATATCTTTAGACTGCACCTCAAGTGATATTGGCTTGGATGGTTTCAGAGCTGCAAACTGGGTCAGTAGAAATCGTGGTGACATTACTGAGGCTTTGTGTTTTGAGCTTTCTCCTTTTTTCTGTTTTTCAGAAGTCTAAAATGTCTCCAATTCTAGCCAAAGGTAAGAGAAAATGCAATTTGTACTGAGGTCATGGGTGAGTTTCAGGAGGAATAAAATGTTTCAACGAGAATGTGGAAGGGTGTGTGATGGCTGATAAAATGTCAGAAGACTGAGGCAAACAAACTGTACACAAATTAAACCATTAAATAACAGAGCACCATGGAAACCATGTAAATAATACTAATAATGGCCTCAGTTCCAACAAGGTGTATGTGTGGTTAATCTCATTCAAATGTCTCATTAGTTTTAATTTAAATAACAGACTGCCTACTGTATCAGTAAACAGTACATTTATTAGTTATTTACTGATATACTTCAATCACTCTTTACTTTTATCTCAGTGTCTCTCTATGATTCCCTGGATGACACCAGTGGCGAAGACAAAAGAAAGGACTCAGCAGGATCTCTGGACAGAGGTAACACAAACACATCGGCATAAAAGGTGCAACAAGTCCTTCGAGTTGCTTAAGCATTACCATAAAATGAATCAGTATACTGTATTGTGAGTGGATGTTGGAGGGAAAAAGTCAACAAATTGCAGATACATTTCCTATGAACATTTTGCAACATTGCATATTTGTTTACTTATTTTGTTGATAAAAACCAGAGCCAGACCAGTTCATCGTTTTGTAGATATTATCGGCTAACATAAGCTACTTTTAGATATATCTGCATCAGCGTTTACAACAGCCGATATATGACTATTAACAAAAAGAAACCGAGTCGGATCCTCCCCTCAAGTCATGAGCCCACCAGAGGGTGCGCTGCAGCTCCTCTGTTAACAACATTAACACTGCAGCACCACAGAACAAAACATCAGCTGACCGCAGTCAGCGGTGAGTAGCTCCTGGTAGCTCTCACACACACAATGAGTTGTTCATATGTCATGTCAATTGCATGAGGAAAATAATAATAAAAACATCCTTCATCACTTCTCCTCTCCTGAAAACATTCCCGTTTTTCACTGCACTCTCTCATCCACAGCATGGATGTTTCATGTTAACTTACAGTAGGTGAGTGGTGGAGGCTAACGTTACGCTGGCAGACATGATTGTAGATTTATTTCTGAAACAGTGTGGCACTTCTACTGAACGGTCCTCTCATTGCTCCCTGGTTCATTACTTCTAAATATTATTTAACATAACTTACAGCAGCTAATGCTGCCCATTGCTAAATTTGTCACAAAGCCAATGCCGTGTTTATCAGTGGAAGAGCGCTAACGTTGTTAATGAGCAGTTAAACGTATTCTAAATATATCTGCGAGCTGCTTGTCTCTATTTAAAGTCAGTGTGTTAGAAAAGATTAAACCACATAGGACAATAAACGTGAGCTGAACAAGAATCTAACACGGCTTCCTGCCTAACAAAGTTCTCTAATGTTACCTCTTCTTTTGAATGTGAAACGTTAGTGTGGAATCTCAAAGTTAGGTAGACAGTCATTAAGTTTTAGATTAATTTAACAGCAGCATTTTCTCTGTGTTACTGTATCATAGACGACATGTTTTAGAGCGAGGTGGTGGTGAGAAATGGTTTCTTCTAGCTTTAGATAGAATTAACAGTGCTGTTAAAGGGATAAACTAGATGGGAATATGCTACATAGTAGAAAGTAGTCATTGTGGCAGATTATATGTAAGGTAATAACCATTCCATGACAAAAATATATACAGAATTTTTTACCTAATTTTTAAATCCTCAAATATTAAAATCAGAATCGGACTAAAAAAAATCCCATATCGGTCAGCCTATAATAAAAATATAACCCATTGGTTGCATTTTGTTTGTCTCAAAATGTATTTGATCGATATTAGTAAGGGATATCCCCATTAAGTTTTGCCGCCAATCCTGATCCGAGTCATTTAATATTGAATGTCTGCAGATACCAAGTCTGATACTTGTATTTTCCTAGATAATGCTGTTGCATAGTGCACAGTTCAGGTACATTAAAGGATTGTCACTTTCTATCTGTCAGGGACCAAACAGGCAAGCAATGAGGAGAACAGATGTTTTTGTTGAAAAATAGTTTTTTTTTTAATTTACCATTTAAAAATGCCAAACAATAGAAACGCAGAATTTAACATCTAGGCCTATAAAAGAGGTCAACAAAATGTAACTATACAAAGCAAACAACAAAACAGGATATGAACTGAACAAACTGACCCAACTGAATGACACACAAGGGAACATAAATAGTTGCTTTGCCAAACCAATTTACACACAAGGGGAAAACAAAATGGATGCCAACTACATCTACTACAAAGTTAAACAAACTGACCCAAAATCCCTCTCCAACATGGCAGCATATGGTACGGCTTGTTTGGCAGGCTCCAGGATAAAACAGTCCTCCAGGTCTTTCTTCCACCAGGACAGACCTCCCTCCAACATGGAAACACAAGAAACAATAATAATTTTATATAACAAAAAATATTTACTTAACCCTACAATGTGAAAATGTGTTCACTCATCCAAGAGAACACTAAATTTGTTTTCTGTACAGGCCAGTTGTATGTGCAGAGTGGAGGCTCAGAGATGGAGGCTCTTCATGAGGCCTACAGACAGATTCATGTTGTGGAAGATTCAGATGACCATAATCACCATTATTCATCTCTGGAAGAGAGGGGGAGGATCAACAGAGTTGCTCCACCATCCTCCCCTCCTCAGCATGCCGGACAGTCTCTTGAGCCTGCTTCCACTAATCAGTCAGGTCAGACACTGCTGGGTTAGGAACAGTATTTGGGGAATGGTGGACTTCCTCTGTCTGTATGTATAATTCATTTGTCTAACAGGAGGAATGATGCATCTGCAAAAGCTACGTCCCAGTTATTTAAAGATTGAATGCGTCAAAAGGGTTCAACAAGACTGTTTCATTGCTGTTCTTCTAAAGCATCTGATAAATGCCACGACAGGACTAAAGTATGTTGAATCATTAATTTGTGTGTATCTAGAGCTTCCCACTGCAGAAGAAATGATGAGACTCATCCGGCCAGAGACGGACCATATCAGAGGCTTCACCCTCCAGCCTGTCAGGTAAGAACTGCAAAGTCTTACTTGCAATCATCCAAAAGTATTTTGTTTATTTTTTTAAATCTTTAATTAAGGTTAAAAAATATATTATATTGATTGTTCACTGGTTGGACTGACTGTTGCATGTAATGTCTCAGACTTTTGGGGGCATTGTGCATGTAACAGAAGCATTTTTTGGTTAGCCTCAGTATTTCATTAAGCATTTATTTATACAGCGTCATCCGATTGCAGTGTTAGCTCTTCCACATGGGATCCTTTGTATGCAGCACAAAAACATGAGAAGTTTACATCAAACAGAATGAATTATATTAAATCATGCAGTGGAATTAAAACAGAAAAGGGATAAATGCACAAATAAGAACAACTAAGACATGACATCAGCAAGACTATTAACTCAAATACAGCAATATGGCTGGCCATAGTTATGGAGAGTTATTATAAAATATAATGAATTATTGATGGTAGACCAAGCATTTAAATATCACTGTAGACCAGTATTTGCATAGGATAAACCACCTTTGTGCCTGTACCAAAAGCCAGTGTTTTACCTGATCAGGTAACACAAAAATAGTGGCTGACATGCAGTTAACAAAAATATGTATCTGGAGAAGGAGCCTATCCCAGCTGACATTGGGCGAAAGGCGGGGTACAGCGTGGACAGGTCGCCAGTCCATATTATATTTATCTTTTAATAAAAATTAAGAATTGTATTCTTTCACTGTTGTGTAAATTTTTCCCTGTGGCATGGAACATTTTTCAAGGACTGGATCGAAGTTAGAAATTCCAGTCTTGTGACAACACTACACTCTACTATAAACATCAGACACATATACCAAGTGGCATTTGCAGACATTTGGAGCCCGTATGTTGTCCTTACGCCATACCATCACCGCACACCATGTTGAATTTTCCTCATTTGAGGATAATTATTAAAGGTCTCTCTTCCCTGTAAAAGTTCTTTTAATTTTTAGCAGGACTATTGCACTTGTTAGCTGTCAAGCAGACAGCTGAGAATCTCATCAACATTCTCTTCTCCTTGCTTTCAGTACGTAGGTAGGTTTAGGATACTTGAGGAAAGCCCTGAAGCAAGAGAGAAACTCTTAGTCTAGCACGCTAAAAATTAAAAAAGGTATGCATTCTCTAAAATACAAACCTGGATTTAGTTCACAGCTAGTCACAACGCTAACAGTAAGTTTTAGTGTGTGTTTCTATGTTTTCTGATTACAGTGCTCTAGAACTTGACAAAGAAAGGACATCCAACTACACTGAAAGAACTTTCCCAGATCTGACTTCTCCAGAGACACAACTGCAGCTACTAGGAAAAGCTGACCACGGTGCAGAGAGAAAGGGAGCCAGGGCATGGATTAGCCATCCTTCCAGCTCCCCAGACCCTCCAAACCACAACCTGACATGGAGCATCAGACAGGAAGTGGAGAGGCTGATGCAGGATCAGAACAAATATTCTTCTGACACATCCTCTCGGGCTGGGAAAGGCAAGAAACAACCGGTGAGGCCAATTAAAAAAGTTGGTTTTATTGTGGCCAGCCTAAGGCCTTTTATTGCGCCCAGCCTTAGGCCTTTTGTTGTGGCCAGCCTTAGGGACACCTGTGCAATCCCCATGCTCTCTGATCAGCATCTTGATATGCCACACCTGTGAGGTGGATGGATTATCTCTGCAAAGGAGAAGTGCTCACTAACACAGATTTTGACAGATTTGTGAACAATGTTTGAGAGAAATAGGCCTTTTGTGCACATAGAGAAAGTCTTAGATCTTTGAGTTCAGCTGAAAAAAACAAGTGTTGCGTTCATAGTTTTGTTCAGTGCATTCAGCATGGGGATTTTGTTCCATGTTTTGTAACACTATTGTGTAACCATGATACATGATGGTCATTTTCCCCAGCTGTCCCATGGCGCCACTATTTCTCACCCCTCCACATCTTCAGTGAGGAATCCCACTATGGCTCCGGTGAGAGGCCGGAGAGGGGGGGGGAGAACAGCAGTGACTTCCAGGTCATCAGGGCTGAGTAGAGCTGCTGCTCCAGCCACATCACAGTCTTCTGTTTCCTGTCCTCAGCAGCGTCCACGACAAAAAGCCACAATTACAAAGAGCCAGGAAAAAGATGACCACACAGGTTATTAGTGGCACTCACAAAATATCAAGTCATTACTGCCCAAGGGTCTGTGTCTCTCTGATTTTGGTCTCTCCAAATTTTGTTTGCTTAGCAGAGGCAGGCCTGAAGGTGAGCAGTGAGTTGGTGGCATCTGTTCAGTCCTTAGTGGCTGTCCTGCAACAGCAGATAGACACCAGCAGTCACCAGGATGCTACAGACACACAGGACATCAGAGTCCCTCAAGAAACCAGACTGACACATCACCTTCCAAAGAAAACTGTAAGCAAATACTCCATAGTACGTCTCCAGCTGACCTTTTGGTGTTGACTTGTTTGAAAATGAGAACTCTGTGAAATGATCTTCAGTAATTCTGACTCAGCACCGTAATGAGAAAAAGACTAAAGCTTGCAGATCCCAAATAAAAAGTCAACATGCTCACTAGTTGGGGATTAATGTAGATGGTGTGGAAATGGAGGAGCATTGTTCCTGAATTGCAGGATAGAGATATAGTACTGTTTTATTTGGACAAATGTGAGTAAAATAGACTGTTAGTAGACAATTTGCAAACTCTGTTATGTTAAGTTTGATTGACCACAGTTGAGTTCAGTGTTGATGTCTGACTTGCAGAGGGAGGAGGACAGCTCTTTGGTGGAGGAGCTGAGAGTCCAGCTGGCTCAGAAAGAGAGGGAGCTGCAGATGATGAAGGAGGGAGCAGAGGAGCTCAGCTCGCTCAGACAGCAGAACTACTTACTGCAAAGCAAGGTGCACAAACACACTCACAACACAGGACCTTATAAAAAAAATATAAATTCCATGCTTGGGAGCCATCTTTGTTGCATATATATACTACTGACATTCACATGCCACGTGCCTTTACATGCACATGAAGGTTAATGACATCCCATTCTTAATCCATAGGGTTTAAAATGGAGTTGGCCCAGACTTTGCAGCTATAACAGCTTCAACTCTTCTGAGAAGGCTGTTTTTTTTGTGAGGTCAGGCAGAGATGTTGAATAGGAAGGTCTGGCTTGCAGCCTTGGCTCTAATTCTTCCCAAAGGTGTTCTATCAGGTTGGGGTCAGGACTCTGTGCAGGCTAGTTCTCCACACCAAACTCGCTCATCAATGTCTTTATGGACCTCGTGCTGGAACAGGAAGGGGACTATCCCCAAGCTGTTTCCACAAAGTTGGGAGCATGAAATTGTCCAAAATTTCCAGTTCCTTTCACTGGAACTAAGGGCCAAGCCCAACCCCTGAAAAACAACCCCAACACCATGACCCCCCCCTCCACCAAACTTTACACTTGGCACAATGCAGTCAGGCAAGTACCGTTCTCCTGGCAACTGCCAAACCCAGACTCGTCCATCAGATTGCCAGACAGAGAAGTGTGACTCCAGAGAACACGTCTCCACTACTATAGTGTCCAGTGGCGGCGTGCTTTAACCACTGCATCAACACTTTGCATTGCACATGATGATGTAAGGCTTGGATGCAGCTGCTCGGCCATGGAAACCCATTCCATGTTGCTCTCTACGCACTGTTCTTGAGCTAATCCGAAGGCCACACAACGTTTGGAGGTCTGCAGCTATTGACTCTGAGGAAAGTTGGTGACTTCTGCTCACAGTGCGCGTCAATATGCGTGTGATTTTATGTGGCCTACCACTTCATGGCCAAGTTTCTGTTGTTCCCAACAGCTTCCACTTTGTTGTAATATCGAATATTTGAGCCTGCGTTAGTAAATAAGGGGATTAGTCTTTATTTGGAGACAATGGAGCAGTGGATAAGACACATGCCTTTGGTATGAGAGAGCTGGGTTTAATTCCCACTGTAGCCCGTCCACCAATGTGTCCCTGAGCAAGACACTTAACCCCTCGTTGCTCCAGAGGCGTGCCACCTCTGGCATGTATAGCAATTGTGAGTCGCTTTAGATAAAAGCGTCAGCTAAATTTAATAATTCAAAATTCAAAATTTAAATGTAATGTAGTGCAAAACTGAGGATTAAAGCCTACCTCCAGTCAAGTTCTCTCCTAGGAATCTATATTTCTAAAAGGTGGGAGTTAGACTTCTATGCCTACCAGACATGAAGCAGGTTTATTCACTGGTATTTCTGCAGTTGCATCACTATCACTAGTATCACTATAACTTATTTTTATAATCGTATCTGCTTAATAAGGTACTTTAAGCATAAGCTACAAAGAGGAAAAGTAAAGGAAGGCCACAGGTGAGGATGGGCTCATGTGCATCAAAATAGAACACAGTACGTCAACATAAAAATAAAAAGTATAAAGGAACGTTATTGTATGAATTACATGTGTGAAGGAGCTGTGTTTTCATCACTCCTCAGCTGCGAAGTGCAGAAGAAGCCAGTCAGAAGAAGAGATGGGCCGAGACCACTGACTCTGCTACAGAGGAAAAGCTCCAACAGATGAATAAAGAAATTAAAGAGCAGGAGGTGCTCATAAAAGGTTACCAGCAGGTTTGTTTCCCTTAATACGTATCTCTTAGTGCGACTGTCTTTACTCTTCGTTTCTGTCCTAAATCTGTATGTGGCTTTCTCTTCTGTTTTGGATATCTGTTGTTTTTCCCAACTCTAGGACTCTGTTTGCGTTTATGGCAGACATTTTGGGTTAACTTTGTTACTGTGCAAGGATGCAGTCAAAATGTAATTTCCCTCTGCTGTGCTTCAGGTTGTGTTCCCATCTGTAGCCACCTCTGGGATGGGATGGGGTTGGCATGGGGAATTGCTGAGAGTTCATGTTCTAGTTGTTGCATCAGGAGTTTTTAATATTTGTGCTCTGGACAACAACGCTGTATTCCAGGAGAACGAGAAGCTGTATTTGCAGATGAAGGCTCAGCAGGCCAAGAGTAAAGCCAACGAGGAGGCCATGTTTAATGAAAACCAGAGGCTGTTAAACGAGCTGGCCTTCACAAGGTGGGTTCACTAACGATCCGAGCTGTGACCTGTTTGTGAATGATTTATTGCTTGTGCATGTCTTCCAAATATGGATGTCCATTTAAATGAATGTTGGCCGACTTATGAAATTTCACAGAGGAATTACCTTTTCAAATGTTTTTTTTTTTTTCAGAAATGTGATGTTTAGTGTTGTTTGTTTGCTCTATGGTATTTTTCATCTGTACCAGGGAGCAGCTGAATAAAACCTCTAGGCCTGTGGGAAGTGTCTGCTTAATGGATCACACTCAACGCATCACAGACTTGTTAGCTCAAATAAATACCTTCCAGGTAACTGCCACAATCACTGAAATACTGTTAGACGTCTGTGTCAGCCCCTCTCTGACCACAGATGTTTCTGTGTGCAGAGAAATGAGGCCAGGCTGTCTGAGGATATTCACAGACTGAAGCAAGAAAAGCAGGCTCTGGACGTGGACCTGCAGCTACTGAAGAAAGAGAGAGACCTAGCTAAAGCTCAGACTATGTCGGCCTCAGGTAAAACTGGACACAGAACTGTGCTGGTGGTGGAATTTATATATCCAAGTCCTGGGGCACGGTTTGCTCACATGGTAGAGCGTGCGGCCGGGTCCTTATAGGTTCAAATCCCACCTGCAGCCCTTGGCTGCGTGTCACACCCCTTTTCTCTACCTCGTTTCCTGATCTATCCACTGTCCTATCCAATAAAGGCCAAAAATTCCCATGAAGACAACCCTGTGTTGTAAAATGTTATACAAATCTCCCATGTATAATAATGTGCAATATGTATAATACAATATGTATGTTCATTAAATTATATGTAAAAAATTAATGTTTGAAATGTGTATATATGATATCACATAATGTGTATAGTGATCTTTGGTTGAACTGATCATGTGTATCTGTCCTGAATGTGTCAGGAGACAAGACGTTTGAGATGCGTGTCTTGGAGAACAAGCACAGAGAGGAAGTTGCGGCCCTGAAGAAGAAGCTGCAGTGGTTTGCTGAGAACCAGGAGCTGCTGGACAGAGATGCTGGCAGACTGAAGGCTGCTACAGCTGAGATTCACCGGCTCAAAGAGCAGGTCAGATCAGGTTGTAGTTACTCACTCAGTATTTATGTAGAGGCCTATACAAAGTCCTCCTCGTCTTACGTTGTCACGTCCCTTCACTCAGTCATCCCTATCTTCATTTTAAAAGACTAATTTCTGACAATGCATTCAAAAACATTATGGATGTAAAGAGTAGCTGAACAGCTCAACAGCATGTTAGCAACAGTTTTACTCACATAATTGCAGCTCTACAGTCGGCTGCACGCCTTCGATCACTCCCTCTCTCGTCCAAAAGGAGACTTATATCTCTAACTACTCTTCTATTTATTGTGGATGACTGCATGGCGATTTCCTCTCTGGTGATGAGGACAAATTAAATAGAACTCCAGGTCAGACTGAGCATGGCGTCACAGAAATCAGATCACAGATTTTTTTAGTTTTGTCTATAGGACATCATTATTAAATGTTCTCTGAAAAAAGACAAAGAGCTGCTTTTAACAAGAACAGTACTGAGTGCTGGATCCAGGATGTTGATGAGGCCTCTGATTTCCGGTGCTTGGTCAACATGAGTCCCGTTTTTTCAAGTCCCTTTCCCCTCCTCTGAGCCATCACCCCATCTGCCACTGCGCCTGGTCCACTTTTTTTTTAGGCCTGTTGGATCATGGTCCTGCGCTTTTTAATCCAAAACCCCTTCTTCCTTTTCCAGTAACTGTATTTCTGTTATAGCTAACACATATTTGCTATCTAACAATAGCATTTAGCATTGAGTTAGTCTTTTAACTGTAACAATGCTAGGCAGTTACTAGTTTGTAGTAGCTCCATATTACTGACATTTTAAAAATGGCTAAAGCAACTACATTGGCACATAAAAATCATACGACAACACAGAAATCAAAGTATTGGATTGCATTTCAGTGTTGTCCAGGAGAGAGCAGCATAGACCTGCTAATATGAAAATCTGAAGCACTCATTAATTTTCATGAGGAGGTGAAACCGTCATTTGTCTATTTACTGTAATTACATGTAACTAAATGTAAATGTACAGTCAGCAGTAGCGTATCTGCAGTTTATTGTGTGGTCATCACCTTGTGAGGCTGCAGCTGCTAAAGGATTAGAGACCTTGGAGGTACCGTGTTGGAAATGACAGGTTGTCTGTATTTCAGGTAGAACAACTGAAAGTGGATGTGGGCAAAAGAAGCAGTGAGCAGCAGAGAAAGGCCAGAGAGAAAACAGCAGACACTAAGAGGATGCAGGACCTGGAGCGACAGGTTTCTCACAAACAAACACACTCACTCATCAAACTTGTTACTCTCCCTCTCTTTCCCGCTGCAGTTTCTTCACTAAGTGGCTTTCTCTCTTACCAGGTGAAGGAGCTGGAGCAGATATTAAGATGTAGAAACCCAAACTCCCTGCAAGCTCTGATCTACGCTGCGGCCACAGCTGGGAGTCAACAGGATGAGGAGGCTGCCAAGACGTCCCCGCCCAGCGGGATCAATGCCCTGCTGGAGCGCAGGATTCAGCGTCTGGAGGCGGAGCTGGAGAGTCACGATGAGGAGGCCAAGCGCAGCCTGCGGGCCATGGAGCAGCAGTTCCACAGGATCAAGGTATAACTGAAGTCAATACAGAGCTGTGTCAATATTGTAATTACTGCTGTATGATGCAGTTGTTAAAATGACAGTGTGAGGAGAATATAGTAATAATGTATTTGCTGATAGCATTATTACAGTAGCTTTTCTTACAAGCATGTCACCTATGCTCAGTGAAGGGTTACTAACACTGAGTTAAAGTATTTATCAAACTTAAGAATGCTGTGAAGAGTATTTAGGAGAAACAGAATTCTTTGCTGAGCTTGAGCAAAGACACATTTACCTAGAGACTTAACTCCTACTGACAGCAAAGTGTGAAAGTAACATTTAAAATCAAGGTAAGCAATTCTGGAAAATCCATTCCATGGCAAACACCATGATATAGAGCAAACCAAGACACAGCAAGTGATGTAACTAACGTTAGCTAAGATGTGGGTAAGCAAACCTTAAGCTTCAGTTGCTGCTGGGAAGCTAATAGGAAGTTAACATGCAGAGAGGAAAGGAGTTGGTAGAGACCCAACACAGAGCTAAAGGAGATCTCCACAACTTCAAATTGGCTGTAATGGAAACAAGCAAAGAAAAACAGCTGGAGAAGGGAGGAGGCTCTGCTGTTAGATTAGATGGATCAGAGAAAACATGTAAGAAGAGAACTTAAATACCAAACTGACAAGTGCTTTAAAAGTTGATTTGTTAAATGAACAAACAGAAAGGCTTCAGCGTGTGTGTGTGTGTGTGTGTGTGCTTGTTTGCGTGTGTGTTGTTCAGCTTCGCTATGAGCAGCAGATCTCAGAACTGGAGCAGCAGCTGGAACAGAAACATCAGCTGGAAACAACACACTCAGCAGCTGGGGCCGAGCCATGGATGTCGCAGGTTCGAGCACTGGAGGCGGAGCTGCAGCGTGTCCAGGAAGCCCGCCAGGAGAAAGAAAAATCCCTCCAGGACCAGATTGAGTCTCTCCAGCAGCAGCTCAAACACAAGGCTGCTGCTGCCCAGGTCATTAAAACACTTTCTTGGATAACCTTCTTAGCCGCATTGCTGCTCCACATCGCTTTCACATGTGTGAATGAAAGTTGTATTAATTAAACACAACTTTTAGACAGAAATGTGAGATTCCTTGCTCTGGATACTTCAAATATTATGACTATTAAAAATATTGCACTGTGTGTGATGAAACAAATCCAAGGACAGAAAATAAAATCTTGCCTGTCCAAACTGATGCAAACCTTTCCCCCCTACAGGCCCAGCCAAGTCCAGGCCGACGCCAGCTTCAAGCGGAGGCAGCATTTGGTGTGCAGATAGAACGGCTGAACCAAGAGCTCGCAACCAAGACACGGACCATTCAAGAGCTGAGCCGCACTGTGGAGAGACTGCAGAAGGAGAGGCGGAGCATGCTGTCTGTCCCCAACCCACGGCCAGAAACCTGTTCTACAGAGACCAAACGACAGCCAGCCCCAGCCAAAACCCTCTGTTCTGCTACTGCAGCGGAGACACGTGAGGGGAAACGTTTCCAGCTGCTCATTATGAGAAGACCTACCAGCCCACGGTCTTTACAGGTGTGGATGGAGACCTTTTGTTACAACTAATTTTCCTCTGCATGCTAAAATGTGTTTTTTATGCCCTTATATCCAGCGACGACTGAGACAAGTCAGCACCCAAACACCCATGAAACCAAGTCCAGTTAATACAAAAAAAGAGCAGACTTGAGTGCCACAGCCCTGGTCTGTCTGAGAATGTGAAACTGGCCAGTGGTGTTATTCTCAAAAAGGAGAATTCTCATGTATCATGGTCATTGACTACAAGTGTGTGTGATTAAAAAACAGATCAGAACTTTATACATTTATTCCTTTTCAAGAGCTGTGGTAGCATATACCTCGCTAGTTCAAAAATATACACGATATCTTGTTTCTGAAATTGACCACAGTCATGATTTCTGAGGAAATCCCAGTGAGAAGCTCTGAATGATTTATGAAGGTAGAGGTTAGTTTGCATCACTGCTCTAATGTCTGTTAAATGTTTAATGGCTCTGTACGGTCTCCCAGGGCTGAGGGAGCCTCAGTCTATGCCATTGCTCCGCCTCTTATTGTTGCATCCTTTTGACAGGCAGTCACATCTCAGAAGTTCTGCAGGAAAACGAGGCCCTGAAGCAGCGTCTGCACCTGCTGGAGCTGCAGAGTGAGCAGGACAAGGAGGCGTTAAGGGCTGATGCTGTGCAAGCTGTGCAGGAGCTGTGCAGGTGTGTGCGTCAGGAGTGAACACATTAGCTGACACATGTTCTGCAGAGGATTGATGTGAACTAATTGAGTGTGGTGTGGTGTGCTAGGCTAAAGGAGGACTCTGCAGAGCAGCTGTCCTCTTTGAAAGCAGAACACCTCAGGGTGTTAGACCAGCTGCGTGCCACCCATGCCCTGGAACACTCCTCCTCAAAGGTTGCTGAACTGGCCAATAAGCTCAACACTCAGGAGGTACTGACCGACCAGTCTCATGTCAACAGCAAGTCCTGAAAAGGATCCTGTAGCTTTAACTTTCACATTTTTATTGCAGTTGATGGTGAAACATTTGCAAGACCAGCTGAAAGAGCTGCAGAGAGTTAAAGAAGAACTGAAGGTGTCCAGGACCCGAGAGGACGCTCTGCAGAAGCAGGTGCTGCTCCATTCTTTTTAATGCAAGAAACATTTAATGGCAGAAGACTTGAGCTTATTGTTTGTCTTCTGGATTCTTTATGTGTGATATAGTGCTGCTCGATTATGGCAAAAATCAGAATCGTGGTTATTTTGGTCATAATTGAAATCACGATTATTAACACAATTGTTGACCGACTTAGGAAACAACATGCATTTATTGAACTTTTAAAATTAAATGCTTCATTTTTAAAAAATGATTATATATTATCCAGAATATCCAATGAAATAGGAATCAAATATCTTTAACTTTAAACTGCATCTTAGAGCCAGACAGCAACGTGTGTGTGTGTTATTGTGTGTGTGTGCGCGCACAGAGTGAAGCAGAGGTGAAGTATTTGAGTAGACGACACCTTGTTATGTTACATAACGCTGAACAGTGTTGTCCCGTTAGCCGCTAGGCTAATTTTTGCAGTGTAAAATACCACAGGCTGAAGCTGATAACGGTGAATAGCCAGTTGTAGCAGTTATCACCAGTTCTCGGCTCAAGCAGATGTAAACATGCAACAGCCTGCTGAGAGTGAGTTTGGGCTTTTAGGGAGGGTTGGAGGCGCCGCAGTGAAAGAAAGGGTGCGCTGGATTTATGTTACACAAGACAAACGGAGAGTTATTGCGAAACAGCGTGCGCACATTAGGCCTAATCGTTTTAAATCGATAAACTTGTTTTTATAACCGTTGGAAGACAAAATCAAAATCATGATTAAATTTGGATTAATTGCAAGGCCCTAATGTGATACATTTATTTCTTGATTTTATTATAGCAAACACAAACTGCACATACCCTCCACCCCAGTTGTGTCCCTCCCCCATACCTGACACAAGACCACCAAATATTGAAGTCAGCATTGTCACAGTGACTCAGTCAGGTGCACTTCAGGCCATCCAGCATCTCTTGAACCATAAACACAAAAAGTGTGTTTCTGTGCTGGATTATCACATTTCACTTTGAACAGGATATAAAGTTCATTGCTTTGTTTAGCGTTTTAACAAGAACTCACTGCTCCCACTTTGTGTTTAGCTGACCACGCTGCTGAAGGAGCTAAAGGAAGCTACTGAAGCTCAGAGCCCAGAGGTGAAGCTCCTCTGTAGCATCGAGAGGAAGATCCTCAACATGGAGCTCAGACACCAGCACAGAGAGAAGGAGCTCCAGCAGGTAAGTTCCTGTTTATGTGAAGCTTAAGATAATGTTTTAATGGCTCCCTGGTTTGGAAAGTACAGTGATATGTAGCATAAAGCCATGCCTTTGGTATGAGAGACCCAGGTTCAAATCCACCATGAGACACTCGAGACATGAGACTCTGACATGTATAGCAATTGTAAGTTGCTTTGGATAAAAAGCGTCAGCTAAATGAATAAATGTAAATGTAATGTAAAGCGCTTTGAGTGGTTGGAAGGCTAGAAAGACGCCATACAAGTACCGTCCATGCTTGGTAGGCCAGTGTAGTTGTGGGACAGACAACAAAAAACTGGCTGACCTCATTACCTCTCCATGTCCACCCCCCCCACACGCAGGTGATTAGTGGGTCCTGGCACACGCTGGAGGCTGATCAGCAGTCAGAGGTGGAGCGCTGGAGGCATCTGGCTCAGGACAAGAGCAGAGAGCTGGAGGCGTTCCGTCTGGAGCTGGACTCCATCCTGGACATCCTGAAACATCTCCAAAGACAGGGAGTGGTCCTCCCCACTCTTGACCCCCCCGTCACAGCCCCCCTCACCCAGAGGAGTTAATGCACAAACAAGGTTTGACTGATGCGTGTCAGTGAACAGTAGTGCTGACAATTGTGTACTGAAGCCAAAGATAAACAACATAAGCAATAATGAATCACTCCGCATTAGACAGGGTTCAGGTGAAAGGACTCCCAGTGACGGCCAGTATAATATTAGTCAGCAACCAAATGTCAGAGATAGATGATGCTTCCTGGTTCACGTCAGCAGCTGCCTCAACATCAGCAACACTTCATGTTAATACAAACAGATATAAAGATATAAAGAATGCTCAGAATGTCTTTGTACACACACTGTTCCTGCTCCTGATTTTTGGATGGATATTTTGTAGCTAGTTTCAATTTTTGTATTTAAATTATTGTAACTTATTTTAGGGGGTAATGAAAAATAAAAGTGTGATACTGTGATAACTTGTGTTCACTTACTCCTTTCATACTCTCTCCCCCGGACAGTGTCAGCGTTTTAAGTAATCTATCCTACTTCACACTGATCTTAATGCAGACTTGTCACTTTTCAGCGAGACGTTTTGGTGATGATGACGTAGGAATCTCCTACAGCGTTATTTAGTTGGTGTGGTTTATCAAACGTTAGCCATCATAATTTGGCTGTAACACTAGGTGTAAATGTTATTTCCTTGGAGTCGAACATTAGCTATCATACTTGTTATTCCAACTCTGGGACTGCACGTTTAAAGCTACCAATGTTACCATTTTGCTGATGATTACAACATAAGCTGATCTCCTCGGCCAATGTACCAACTTAATGTTAATGCTAGTCCCTGATCGTTCCATCCAAAAGGCTAATACTGTCATAACCACAATGTAATGGAACAGTTTGCTTTAGGATATGTTTTGGAACATGAGACATTTAATCAAGCTAACATGCCCCGGACCGGCCTCGGGGATGTGCATGTTTCTCACCTTTTTCACCCTTGATCCCTGTTTATTATATCAATAGTCTACTGAAGAGTCTTGGGAATATTAACTAAGGACTTGTGGCTTTCTTTTGGGTGCTCAGAAGTCACATTGCTTATTTAATAAATGAAAGCGCAAAGGTTCACCCCGTAAAATGTGACAGCGCTAAAAATAGGTTAAACACAACATGTATGTTAGGGCCCAAACTGTGGGGAGAGGGTTAGACATTTGAAATGGAACACAAATAGTTGCTGCACCTGACATTTTATAGTCGGTTAAGATTCATCTTGAGAATGACCAGAACTCTCCCAATGTGAAAGCCTGCTTAATTATGTTGCTGATCTTTTATATTGAACTGCTTATAAACTCACACTCCCTCACATACAGGGTAGGACTGCAGTATCAAATGTGTCTTCTCCTCTGTAATATTCCAAGCTCAAAAACCGAGAACACGTTTCTTGTCCCAGCTGTGTCTTAACATCCCAATATAAGGTCCTTTGTAGTGGCTCCTCATTTAAAAACAGCTCAGCTGTGGTTGGGCTCCTCTGCATCTTTTATAGTAAATGTGGCAACAAGTTTTGTGGTCCTGACGGTCATTAGCTGTAGCCTTACTAAATATCCACAAAAGTGTGGGAACTAAAAAGCTTTTATCTACATGGGAGCATGAACAAGTTCAGCAGGACTGATGGGAATCTGCTTATTAGATATTGAGATATATTATATATTTGGAGAAAAAGTCATTGCGACTATTGTGGACAAGATTATATATATTATATATACTGTATATGTTGTGGTTCCTCACGTGGGCCCCCGGACTTATAGATTTGGCTCAGCGCCCTTCCAAGGGACAAGAGTGACAGCCCATTGGCTGCCATTGTAAGTTCTCTTCAAATTTTCTTGACCAGAGCAGCACGTATCAGTTTTTTAACTCGCCAAAGTGGACACTTTTTTCAACTTTATCCAAACAAAATACATCATATTGTTCACAAATGCCTTCTGCCCCTCCAGGTCAAGTTTTTGTCAATACGACCTATAGTTTAGTCTATAGTTTAGGGAGGTTTGTTTGAGGCAAAGAGTTAGATCATTTCAGAGGGATATTCCTGTGTCTCTGTTGTAGAGCTGGTTACCTTGGTGATGTAAATTAGCTGATCAAACATCAAAGGACTGGGTCCTCTGTTCTGATTGGTGGACTGAAGTTCAGCTATTTTCTGAACACCTGTCTCAGCGCCCTTTAAAGAGATAGAGAGATGAGATAAGAGAGTTGTGTCAGCGGGGGTCCAAAATGCTACATCGTCACGTGGTTCATGGAGACCGCAGATAGTTCCCGGAAGTCCTAGGCGGGCAATTCAAAATGAGCGAGAGAAACGACAAAACTGCGATTTTAAGCGATTTATGGTAATTGCGTTGATTTACAATATGTGTACAGCACACTGACACGTAACTGTTACATTACTATTTTTTTTAAAAGGAGGACGTATAGTTTTTACAATAACAGCTACAATCACCTACCTTGTGGACATTTTTGGCAAACCTTACATTGGAAAGATACCTTTTAACAGTTCCATGGTACCAGGGTTAACTGAGCTTACTGACTAATGTAATCTTTATGACTTCAGATAGAACAGACAGGTGACTATCAATGATTGTCATGTATTAATTTAATAAATCTCCAATAAACTTAGAAAACAGCATGTTTTCTAAGTTTATTGGTGGTTTTATAAGTGGTTTGTGTCTGTGAACTGTCTGTCAGAAAAATGAGTATGAACGTTTGGTTTCCCAGCTGACATGGGGAGGAGGAAAAAATGGTTGAATCAGGTCAGGAGCGACCTTACAATCACTAAAGAGGCTAACAATAAAATATGTGAGGTACTTTTTCCACAAAAAAATAACACATCACTGGCTTTATATTTTGTTTTATTAAAACGTCACGGCAGATCATCTTCAGGCTCCACTGAACCCCTGTGATTCTTGTGCTGAGAGAGGGAGAACAAGAGAAAGGGTTAGACAAAGCTACACATCTCTAAATATTCATCCAGGTCATGTTTATCCAAGAAAAGTTGAATTGGGAGCATCTGGACATTTCAGAAGAAGTCCAGTTGCTCTCAATTCAACCTTTCTTGTAAATGGCTACAGGTTTGATTGAGAAAGTTATGGATTTTTAAATTTTGGAACTTCAGTAACAGCTTTTGCAGCTGATGTTGGCATCAGTTACTGTATAAGTTGTTAGTTTTGTTTTTTCAAACAGTTCTCACATACAGGAACTTTGATAATGATGTGATATGAATTTGTACAAATGAATTATGTAATTAGAGTAAACACAACCAGTAAGAATTGAATCTTATCAATGTTCCACACATAGTAATTTAGTTGTAAGTTGGGGTTTATATCCATTAAATGATGACACGTAAATTAATCTTGGTGCCACATTTATGCTGCACAGAAAGATGCTTTAAAGTGCACCAATATAATGTGTAGTGTTGATATAGTTTCAAGCTACACTATCACCTGCACAAGTCCCAGGAGCAGAAGTTCCTATTACAAAGTATTTGTCAGATATTTGTTACAGAATTTCTCACTTTCTGGTAGGGTTTGGCAGATTTGGGACCCAGACACAGACTCAGACATGAGTTTTGTTATTTCCTGTATTATTTTGAAATTGTTCTTCCTCGCATGTCTTGTATAATTTTGTTTCCTGTCCTGGTTGATTACTTGCTCCGTCCTAATGTGTTTCACATGTCTAACCATTCTGTCATTATGCGTTGTTACCTGTGTCCCTTGTTATCCTAACTTGTCTCTATAGCCACTTTCACACAGAGATTCTCCAATAAACCCAGAAAGAATATCCACCAATATGCAACATTTGCTCATTCACAATAAACAAAATATTGCGGCATAATTGTTTAGTAAAGTCCCTTATTTTTTCCATGTGTGCTTGACATAACGTGACAAGATGAGCTGATGAAAAGCAAGTGTGTGCAATTGGTAAGTAACCAGGAGCCTGGAAGGCGAAGGAGAGTCATCACCACGCCCACAGAAAGACAGACAAAACACACAAGGGAGGCTGCAAAGGCTTGAAACTATGTCTTTAATAGATCACTTTTTATGAAGTACTCTTGTTTGCTGTTTTATTGGATGACAATGTTGATCATCAATCATCAGAGAAAAAATGTACAGAGAGTATTTAGCTCACCTTAGCTTAAACACTGACAGCAGTGGAAACTGTATACACACATTAATGGTAGAAAGAAGGATATTGGCCCTCATTTATGAAAAGTGCGTACACCAAATTTCCAGCGTACACCTGGCGTACACCCAAAACCACGGTGACTTTGAGATTTATCAATATGGACGTTGGCGTACGGCACGCTCAAATCCTACGCCAGCTCAGGAGGTGGTGTACATGTACGCAAGTTTTGAGTTAGAGTCGAAATGCGCAGAAATCATTTCCTAACAGCACAAAACGCACTGACAAACTGAAATCCATGATGTATTATGACCCACTGTAACAGAAACAACGTTTGAAACATTCATTTGTGTGTTTATATTTGAGCAACACGGACTTTATACAGCCTATTGAGCAGTCAGAACAGGCTTTGATTTGTATTTGGACTATTTTATCGTAGCTTTTGATGTCTTTTATTTGGGTTAGCTTTTAATAAACTGTGGACCTTCAAATGAAAAGGCTACAAGCAAAAAAATGTTAAAACAACGAAGTGCATAAGCGGATGGCTTGAAGCACTGAGACTGGCTGCTGAAATGGACACAGCCCCACGCCCTTTAGGTGAGGCGGGAACAGACATGTCGTGCACAAAGCCCTGCATTTATTATAAGACAAACTTTATATTATGACAGCACAGCGAGCACCGACACCCAGCTAAAGGCCCCGCGTCCCCAGACTCTGGCATGCTGATCTCTGTTCATGTGTGAGTCCTGGGTCAGTGCGTAAAGCCCAGTCCCGGAGGAGATGTAGCAACTTTTTATCAGAGCAACATTCTATCATTTGGAGCTTATTTGGGACTTGACTTTGATGGGCGTTTTAGTGCTAAATCTGTCTCTTGGAGCACCACAAGTAGCCAATTTATAATCCTAGGAACAGACAAAAACTTCTAGTTTGCACGGAACGCGCTCCACCAACAGGTGGTACAGACGTGGTGCAGCTCATCATTGTGTTTGGACAATGTTTCACTCTGAACATAAAAGAAAAGTTACACCGCGGATGGTCAGATCCAGTCCGTGCGCGTCCGTGTCCGCGCGTAATAGTCCCAGGACAGCGCAGAGCTGTTTCCCAAAGCCACAAAACATTATGAATGCTTGCTTTGCACGCTGGGGATACACCGCCCCGTATCTGTCAGTATGTCCTCCGTTCATCAAAGTAAACGCTCAGCGAGAGGCTCTTGGCCCGTGCCCTGCTCCTCCGGGATGAGCGCATCCTCCTCTGGGGCTGACAGCGCACTGGTCCGCTCCAGCGAGGTTGACAGCGCGCGGTGGTCCCCCTGACTCCAGCACTGGCTCTCGGGTTGGACCTGAACTGTTTATGGCTCATCTGACCGCTCGTGTCCAGTTTTAAGCGCGTTGAACATTTTGTCAAAAATGTGTCCAGCTTAAATCATCGAAGAAAAAAGTATTAAATTGTTTCCAAATGAAAAACCTCGTAATATTAAAAGGCACAATATTTTTGAACATTTATGCCGGGGAGGGGCTCTAGTAGTGAAACTAAAATTTAACCTTTTTTTAAATCTGAAAAAACAACATAATATTTTGTTTCTGAAGTTTTAACTTGTGGACTTCCTGCTCCAAACCATGTATTTCTTGCCGTATTCCGTCAGTCCCTGCCGTGAAGTCCTGGGTGCAGCCTCCTGAAGCTTGAATAATTGGGGGCGTTTCATTCAAATTACGCACGTTTTCAGCCGCCGCATTTATCAACACCAGGTGGTGCGTACACCTGGATTTCAAAGGTACGCACAGTTTCATAAATCAGGCGCTGAGAACAGTGTAAGCATAATTTCACGCACAAAAATACGCCCGTTTCTACGCAAGACTGTGCGTACACCAAATTTCAAGCGTACACCTGGCGTATGCCCAAAACCACGGTGACTTTGACATTTATCAATATGGACGTTGGCGTACGGCACGCTCAAATCCTACGCCAGCTCAGGAGGTGGTGTACATGTACGCAAGTTTTGAGTTAGAGCCGAAATGCGCCGAAATATTTCCTAAAAGCATAAGACGCACTGACAAACTAAAATCCATGATGTATTATGACCCACTGTAACAGAAACAACGTTTGAAACATTCATTTGTGTGTTTATATTTGAGAAACACGGACTTTATACAGCCTATTGAGCAGTCAAAACAGGCTTTGATTTGTATTTGGACTATTTTATCGTAGCTTTTGATGTCTTTTATTTGGGTTTGCTTTTAATAAAATGTGGACCTTCAAATGAAAAGGCTATGAGCAAAAAATGTTAAAATAACGAAGAGCATAAGCGGATGGCTTGAAGCACTGAGACTGGCTGCGGAAATGGACACAGCCCCACGCCCTTTAGGTGAGGCGGGCACAGACATGTCGCGCACAAAGCCCTGCATTTATTATGAGACAAACTTTATATTATGACCGCACAGCGAACACTGACACCCAGCTAAAGGCCCCGCGTCTCCAGACTCTGTCATGCTGATCTCTGTTCATGTGTGAGTCCTGGGTCAGTACAACCTAGTCCCGGAGGAGATGGAGAAGCTTTTTTATCAGAGCAGCATTCTTTCATTTGGAGCTTATTTGGGACTTGACTTTGATGAGGGGGTTTTAGTGCTAAATCTGTCTCTTGGTGCACCACAAGTAACCAATTTATAATTCTAGGAACAGACAAAAACTCCAACATCGTTCAAAACAAAAACGCGCTCCACAAACAGGTGGTACAGACGTGGTGCAGCTCATCATTGTGTTTGGACAATGTTTCACTCTGAATATAAAAGAAAAGTTACACCGCGGATGGTCAGATCCAAGTCCGTGCGCGTCCAGACCCGTGTCCGTGCGTAATAGTCCCAGGACAGCACAGATCACTGTTTCCCAAAGCCACAAAACATTATGAAGTCTTGCATTGCACGCTGGGGGTACACCGCCCCGTATCTGTCCGTATATGTCCTCCGTTCATCAAAGTAAACGCTCAGCGAGAAGCTCTCGGCCCGTGCCCTGCTCCTCCGGGATGAGCGCATCCTCCTCTGGGGCTGACAGCGCACTGGTCCGCTCCAGCGAGGTTGACAGCGCGCGGTGGTCCCCCTGACTCCAGCACTGGCTCTCGGGATGGACCTGAACTGTTTATGGCTCATCTGACCGCTCGTGTCCAGTTTTAAGCGCATTTGTTAAAAATGTGTCCAGCTTAAATCATTGAATAAAAAAGTATTAAATTGTTTCCAAATGAAAAACCTCGTAATATTAAAACGCACAATATTTTTGAACATTTATGCCGGGGAGAGGCTCTAGTAGTGAAACTAACCATTTAATCTTTATTTAAATCTGTCAAAACAACACAATATTTTGTTTCTAAAGTTTTAACTTGTGGACTTCCTGCTCCAAACCATGTATTTCTTGCCGTATTCCGTCAGTCCCTGCCGTGAAGTCCTGGGTGCAGCCTCCTGAAGCTTGAATAATTGGGGGCGTTTCATTCAAATTACGCACGTTTTCAGCCGCCGCATTTATCAACACCAGGTGGTGCGTACACCTGGATTTCAAAGGTACACACAGCTTCATAAATCAGGCGCTGAGAACAGTGTAAGCATAACCTCCCACAACAAAATACGCCCGTTTCTACGCAAGAATGATAAATGAGGGCCATTGTGAGGCTGCCTGAACTAAATGCAAAACCGAATACAGAAATACGTAGATTTTAAAAGTGATAAAGCAACAGGCTCAATTATGACACAGCTAACCACAAACATATAAAAAGTGTATCTGATACAAAAACATGACCTTCAACTGAATTTTTAAAATAAAAACATGAGAAAGCTTCATAAAAACATACTGAAATCATAAAATATTGTATCAATCCTTGTTTTAAACAATGTGTCTGTATAGTCATAAAGCCATTAAGAAAAAAAGTGCTAAAACAAGGAAATCTTTCACTCATTTTGGACAACATTGTCTGGCTTCTCATTAGATCTTTGGTTTTCTTCTCCATGTACAATGTACTCTCTCCAGATCTTCCAATATGCAGTCCTGATCTTTTGTATTTTGAAAGCATACACAACTGGGTTTACAGCTGAGTTAGCATGAGAAAGCAAGATGCCAACGTAGACAGCTATTTCTGGTACATCATTCGGTGCACCAAAGTAAACAATGCAGTTCAGTATGTGGAGAGGGAGCCAGGACAGGGCGAACAGAGCCAAGACCAGGGACAGAGATGATGCCAGCTGTTTCTCTTTCTTTAGGTAGTTCTGAGACTGTTTTTGGACACTGTTGCCTGGTACATCTCGAAGTTTTGCTCGAATAGTACAGAAAATGTAGCCGTACAAGACAGTCATCACCAACAGGGGAGTCAAGGTGCAGAGAAAAAAGTTGAAGTAAACCATGTATGACATTGGGATCACTGACATAAACTGGCAGACAATAGTAGAGTTGACTGAGTTAGACAAAGTTTCGTGGCTGTGCATTCCAAACATGGGAGAAAAACTCAGTGGTACTGCAACAAGGCAACATGCTGCTACTGCACAGCAAGAATGTGTCTGTGTTACAGTCCTTTTGTACCTATAGAGAAAAGCAATAATGATTGGTATTATCAATTAAACTGCAAGACATGCAAAAGCGTAAGAGTTGAAGTTGAGATGAAATGGATAAAAATGTAAAGTTTATTATATAAACCATGCTTATCAATGCAATTTTACTTCTCTCTGCATAATAAACCATCCAGAAAAAAATCTTACCTGAGAGGTTTATACACACGGAGGAATCGGTCCACTGCAATAGCCATAAGAGACAACACTGAGACCAGGGTCAACAGGATGACCACACAGCTGATTAAAAGACAGCCGTGGAATGAAGTCTTGACTCGTCTATCCACCAGCACAGCCAACGGTATGGCCACACAGCCAACCATCAAGTCAGCAACAGACTGACAGACAATAAGACAGAAGGTAGGTTGCTGAATGCTTTTACTGGTCCACAGTGCCAAAATAACCAACATATTACCAAGGCAGCAGCTAACAGCAATGAGCACCTCAAACAACGTGTAGATCACAACCCCTACATCCATTGTTCTTCCTATCCAGCTAATGGGAGATGGTTAATGGTGTAGCGTGTCTGAATGTGAGTCTCAGCCGGAATGTAATGAGCCCTTATGAAACTTTTGAGAAACTCCACAGCGTTTTTTAGCAGGTTTGAAAAAGTATATGGGGAAAAAAAACATTGGGTGTTGCAGTGGTTTATATTAGTTACTTCGAAGAAAAAGCTATCTGGCCAAAACAAAGGAAGTCACAAAACCACATCCTTAGCTCGCTATTTATTTATATATATATATATATATATATATATATATATATATATATATATATATATATATATATATATATATATATATATATATATATAAAGGTCAAGTGGTGCATTGCAAATTCTGGTACACATTCTGGCATGAAATTACATTTCTGTTTGCTGATCTGATTTGCTTCTTATCTCCAGTGCAAGCTCTGTCAGTGGAGAGGCACACACCTCAAAATACTTCAATTTCCAGTTTTACATTTAGCTGACGCTTTTTATCCAAAGCAACTTACAATTGCTATACATGTCAGAGGTCACTCGCCTCTGGAGCAACAGAGGGTTAAGTGTCTTGCTCAGGGACACAATGGTGGATGGGTCACAGTGGGGGGGGGTTGAACCCGGCTCTCTCAAACCAAAGGCATGGTTTTATTCACTGCGCCGTCACCACCACAGTTTCCAGGAAGTAAACAATATTTCTGGCTGGTGTTAATCTCTAGTCTCCAGCGCGACACCAGCTCTGTCGTCTTAGCTAGTGCTTTAATTCAACAAGAAGCCCTCACAAATGGAGTGCTGACCACTAATCCTCTTGAAGGAGGTTTCAGATCATCTGGACTAAAATAGATTTATTATCATTTACAACTGCAGACTGTGCTTGCTAACCTTTACACCGTAAAACTTATCAAGGTGGTTCAACTTAAAAACTTAAGTTCACTTGCTGCCTTTAAAAATGTGAGTAAATTCAATTTTAAGAAAAGCTTTGTCTTAACTCAACATTTGTTTAATTAATGATAATTTTTTGGATTTTTTGATACTTGGAGTTAAAACAACTATCTATATTACATTGTCCATTTAAGGAAACTTGATTTCTCTTGTCAAACAAATATACAATTCTACACCCTTTCAACTCACATTTTTAAGTTAAGATAAGTAACTAAATCAGACATTTCAAGTTAGTAACTTGGAAATGCAAGTTCACCTGCTGCCTTTTTTTACTAAAGCGCTATAGCGCGTTCGCTCAGCACATCTTCTCGCTCTCTCCCTCTCCCTAGCTAATAAGGAGAGCTAAGTTAATGTTAGAAACAAGGGGGGTAAGCCAGAGATCGGACAGTGAAGCTGAATAGTGTGGGATTATACATTTATCAAGGGGTTGCTTTTGCTCTTTAGTTTACTTAGAAGTGTGACTTGCTTAAGATTGATAGAGATAAGAAAGGAACAAAATGTCTGGCATCATGTTAATCAGCATATAATTAATCATAGAGCTTGTGTAGAAAACAGGAACCGCACCTTTCACCCAGTGAACCCTGCAGCATACAGAGCATGCACTCACACTTATAAATCACTCAACAGACACACACACACGATACACTGTCCTTCCCCAATACTTACACACACACACACCATACACTAAACACTGTCCAGAATCTTCTGTCTGGTACATGCACGACTACACACAGTCATAGGTCATCCATGATATTTGCATCTTTACCAGACATTGCCAAATAAGGCCAAAGGAAGATGTGCATCTGGGTGCGGTTCCTATTATATAGTTATTGCTTACCAGGAAGAATCTCAGACTCTTGTGGGGAACCTTAGACTCGTATGGTTAAGAGAGCAGAGTCTCCAGATATATATCTGCTTTGTGAGCTCAATAAAATATTGTAAGAATCTGATAACTACTACTACAATCTACAAAAAACTATTCGGCCCTCAGTGACGCTGTGTTGGTGGTATGAATGGTACGATCCTCATTTCATAGCGTTGTTGCAAAGCTTTGACTGGAATTGAATCTTCAACTTTTCGGGGTCAGCCCTACTTCTATGCATGATTCTTCTTAAACTGCGGTTAGCACACTCATGTTATTTTAGCATCGTTACCAAAGCTTGAAGCTGGCTAATTAGCTAGTTAGGTAACATTAGCTAAGCTAACAAGCTAATGTTATGTACCCATACCTGCTAATTGTAATACACAGTGGTGGAAGAAGTACTCAATTTTCATACTTAAGTATAAGTACAGATACCACATGAAAAATATTACTCAAGTAAAAGTAAAAGTCATCCAGTATAAACCTACTCAAGTAAAGGTAATATAGTACCTGGTTTTAAAAATTCTTAAGTAATCAAAAGTAAAATTACTACACATCAAAATCTATTGATCTTAAAAAGCAATCTTTTTAAATTCACTCAAGACAGGTTTGAATACAGCATTTTAAGTTATAGTGAGACACAGTAAGGAAAACTGAGTCGCAAGAGGACAAGTGGATATTTCCTCTACTGTGGGGGGACAAGCCTACATTATTGCTCTGCTGTTGTGGTAGTATCCTGTTCAGACTGTCTGATAGACACAGAACCTCATTTGGGACTTTGGGTATGTTAAGATGAGACAAGGAGGCCGAAAACAAACTTAACTGAAACACTTCTCAATTCACAATCTCACCAAAAATCCACACATTAACTTCAGCACCTCTCATAAAGTGCAGCCCACAGAGCAAGCCTGGCTTCAGTTTTCAGGTGTTTATATTGCAGAACTCTTCCAGTTACGTTACCACTTGTTCAGAAACTGGCTGTGACTCACAGTGCAAAAATAGAGCTGCTCTCACTACACTCAAGTAAGAAGCCTGAATAGAAGCCTCTTCTAGAAAAATATCCAGTGTTAGTTTGAACAGACCACTGCGCACTAAGTCATGACCTCATGAAGTCTGATAAGACTGGCTGGATCATGTGGTGGAGCAGCAACTGCACCATCAGTGTCTGAACTGCTGGCTGTACATCTCTGGCTGTGCTCCTACTGGATGAGGCTGCCTGTACTTCGCCTGGGTCTGTGTGACTTGCTAAAGACATCTGGACTGGATCTGTACAGGTACTGGCTGAGGCTGGTAGTGGATCAACTGTTCTTGTACTGGCTGATGATCCCACATCTACTCTACTGACAAACTTAAGCGAACCCCTGTAAATTACAGATATTTATTATTTATCAGCTGCATCAGGCCCATTCAATCAGGCTCCTCCAGGTTTCCTTCTATACATTTTCAAATAGAAAATACTGTTGTGAAATGACTAGACTGATTATGTGATGCTTATTATTTACTGAGATGTGCGTCCATATTGCCCAGTCTGTCCAGCTAATCAACATTTTAATATTCAATGTGAATCCACTGCTTCTCATCTTGCATTAGTCCAAAAAAGTAAAATGATGTATGAGGAGTTGCCTCACACCCTGTCTCTGGACTGGTCCCACAGATGTTTCTTGCTCAAATGCGTGAGTTTGAACGCGTATGAACGCATATGAACGCATTTCCACGTGCATCACGGTCATCTTTCCAGTTTATAAACACCATGGCCCGTCAGTGTTGATGAAACGTAATAAATAGTTGCATTTCGAGCAACATTGTTCAGTCACAGTCTGGCAAGCAACCAAGACACAGACAGACAAGAGCTGTGCTGCTCAGCTGGTTAGCAGGACAGACAGACACAGAGATTCACTGCACATTAATGTTACTTTTAAGCTATAGCTGACATCAGACTTGTAGAGGAGAGAACAAGTTTACCTGGCTGCTGTTCCTGCCAGGTAAGCTGCAATCTCACCAAAAATCCACACATTAACATCAGCACCTCTGATAAAGTGCATCCCACAGTCCCAAACAGAGCAAGCCTGGCTTCAGTTTTCAGATGTTTATATTGCAAAACTCTACCAGCTACACTACCACTTGGTCAGAAACTGGCTGCGACTCAGTGCAAAAATAGAGCTGATGCACAGTCACTTCACACCACAATGCTCTCACTATAATCCTCCCTCTGTAAGAAGCCTGAATAGAAAACCTTTTGGAGCCAGCCTCAAGTGGCCACTCAATGAATTGCAATTTAATGCATTTCTGGTTCGGCTTCACCCAGGAAACATTGTGGGTTACATATGTAACCCTGGTTCCCCGAGAAGGGGAATGAGACACTGCAGTCGGTTACGACACTATGGGAACACCTACTAGGCGTAGCAGGGCTGAATGTGAATTAAAACTACTCCAATCCTATTGGCTTTAGTAGAACGGTAGAGTGTGACGGCATAACCGGAGGTGTATATAAGCACACCGGCACACAATACTCATTAGCTTTAACTATTATAAGGCGCTCCAGGTGGGGTGAGGTGTGGAGAACCGACGCAGTGTCTCGTTTCCCTTCTCGGGGAACCAGGGTTACATACGTAACCTGAGACGTTCCCCTTCGGGGGAACTCGAACTGCGTCGGTTACAACACTATGGGAACGAGATACCCACTAAACCGCGCCAAAAACTCCGCTTGCCCCAGTGTGCAGCAACCAGTGGGCACAACTAGTGCCCACTGGTTGCTTGGTGATTCAGGTAGGCCACCACCGCTGTGTTGTCGGAACGAACCAGGACGTGGTGGCCTCGGAGATCAGGCAGGAAACTCCTTAGAGCCTGGAACACAGCCAGCACATTGAGGCAGTTGATGTGCCATGTAGAATGATGCTCCTGCCAGGACCCCCTTGCAAAATGGCAGTCCATGACCACGCCCCAGCCCATTAGGGAAGCGTCTGTCGAGATGACCAGCCGGCGACATGACGCCCCTAGGACAGGCCCTTGGGACAGGAACCAAGTGTTCTTCCACACCGATAGGGAACGAAGGTATATGCGCGTAACCCAAATCGGGCCGAATGGCATATCCTTACCCTCTTTACTGTGGCTACAATGGTTGCGACGCACGTGGGAGACAGCTGTGCCCGCATTGTCGTCGAATCCCAAACCACCCCCAGGAATGTAGTTCGTTGGGTGGGTGCCAGCACACTTTTCTTCGCGTTGAGCCTCAGCCCTAACCACAGAAGATGGCCGAGAACGACATCTCGATGCCGAACTGCCAACTCCCGAGACCAGAATGAGACAGTCGTCGATGTAGTTGCCCTGGAGCCTCAGTGGGGCCAGTGCTGCATCCATACACTTGGTAAATGTGCGCGGGGAGAGTGCGAGGCCAAATGGAAGAACCCGATACTGGTAAGCCACACCCCCAAAGGCCGAACCTCAGGAACTTCCTGTGAGAAGGACGGATGGCAACATGGAAATATGTGTCCCTGAGATCGATCGTGACGAACCAATCCTCGGATTGGATGTGACTGACGATAGCAGGGATGGTGAGCATCTTGAACCTGAAACTCCTCAGAGACCGGTTCAGCCACCGGAGATCCAAATGGGACCATCCTTCTTGGGGACCAGGAAGTACCGGCTGTAGAACCCTGAGTTTCTGACTGGCGGGGGAATGCGGATGAGGGTCGGGAAGAGGCCTCATTCATTGTTTCCAGACAATTTCTACTAACCATAATGCTTTTTGATTCTCTGAGTAATGCCATATATTACTCATATCAAAATAACTATTATATCACACTATTATGATAAACAGGGGTCTCCAACATAGGCAATATATTTTTTGTCATGCAGTATTTATTGCCTTGCACATAATCTGCCACAATGACTGTTTTCAATGTAGCATATTCACATGTAGTGTATCCCTTTACCAGAACACTTTAATTCTATCCAAAGCAACAAAAATGTTTCAGCCACCATCTATGATAACGTGAGTAGAGGATACTACCACTACATGACCGTCTGCAACAAGGACCTGCAACTTTGTGATTTCGCATTAATAATGCACATTTAAAACTGGAGCAGAATAACTTTGTTTGTCAGGAAGCCGTGTTAGATACTTGTTCAGCTCATGTTTATTTACATGTCCCCTCTGGTTTAAAAGCACCGACTGTAAGTACAGACAAGCAGCTCGCAGATATGTTTATAATATGTTAAACACTAGTTAAACCACTCAGTTAGCAGTCTTCCACTGATCAACATGCCGTTACCTAGCTTTGTGGGAAATCTGATTTCGTTATGGGCAGTGTTAGCTGTTTTAAGTGATGTTAGGGAATATTTAGAAGTGATGAACTGGGAGAAATGAAGGACTGTTCACTAGAACTGCTACACTGTTTCAAAAAATAAATCTACAATCAAGTGAACAGCGTAGCCTCCACCACTGACCTACTTTAACATTAAACATAATGTTACTTTTGTGACCTGGGAGGAAACCAGGAGAGGGCGATAGAAAATTGGAGGGTTCGTAAGTACGGTCATAAATGTTTTCATGAGAGGTGAAGTGATTGGTGCTAGTTTTATTATTACTTAAGTTATGTATTTTTACGTGATGAATGACCAACTCATTGGTAACACAGCCACTCTCCGTTCCTGTTGCTGCGTGTTGGGTCATTTCCTTTATTGGGTGTGAATGCTGCAAGCATCATAATCAACACCAACATGTAACTTCAGCAAATCGCTGTTGGTTAGAAGGAAACTTGAACCTGACGGTGAGACTAAAAGGTCAGGGTCCCTAGGAACAGTCCCTAGGAATTCGTCTTTGGGGAAGTAACCTCAGACTAATAGGCCTAAAGAAGACCTAAAAGGTAACATTTAAAAAAGGTCACTCCCATACATATATAATCATGTTCTAAAGGAGGGTTACCTTAATTGTGACCTTAATTGCCTACCGCCTGTATGCTCTCAGTGAACTGTTCCACAGGTTCATTGATTGTTTATGCTTCATTGAACAAGCATGAAAAACATGTTTATATTATTTATAATAAAGATCTGTAAAATTATTTATTTTACACATTCTCTATATAGTGTCCTGAAAAAGGGATGTTTCTTTTTTTTTTGCCTGGTTTATATTTATGAACTTTTATTATGTTTAATAAAACTAGAAAGGTTTGTGTGTGCATCAGAAACACATCTGTGAACCTTGTTTTTTTATTTATGGATTTGTTATATATAATGATAAATATTTTTGTGGAGGTTCTTTTAAATGTAAATCCAGAACTTTGTGAACCCTTCTGCAGTAGTGGACACCCACATCAGCTGCCTTTTTAAAATGAGTCAGTTAAATAATTGGTCTCCAGTGGGAAGCAGCAACAAAAGCAGACTAAGACAATCCTACACTAACTGGGATTATCAGAATTCATCTCAAAGTGAACAAGCAATCATAATAAATACATGAGAAACATACACTCACCTAAAGGATTATTAGGAACACCACACTAATACTGTGTTTGACCCCCTTTCGCCTTCAGAACTGCCTTAATTCTACGTGGCATTGATTCAACAAGGTGCTGAAAGCATTCTTTAGAAATGTTGGCCCATTTTGATGGATAGCATCTTGCAATTGATGGAGATTTGTGGGATGCACATCCAGGGCACGAAGCTCCCGTTCCACCACATCCCAAAGACGCTCTATTGGGTTGAGATCTGGTGACTGTGGGGGCCACTTTAGTACAGTGAACTCATTGTCATGTTCAAGAAACCACTTTGAAATGATTCGAGCTTTGTGACATGGTGCATTATCCTGCTGGAAGTAGCCATCAGAGGATGGGTACATGGTGGCCATAAAGGGATGGACTTGGTCAGAAACAATGCTCAGGTAGGCCGTGGCATTTAAACGATGCCTAATTGGCAATAAGGGGCCTAAAGTGTGCCAAGAAAACATCCCCCACACCATTACAACACCACCAGCCTGCAGTGGTAACAAGGCATGATGGATCCATGTTCTCATTCTGTTTACGCCAAATTCTTACTCTACCATCTGAATGTCTCAACAGAAATTGAGACTCATCAGACCAGGCAACATTTTTCCAGCCGTCAACTGTCCAATTTTGGTGAGCTCTTGCAAATTGTAGCCTCTTTTTCCAGTTTGTAGTGGAGATGAGTGGTACCCGGTGGGGTCTTCTGCTGTTGTAGCCCATCCGCCTCAAGGTTGTGCGTGTTGTGGCTTCACAAATGCTTTGCTGCATACCTCGGTTGTAACGAGTGGTTATTTCAGTCAAAGTTGCTCTTCTATCAGCTTGAGTCAGTCAGGCCATTCTCCTCTGACCTCTAGGCATTTTCGCCCACAGGACTGCCGCATACTGGATGTTTTTCCCTTTTCACACCATTCTTTGTAAACCCTGGTTGTGCGTGAAAATCCCAGTGACTGATCTGTGAAATCCTCAGACCGGCCCGTCTGGCACCAACAACCATGCCACGCTCAAAATTGCTTAAATCACATTTCTTTCCCATTCTGACATTCAGTTTGGAGTTCAGGAGATTGTCTTGACCAGGACCACACCCTTAAATGCATTGAAGCAACTGCCATGTGATTGGTTGATTAGATAATTGCATTAATGAGAAGTTGAACAGGTGTTCCTAATAGGTGAGTGTATACTGTAGTACAACAAAGTAACACTGCTGCTCCAAAGGCTGCAGAGGCACAGTGAGTTGTAGGGCACAGTAAGGCAGATTTATTTCTACACATATTACATTACAACTAAAGTCAACATGCTTATATTCAAATGAATACCACATGTATAGAACAATACAATGAATAAAATGCAGCAAAGAAAGTAACAAACCTTGTACACAGCCCACAAACACCCACAGAGTGACCAATCAGTAACCATTTCAGGTTTTGAAATTAGACACATTTGTGATGCAACTCATCAGGCAGTTTGTGGAAACTAAAAACAGCCTTATTAGGTTAAATCCTTTTTTTATCTAACTGCCAGGAGTGACATTTTGATTTGAGGGGCAAAATAAAAGTAAACATCATAAAAATACTCTCACATTTAACAGAGCTCCATGGAGACAGGAGAACGAACACTCCTTCTGGGATTCGGTTTTATCTACACAGAGCCAATTCCGTGTTGCTCAACCAAGTATGGTTGATGGGCTGCCATTTTTCAGCTTTGCAGTCCAACTAAATCAAACATTACAGACATTGACGTTTGTTAAGTAGCTGCTCTCAGCTCTCCAGGCTTATGTGAACTCATTGTGGTCATTATGGTTCCTGCTGCTCTGATCCCGCCCCCTCCAGAATGATTGGCAGCAGTGGCTCTCCCAGCAGCAGGTCGTCCTCCCCTGCAGTTGAGCTCTGCTCAGAGTTCACACAGTTAGGAATGCTGAAGTGGGCCAGCAGGACGTATTCTTTCTCCGTCCTATTACCTGTCACAGCTAGCTCCTGCAGGAGTGTCCCGTCCCCTACCTCTAGACTGCTGCTGGGTCTCCTCTGGCAGCCTCCTGATTCTCCTACATCCACACCACCAGCTGTGGTCCAAAGGGCTCTGGAGCTCACCTGAGCTTCAGTGGAAACGTAGCACTGGAAGAGAGAGCAGGACGAGGCCAGAGCACTAGGGTGGGAAGGAGGGGCTCCATTGTTGAGGCTGGTGTCCATGTAGCCAAGCAGACGGGGCTGCTTCTCACATGGCTGAGCACTGCTGCTTACATAGAAAGGAAAAGACAAACAGAGAGGAGTCAGTGTACCTTCACTGGAGAATTCATTGTTCCGCAAACAACTGAAATAGCAACATCAATAAAGTCCCTATAATGGATATTTATAAAGTAAATATACCATACTCCTTTGGACTGGATGGAAAGGCGATATATTACCATATAAGTGTTCAACCACTCAAAGTGCTTTACACTACATGTCCCATTCACCCACAGAAACAGAAACTAATCCATTCACACACACACTCTCAGTATCTTGCCAAAGGACAGTTCATCATGCAGACTGGAGGAACCGGGGATCAAACCACGGACCTTCTGATTAGTGTACGACCAGCTCTACCTCCTGAGCCACAGCTGACCTCACCCTGTATAACGTATCAAATGAATGTGAAAGACATTGGTGAACCTGAAGAGATTTATCACATGAATCTGCTGCTCCCTTTGGCTTTACGGAGCTTTATAGTAAGTTTCAGCTCAGCTCATTGAGCTGTTCAGCCACAACTTTATTGTTTTTTGGTTCATTCTCACCGCTCTCATAGCATCATTTTCAGGCGCATGAGACGGACAGGTGCATTGGTGCGGGCAATGTACTGGACAGTTGTGGTGAAGAAGGAGCTGAGCTGGAAAGCGACTCTTTCGATTTACCAGTTGATCAACATTCCTGAGTAGGAAGCTCAGTCACTACTCACTGAGCTGTGAGTAGTGACTGAAAGGATGACATTGTGGATACAATTCTTCTTGTGGAGGAACCACCTGGGGGGATAACATATCTCCTCTGGCCTGGGAACGCTGCCAGATGCTGTGTTCAACCTGCTGCCTCTGTAGGCCCATGAGTATGCCTCCCTCTCCTCACCCCCCCTCTCTCTGTGTCTGTGCTTAATTGCATGAGAGGAGCCAGGTGCACAGGAGTCAGGTACCAGCTGCTCATCATCTACCACATCAAGCCTGGTCACATATACCTGGTCGTCTCTGCAACTTGTTGCCAGAGTGCAGACTAAACTGCACAGTCAGTCTGACTCCTAGGGCATTTCTCATTTCCCAAATTTGTGCCTCCTCAATCCTCGAGGTGCGTTTTAGGAATTGAGATGTCCTTCAAGATGGCAGGCTGAGATGGGTTTCTGAGCCACAGGATTGAGGAAGCATTTGGGAACTGTGCTGGCAAAAGCACGTTTTCCAGCATCATTTTCTTGCCAAATAGGAAGAAAGAACTGAAGGTAAGGATGAAATATATTTAAATAATTCTTAGAGGGAAGGCAGTCCCTATACCATAAGATCAGCCTCAGCATAGCTCATGAGGGGGGGGCACTCCATTCAGCACCTTGTGCTGTAAACATGTAAAAACAATATAATATAACCACTGAAGAAGTTATTTTCATAGAGACAAATGGATACATCCAAAGCTATGTGCAAAGTGAAATTACCTAGAGTTTTAGAGCAAGGAAGAAGTCAAAGACCAGCAAATATTGCCTACAGTAAATAGTCCAAAAGGAACTGAGGATATGGATTTGTTTTATGTTTACGACTTCAACTTCACTGTTTTCCACGTCGGCTATGCAGCACATGCAGGTCTAACTAACATAAACCATTCCACATAGTCAGCATCTGTGCAACATGAGCAGTCTTATAATTTATAATAAATAAATAGTGATATTGGCTGATGATGAAATAGATCTCAGTCATGAATGATGGCTACAGTTACTCAAACTTCCTCTTAAGTGATTGTGCCTCCAAAATAAAAGCGCAAGAACTTTTTTTTGGAGCAATGCTTACTAATAGTTTATTGAGAGTTTTTACTTTGAACGATATTCAAAAGAGACTCTGGCTTACTTGACACACCTCTGAAAAAAACCATCAGTAAAGGTGGGATTGGATTCCCCTGAATTTCCTCAGGGAAATGAAAATAAGCATTCATAGGTTTATGAATGCAGATCAAACGCTGGGACTCACACAATCTGCAGCACAAGCTTTATCGTGAGCCTGTGCAAAAGTGTCCTTTTAATCAATTTGTTTGACAAGGGAGACAAAAAATATCCACAGTATGATGGACTTGATCCCTCAACCTTTCAAATGAGAGTCCCGCACAGTACCGACTGAGCTAAACGCACACACAAGTAGCCTACACAAGGATTAGAAATAATTTGACTTTGTTCTGGCCCGCCATGTAACGGCTTGAAAAAAAAAAAAAAAGGCCTGATGACGAGTTATTTGCAGACCCCTGCAGTCAGAATTAAACAAATAGACATGTAGATAAAAACATAGTAATAAAACAGGTGCATATACAAATGTTACAGTAACTACAATATACAGAAATCCTGAAGATTTTTAATCTTATTCTAGTTGCCCCACCCTCACCCCAGTCTTTTGTTTAATTAATCATTACCAACATTTTGTTTCAAAAAACTCCATGAAGCACCCCCAGATACTTCCAGACTCCCAACTTTCCTTTAGTGATGCATGTTAATTTTTCCATAGCAACGCAGGTTGATAGCCAACTTATATTAATAATATATTGACTCAGGATGGTTTGTTCAGATTTTACCATCCTATACTGATTGCTCTCTTAGCTTGTGAGACACACAAGCCTAGTGCACAGTCACTCTTAGTAATAAAAACAGGCTGCACAGCTTTGGCAAAGAAGTTTTGTTACCTGGTTGACCATGTCCAGAACCACACTGCATTACCATAAACAGGGAGAGAGTGTTCCATCCATCCATTGGCAAACGCTTATCCTGCATACAGGGGTGGTACAGTTGGAGGCAATCGTAACACTGTTGCACTTGACCCAGAAACCATTTAAACTAGTGTCTGTCTTAGAAAAAATATATTTGTTTTTCCCTGATGATTTTTAGAAATGTTTTTGTGGTCAGTTTAAATATTTATCTATATTCTATATAATATGTGTTTTGCAGCATAGTCCGTTGTCATAGTCTTTTGGTCTTTCTCATTCTGGGGACCGGGGTTCAATTCCCAATTGCTCATGCTTTCAATATCTTCAGTGTCTACAAATGAGAAGTTGTCTTAACTTTAAATACAGTAATAATAATCTATCAACATATTTATCAAGAGATCAACATTATTTTGATTTTTGGTTTGTGATAGTAGCACAGTATTGACGCTCAATATAGAAAATAATGGACGATACTATCTTTCTAATAATGTCAGAAAAGTGTTTTCAGTTTAAACAAATGACCTATAGCTGACTTTACTATGTATACTGTGTTATTAAAAGGCCTATACTTAGTGGAGTAGTCCAGGGTTTTTGCCTCTCAAATTGGGCATCAATTTGACATGGAGGTTGCCAATGATGTGTCAAGGGGCAACTCAGTGAAGACCATTTACCACTTCATTAAATGAGAAGAAGTTTCGTGCAGTAATATTTATGTGCCACTGTTTGCAAAAAATCAACATGGCGGCGCCCTAACGGCCAAACTCAAGGCTTCAAAATGGCAGTCCACAAACCAACGGGTGACATCACAACGCGTCCACTTCTTAGATACAGTCAATGCTCAAATCTAACCTTGTGTCGCTTTTAGATCTCACTAAAACTGTTACTCAACTAAAAACCTTATATTTTCCCACTGACACTGTTCCTACTCGCCTCTTTATGGAGGTTTGGGAGAATATTGGCCTGAATGTCCCAAATGACTAGGAGTTTGGCAGAAGGTCTTGTTCTAAAATATTTCAAAGAAGCACTTGTGGAACCCCTGATTTAAAAAAAAAACAAAAAAACAAATCTGAATAATTTGGTCTTATCTAATTGCAGACCTATCTCGAAGCTTCCTTGTAAATGGTATTTTTTAGATTTTTCAATCTGGTTTTAAAGCATTTCACAGCACCAAAACAGTACTTTCAAGAGTTTTTAATGACGTCGTATTAACTACTGACTATAGTAATTCTGCCACACTTGTGCTTTTGCACTGCTGCATTTCATGCAGTTGACCACACAGTTCTTATCTCTTGTCTAGATCCCTGTGTTGGTATCAGGGACACAGCTCTGCAGCAGTTTAAGTCTTTCCACAGGGCTCAATTCTTGGACAGTTTCTCTTTTCCTTATAAATCTTCCCTCTTTGAAACATTCTCTGCTTTGATAGAGCTTCACCCTTTCTACAACCCCCAATAGCAAACAAAAAGGTTGTCTGACTTGCGTACCTTGGCAGTGGCCTCCACATAGGCCTTTAGGGCCTGAACTGGACACGGTAGCTGTAACAGCTCTTCCGCCCCACCAGGCTCTTCAGATGAGCCTGGTGGACTGAATGCAGCCAGTTTGATGCCTTGGTTTACATGTGAGGAAGGCCCCTGCTTTGGCAGGAAGTATGGATTCAACTGGGTACCAACGCAGGCACCTTGGGCTAACTGATAGGGCATGCAGTTCTCCCACTCGCTTTGCTGATGTGACAGCAAGTAGAAATGCTGTCTTAGCAGACAACCACCTCAACTCTGTCTGTCCTAATGGTTCAAATGGGGGCAGACCCAAGGATCTACTTTCAAGTCTCATAGTGGCACTACAGTACCACCTGATGGTCTAAGCCTTTGCGCACCTTTCAAGAACTGAGTAACCAGATAGTGTGACTCCACCGTGCTGTCCACTCTCACATGCCCCGCTGAAATGGCAGCTGCATACACTTTCAAGGTCGAGGCGCACCTGCCACCATCCAACAACGACTGCAGGAAACACATAATGCTGGTTAATGAGCAGGTCTCTGGTACCTCACCTTTTTCCCTGCACCACTGGGGAAAAAAGCTTCCACCGATTAGCATACAGTGACTGAGTGGAGGGAGGCCTTGAATTTAGTCCACAGTGTGGATCACTGACTGGTCACAAGATGCCAGGAGTGGGTGCTGGCTTCCAACGGCCAGACACACAGCTGAAGGTGGTCCAGATTAAGATGCCATTTGCGTCCCCCCAGCTGAGAGAGAAGGTCTGGTCTCTTTGGGAGGCGCCATGGCTCCCCACTGAGCAACCTCAGAAGCACGGGGAATCATGGCTTCCCTGGCCAGCTGGGGGCCACTAGCAGCAGTTTGTGGCCTCCCTGTCGGACCCTGTCCAGTGTCACACAAGGGAGTGGAATTTAAGGTAAGTCATACAGAAGGACCTCTGGCCACGTATGAGCTAAGGGGTCCTGCCCTAAAGCGCCGGTCCTCTCCCTTAGAGAGTACTAGAGGTGACAATGTGCCGATATATCTGATCTATATATCTATACTCTCAGATCCTGCTTGGATCTGGTGCCCCCCTGATGATTGACATGATACACCACCGAGGTGTCTGGATGAGAACATGCTGGCCTTTCAATGCTGGGAGAAAGAGCTGATGGTTCTGCATTGCCCGATAAAGAGTCGTTTATCAACCTTCCTGTGGGATCACTCCCACTCCCATTGACACAATCAATGAGGCAATTGTAGGCTCGACTGGGGCCATTCGATCCAAACCATAGTTATCTGCATCCTGCATGGCAGCCGAGTTCCTGCAATCACTGAAGTGATGAGAGAGTAAATTCGGGTCCAACCAGCACCTTTGGAGCTCTTCGACATAGGGCTTAGAAGGAGGGTCTGACAAGGCAGAGGGCTGCGGCATCTACCTGAAAAAAACACTTGAAGGTGCTGGTGCCACAGGAGTTTCATCCAGCCCCAGGTGCGCTAAAGCCATGGGAATCACTGGCTTTAATGAGGACCTGCTGGCCTCAGACCCACATCATAGTTCCCCATCAGATCCCTGAGAAAAAACCTCAGAGGCCTGGGAGAGCGTGTCCCCCCTCCTTGTCTTGCTCTTCTTCCCCTTTATCTGTTAACAAACTGCAGGAGGCTGCAGTAGATAACAAATCATCCTCTTGAGGTGAGTCCCTTGTGGCGGAGTCACCACTGGGAGCTGGCCCCCTTTTATCAGGCTGGAGATTCAGCAACAGCTCCTTACTCTGGGCAAACTCAGATGAAAGTCCATCAACTTTGAGAACTTGTTCTACTTCTGATAGAATTCAGGCAGTGCATCACTACGTTGAATACGTACGTTTGAAGAAGAAGAAAAATTAATATAGGACATTAGTACATTTCAGTCACATGGTGTTTGGTTAGCTCAGATGGTAAAGTGTAGGACTCTCACCTGAAAGGGTCGTGTGTTTCATTCCACCTCTGGACTGTATTTTTCTTTTCTCTCTTGAACAAATGGATCATGCAGCATTTCTCATGCTCACATTATGAGATGTGCTGCCATGTATGTTTCATCTACCTACGGACGCTTTTTAATTTCCCCAGTATCTCCAGGTAGATGACATTTAAGGGAATCACATTTTCTGATGGCTCAAGCCAAGAGGTGCGTCAAGCAGGCTACAGACTCTTATAAAGTAGTTCAGAATTTTAAGTAAAAGCTCAGTTCAACACCCAATAAATCATTACAGTAAACAAGCTTCTTGCGCTTGATTGTGTGAGTAACAGTTGTTGTCGTCACTGAGATCTAATTCAGCACCGCTATCAAAGTGTTTATTAATTATTATTTTTGAGTGCTATCAAAAGCATCATAATCTGACTGCAGGTCAAACATTATTGCTGGTGGCAGTTTTGGGAAAGGTCCATGATCACAGAGAGAATTAACGTGTTTCCTCAATATCTATGTTTGCATAAACTTTATCTATTATGTGGTTTATAATGGACTGTGGTGCAGAAACAGTGACAGTGTTTCACACTCTTGGCTTACATTTCATGTTATCTGTCAGTGGCCAAGTCACAATAACATATAGTTTCACTGAATAATTAAGTAAATTAAATTTTTTAATAACTAAATACCTAAAGAAACCTCATTTCTTGACTGGCCACTCTCTGCTGTCTCCGAAGAGACACTTTTTGTGCTGTGTCAGCCACCGTAGCTGTCTTATGCTCTTTGAAAGGTCAGGGGGCTCATCAGCACACCTGACCAGTTTCTGCAATCTGCCGTGGCTTTATAGGGGAGGCTCAGACATCCAGTCCCCGCCGGATGGTTGTGAAGTAACGCGTATGTCGTGTCACACACACGAGCCTTCCTGCTAATCTGTGTTGTTTTCTAATTGGTTTGTTTGCCGTGTCTAACCTGTGTCCTCCTCTGCCTCAGACTGCCTCCGTTTAGCCACTCGGCCAGAAAAACCTTGTCCGCTAGCCGCCTGGACCTTTTCCCCCGTCTGCTCAGTCTGTAAGCCTGCCAGCAGCCTCTCCATTTCCCTCAGCCCAGGATTAAGGAAGGAACCCCTCTCTCTGGCCCAACCTCCCTGCATAATTCCCTTTGTTCAATAAACTTTAACTTTTGCTGAGATCTGCGTTTGGGTCTTTTCTCTGCGAGGAATTGTGACAACTTACAAATAAAAAGCTCAGTGATTTCCTAAAATAGCTGGCCACTGTAGTTTTTAACAAAAGTTATTTGAATTTATTATTTGACAGTTTCTGCTTGAGCTGGTTGAGTCTTTGTGAAGACATTATAAATTTTATGTAACTGTATATTATGTGGATGTTGTGATGTTGAGCTGCAGTTACTCACTCAGGATGTGGAGCTCCAGTCTTTGCCAGAAGTGTGAGCAGAACAAACATAAAGATGACAAAGACAGCCAGACCAACCCAGAAGCCGATCACTATGGAGTCTGCAAAATAACAACAAAACAAGATGCAGGATATGATAAATGATGATAATCATGATGGCAATACAAAGTCATTACAAAACTCATAGTCTAGTAATCATGTTACTGTGAGAGGGATGATGTACAAATATTAAATTAATTACGTGTAATATCCGCTGCAAACATGTTTCCACAGGACTATTATAGAAGTAGTCTTCGCCATGCCCTAGGAATACACATACAGTAGTGTATATAAACTCACTACTGAGAGACACAGACACACTCTAAAAGAGTATATTCTGTGTGTGAACATTGCATTGATATCATAGGATGTAGGGACTGAAGATGGCTTATTAAGGGTGGCAGTAATGAATAAGTGATGGGACTACTAATCCAAAGGCTTTCATTGGAAACTCAGAAAATGTCATGGCAGTCAACATTTTGTATTATGCATTATCTGGTGTAAGTAATTCCTGGTGAAAGGGCTGTGTTAGAGGCCACAGGATCACTGAATTAAGCAGGATTCATCCTCAGAGGACAGAATATTCAAAGCAACTTTCATGAACATTCAGCGATTTTCAACAAGGCCAACAAACTGATCTGATGGTAGAGTTCATGGAGTGTCCAAAATGGAAACCTGAAGGCCCTAATATACTAATGAAGAACATTTGATGTCATCAATTTCCAGAACATCTACTTAAAGGCAGCGATGGAGGAAATATTCATTAATTTAAGAGGAAGTAGCATTACTGCAAAATACACTTAAAGTATCAATAGTGTCACAATGCAGAAAAATGGCCCCTGTGAGTTATATTATTAGATTATTATTAGGAAGTGGAGCTTATTGTAAGTATCTTATATGATGTTGTGTAATCTAGTCTATGTTGTAAAATCTTACTCTGTTAAACTAAAGAGTGGCTAAAATTGCCAAATAAATATAGTGGAAAAGAGGTTCATTGACATGAAATGGAAATACTCATACTGTACTTTTGTACAATTGTCTAATCAAGTGTGGCTCTTGAGTTAATATTTGCTATCATAGTTTGATATATTATATCAGCACATCATAGGGATGACAAATGCTACACGTGTCCTATGCTCATTTAGTTCAAGGCCTGATGAAGTCTGTTATTATCTTTATAATTTCATACGTGAAGAATCACGCTGCTGAAATTCCTGACATCGTGCTGCAGTAAGCCCATTAGCTCATGTTCCCGAACTTCACATCAGTTGTACCGTGAGACACACAAACGGATACTCACAGCGGTCTGCCTTCAGCCCTTCATAAGACACCGGCTCCTCGTCGTCATAGTATTCATATGTCCATTCGTAGATCGGGACTGGGAACGCAGCGGTGCCGTTTGGACCGTCAGCGCCAGACATCTCAGAGAGAGAGAGAGAGAGAGAGAGACAGCTGTGGACCAGACTGAAGGAGAAGCTCGAGGCGCTGGGGTTCCTGCGAGGCATTTGCATTCGCTCAGCAGCGCGCGCACACACACACACACACACACACACACACACACACACACACACACGCCACTCGCTGCTGAGGCTGTGCATTGCAAATGTGTGTTCGTCGGGTTTCTAATGTGCTAGAGAGCATTCTAATATCCATAAGCAATAACATTTGGATTCTTGTCTGATTTTGATTATTTTGCCAGTTTCATTGGCCCTCATTTATCATTCTTGCGTAGAAACGGGCGTATTTTTGTGCGTGAGATTATGCTTACACTGTTCTCAGCGCCTGATTTATGAAGCTGTGCGTACCTTTGAAATCCAGGTGTACGCACCACCTGGTGTTGATAAATGCGGCGGCTGAAAACGTGCGTAATTTGAATGAAACGCCCCCAATTATTCAAGCTTCAGGAGGCTGCACCCAGGACTTCACGGCAGGGACTGACGGAATACGGCAAGAAATACATGGTTTGGAGCAGGAAATCCACAAGTTAAAACTTCAGAAACAAAATATTATGTTGTTTTGACAGATTTAAATAAAGATTAAATGTTTAGTTTCACTACTAGAGCCCCTCCCCGGCATAAATGTTCAGAAATATTGTGCATTTTAATATTACGAGGTTTTCATTTGAAAACAATTTAATAACTTTTTTATTCGATGATTTAAACTGGACACATTTTTAACAAAATATTCAGCGCGCTTAAAACTGGACACGAGATGAGCCATAAACAGTTCAGGTCCAGCCCGAGAGCCAGTGCTGGAGTCAGGGGGACCACCGCGCGCTGTCAACCTCACTGGAGCGGACCAGTGGGCTGTCAGCCCCAGAGGAGGAGCAGGGCACGGGCCAAGAGCCTCTCGCTTATCGTTTACTTTGATGGACGGAGGACATACGGACGGATACGGGACGGTGTACCCCAGCGTGCAAAGCAAGCCTTCATAATGTTTTGCAGCTTTGGGAAACAGTCTCTGTGCTGTCCTGGGACTATTACGCACGGACACGGGTCTGGACGCGCACGGACTTGGATCTGACCATCCGCGGTGTAACTTTTCGTTTATGTTCAGAGTGAAACATTGTCCAAACACAATGATGAGCTGCACCACGTCTGTACCACCTGTTTGTGGAGCGCGTTCGTGTAAACTAGAAGTTTTTGTCTGTTCCTAGAATTATAAATTGGCTACTTGTGGTTCTCCAAGGGACAGATTTAGCACTAAAACGCCCATCAAAGTCCCAAATAAGCTCCAAATAAAAGTATGTTGCTCTGATAAAAAGCTGCTCCATCACCTCCGGGACCGGGCTTTACGCACTGACCCAGGACTCAAACATGAACAGAGATCAGCATGCCAGAGTCCGGGGGACGCGGGGCCTTCAGCGGGGGTGTCGCTGCTCGCTGTGCTGTCATAATATAAAGTTTGTCTTATAATAAATGCAGGGCTTTGTGCGTGACATGTCTGTTCCCGCCTCACCTAAAGGCCGTGGGGCTGTGTCCATTTCGGCAGCCAGTCTCAGTGCTTCAAGCCATCCGCTTATGCTCTTCGTTGTTTTAACATTTTTTTGCTTGTAGCCTTTTCATTTGAAGGTACACATTTTATTAAAAGCAAACCCAAATAAAAGGCACCAAAAGCTACGATAAAATAGTCCAAATACAAATCAAAGCATGTTCTGACTGCTCAATAGGCTGTATAAAGTCCGTGCTGCTCAAATATAAACACAAAATTAATGTTTCAAACGTTGTTTCTGTTACAGTGGGTAATAATATATCATGTATTTTAGTTTGTCAGTGCGTTTTGTGCTGTTAGGAAATGAATTCTGCGCATTTCGGCTCTAACTCAAAATTTGCGTACATGTACACCACCTCCTGAGCTGGCGTAGGATTTGAGCGTGCCGTACGCCAACGTCCATATTGATAAATGTCAAAGTCACCGTGGTTTTGGGAGTACGCCAGGTGTACGCTGGAAATTTGGTGTACGCACTTTTGATAAATGAGGGCCATTGTGTACAAATCCCCTGCCTGCCTGTCTTCAGATGAACAGTAGCATTACAGTTAACATCACTGCTGCCTTTGTAAAAGTAGGCTTTTTTAAATTTTATTTTATTTCATTAATTTGCCTAAACCAAGATTCCATTACAGCTGGATCGTGCTGCCTTAGTTTGTGACACAATTGAATCAAAAAATTCTTCAATATGCTTCAATGGACGATTTTGTATTTTGCCATTTTTGCATAGAATAAGTTCACAAAGTAAAGTTCAAAACTACATTCTCACTATTCATAGTGGATAGCTACAGATTTAGAAATACAACCATGTGAGTCAACACTGCCTTCTGCATTTGACCACAAGTCTCATTAACAACACACCTGAGGAAGGATCTTCTGCATCTCTGACCCATCCCTGACAGCCTTCGGCTGATCCTGTATGTCCAGACGACCAGCATAAATTGTGTCCTAGTGAGACATCTGATCATGTGCCTCGGTGGTCATAAACTTTCCACCTCCACGAGGAAAAGATTCCCTCTATGGGCTTGAGGAAAGGAGAGAAAAGGTGGAAGGAACAGTGACACCATTCTGGGTGGGCTGAAATAGAGGCACCTGTCCCGCTTTACACTCACATTGCATTTCTAAGCTACACTTTGGCCACTCAACCCAACGCTCTACATCTGGCACAATCTTCATCAATAAATTCTCTTGTGTTCACATGGAACATTCAAAATGTAATGTCATGCCGTCCACTCGGACTCCTCTCAGGGACAAACACATGTTGCTGTTTGTTCAATAGACAATCAAAGCTTTAGCAATAAAAGGGCCACAGGTGAGCTCTTCTGTTCTGGAGCAATAGATACCAATATAGGAGGAAGAGGCAAGTGGAATAAGAGTAAGAGGAGGATGACGAGGAAGAGCAAGATCAAGGAGAGCCATAGTCTCTGATGAAATTCGGGCCACCATGGTCTGACATCGAGGCAGGCTGGGCAGAGAGTACAACCAAACTGTATCAGGCTCACAGCAGCATCCGTCTTTCCAATCATTTTAATATACTCTCATGACAGTATTTTATTAATGCATATTAATACAGTACTCAATGATCACTGCAGTATTGCAAGTGGAACATAGAACAGTAAACAAAAAGTTTCATGTATGCATGAGATTGGGATCTGTATCCCCTTACATCTACTGTGTATCTCTTCTGCAGATCATGTATGTGCAGATCCAGCTATAGGAGCCTCTCAGCCTCTGCAATGAAGATGAGGTGTTGAGGCCAGACCCAAACAGAAGACAGGATGAAGCCGAATTTCCTTTTACTTGTCAGTATATGCAGAAGGCTGATTTTCTTTTTTCTACAGTCCTGCTTAAAGAACTCTTTACAAATCCAACTGGTTAATATTATCATAACAAGTAACATCACATTAATGTCTCTTTGCCTATGCTTGTAGTAATGTTGCATCTATTTGCTGCATTCACTTCCAAGTTAAAATTTGTAACAAATACAGATACAAACTTTATTAATTCAATGTATTTTTTAGATAAAACGTTGGAGAAGGGAGAGGGGTTTTCATCACTCCTTCACACATTACGGCATCCTTTCCATTTGACAAAGCTGAGTGCATCACATTGCTGGATTATAGTAAAAAAATGTGACTAATCAAACAGCAAATTACAAAACAAAAAGCAGCTGAGAGCTCTGTCTACGATGTACTGAATGTGTGTAGTGAAAATGTGTTTATACTGTCGATCCATTCCAGCCCAGAGTGGACTGTAATCATGACGTGTAGCTGCTGCTGTGTGTGTGTCCGCTCCTACTGGTCTGTTAATTCTTCCTCAGTGACTAATGGACAGGAGCAGCTGGGTTCATCTAATTGAGCGCCTTAGGAAAACACAGGTGCATTATACAATAACCCCCTTCTGAGATGTTAGATCTGCTGCATCCATCTGCAATGAATATTCTTACTTGAAATGTAGTCTGATACGTCACTCTCACAGTAGCAGCACATATTCAGCCTTGTTCAGAGCTTTGAACAGAACTCAATCTAAAAAAGGAAAGCATTTTAGAAGGTGTTCGCCTTCAGAATGCAAATGATCATGTTTCAGCTATATGATTAAAATGCTTCTGACATTCATAATTTAAAAAGGCCCTGAACACTTAAAACATTTCAACAGTTTAACAGACTTAGTTTGAAGAAATATGGAATGCATCCACAATGTACTCAAGCTAACTTTTGATTAACTTGCACCTTACTTTCCATTTTATTCTACTTTATACTTCTTGGGGAAATTTTAAAATGTGTTAAAATTAGTTCCACCTGTCTGAGTGACTCAGTAGACACATTTAAAAAGAATGGTAATGGAATGCTGCAGACCTTATAAATCTACTCCCAAAACAATAAGATAAGTATTTTACTAATCTTTCAGTTATGGGGGGGGGGTCAAATTCCCGACTGACACGTCCACAAATCTGTCCCTGAGCAAGACACTTAACCCTTGTTGCTCCATAGGCGTGCAACCTCTGACGTATATAGCAGCTGTAAGTCGCTTTGGATAGAAGCTAAATGAACAAATGTAAAATGTAGATGACACATATCCCTCAAACCAGCTGGCTATCCAAGTTGTTTTATTTTGTTTCGTTACGTTGCCTGGCAAGGAAATGAAATATGTCTGGTATAATTTTCTGAAAGCTTTTATTGTGTAGTTCCCGACGAGCATGTGGAACATCAAACCCATATGACAACTTTACAATTAGAAACAAATAAATACAGGATTAAATAGACAGACACAGTATATTCTTAGAATGTTGTGCTAAAATCATTGATTGACATGCTAAAGGAAACAATGTTCTCAAATCCCAGTTCCCACAGAAGCCCCTAATGCATGTGACCAATGTGTGCACAGAACTGGGGCACTGACTGCTGGGGCTGGCAACACTTATCCATTTGGACTTTCTGGCCCCAGTTGAATTAAAGTCCAGTCTTCACATTCATATTAGCTCTGATTTGGTCTCCACCAACTCCTGAGGGAAATATCTACCTCTTTAGCTGCTATTTTCATTATTAAATAACTGTCATCAAATTAGCTGATTTTTATTTTGTTTGTCTGGAAGATAACATGAATTAAAACAATCTTTTCACTCAATTTACGTAATAAATATTTTATAAAAAATATGATTTCAAATTAGCAGGTTACACAGTAATAAGCCCATGTCATGAAAAACTGAAACATGTTTAGTGGTGTTACTAAAACCAACACGTCCACTGTGACTTTTGGATGCAGAAATGTTGTATCAGCACACATTTTGAACGGCCTACTTCTATAATAAAAACCCCTTCTGAGCCGTCACCATGACAATTATAAGAGCAGGCTACATGACCATCTGAGCCCGGTGCTGTGCGGGAGTACTGATCCTAGTGATAAACTGTGGGTGTTTGTCAAAGCACTGCAATCTTATGTTATGTGTTAGATAATAAAACTGCTCAAATATTAGCTTAAGCGTCAGGCACAAAGTGATCACAAGCAGCAGATGTCAACCAACACAATGTCACAATTTAATTGTGTGGAGGCAGGTTGTAGGAGCCAAACGCAGAAAGGCCAACTGGTGCAGTTCAGAGATTTATTTAACAAAAGCAAAAGGCAAACAAAAGGCGAGCCCACTTACAGGTGTAGTGGCTGATAAAGTCTAAATCCCAAGAGAAAATCCAAAGTCCAAAATCCATATAAGCAGGAAAACAGGGAGACACGACGAGAAGACTGGCAACAAGAGAACTAACTGCAACACAGGGAACGCCGGGCAACAGAGGGTAATCCACAAACTGAGGGAACCAGAGGGTTCACAAGGCACAGGGCACATTGACCAGACAGAAACACCAGGTACATATATACACAGGGACTAACGAGGAGGGCGGGAGCAACACAGGTAGAGAGAGAGAGAGAGAGAGAGAGAGAGAGAGAGAGAGAGAGAGAGAGAGAGAGAGCAGAGGAAAACAGAGAGACTGGCATGACAAGCAGACATGGAGCAGAGACAGAAACGCACACGTTAGAAAATACAAGAAACCAAAAGAGAACACAGAACCAGAACACAGAGTGCAGGAGACTAAACCAAAATAACATACACAAAAACTAAGACTAAAGACAAGAAACTAAATCCTAGACTCCCCAACAGGCCACACAGACAGGATCATGGCACACAATGCGACATTTTCCCACTTCCCATGACGACAGGAAGTTAAAAGACAAATTAAAGGAGTCGGAGGACTTTTTTCACTTAGCCTACTAAGTGAAACTACAAGGAGTCCATCTGTGGAATACAAGAGAGGGGTGTAACAGGAATGGGTGTAACTTGTAACAGGGCTGCACACGAATTGTTTTGGATGGATTGGCACAACACTTTGTATAACCATGCATGGAGCCCAGCAGATTCTAATGACTTTGGTGATCCCCCAATGTTGCACCCAGCACCACCATTATTTATTTGTTGTAACAATTTTGATCCGCTGACTTTTCCTCTGGTGCCATCATCAGGTTACAAATTTAATGTCAGATATTTTGGTTTGTGACCAAAAACCAAATGACGTAAATGCAAAACTAATGACATCAGCCTGAGCAGCACTTTGGGTTTACTGTCAATGTTAGCATGCAAACACACTTAACTAAGATTGTAAATATGTTAAACATCAAATGTTAGAGGCAGCTGCTGAAGTGACGAAGTGTTGACACTCCTATTATATTGAAATAGTACAAAAAGCAATTGCTATTTTTTTAGTCATGTAGTAACAGAAGCTGAGGCTGACGTCTTCTACACAGTCATATTCTGTTTGATATCCTGCAGCTGAAAAGTCAATGAAAAACTAAGAACAAGACACATTTCATGTCCACTACTACTAGTGCCGACTGAAGTCTCCTCATTTCATGGACAAAATGAAAAGTCACTTTTAGCTCAATGGCATGTGGAAGCTAGGACACACAAACAGTTGCTGCATTTTATTGATATTCCACTTCTTCATAATCCACTTGTCCAGGGCACATACCTGATAACATACCTGTGAGATGATCAAAATTTGGCAGGAACCTTTGTTTGAAACACTGTTCAAGATTTCCTGTCAGGCCGGTGAAAGAAGACAAACTAACATCACTAACAGAAGGAACCACAGCTTTATTTTGACTTGCCAAGTTACAGAAGGGCTTCTTTAATTATTTCTTGATAAGAAAATTAGAAAAAAAACAACAGCAGCAGTTTGCTACTCTTTCTCTAAACAGGCACGTTATCTGTTCTTAGTATGCAGTGTGTTTGTGGGTCTTTACCAGGTAAAATCCTTGTGCGCTTTGTTTGGAATAAAACAGAAGAGTTCCACCTTAAAACAGTTGCCATTTCACTTGCTCGGGAGAACTTTTCACCTTCATCACAAAGACAAATAAAAGAATAAGCTGTGGCACAAATGAGCCTTTTCAAGCATTCTGGGAAAGCAGATTCACCTGTCATCATTACGCAGAGGTGTTAAACTAATGGGCCCTTCAGCTATCAGCACTGCCACATAGGTTTTGCAGTGACAACGGCAGCCAGATGTTTGGAGCGGACATTATCTAGGTTTTACTGACATCTGTAGTTTTGGCACACGCATGTGATGTATAGGACAGACAACTACCAGTCCAGAAGGAGGTGCAGGCAGGTATCGACGAGGAGAGGACGCTTTATTTGTCTGATATTTGACAGGCAGAAACATCATGATCTGGGCTGTGTTGGAATGCTTTGATGTGTCAGTCTAAGAGTGAGGTGCTGACATCCCAGCCTAACCTTAAAGTATATCCTGAGCAGCTGTCAGAAGGCCCTGTGAAAACTGTGTGGTCTGCTGGTGTAATTTGGCCTCCTGAGCACTAATTGTTTATTTAAGGAGTCTTGACTTGGCACTCAGGTCGACTCCTCCTTCCAGCCACGCCCAGACGAAGACCCAGTGTTGGTCAAAAGTGGTCAGCATTCTCCTTCATTGTTTTTACTTTGACTTAACTACATCCTTGGCTCTGTGCGAGTGTGGCTGAAATAAGCCCAGGGGCTTCCCTTTTTCTATAGGTGACTAATTTGCCTTCAAGAGCACTTTGCATTGTTGTGGAATTTACTACTTTAACAGTGAGCACCTAGAACTTCTTCTTAGGCGGCGGCGGCTCTGTGAAAAGACTTTGCAGGCACCTTTGACCAAGTGCTAAAGCAGTGTCGCATAAGCCATCAACAGCAGCAAGCACCTCTCCGCCAACCTAGGAAGCACAATGCATTCATGAGAGCTGGTGAGCAGCAGTCCAGGATGGCAACAGGCCTGCTAACTGCAGGGACTCACTGGCACTGTGTGGAAAAGGGCTTTTAGTTCCCTTACTTTGTTCACTCTGCAGCGCCATCATGCTGCTGGACGTCACAGACGCTGCACAGAGAGGGGGCATCAGGGGGAGGGATCTAATGGGTAGTGCTGCAGGGACACACAGTGGGGGCTGGTCAATGATCCCGGGTTACATCAGTGATGTGTCCCCGTCCTCTGTGAGGTCTATCTCCGAATCACCACCTTTAGCGGAGGCGTTCAGGTTTTAAATTTTTATATGCGTAAAGATAGCTGAAGAATAAATTCCACCTCCTCTTCTGCAGTAGCAAAATGGGCTGTAATGTTTTCCTATCTGCTGCACTTTCACTTATTTCCATGGTCATAAGATTTGACCTCAACGTGTGTGCTGTCATTTCCTGTCACACGTGGCAGTGTTTGCTGAAGTTACATTCCAACTGTGCACCCACACTTCTGAGCAGCATGAACCTCCATGGCAACACTACATCAACAGAGAGGCGCCTTCTGACAACTAAGACATAACAGCAGTGTGTGATTGGAAACCATGAAATATTTTGCATTGTTTACAGAACCAGTCCTGCACTATAGTACAATGTTATATCTAGGGTTGGGTATATTTTAAAATGTTACGATACCAGTACCAAAACCAGTACCCTTAAAGTGATAACGATAACAATTGAGTACTTCATTCGATACCCTGCATTAAATTCCACCTGTTGAAGCCACAGCCATCATTTTATCATTGTTATGGACAAGAAAGCTTATATATATATATTTTTTTTTAAATAACATAAAAGTATTGGGAAAGTGTCAGATCCTCACGGCTACTAATATACCTGAAAGACTACAGCTTGCAAATTTTTTTATAATGAAAATGAAACCAACAAAAGTCAAGCTTGTGGTGATAAACTAGCAACAGTAAAGAACACGCCTGAGACCACAGCTGAAGGTGAGCGGCTGTTAAAATCACGCATGGACTCGTGCATGTATTGTTTTAATAGTCTATGGTGCAGGCACATGAGAGAAAATAAAAGCTGTGCTCTTCTCTTTCTTTCGGTGTGTTGCTTGCGCGTTCGGCTGCAAGCAAAACCATACAAATAGTCATTTTTTTGCTGCGATTCTGGTAACAAAAAGTATGGAATGAAGTACTGGTTTGACTGGAGACGTTTCGATTCTACTCCATACCAGGCTGTTTCAGTCGATCCCATAAAGGTATCGTGTAGTGATACCCATCCCTAGTTATATCCCAGTGTTTCCTTTCTGTTCTGTTCTGCAAAGTGACTCATTCCAAACTCTGAATTAAACTGAGTCAAGACTCCAATCAGAGCTGACTGAAAATTGCCTCACTCTTAATGAATGGGAGACTAACCTTTAAAAATGTCACCATAATGCATTTTATTTCACTGCAGTGGATTAAACTGCATCCATGTAGCTGGAACATTAAGATCTGTGAGTGTCTGCAGATGATCATCTGCTCATGCTAATTGTCATTTTATATTGCATATACCTCATCAGCTTACAAAATCTCATTAATTTATCTTTATCTTGATATATTTCACTGACTTTACTTTACACACCTTTACAATGTTTCACCTCTATGAAATATATTAACTTTGTTGCAGACACTGACCACACTGTCCAGAATCTTAACAGTCCTACTGCACTGTTAATTTAGTGATCTGCTATTCAGCCGATCAAAGACTTGAGTGTGTGATGCTTCCAGCATCCTCAGGTTTTTGGTGCATAGAAATACAATGTTCCTTTCATTTCTCACAAACACAAGTTTATAAATTAAATTAGACTCTCTCTCTCTCACACACACACACACACACACAGACACAGACACAGACACAGACACACACACACAGGCATACACAGTCTTTGCAGGGTGGAGCTGGATCAGGACAGAGCTCCTCAGCCCTGGAAGGCATGGAGCTCTTCTTCACTGAAGCCCTGCTGCTTCAACAACCTAAAAGACAATGAAACAGAAAAGGAGGTCAAGACAAAGCTGATACATCCTAGGCAAGAAGTGAATGTCCTATATCCTATGTACAGGTCTACAGTACTTAAAATTATAAATAGTCTTTTGAACAGCTTCTGTCTAGGGCTAGGCCATTATTTATGGTCTCTGCATACAATCAGAATTTTAGGGCAGCAGCTAACGATGATTTTAGTATTCAAAGCTTCTATAGATGACTTCAACGATTCATCAATGCATCGTTTAAGAAGTACTTTTTGCTTGGCGGCGGCAGAGTTGTTTTCTTTAGCTTGAAATAATTCCAGACTTTGGACAGTTTCTTCTTTGTCCCTCGTTATTTTCTCTCTCTTCCTCCACTTTGCAAACAGCTCCATCATAATCACGTCGTGTTCACAGCGTAAGAGCGATGTGCGACAGTATGTCCCGGCGACACACTGTGCTGTATAGTTATATGGATTAAACGAAGCATAGATGCAAAGCATGTGTGTCGAAGCATTTTATGAATCGATTTTAATTTAAGGTTTCAGCCTTAAATCATTTAATAGCAGATTTGGTATTTGGAGATATTATTGCTCTAAACTCTCACTCTCTAGTAAAAGACATGAATCTTACAGCATGAGATACAGATATTTGACTATAACCATTTTTGAAAAATGTGGTCTTTTTTGTTGCCACTGATGGTAAATGGTCTCGTCACTAAAGCAGCATTACCACCACTTGAACTTTACCCTGGAACTAGGAACCTTTGGAGGAACTCATTGCATTCCCCCGCAGGGACCAGGGTCAAAATGTAGTTCTAGGGTCTTTATTTTACCGCCCAAAAAGTGCCGGCTCAGGATGTAGTACTTCGAGACAGCTGCAGCTGATTCAGAACGCTGCTGCTCGAGTCCTCACTAAGACCAAAAAGGTGGATCACATCACTCCAGTTCTGAGGTCTTTACATTGGCTACCTGTATATCAAAGAATTGATTTCAAAATCCTGCTGTTAGTTTACAAAGCACTAAATGGATTAGGACCAAAATATATTTCTGATCTTCTGCTTCGTTATGAACCATCCAGACCTCTCAGGTCGCTCTGGGGCAGGTCTGCTTTCTGTCCCCAGAGTCAAAACTAAACAAGGAGAAGCAGCGCTCAGTTATTATGCTCCGTATATTTGGAACAAACTCCCAGAAACCTGCAGGTCTGCTGAAACAGTCAGTTCTTTTAAATTAAGACTGAAGACCTTTCTTTTTACCACTGCTTTTAATTAAATCCTTTCTTTTTACCACTGCTTTTAATTAAATATTTCTTTTACACTGCACTGTAACTTTTACTGTCCTGTTTTCTCTTTCTTTGTTTTTAGCTTTTTACCATTGCTTTTAATTAAATATTTACAGGGTGAGTAATGAGTAGGTAGCTGGGTTAGGACGTTTTGGAGGTGAGATTGAACAGAGTGAAGGAAGTGGATCTTAAATCTCGCGCCCAAGTGATTTGCAGCAACCTCTGTCCACCTGTAAACGTGCAGGTGGGTCCAGAGTATAACTGGATCAAAGGGGCCTGCTGACAGACATGTCCTGGTTTCTCTGTAGTGTCTGAGGGTTTTTGGAGTTTCAGTGGACCCAAAGATTGCTGTGGACCCTAGTACAGACTAGCTAGAGAGAGTAGATTAAGAGTACTTCTCTGTTTGTTCTCTTTTCAGAATGATTGTGACTCAGTTATTTGCTCAACCCCTCAGCCTGTTTTTATTTTCCATTTAACTCTTTTAACTTTTATTATATATATATATATTTTTTTATTGTTTTTCCCTGTTGCTTTTATATTTTATGTAAAGCACTTTGAATTGCCTTGCTGTTGAAATGTGCTATATAAATAAACTTGCCTTGCCTTGCCTTGCCTTCGAGGGGGGTGGGGCTTGCCTTGCAGTGAATTTCTGCATGGTTGAGTAGAGGCTACTCGCTTTAAGTCGAGCATTTTGGGTGTTTTGTTCCTACTGCTCGTCTTTTTTCCACCATTGTTCGAAAACCAATACATCCCAATCAACAATCAAATAGCACACACAAGTCTCACCGATGTCGGCCTGAGATCGTATGTTGGCCTTATCTTTATAGCTCGGAAATAGCAGCCAGTGTGCAGCCAGTCCTGCGGTGTGTTTACAGCTAACAGCTGATGGAGTTAAGCTGAATACTGGATCAGGAGTTGTTGTTTTACGTTTTCATCAGTCAGGAGGTTTCTACACGGAGCTGAAGTCGGTCTCCTCCTCTCCAAAACAAACGGACCAGTTGACGCAAAAAGGTAATAGAGCACGTTAAAAATCCCGTTCCTCCGACGCTCAGGCCGACACAGACGTGAGTGCTGCAGCTGATCTGCAGCTCTTGTCGGCTGGATATGATTTAAAGACCTTCCAAAGTGCTGCGATTTTATGTTTGTGTTGCTTTCTCTGTGCTGGAGTTCTTGATGGCTTTATCCAGTTTGTTATTAAATTTGTAACCAACTTTCATCATGTGTATCTTCATTACACTCCCAAATAACCCCCCCCCCGCTATCTTTAGTGGTCAAACATAGGATGTTTATATCCGTACACATTTTGCTCATGGATAGTGAATGTCTGTCCATCGATTTGTACAGCGTACACGTCAGCAGGTGTTTAGACCGTGCTGGACACAAACACAAAAATGGGCTGAATGAACTTTTTAGTTCCTTGAAAAGTAGATCTTGGTACTGAAAGTCCTGGGTACTTTTGGTGTGACTGCAGTTTAAGCAGGACAGCCCTTTCTAAATGTATGGTGACATTGGCTAGTTGTATCAGAGCCCACAAGATAACAAAAAACTGCAGCAGTCCAAGGCCAGTTACCTGATAAGCTTGAGTGGTCACATGACCTCAACCTTAGATAACAACTCTTGTTTTTTTAAAGATAATAATAATAATAATAATGATAACAAGATTTATATGGCACTTTTCTAAGTACTTAGAACATTTAGAATTAAGGCTCAGTTTGTCTTTTTTTATTGATAGTTATTATTTATTGATAGTTTATTGATATTGATAGTTCTGGGTTATTACAATTTGGGTTTTTGATCGTTTTGGCCAACTTTGCTATCAGAAATGATAAGAATATACAAAACACGTTAACAGACATCTAGCAGCAATTACATAAATAGGTTTTTCTTCTTGATGAATATTTTTCTGAGCGGCAGAATTTGATCTATTTGGTTCAGTCCTGTGCATTAAGGGCTTCTTATCGACAGTTCACATTTCCTTTCATCTGCTCACACATAATAAAACTGTAATCTATGTATACTGTTTGTTAGATTTACAACCTTTAATTTGACAGACTCTGTCTCACCAACCATTAAAGTAATGTCAACGTGTTTTGAGATTTCGGTTATTACTTGTGTGCAATGTTATAATCAATGAAAGAACTTGTTGCTGAGTTGTTGCGGGACAGTGAGGGAAAGGTTCTATAATAAACGTCATGTTACATACCCCATTGTTAGCTCTGTAAAGGCAGTGGGGCCACACACACACACATAGCATTTGGACCCATCTGGCCTGTTAAGGAAATCCTTCAGCATAGACTCATCCACCCGACCCTTCCTTTCGGTCCAGCTTTCACAGGGCTCAGAGAGGACGTACTCCACCTGAAACCTGACACACAACACACACAGTCTGAGGACAAACAAAGACACTGAGGTCCAGATGAAGCAGATGAGTTTGGCTAAAAATGGTAAATAGATGGTAAAGTTAAAAATCTGCTGCATTTCACACTTCTGCCTCAGATTTGTCAAATGAAAAATCAGTGTACACTCAACCTATCACCCCTCTGTGCCCATTAACTTTGAAAAATACTACATTAAGTCACATCCTGTCAATTCTGTTCCAGATGCGTATAAAAATATTGGTCCCAAGTCATTAACTATGGCAGTATTCACTATGGCAGATATCAGATATTGTACTGTCTCTGTGCTACCTGGGCTGACACATTAATCCAAAGCGACTTGCAATTGCAATATATGCCGCCTCTGGAGCAACTAGGGGTTAAGTGTCTGTTTTATACAGTCTATGGCTACGTTCAGACTGCAGCCCAAAAACTCTTTTTTGCCCATATGTGATTCAGAACTGATCTTTTTCTGACAGTGTGAACAGGCCTTGTCACACGCAATCTGATCTTTTCCAGTTTGGATTTGGGCCACTTCCATATATGGTCCAAATCCGACACAGATCAGGTCTTCTTAAATGCGACCTCACTCATCGCATTCATCCTTCTTCTGCTTTTTGCTTCTATCAATCAAATACATACTGTAGCTCTGCTCGAGACATGACACCTGATCAACAGATGAAACAGATAAACTTATTTATAATAAATAACTTTTGCAGGCCAGGCTGTGAAAGACACAAATAGTATAACGCTTTGGACACACAGGAGGAAGTGCCGCTAAGCGCCAATTCTCACACGAGCAGTAGCTAAAACTATCACTGCAGACTGCGAGCCAGCCGCAGAGCTCGGTCTGAATCGGTTACTCTGGGTGCTGAAAGGAAGCGGCCAGCACGTCCGCCTCCTTTGTGTCCCGGGCTTTAAACAAACACACAGCTGCAGTACCTCTCATTATTAGCAGCCAGGTCATCCAGTTCAGAGCGCCACAGAATGTCCTCCTCTCGTCGGTTAAAAAAGAGCAGCTTGGTTTTTCTGAGGACACACAAAACATAGATTATCAGGAAAAGCCTTGAATTTATATTCACTGACAGTAAAATGGAACACGCTCTGTTTTTTTCTCAAAACTGTACTTCAGATGGGAAAGGTTGATGATGACGACAAGGAGTCTTTTTTCAGAACACAAAACAGGTTTGCAATGCAGGAAAGACACTTTCTGGTTTGGGTTTTACCAGCTGTCATTAAATGATATTTTACATCTTAAACTCACTATTTAACAGCAGAAATTACACCTCTCAGTCCTACAACACGTTTAGCTCTAAAACATAAACACTGAGTAATAATACTAAAAAATGAATAATTAACATTTATATCAGGGATGTACTGATGAGGTGTTCTGCTTCTCTTTTGATCTACAGTATTTTCAACCTGACACGTTAAACAGAGAAGACTAGTGACTAACAAGATAAAACTGTGTAAGTACGGGTTCACTATCACAGCAGGAGGTAAATAAGACAAGACAATTAGTTTCACTATTTAATGTTATTAAGAGGAAATGATGCTCCCTGTATTATAATCTGCACAGGCATTGAGAGAGTGTTAAGTTGGAACTCTCATTTAATTCCAATACGCTGCTATATGTACAGACTTTTGCTGGATATTCATGCAATGGAAACTGAATTTTTGGAAGAGTCTGTTAGACTGTACCTTGGTTGTGCAAGGGCTTTTAGACCTCTTCTGCCCCAGTAGCATCACGATCTCCTTAACAACATTTTATACATTTATTTTAGTGATCTCAGAAGGCTCTGCTGCTGTGACCTTTACGGTAATCTGACAACACTGAATATCAGATTTGTTCCATATTTCCGTATTAAGTAATAAGGAAATCTTACTAGGTCTGACCCGGCATGAGACCAACATGTTAAATTGTCATGATATTAATGTAAAGGGTAGTGTGTCTGTAAGAGACTGAAGTGTTTAAGGATAAAGGCAATATAGTGAAAGAGAAAACACAGTGAATGCATAAAATAATAATAAAGAAATTATGAAATATAAGTGATATGATTTTTTTACTCTGTGGCATCTACGGCCCCCAGGCAACAAAGTGTTTTGCCCAGTCTAAGTCTTCTTAGTGTCCCACCTGATGGTGTCAAGGTCCTGAAGGGCCAGTTGGATGAGGCGAGCCATTGGTGTGAACCCTGTGCCTGCTGCTATTAGGTAGAGACACGTGACATCACGAAGGGGGCGGAGACGGAAGGTACCCTCTGGACCACTAACAGATATATGGTCACCTACAGTGGAACAACAGATAAGTGAACAAAGACATACACTGAACAAAATTATAATCGCAAGACTTTTGTTTTTGCCTTCATTCATCCTGAGCTGAACTCAAAGATCTGAGACAAAACAAAAAGGCCTGTTTCTCTCAAATATTGTTCACAAGTCTGTCAAACTCTGTGTTAGTGAGCACTGCTCCTTTACCGAGATAATCTGTCCACCTCACAGGTGTGGAATATCAAGATGCTGATCAGACAGAATGCACAGGTGTGCCTTAGGCTGGCCACAATAAAATGCCTTATGCTGACCACAATAAAAGGCCACTCATCAAAACATCCTGCAACTTGGTCAATTAAAAAACAACACTTCATTTCACCTTGTTTTTTACTTTTTTATTTAGGATGATGTACTTGTATGAACATTGTAGTTTTTGGGTGGTATAAAAGTGTCAGCTAAATAAATGTAATGTCATGTCATGCCACCTAAATATGGATCTTCAGAACATGCAACAGCTGTGCCGAACATTACTTAAGGAGGAACAGGAGAACCCGACTGAATGAACAACGTAAACTACTTCAAGGATATCTGTCCAGTTAGGAAGCATGAGGGATTGTGAATCACTGTCACCTGTTTCGGTGCAGAAGAAAGTGACAACAGGTGCACTGGAGAGGAAACAGCAAGACATCACCCCAATATTGGATATTGCCTGGTATTTGTGGTGCACTGTGTGTCTGCAGCAACAAGTGCATATCTCATTTATGCGTATGCATTTGAGGGAGGACTAGCCAATAATCTCTGAAGAGCAGCTGCAAATGGTGGTGATGTATTAAAAAGATCAATTGAAACAAGATTCTTTATAAGGAAAACAATAATATAAATACAGTTATTTTTACCGTATAAGGAATACAATAAGCAATAATAAACACCTAACAGAACGAATAAAGACTTAGGGGGAGAGATGTATTTTTAGGCTCAAGAAAAAATTGAACTTTTAGAAAATAAACTACCAAATCACTTTCACATACATTTTCTTTCCTCACATGGCACCACATATATAGAATATATATATATATAGAATATCACGGCCTGGCTGGTGACTTACCGATGTGCAGGCTGTTGAGATGCGGGGTGAAGACTCCGTCAGGGTAAACTTTGATCATGAGGTAGAGGTCTGATTCCTGTGAGCAGTGGTGGGAAGCTGCTGCCAGGTTCTGATCTACTGGAGTGTATGGCCTCACAATCTCTGTGCCTGGATATGGACACAAAAATAATTATTAAAAAAAAAGACTAATTGTATGAAGTATCTTGTTAAGTCCAGTTTGTTCCTTCAGAACAGCATCATTCCTCCTCTGTCAATGTATTCATAATGCTAAAGAGACCCTGCCTGCATCTGAACTGAACCATCCCTGAGTACTGAGCTCCTCTCCCCTCCTCTCCCTCTCTATGCATTCTTAACCCTTTAATGCTTTTAACTCGACTTCTTTCCTCTCCCATAGTTTTGTACTTCCTCACCCGTCTCCTCAATCCTACTATTACTTTACACCTCCCCCCTCTCTCTTGTCGAGGCAGTGCTTGAGGTTTCTAGCTGTTACCGGCTGTTTTTACTTGCTCACGGTGGGAACTGTTGGGTAAATAATATTAGAAAGAGTAAGGTTAGAAAGAGTATGGTCTAGACCTGCACTAAATGAAAAGCGCAATGTAAACAATGTCTGAAAACCGTCTATTTATGCTTAAGCATGGAGGACGTTCACTGTATCCAGTACAGTGTAGTCCATCTGTATGGTTCCTTACCTTGAATGAGGGCTTTGAGGTAGACATGTTTTCCGACAGGCACATGCATGACAGTCCCATGTGGAAGTTGCAATCTGAACACATGGGTGTTGTGGTTTACTTCTGTCTTAGACACCAACACACAATCCCTATAGTAGAGAGCTGTAAAAAAAAAAAAAAAGAGATGATGTAGACTCAGTATTTACCTTTTTCTTGGATTCCTAATAAACAAACAAATATCCAATGTTATCTGATGAAAGATTAGAAAAACATGCAGAATGTAATGAAGCTAGAAGGTACACAAGCTACCTTGTTAGTTGGTAGTTGTGCAAACATTAATGGAATTCCAACATAAACATAAAATTTGCGTAAAATACGATGTATGTATTTGCGGAAAATGCATACATCGTTACAACCACGGTTTATTTGAAGCCATTTTCTCGTTTCATTTCCTGCACAACTAAGTAACTAACTGGAGCGATAGAAGGTATGTCTGAGTGGCAAGGATTTAAGAGGTGGTATTATGCTCATTTTCAGGTTCAAAATCCTATTTAGTACTTGTACCAGAACAGGTTCACATGGTTTCATTTTCAAAAAACACTATATTTTTTTTCATACTGCACATTGCAGAAGCTCCTCTTGTCACCCTGTGTTGAAGGCTTCTTTTTAGGTATGGAGTGATCCATCTCTCTAAATGATCTTTGTTGGGAGTTGCACATGAGCAGTTCCTAGTTAAGGACCACTAGCCAATCAGAAGCAGAGAAAGTCAAGTCAGCGAAAAGACGGGAAACGGTTTCAATTCAGCTGTAGGCTACATGTTGCCTACCAGCTTGGCAACATGGACTGGAGCAAGAGTTTCAGAGTGGTGAGTTATTGATCTGTAACAAAAGTTAAAACTTTCATCCATAAAGTTTTAACTGAGCTCTGTCTCCACATCACAGTAACAACTTTATGTCCACTGACTGCCTGGAGGGTAGCTAGTGTTGAGTGCTAGTGGAGAGGACAGCTGTGTGCTGCAGCTCAGTGTTTTTACACCGGTGCTTTTAAGGGCCTGTCGGAGTAGCCGCTTGGCGACGTTATGACACGTATTTTCTTGTGACATCACAAGAATGGCTGGACTTTACATGCACTAAAAAAGGTATATAACTCAGTAAAAGAGAGGGAAAAAGCTAAAAAGCAGAATACCACCTCTTTAAAATAATCCTCAATGGAATGATTTTTTTTCTTGGATCTCACCTCTGTCTTTTTTGCATAGAAATGTGTTGTGAAATTCCAGTGGTTGACCAAGACTTGTCCATTTTCCTTTAGCCTGCTTACGGATGCTGATCTGGATCTTTCCCACTGAGAAGGCAGTGTGGACTGTTAAAGAAATGACAGTTTATGATTAAGAAAAAGACAATCACACAGATTTCTGTTTTTTGAATCAAGATCTTGTCTTACCAGCAACATTTCCTTCAACTTCATCTGCTAGACCTGGAAGAGCATGAAAACGACACTGATGTTACAAAAGTCGTGGGTACTGTGTGTCCACATCTAATCACACTTGCATGCAAATCACAGCTGTCTAACTGTATACCATGAAAGCATATGCAAAGGTTTAGCTGATCTCTGGGTTCAGCTGCCAAATTTCAGTAAAACAACTGGGGAAAGAAATTCAAAAGGATTGCTGTGACACAGATTCATTTAAACTCTGTCCTCTGGTGCTGTCCTTTCTCTGTGGTGTCGGTTTGTGTGATGTTTGTGACACCCACCACCATCTCTGCCAACATGTCCGGCCCGGTGACAAATAAATACATGAAAATAACAAAGACTGAAGGACTGAATGAAAAAGTTAAAGTAAAATATGTTTCACAGTGGTAGTGATTCTTTCACAACTAAGGTACTGGATTAAAGTGCTCAGGTCGTTCTAATTATCTGGTCATTTCATGTTTGTTGATTTTCACTTTGTCTAAAATAACTTTATCAATCCATTATCCATTAAAAACAAACAATAGGATCTTAAAATGCATTATAAAATGGACCGGGAGCCAGTGTAGCGAGGCCAGGACTGGTGTAATGTGCTCATGCTTGCGAGTTCTGGTTAAAAGACGAGCGGTCAAGTTTTGTACTAACTGTAAGCATGAGAGAGAGGTTTGGTTAAGGCCAATGTATCAAACAGCTTGGATTCTAGATAAAAGCCTAAAGTAATAAAAACTGAATTTAACAACATTATTTATCTGTTTATCAAGTATAAAATTGTCTATTTTGACACCCAGATTTGTCACTTTAGGTTTTGCATATTGTTGCAGATAGCCCAGGTCAACAGGAAGGATATCATCGGCTCGACTGGGTCCAAACACAATGACCTCAGTTTTATCTCCTTTTAGATTTAAAAAGTTAGAAGCCATCCAGGCCTTAATATCACGAAGAACATTAAATAACTTCATGATTACAACACTACTAACTCCCTCTACCAATGCCGCTTGATGAGCAAGTCCACAATCATGTGAGGAAATACATTAAACAGAAACACAGACTTGTGCCTCATGGTGTACTGTGCCTTTTTCTTGCGCACTGGCCCTTCTCATATTCAGCCGATCAGTAGCAGAGCCAGGCCCTGTTATTACCTAAAAGCCCCGCCTCCACATCATAATGAAATATAACAATAACGTTTGATAAACGCCAAGAGGCAACAATGATTATATGACTATGCGTTCATTTGCATGAGCGCGAAAACAAACTTTCCAGCAGAAACCTCTGTGGGACCAATCCAGAAAATGTGGTGGTCTGATGTTACTCCTCATATCTTATCTAACTCTGGACTAATGTAAGATGGGAACTAATTTATTGACACAGACTTTTGATTTAATATTGAATTTAAAATCTGACTGGGCAATATGGACGCACTCTCAGTAAATAATAACCATCAGGTTTTCAGCCATGCCATGGTCTAAAAGGTATTTTATGTTTCAATATGTATAAAAGAAATCTGGGGGAGCCAGTTTGAATAGGAATTTCTCCTTTTCAATATTATACCTCATTCTGTTTACGTAGAGGACTACGTATTCTGAGACTCTGGATGGACCTAACTCCGCCAACCTGACTCCAGAAAGTAGTATACAGAAGTAGTCCATGTCTGTGGTGTGATTCCAGCCTTCAGGGGTCAAGTGACTGAGCAGGAGGTGAACTAAATGTGCTGAACCTCAGTTTCACACTTTTTGCAGAGGACAGCAAAATAAAATGTGGAATGCCAGATCTCTACTCACGTAAATGTATCATGTAGGACATTTTCCCCAGTAGCACTTCCAGTCGTAGAACACCTGCCTCAAGGTCAACAATAGTACAGCCAGAGCTGGGGATCTGACAAAAAAAACACAAATGCATAAATATTCAACAACTGATCCATGCAACTCTATGAGCAGTGATTAACTTTATCCTTCAAACTAGTATTAAAATATGCTGATTGACTAGCTGTTTGTAACCAAAATTAAGTCTGATGAATGCACAGAGAAAGGCAGCTCAATCATCGTCCCCTCAGGCCCCTCAGCACTAACATGTACGGTGTGAACAAGGCCAGAAAAATCAATGAGAACCACAGAAGGCAGAAAACACCTTAAAACTCATACAGGCCGGTCAAAGGGAGCCCAACCCACAGCCCACTCATTCTGCCACACCAGACAATGTAGAAAATCAACATGCTGAATCCTTAATTGTTACCGATTACTGGACCTGTGAATCATCAATACCAGACCTTGAGCCTGCTTGAGGGAACAAGAAACCTGAAAATGAGCACACAGCTAAAGAAAGGACTGAGGAAAAGGATGAGCAGCCTAAAGAGGAGGGGCAGGTTAAACAAGAAATGACTCCAAAGGCTTAGAAAAGAAAATGATCATCATTGAATGGCTGAGTGATGTATGCAGTTCGAATGTATAATCACAAGTTAAAAGGATTAAGACAACTACTTAAGATTTAGGAATAATGTCCCTGTTAACATCTATATAGACTTTCATTTAAAAAAGTTGATGTGTGATTGTTTGACTTTATCATAATGTAAACTGATGGGTGTATCGTGAAAAAAAGGAGAACATGCAGACAGATGGTGGAGGAGAAAAGAAGTACCTGAAACAAAATATAGTGTGTTGATATGCTAACTCTTACAGCATATCTGGGTTCAAGACTTGACCCGATCATCTGATACATGACCCAAACGAGGTAATGCCATTTACCTAAATCAGAGACGTTACTGTCATGAAGTCACCTCTGCATAGATCTCCCCATCTGTTACTCCACCCCTAATCAACCTACCAACATCTGCAAATCCAGCAGCAATTTTGGACATTTTGTGACTTCTTTGCATCTTTCGCTTCACCATCTATAACAAACTAGGGGTTTTGAGTATGTCAGCACATTCCTATCCTTTATCCAGGTCCTTTACCTCCCAACATCAAATAAAATGTAGGCTAAATGTCCTAGCTAATGTTGATTATTATTCTGTGTAATATCATTAAAAAAAAAACATTCAAACTATAATTAGGTCTCACTATTGACTACAAACAGCAGCCAATCAGAAATACCAAACAAGAAGCATTTCTATTGGCTGTTTCAAGGGATGAGAAGAGCAGCCTTCCAAGGAAAAAGTCTGAGGCTACTGGAAAAAAAAAATGTGTATGCTAGCCGATTTATCTTAACTTTCAAAGGAATTAAGCCTACCAACACCTGTGAATCCTGATAACAGTTCAGGACATTTGTGGACCTTCTTTGCATAGATTGGTGCATGGATCATGAGAGGGTAAAGCCCTTTGACTTTCCCTGGTGACTTTTTCATATTAGCAGGTGCAGCAGGAGTGGACTACTTTCTTTTTATTTACTTACCACTTTCAATTATGTTTTTAAAATGTTTTTTTACTCGCTCCCAAGTCACCAAATTGCAGCTAAAAGAATGTGGCTAAATTGTGACACACAAAAAGAACACATCTAAACAACTCATTAATTCAATAGTACAGACAAATGTAATTACAGCCAAGACTTTGTGGATGTTCTTAGTTGCTGCAGCTGCTCTATAGCGCCTTCCAGAGGGCAATTTAATAAATTCCTTAAACAAAGAGGTGAACAGGATCAAAGCTTTTTGTTTCACCTCCGTTTTATATACAACCTAATTGTTTCTGCTCTTTCCCAATAATCTAAACAGCAATATTTGTGATCCTGCACAATCTTTTTTTTTGTCCTTCGCCCCCAAGAGTCCATACCACGTTATTAAATCTCAGCTTAACGACATGTGTGGTGATATCTCATGGATGTGCGTATGATCAGCTAGCGCTTACCTTCCTTTTAGCATAAATGACCAGATGAACAGTCGCATCAGTTTGGAACCAGTCATACCTACAGAAACAAGAGACAGCAAATAATGTCACTGATTATATACAAATGTATTAAACTTTGACCTGTCTGTAATATATCTTCTTTCATATGTACTGTCTTCAATACCGAGGCCGAGAGTCTTTGTCTGAGGGGGGAGCCGCTGAGATAGATGGGGAGAGGCCAGTCAGAGGTGGAGGAGGGATGATAGCTGAGAAGAACAGAAGCAAAACTTAAAGATTTCAGTCCAGTTTTGAGTTATAATGACAATAACCCGTTGCATTTAGAGGTGGCTGTTCTCGACACAAGCTGTAATTTGCTGCCGTGACTTAAGTTCTTGCTCCCTGAGTTGAATGCCACATGGTTACCATTGCTGAGAGCTGTCTCAGATGAGTATATAGCAACCAGTCCTATACATACATTCTCTCTCATGCTGCACTACCTGCCGAGATGTTATAAGGAACACTGGGCTGCTGTTACTACAACTCAGTTACAGTAGTGCTCTTTACTGTGTGCTACTTAAGATCTATGAGTGCCAAAGTACATGCCAACCTGGCTCACACAGAGGTACGGCTGCAGACCAGCAGATGTTAGACACAGCATGTGAGCACAGTGAAATACTGTAGGCTGTGTAAGTTTGTGTGTGTGTGTGTGCATGTGTACCTTTAATAGCTGTGGTGACCTTGGTGGCCATCCTGCCCACCAGGCACTCTTTTAACATGGACTCATAGTTCACCCAGCGATGGACCTGTGCACAGACACACAGATGTTATCAGAACAAATGTGAATGAGATGCACCAACTGCAATTTTCTTGGCTGAATACAATTTTCATTCCAAGAACTGTAATTGAAAGCATACACAAACATTTTGCAAGCTTTTCTTTACTGGAAAATTGCTTCATTATTTTTCAACAGCGCACAGCACACACACACACACACACACACACACACACACACACACAGACATTAGTGGTGGAACATAGTTGATCCTGGTCCCTTTGTATTTACTTGCCATTTTATTGAGCCTTTAATACATAAAAATGCAAGACTGCACGTTTTGAAATTATAACTTTACCTTTAAAAAGTAACAAGAAATCAACAATTTATTACTTTCTCCATCACCTTTCATACCTGGTCAAACAGGTCAGTGCCATCTATTCCAGCTGCCTTCATCAGCTCCTCTTCTCCACCAGGATGGTAGTCCATATATGGGGTCACATTGTAAACCAAACCTGAAAACATCCAGAGAAAGAGGAGCATCGTGTATATCAGCTCCAGCACCATCTGCTGACAGAAACTGATATCAGCACAAGCACTGAGAATTAAAACGATTGAATATTAATTCATTAAATCGTTTTTCATTTGAAGAGGGGTTCTGTGCCAATCAAATTACTTTTTACCACAGCAGGAAACCCATATAAATGTAAATTTAGGGTGTGACATTTGCAGTTAAAGTCAGAGCCCTGTGGAAAACAGTGTCACAGCGGGTATATCAGACCATCGCACTGACAATAACACCTGCAAAATGTTCGCAACCACGATAGTAAATACGATTATGACAAAGCAATTCAGGCTAACATGCTGACATCAGGGTAAAATGATCCTGTTGATTCTATTCCGGCCCATCTGGTTCTTTGAAAGCAGTTTGAGGATTGATTTGTTGAACCTGTATGAACTTATTTTAAATAACGGTGTACTCTTAATTTGAATTAAAGGCAAAAGGAGGCCAGAGTTGAAACCACACATTAGTATTACTGACATGTCTTGCTGATCATGGCAAATGGCAAAACATTTGTATTGTATGTCTTGTGTCCTTTTTTGTGTAACCTTGTGTGTTGTAGATTTGTGCTCAGGCTGAGCGATGTGGCTTAAAAGGTCAGGCTGCGATTGTTTTGGTGGACATCGGGAAATGACTGGGATGCTATTTAACGATACTGTCATCTTGGTGAATGAACTAGTCAGCCATAGCACGTTTATTATTGTGTTGCCGACAAGCAAAAGTACTTCTTAAACGACGCATCGATGAATCGTTGAAATAATCAGGAGAAGCTTCGAATACGAAAATCATCGTTTGCTGCAGCCCAACAACATATTATTATATTCCATCAGATATCACATGTGAATGTGGTCAGACTATGAGGGATAATCATAACCCTGCTATGAAAATTAAACTTAATCATTTGCACATGAAGTAAATCATTTAATTGAAAGTGATCAAATGACAAACTCATTTTAATGTTAAATTGAATGCCTAAATCTTGCTCCTCTTGCATTTTTATGTGGTCATTTTTTTCCCATTGGGTCACTCTCATGTTTGGGTTTATGTGTTTTTGCTGACAGTATCTCCTTTTCAATGTACAAACCTTTACTTTGGTGAACATTTCATCATATATACAGTCAGTATAGCTAACCAATAAAAATGAACTTGTGATAATAATTACACCACCAAATTATATTTATTTCTCAATAAGCTGCATTTTCTGATCTAAAAAGTCCCTCAACTGATTAAACAGCAATAACAACACAGCAAATAGTGTCCAATACTTACGAATCTTGCAACAGTTTTAATGGCCACATAAATGCATTTGCCTACCAGGAAATATTTAATTTTCAAAAGTAAAAATAAATATTATATAAATCCATTGTACCTTACTGCACTTAAGTCTGTGAGGATTTACTGCTTTGGTCTAGTGAACATTGTGCTGGGCGTCCCTGTCTGAAACACCTCTCTCTGACTATATTCCATAGGAACTGTTTATTGTAAGACACTTTGGACTAAAGTGTCTGCTAAATGCCCTGATCTAAATCTAAGTGGGATGAAGTATCATCAAGGTGACATCAAGTACTCTCCAATCTGCTAAGTACTATGGCTGTCATGCAGGTTACCCATCTGTCTCTCTTCGGTGAGAACCAGCCCCCCGTCCCTTGTCAGACTACCATGCAGGCTCACCTCTTATGCAGGTCCAGCAGTCATCTCTTGTGTTGTGTTTCTGCAGCTCTTCCTGGGTAACCTCAATCAGGCGCCCTCTGAGTCCCGTCAGATCTTTTCCACTCTTGGAAAAACGGATCCAGTCCATTAGACTGTGGCCAGGCTTCAAGGCCACCTTATTAGGCGGGGAGAGAGTCATGTAAGAGGAGACGTTTTAAATGCCCTTCTGGTGATGTGTGAAGGCATGCAAGAGCACATTTATGACGCAGCAGCGCCATCTGGAGACAATGTGGCTACAGAATATTACTAAAATTCCACTGTATAATGTCGCAATTTCATAAAATTATCACCCAAACAAACTCCGGCAGTGTTGTGAAGACGGGCTCCGAAAGGATTTAGCTCGACATGAACCTCACAACTTTATTATGAAATGATGTAACGTTATTTCTGTCACTCAACTGTAAAGTGGCAGGTTGTGGGAAATAGTTGGGCATACACAGTTCCTGAGAGGAACCGGGTGTTCGTCTGTCGTGGTTGTGTGTTAAGTTACCTTGTTCCTGCCGGACTGGCCGGACGGAGCGACCCGCTGCTGAGAACTCGCCGCAGGGAATGACTGGGACGGAATGTTCAACATGTTGTGAACGCTTCGGGGGCAGCCCAAGTTTCGAAGAAAACCTATTTAACCAACGGCAGTTTACCACACTGGCACATGAACGACAGTTTTGTAGTCACAATGGCTGCTAGGTGTTACTGAAACTACTCCCTTCCTTGTTGAGACACATCTCTGTTGAGCAATGCTGCTTCACTGAAAGGCTAAGCTAAGCTAGGCTAACAAGACATTACTCCCTGACTACCTTTCACACGAACAACAGCAAATTATATATCTTCACATCAACGTTCGATTAAAGTAAATATTTGTCGTGCTATTCAAATAATTAACAGGCCAGTACATTAGTTGCTTGCTTGCTTGCTAGTGATAAATTGCGAGCTGGCTTTAAGGTTCCGGGGCCACTATGGAAAGACTAGTCGCACACTTTGACGACGACGTCAACAAATGGTGTCATCAAGTTGCGACGGTTGCAATGTTTACAAAAGCATCCAGAAACATATAAAGTAATGTCAGTTCCTTCAGGAATAGTCTTTTTTTTATAATGCCGGCGTTTTGACATGCCATAGCAGGAGAAGCACAGGTGTAATTAATAACATAAATTACGGCTGAATTACGTTGGTTGGTGCCAGTGCCCTGATGCTCTTGTAGACTAGGCATGCTGGCTCATCTATTAGAAAACGTTACACCTGTGATTTTCATTTTGTCATTAAAACGGTCAAAAAAACCTACCTGAAATGAATCGATTGAAAAAAGTGGTGAAAGATGAACCATGTCTGCTTGATCCACTCTCACTGTCATCATCGTCATCTTCCTCTGAATCTCTCTGGTTTTCATCTGACATCGTGAAACATCTCACACAGCTTTGATGTAGTATTTATTAACGTCAAAAGTGTAACACGGTGTACACTCTGACGTCCATCTGGGCAACTGCAAGGTTTGCTTTTGAAAGGCTAATCTGCTAAAAGGATTAAAGGGACAAGAGGTATCGCTTCAAAATAAAAAGGACAATGCGCATCTGAACTTGCTACAACCCCTGTTGGGGTTGATTTAAATTAATAGTACCTAATGTAAAATATCAAATATGTTATTATTATTATTACATATACAGGTTTGGACCCAACAAAAAAACTGAGATCTCTGAAAAAGGTGCAAATAAAATTGAATCCTTCTTGAGTTTCCTTTGATTTGGTAGGAACCAAATCCAGACGGTCCAGAGCACAGTGGTCCAGACACGATGAAGGCACCCACAAGCCGCTGTTTCAACTAGAGACCTGGGGCGAGTTCAATCTCAAAACGTTTTGCACCGGTTTGCAACGTTTTCAGATTGAACATGTTTGCTCCCGTTTGCTGGGCGTGTCTCAGGTGTTACCCAATCAGCTGCCACAAGTTTGTAAACACAACGGCGTTAAAAAGGTGGGAAGATTCAGCGTTTGCGTACACAACAGGGTGTTCAGGGGACCACCGTTTCCGTTGAAAAAACCGTTTTGCTACGTTTTGTCTGCGCTGAACTCGCCCCTGTTAACTGGTATGGCATGCCATTAGTGCCAAACAACATCATTAATCAACTGAAGGCATTAAAAAAACGATGTCTTAATTAAATGAGCTCTGCACACTAAATCTGAACGGACATCCAAACAAAGAAGAACAGACCACACAAATTCAGCATTGCACTACTGTGCTGTGATGGTACTTAAGCAAGTACAGGAAATAACAACACATGAGAAAAACAATACTTCAAAATAAAACAGGAAGTAAAGCAAGAAATAACAAGGTTGAAAAATTCAATACAAAAGCCACAGTGATCAAGGCATTCAATAAGTAAATTAGGCTACATCTACCAAAATTTGAGCCATCCTAAGTTATTGCTTGTTACATTGACAGATGAATATAGATCAAATTAGACAAATAATTAATTTGTACATTTAGCATCATAAGTGAAAGACTATCGTTACACAGTCATTAGTCAAACATTTAATATTTTTAATGGACTTGCGTGGATTATGCATTGGACATGTTTAATGCACATTTTTTCTAATGACATGTGAGTGGTTCCAGCCTCAAGTCTCTTCAGTTAGTAACTATTGATAGCAACCCATCCCAACATGTATTCACTTAGCTTAGTCTTATTTTAGCATGTGTCCATCAGTCGGTTCAGGCAAATCACAGAGCTTGTTGTTTATTCCTTGGCTGAAAACTCACATTTTTTTAAAATCCAAAGCTATCCTTCCGGACTCATCATCATCATTATTATTATATAATGTTAGCTGATAACGACCAAATGTAATGGTTTCATCAATAAAGGATGAGTGAAATTCAAAGCAATTCATTATATTGTGTAAAACAAAAAATGTCTGGGGATTCATCATAAAATATATTATTTACATATTAATTATATTTAATATTTGTGAATGACAAACAATGGACTCTAGAATGGATTATATTAATGAGATTTAAACATGTTTAGCCATGAAAAAGTAATGTAAATATATTATTACACTCAATACGTTAAACTGTATCCAATTCAGCCTATCTATCTATCTATTAGCTGGTGATGGGCAAAACATTCATCATTAAGTGCCATAATGTATAGTTGTATCAACATGTTTTGTCTACTGACTGTCAAATCAAATAATATTTCAACAATATACTGTCAGTTTTCAAACTGGATGGATAATTAATAACAACTGCTCTAATAATAAATTCAAAATTTATGTAAACTAAAGGCTGCATTTAAATAAAAAGTTTTTGAAATGTGCATCTTAAAACCAATTGCTAATTTCAGAAAAGCTTCAAGTCATATCTCAACCAACTTTATAATAAACACTTAACACATCTTAACAAATGAACAGTTTTAATGCCTCCTCTTCTTTCATTCCCTCATACTTCCTTTTGCTCAGTGAGAGCTGGTTCTGGTTTTGAACTGCCTATGGGAAGAATGTACATGTAAGAATCTGTACATTCTTGATTAAACGCCATGTGAAGTCTATTCTCTTTCGTCTCCTCTCTCCCTGTGTGCATCTCATGAGTCGCTTTCACACAGAGATTCCGCAATAAACGCGGAAAGAATGTCCGCCAATATGTCGCATTCGCTCATTCATACTGAACAAAATATTGCAGTGTAATCCCGCAACCATGTGTGCTTTCATGTAGCGTTCTGGCTTTCCGAGTTACCTCCACTGAGTCCGCCTATGCCGAGGCTGCCGGAGCTCATCCGGTCAATTTTCAAAAAAAAAAAAACCCTGAGCAGATTCCCGATCATAAAACAATAAACACTGTCAAAACAGACAAAAAAGAAACCAAAGAGAGAAGCGCAGTCCCACCACCCCAACCAAGCTCCAGTATCCCTTACATTTTCAGACAGGTGTTATAGCCTAAATGAAAACACAAAAAGGTATATATGAAGAGCATTTATTTAAATGCTTATTTGCATATTTTCTTTTCATTTCATATTGCTTTTCTTTTAAAGTTTTTCTTATAATTTAACATAACTTTTCTTGACTCTTTTAGTGAGTTATTGTACAAATTTATGCAGACTTTGCTTCTTTAAGACTGTTTTGGAAGGAGTGTTTGTGGGCTGGGCCAGAGTGGTTAATTTTACATGAGAGTAGAGCGCAAACAGTTCTGTTCTCTAACATCTACCTGCAGGTGGCAGTTATCGCGAGGCTAGTGACAGAGCTCAGACTGGGAATGTCTTGGGGTTTTTTACTTGACAGGTATGCTGATGAAATACCTGATGGTTTGGAAGTCATACACGGGTAGCTTTACCTTTAAAAAACACATTGATGCTTTTGCAAAAAAACTTCAGTTTACCCTGACCATTTTATGTAGGTTAAAATCTTTTAAAATATCTGCACGCAAAAAAACTGGTTGCAGGATTGGTTGCTGTCTCAGTTACACTACGGTGATGTTATCTATCGATTTGCATGTCCATCTACATTGTCAAGCTAGACCCTCTTTGTCATGTAGCTCTCAGGTTCATTACAAATGCTGGCAGACACATCACTGCACCCTATATAATATAGTAAATTGGTCATCGCTTCAAATGCGCAGACTCCCACACCGGTGCATTTCCATTCACAAGGCCATTCTTGGTCTTTTGCCTTCTTGCATCTCCTCAAAGTTTTCTCCCATGTAAAGTATATATATTGTTATAATCCAATCTGTCGCTGGACTGCTTTGCAAGATACCAAATATGAGGGCCGAAGCAGGAAATAGTGTATTACTACGGCCTGTTGTCCTGGGGCCAGTTTTACAAAGATAGACTGACTGTGCATTAGATATAGTAGTTAGTCAGACTTCAGATAAATCAGACAGTTGCACAAAGCACTATAGACCCTGCCCTGACTATCTTAAGTAACACTACGCTGCGATGAATTCTGGGTAAAATAAGACATTTTTCAAAAAAAAAAGGATGATCAATTTGATTCAACACTTCTTTGTAAGGCTTAATGGACAGTATAAGCTCTAGTGTACTAGACATTCACTGGATCCCAGTTTGTATTTTGGATCCCAATGTAACTTATGCTGGGAAACAACAAACATCTCCATATTCGCCCCTGTTATTAGTCCTGATGTGAAGTATACACAAAATTAAATACTTGATAGTAGGCCATCATCTGTGCATTTTAAAGGGGGAATACATATTTTGGCAGACAGCATGTCCAGCCTGGACCAGTAGGCTACTGTTATTGCTATTTTTGTATGAAAAGTGCAGTTTAAATGCAATGCATTACTAAATGGTTTTGATAATAATTTACCCTTTAAGGAGGGGTACTCAGAACAATTTTCAGCAATATCCAAAGGCTATCCATGCAATGGAAGCATGGATTACAAGGACAAAATATTGTCTACAATGCTGCATTTAGTTTAATGTACATTTCGAGTCACATAGATGTAACGTTGAGACGAGCAATTTGTGGTTCTAGCTTGCTCTGCAAAAACCTTGTTGATAAAACCAAATTAAAATGACAGAAGAAACAATCCATATTATATTTTTCATTTACTTTTGTGAAGTCGAAAGTCCACCTTCACCGTTGAATGCCTGTGCGCTCCTGCACACACTTTCAATCAGGAATGACTACGAACACTGCATAGTAGTGGTGCAACATCCTAAACGATCCGAGTAGTTGAGACATATTTGTTCTGCCTTTCACATCAGTGCCATATCGTCACAAGGAAGATATATTACTATGATAGTAGACTATGATGGTACACCATTCATTCAGAGGGAGACCATAGGGGGGTCTCTGCTACAGGGGCACTGGCCCCTGTTGGCTCCCCATCAAAACTGCTACAGGTGCAATGAGACAAAGGCAATCAGTGTGATGAACAGGGCGAACACACAGAACACAGATTACAAAACACAAAAAAACAAGAATCTAACTGCAACTCAAAAAACAAGGCAGACTAAATAACTGAGAAACAGCTGGCAATTCCAATAACTAACAATGAAGAACAAAACAGGCAGAGATCACAAATAACACTTAATTTATTACTGTTACTGTTCACACTACACAATTTGCTTGTTCCGGGAGTCTTGAAGTCGTTGTGGCGTTCACACTACGTGACTGATCGGTGACAGAGGTTCACTCACTATGCGAGCTGACAGCGGCTATGTCATCCAACACTGGTCTCCACTGGTCCACCAAGTTTCGTCAAGAAAATAGGGAAATGATGCGAACCTACACATGAAACAGCTGTTGTTTGTTTTTATAAAGATGCAAATTATAAAGACAAAGAATATGAATGAAAGAATGGATTAGTACACTCAAGTAGCAAGGATTGTCTGCGCTACAGAGAGAGCTGGAGGGCATGCTAAATATCTGGCAGAAGTCTGCGATGCTGTTTTGATGCGTTGTTGTGTAACACCTGGCGACCGCCGATCGACTGCTGATTTACCCCTGATCACAGCCTGACGGTCGCTGAGCTCTCTACGACCGGCAAATCAAGCTAAAAATTGTGTGGTGAGAACTAGGCTTAAAGGGTTTTATTTGTAGGTTTACTTAAAGACTGGAATGGTGGGGAAGAGGGGGATTAGGGCACCAAGGGGCTGAGAAGGACAGGTTTCACACGGGACACATAGAGAGAACTCTGAGGGAGTGGGGCAGCTTGAGGCGGACAACAGAGGGGTTAATGATCGTAGCCACCACAAAGGACCAAATGAACTTAGGGGACAGCTTCTTAGTCAGTCTTAAGGGGCAAATCGTGAGTTGAGAGCCATAACTTGTCTCCTGCTGCATCGTGGATTGCCAGGGTGCGGCGGCGATTGGTGTGCCACTGGTACTGATCATTGGCTCTAATCATGGCCGCACAAACCAGCTTCCGGTGACACCAACAGATGTAAACCTGAACAGAGGGCACAGAGACATCTCTCTCCTGGACCGGGAACAAGGGAGGTTGATAGCGATATAGCCTTGGAAGGGGAACAGACCTGTGGCTGAGGTAGGCAGGGTGTTGTGGGCATACTCAGCCCAGGAGAGCAGAGAGCACCAGGTAGTAGGGTTGTAGGAGACTAGGCAGGGAAGGGCCGACTCTATGTTCTGATTAATCCTCTGCCTGGCCATTGGACTGAGGGTGATACTCCGAGGTCAGTCTGACTGTAGGACCAATGGCCAGGCAGAAGGCTCCTCACATCGCATGGTGAACTGAGACCCACGGTAAGAGACAATGTCAGTGTGGAAGCTGTGAGCGAGAAACACCTCCTTGACCAGGACATCTGCCGTCTAACTTGCAGTAGACAATTTAGGCAGAGGGACGAAGTGAGCAAACTTGGAGAAACGATCCACTACAGTCAGTATGTAGTAAAGATCCTTCATTTATCTTGTTTTATCTTTGATTGTTAAATCAAAGATCTAACAATCATACTGGTCTTGCTGTGAGGACGCTATATCTTGACCGACCCAATGACTGCAATACTGTACTCCTTAAAGTAGTAAAGGTACTTCTCCATAGTGGCAAGAAAACCATAGAAACTTATGGAGTACTTGATGATGGTTCTCAACGTACCATTCTTCTGCATTCCGCTGCTCATAAGCTCTGTTTGGATGGTAGAGCAGAAAAACTGTCACTCAGAACTGTCCGCCAAGATGTTGAAACTCTTCATGGCTCATCCGTCAGTTTTCAGATCTCTCCTGTCACACATCCTGAGAAGACTTTCACAATCAATCATGCCTTTACTGCAAGCCAGTTAGCACTTTCAGACCACACTTATCCTGTAAAATCTCTTCAAAGGAAATACAAGCATCTACAAGGCATCCCATTACCTTCCATCAAAAGGGCATCGCCACTATTGCACATAGGCTCAGATCACATCCACCTAATCACTCCCATTGCTCCGGTCAGACTGGGTCCTTCTGGATCACCTGCAGCAGTCAAAACCCGCCTGGGATGGACACTCCAAGGCCCCATCAGAGACTTCCAGTCTCAGGAATTCTCACAGCCTGTCGAGTGTCTGTTTACATCCTTCAGTTCTCCTGCAGATGAACTGCGCTACAATGTGGAAAAACTCTGGAAACTCGACTCTCTACCTAGACGCAGTGAGAAAACTGTCATTAGATCAAGGCAAGACCAACAAGCCATGGATCTTCTTGAACAGGGTACGAAGAGAATTCAAGACAATGGTGTTAACCGCTATGCCACTCCACTTCTCAGGCTAGCAAATTCTCCTCTTCTGAACATTTCTCAGTCTGCAGTGATGTCACGACTTCGTAACACTGAATCCCGGTTGGCCAAAGATCCAGAGAAAGCAAGCTCTTACTGTGATCAGATTTCAAAACTGGAGCAAGCTGGCTACGTGGCTAAACTGACCCCTGAGGAGGTTTATGGCACCAAAGAAGCTTGGTACATACCTCATCATATGGTAACTCATAACAGCAAAGATCGCATTGTATTTGACTGCTCATTTACTTACCAAGGACAATGTCTCAACAACTAGTTTCACCAGATCCGTCTCCTGCCTCAAGATAAGCCCCTTCTCCGGTTCCTATGGCGCAATATGAACAAAGGTGTTCTACCCTCAGTTTACCAATGGCAGGTCCTTCCCTTTGGCACCACATGCAGCCCTTGTTGTGCAACTTACGCCCTTCAGAAACATGTGAAGGATAACTCCTCTGATGAGAATGTGCAGTACTCAGTCACCCAGTGTTTCTATGTTGACAATTGCTTGCAAAGTTTTCCTTCATCTGTAGCAGCCCAAACGCTCCTTGACAAACTGCGGGCTACACTCTCAGCAGGAGGTTTTGACCTCCGTCAATGGGCAAGCAATGACCCGCTTGTAATAAGCCATCTTCCACCAGAAGCAAAGTCTGAAAGCAGTGTACTCTGGCTTTCTGAAGACCGGGCTGATCCACAAGAACGCACACTGGGACTCTTGTGGAACTGCAAATCTGATTCGCTCGGGTACAAATACAGCACTTGTGAAACCAGTTCCATAACAATGCGTCACATCTACAGAGTCCTCGCTCGTCTCTATGACCCATTGGGCTACCTCCTACCTTTCACAACTCGTGCGAAAATCCTGGTTCAGCAACTATGGAGAAAGGAACGAGGATGGGACGACCCTCTCCTACCACATGACCTCCTAACAGCTTGGAAATCCTGGGAAGAAGAACTTCATTACCTTCCTCAAATCACTATCCCTCGCTGTTGCACATCCAAAGAGATGGATGCAACCACCACCATTCAAGACATCCATATCTTCTGTGACGCTTCTGAACATGCCTATGGCTCAGTTGCATACTTGAGATCAGAGGACAGTAAAGGTCAAGTAGAGCTAAGTTTCATTCTTGCTCGTTCACGTGTCTGCCCCAAACGACAATTATCCATACCAAGACTGGAACTATGTGCAGCATTATCTGGTGCCAGCCTCTGTGACCTAATCAGAAGGGAACTCACCCTACCAATCAGAGACTTTACACTTTGGACTGATTCTTCGACTGTACTCCACTGGCTTCACGGAGATTCTTGCCGCTTTAAAGTGTTTGTAGGAGCAAGAGTATCAGAAATCCAAAATCTCACAAACAGTCAAGACTGGAGATACGTCGATTCAGCCAATAATCCTGCTGATGATGTTACAAGGGGCAAATCCTTGCCAGATATCATGAGCCCAAATAGATGGAACCAAGGCCCACCATTCCTCTATGGACCCCCAGATTCCTGGCCTAAACTTCAACCAGTTAAACCAGATGATGACCAAATAGAGATGAAAAGGTCTTACTTCTGTGGTGTCATCAGTGCTGTTGTTCCAAACACCACCAACAGTTTCAAGACTTACCAAGACCTTCTGGATGATACTGCCCGATCCTTCTCTGATCCGACAAATGGAAATCCTTCTGCTGCTGATTACCTGAAAGCGGAACAGAAAATACTGCAACAAGCACAGAAGGACAGCTTTGGTGAGGACCTGGCTTGTCTCCAATCACACAAACCACTTCAGCCCCAAAGCCGGTTACTCTGTCTGTCCCCAGAACTCAGCAGTACCTCCGGACTCATCCATGTTGGAGGCAGGTTGCGGCAAAGCAATCAACTGGAATCTGAATCAATCCATCCAATTGTACTTGATTCTGCTCATCATGTGACCAAATTGATCATCAAGGACTATGATGAAAAATTGCATCACAGTGGCTCAGAAAGGCTCTTCGCTGAAATACGGCGAAAGTTTTGGATACTGAGAGGACGAGAGGCAGTACGCCGACATCAACGGTACTGTGCATCATGTCAAAGGTGGAGAGCGAAACCAAGCATCCCAAAGATGGCTGATCTGCCCGCTGCTCGTCTCAGGTTACTAAAACCTCCCTTCTATTCTACTGGAATAGACTGCTTTGGACCATACAGTGTCAAGATTGGCCGTCGATCTGAGAAGAGGTGGGGCATAATATTCAAATGCCTCACAACCCAATGTGTACATCTTGATCTTCTCAATAACATGGACACTGACTCTTTCCTCATGGCCCTTCAACGATTCACTTCTCGGAGAGGCACACCCTTTGAGATCTTATGTGATCAAGGTACCAACTTCAAAGGAGGAAGCAAAGAATTACAGGAAGCCTTCAATAACCTTTCCCCCACTCTCAAGACACTACTGGCAACAAGGAAAATCCATTTCCGTTTCAACCCTCCACATGCACCCCATTTTGGTGGCGTCTGGGAACGTGAGATACGCTCTGTCAAGAATGCTCTGAAGGCAACCATTGGTGCACAAATGGTCACTGAAGAGGTTCTGAGGACAGTGTTGATTGAGATTGAAGGAATTCTTAATTCAAAACCACTTGGATATGTGTCTTCGGATATCGCAGATGTGGATCCAGTCACCCCCAATCTTCTAATCATGGGACAACACGATGCATCACTCCCTCTAGTGTCCTACCCTGATTCTGATCTCCTTGGTTGAAGACGTTGGCGCCACATACAAAGATTAGCTGATCATTTCTGGAAACACTTCACCAAATCTTACCTACCAGTACTCCAAAACCGGCACAAATGGCAAAGGGACAGTCCAAATCTGCAGTTAAACACCATTGTGATGATTGTTGATTCTTTGCTACCACGATCCCTGTGGCCTATAGGAAAAGTTACACGCCTCCTTCACAGTAAAGATGGCCGCATCAGGACAGCTGAAGTCACAGTTAAAGACAAACCCTATATCCGACCTGTGGCTCACCTGATCCCACTTCCTGCCCTGCCTGATGACACTCCTTAATTATGGTTGGGTATATTCTCATTTCTCACTAGAAATTCGGGGGCGGCTGTAGTAAAGATCCTTCATTTATCTTTTATTTTATTCACTTCCTTTACCTCACTTCCTTTAGTTCCTGTTCTTTTCACTGATTGGCTCTCACTTCCACCTTTCCTTCCTAATTGAGATCACCTGGTTCACACTATTTAAGGACTGCACTCCCTTTCACTCACTCTTTCACTTCCACATGGGGCGGCAGTGCTGGTAAGAAGTTTGATTTACTCTTTAGTTTTGTTCTATATCCACGTTTATGAACCTTAGTTTAGATGTCTGTCTTATTTATTTGAATTGGACATGTGAGTTAAGGTTATAATCTTATGTTTGCTTTCTTTCAGATTCAAGAACTCATGTGTCTTTTTTGTTTCCTTTGTCACAAATACCTCATCTAAATTGGAGAAAATAAACATTTTTCAGAGGATATCCAAGTTTCCTGGCTTCCTTCCATGCATTCTAACCGATGCATCACATGACGATAGTAAATTACCTTCTGAACCCCTTCCTCTTTTACACAGTATGACTGTCTTACCATCTGATGAAGGGAGTCCATTCACAAAGTCTACTGGCAGGTGAGACCAAGGGTGGTATGGGTAACGGGTGCAGGACTCCAGGGCTGGTTCGTGATGAGCTCTTATTCTGGGCAATTTTGCCAGTTAGGACAGGCAGAGACAAAGGATTTAGTGTCCTCCTCCATAGACGACCACCAGAACCGTCTACAGTGAACAAACAGCATGCGGGGCACTCCAAGTTGACAGGAGAGGGGAGAGAAGTGGCCCCAAAGCAGAGGTGATTTGCAGAGAGATTCAGGGACAAACAGGTGGCCAGTGGGGGGGCCATTACCTTGACCTGTCTGGTTCTGAAGGGCATCCTCAACCTCCTAAAAATGCATGGGTTCCTCTCCGGACATCTCCTCCCTGAGCGTGCTTGGCTCCCTGAATGCAGACTGGCTGGGTGGTTGGGCGACTTGCAGCAGAGCAGGAGAGCGACCAATCCGCCAAGTGGTGACGCCACTTCCTGTGGTCCGTCTCCTCTCTCTTCTTTGTCCAAATCATTAGTCTCGAGATATGACACCAACTCATCAACTCATCCTTGGAGATTGTAGGTGGGAGGAGCCCGCAAACCCTAGAGTAGGCTGACGTGTGGCATACACTGAGGTCGCAGCAATCCAGCAAGGACTGGAGAGCTGGGGCCTTGTACCACGAAGAATTCAACATAACCAGGATATCTTTCAGTTATCTGGCTTAAGTAACCCTAACAATCACGGGCGGGATAAGCCGTACCACGAAGCTGGTTATCAACTCAGTAACTCAACCCAGGGTTTCCCAATCCAGCCGTTAGTGCATTAACATAAAAGAGGCGGTGCTAGCAGCAGATGACCAATCGCAGACACGAACCAGTCCACTGGCATCAGTGTCATATTTAAGCACCACACAGAAGCTCCACTTGGGTCTCGACAACACTGTACATTACACTGTACATTTATTGCTACACAGGTTTTATTTCTGACCCGTTTCTCCTCGCTCTGCTCTTCATTAGCTCACTCGCTTACACACATTCGCACCATCTCTCACTGTCAACAGACACACAGGCTACGCTCACACATGCACTCTGATCCCTCCCTTAAAGGGCTACGCTACCCCTATACCACAGTGTATGTGTAGACGGTGCCTAAGAAAGTAGGAAGAAGAGTTCCCAGTTTTTTTCTCTCTGCAGCTGTTACATATTTAACAAATGCCAAGTAACAACCTGCATTACTATAATGATGCTCAGAGGCACAGGCTAATTTATACTGGCAGAACTATTGATTCATTATATTCATCTGTATTGACTCTCTGTCGTGACTCTCTCCGTGACTCCAGCCACAGGCTGTCTGACTCTCTCTGACCTTAAAGGTTTCCATAATAAAAGTTAATGGCTGAAATAACAGAAAAAAACTTCCTAATAAATGCAGAAAGTTGTTTGTGGTCCTTTAATTGTTCTGACCTACAGATTTACAACAAGATTCTGAATCAGAAAACAAATCAATAAAACTTGGCTTTGATACATAACTGAACTTTTAGTTCAGTAGGAAACTGCAGTGAAGTCTTGATGTATGAAATCACTCCAATCGGGGTCCAAACGGTCACTAATATCCAATAAGGGGGCCACTAAAAGAATTCCATGAAGGCTGGTCTTGAATCCTCGCTCATGGCTTCTCAAAGATCTCTTGTTTGATCCTCACTCCTCAGTGCACAAAAAAGAGCTTTGGGATGGTCTGCAAGATGGCGAAACAGAACAACTTTCAGTTCAAGGGAGGTTCGTGAAGCAAGGAAACGAAAAAAAGAGACTTGATATGACAATGACAAATGAATCAAAGGGAGGACAGCTATGTAGTTTCTTATTGTTCTTACTGTAACTTCGACAACCACAGACGTATTCGGCTGAATTTTGCCAGTCAATAGGTTCAATTTTTAAACCAAAACACAATGATCAAGCAGCTGCATATCGTCAAAAAGTGTCAGTTATTTTATTGGTTTTTTCTATTTTACTAGTTCCCATTATATTAGAAACACAAATAAGCACTTACAACTATAATAAACACTTTTGAACTAAATTGTCTGTTATCTTAATTTCAAATTAATTAAGAACTAGCTTTTTACGGTCTTTACAGTACATACTTAGTTTTAACCACCAGTCAAATTCAAATGTGCTTTACTAGAGCTAGATCAGCAGCCATTCAAGTAGCACTTGTTAACTTGCTTTATGTTTCTCCAAATAAAATAACACACAATTCAACTCTATTGCAAAGAAACCTTAAATGCTAACACAGCTAACTTTAGCTAACTCACCAGGATTATCCACTTAGTTGGGAAGAAATTCCCAATGGAGTTTCAACAGTTTCCAGCTTTAGGTTTCTCTCTCAGGCAATACTGAAAGTTGCACTCAGTTTCACATCTCAGAAATCTGGGATCAAACATCTTATTTCACTCTTGTCAGCCTAACTGAGCCTCTGTCTCACATAGCTGTCTGAGTTGTGTGTTCTCCAGTAGGCCAGTTTCTTTTCCTAGATTGGAAAGGGCCTACCCCCAACTACAATAGTCTGCTCGCGTGGCATTTGAGGAACACCTGTAAATTGGGGGTACAGAAAATAACCTGGGTTACACATAAGGTACTCATTACTCGCCTGTTCCTGAGGCAGCTGCTTGGAGTTGACGCCACAGGGTTGGCAGTACCCAACAAACGTCTGTCGCAACCAGAGAACCAGAAGTGGAGAAACCATCGAGCTGGCGAGGAAGGCCTTTTGATCTGTGCAAGCAGGTAGCTCATAAAATAGCAGACAGGTATTGGCAGGTCAGAGGGACTGCAGGTTCGGTGCATGTCATGGACAAAGACTTGCAGTTGGCTAAAAAGAGGTTCTGGTAAACCATTAAATGATGCAGGAAGTTTCATTCATTCATCCTTGGCAGCAAACAAAAGAGCAGCGATATAGCAGAGAGATTTTCATTTCAATACACCGTATTATGGTCATTTGTTCAAACTGTCAGAAGTAATTTCTGTTGGTTAGTAACCTTGTATCCAAACAATATTATTTTGTCAGAAACTCACAGAACAGAACAGCTCTGTACTCATGTTGACCAGCATGACTTTGATTCCTAATTCTTATTTATTCATCATTTCTGCAATGAGTTTTTGTGTTAACATTCTGCCTGTGTTCCGCTGTGTTGAAATTGCTGCCCCAATCACCCAGAACCCCATGAGGATCAATGAGGATTACATGTTTCTACAGCATCCAGTGCAACATATTCTGCCATGTAGCTCCCTGCAGATGGCAGCAGAGATCAACAACACTGATGTAATGGCAGACAACATTTTTGGTGGTTTTGATCATGTTGCCATTATATGGCAACAAAACCACAGATAAGCCAAACGCTGAGTTATGTCTTGTTACTGTTAGACATTCCACACACATAAAGGGCTATATTATAAAGTTAATTTTACATATGTGAGCTAAATGCTCTACGGTTCAAGTGTTTATTGGTTCCTATAGTGCTGGACCACTACCATCCTCTTGCCATCGCTTGCCCTCTCTTTTATTCTACATCTTTTTCTCACTCTCTTTTGTCTCTCCACTCATATTTTCCTTTCTTCCCTGTGGATCCAGCACAGGGACAGATAACTTTCATTTCAAAACCATTTGCCAGATCATTATCAGCTAATCCCGTGTTTGGTCTGATGAGTCACGCGCCTCATTTGCCACAGTGCAGGCAGCTTGGGGCCCTTTCACAATCACTAGCCAAGGACCACCGGCTTGCCCTGTGGGGCCACCACACTTCAGGGGTGGGGGTGGGGTGGTTGGGTGTTCCTCTGTGACAAGCAGAGCTCACAAGACCCAGTAGAGGAAATTAGAGGACAGAGTGTTAAGTGTGAATCTAGACAAGATTTTTAATTATCATTGAGACTCATGTTTGCCTGAGAAAGTGGCATCCACTATGAGTCATTTTCAACATTATCTTGTTTAAAGTGTTGTACTTAAGCAGTCATGCAGTGCTAAAAAGTTAATGGATAAAAGCCCTTTCATTATTTTCCTCCTTGCAAGCTCTCTTTTCATATATCCTACCAGTGTATATTATTTACCAGATGTACGCCCCATCCACACTGCTACATTTTGGTTTTAAAATGGAGACGTTTTGCTACTTTTTCCTTTTTGCATCTCCCGTCCAGACTAAAATGGTGAAAACAAAGACCTAAAACGGACAAGTTTGAAAAGTCATGCAAAGCAGAAACACGATGCTACAGACATGAGTTTTTATTAAAATATTTTGTACTGTGCAAATAACATCTACACTTGTACTGTGTAAGTCGCCATATTTAGGCTACTTTGCGACGACTTCTAGTCTGTTTTCCGCTGCCACAAGCACTTTTGACTCCCGTGATACATTCAGTTACCATCCCAGCTCGTTATTGGTCTGTGCAAAAAAAAAAAAATCTGGTGTGCTTCTTTGTCTGTTTCACTTTATTATGTCACCAAATCTTCTGTAACTACAGAAGAGACCATCTGCTTCTTGTTCACACCAGCACGTGCATGCCCAGTGTACACGTACGGCCACTAGATGTGCTTTTTAAGTCGTTTTAATGAAGACGGAGCTCATGTGGACGAAGACCGTATTCGTTTTAAGTGTAGTGTAGATGGGGCCTTACTCGTTTCCTGTTAGCTCTGTTGTGCTCCACACCAACTGCTTAGAAAAGTACCTGGCTCTGCTGGTAGCTGCAAAATCCTCCACTATGTTCACCAGCTAGTTGGGTGCTGAGCAGGTAGTGTACAATGGGTTTTTTCATTGAAAACAGCTACTTGGAAACAAAGCAGATGAGAGCGGTGAGCGTGAACCAAAGATCAGGTAAAGTTGTGGGCCGTAAAACCAAAACAATGGACAACTGAACAACTGAAAAAGCTAAAACGCTCTTTAGAGCTGAGGGGAACTATAGAGTTGAAAATAATTGTCTGTGGTTTTGTCTTTGCTAGTGACACCTTTTAACATAAATGGTCATGTGATCTACTCATAAAAATATTAATTTGTAGTCGATTACACCTAAGAAATAAAGATGTGTTTTCATTCTGTCATGCCTATGTTTTCTTCTCATCTGCTAGCCCAAAATACAGAGATGAGACTCATTTTTATTAAATCTATGACCACATGATTCTCTATATATGATGTTAAAGAGGGAGCTCATCTAGGCTCAGCTTTCAAATTGATTTCAGAAACATATTGCTTCAAATGTTTTAGTAGCACAGTGCTGCAGCTGGATAACTGTATACAGTATACACATGGATTAAAGCAGCTAAAGAGTGTTGTTGTCATTCTCTTCATTTTTATTTCCAATCAAAATCACTTTCAACATATATTATTCAACAGTAGGAAATTAACAATATTTTCCTTTGACTTCCTGCAGGACTCGCCATCTGTGCCAGGACTTTACAATGTAGCTGTGAGCACAGGCAGCATGAAGAACTCTTCCTTCTTACCAAAAGCAACCCATTAGACCTTAATGTCCATCTGTTTCTTCCTCTACGTGTTCAAGTCTTATTGGCTGTCTTCTCATAAACAATTCACACCCAGTGGACTGTTTGCTGTTGTTGTAGACAGTTATTTCCCAGTGGCACACTCGTTGTCATTGCACACACATTGCCATATGGTTGGACGTGTGGCGCGCCAGCCTGTGTTTCCTTCAGTGGGTCAGTTGACCACACAGCCCATGATGCCACAGCACAGGGAGTTTCCATGGCAACGCATGAGGCTGAGCCATTTGGATCAACAAATGTCTTTGGCAACCATTTTATTTGATGTGCTGCACATGTTTCACGTCACTCCAACAGTGTCAATACTTGCCAGACACATCAGTTGTTGCTGTTTTGTGCAAAAGCGTGTAAATGATTTAAAGTCTTGATTATTGTACAAGCCAAGCTATGTTCTCATAAATATGTGGCATCTTGGTTTCAAACTACACATAGCTGCTGATGGTACATTTGGACTGATTTATTCATTTGTGGATAAATGGCGATGAAGGTAATATTTGTATTAGTACTGGCCTACATCCTAAGTGATGTAGATATGTACACGAAGATTTGGGATCAAAATTTTTGTCATTTAAGCTTTAAAAGATAACGTTTCAAAAGCGTCTTGTGACTTATGAACGAAGGAATTAGAACTTCATTTGGGACTTCAATAAAGATAGAAAAGACGGTAAGCAATGATCAACCCTGATGCAGCTTGGTGTGACTGTATATCAACAGTCACACCAAGTCCCACTTCATTTGATGTTCAGGCGCTTTTCTAAAATATCTACAGACAGACAGAGATGTGTGCCTTTATCAGAGCGAGATGGGTTACATGAATGATTTGTCATTTTACACATCCAGCAGCCACAGAACATCATTAGCTTCTTTGGGGGGGTTATGTTTGTGTCCACCTAATGAATGCACGTCCAATATTCATCCTCCTTTTATATCAGTTTTGCTCTCCTCCATCTCTGGAGGAAAAACATCTGACTCTATCGCAGTTACAGTTAGATACAACCCTATGTTTACCAACTAGCTGCTAACTTTGTCTCTCTGCTGTTTGGGGCTGAGCAGCATACTTGGTTTATTATATGTTTTCTCTAAAAATCAGCTACTGACTGCTGAAAACAATGAGAGAACTTAAACAATTGGCTGTTGAGCTTAGAGGGCTGTACAGCAGATTGATAATTTTGTGTAGGTTCATCATTAATGACTCCCTTTTTACATAACACACAGAGTTTTGATTCTTTCATTTGTGCAGTTTTAAATATAAGTCATGCCAGGGTAATGTAAGAGGACTATTTATATAAAACCTCCAATAAATCCTTCTTCATCCTGACTGTAGGAGCAGCAGCTTACTGTTTTAACATTCCCATTAACATTTTACTGGTAGATCTTCCATTTCACTAGATAATTTTCATGCCCAGTGATGTTCCAACTTCTCTTTATATACACTTTTGTGAGAGGTGAAAGAAGCACAGCTTCCCAGCCTCTTCCTGGCTGTTTTGCTGACCCTTCACCTCTGACCCCGGCGCAGAGACTCGCTCATCACTGAACCAATCGATTTTACTCAAATGTTTGAAGTGATTCTGCTCAATCTGTCTTACTCAGATCCATGTTCATAGCTGGAAAGCAACCCACAAAGCAACAACTCAGAGAATTTAGGAAGTTTTCTTTTTTATTCATTATGAAATTGTATTTATTAAATTCATCATTTTCTGAAAGGTTTAAAGTCTGGAATTCTCTAAATGAAATGCCACAAAAAGTGTCCCTTAAGTGATTTTAAGCTGATCTTGCTAAGTGTTGCTTTATCTTTATTTGTGGATGTGTAGAATACAGATCATTTCCATCATCACATCAGTTTAGCTTGTAGTTTAGAAATGGCATGGAATGTTGTGCATCTCTGGCTTCATCAGTCAAACAGTATCTAAAGGCCAAGAATGTGTCTGCATGTGTCTCCTGAGACCCAGAGATGTCAGTACAACCTAACTGCCGTGGCAATCCCCATTCACCGTGGTGGGTCATCGGGAAGGGGAGAAAGTGCAGGAATGGCGCCGTCATTTTGAGGGCTAAATGCACAAGAGAAACTCTCAGCAGGACAAAACCAACTGAGAGCCCATTAAATCTGTGGGAGGGCAGAGCATGCCTGTCAAAGCAGACCTCTGTTTCAAAAATGTCCTCAGGGTGAGAAGTTTAGCGCCTGCTTACGCTGTAAAATCTATTTCAAAGTCTTTGACTGTAGCTCTTCCAGTTCCAACAGAACTTAAACATTATAATAATAATGAACTCATTTATAAGCACTTCTCAAAACCCAATTTACAGCCACACAGAAAGAATCCATACAAAAAGCAATGCATAACTTAAAGAATGTAACCATGCTGTACAACAAGCAATAAGAGCCAAACAAAAGAATGTAAATAGATGTATAAAAGCAATGAAGAATAATAACAGATGGCGAGGCTATAGGGAGGTCATTTTGATATTAAAATCACATTGGTGGTGGTTGAGATGACTCCCTCCCCACTTCACTCTGAAGCGCTTAAAGTTTATATGATAAAGCACTATATAAATGTAATTCCTTATTATAATTATTATAATTATTATTATTATTATTATTATTGTTGTTGTTGTTGTTGTTGTTATTGTTATTGTTATTAAATGTTAACAGTTTCTGCAGCTTTGAAAATATGCCAGGAAAGGTATAAACCAATCTGTACAACACGAACACACACAATGTAGTTTATTTTGACTTAGTCCCACATACACCATTCTGATGCCCCAAATACTCAATAGAAAACCAAACGTGTCCCCAACAAGTGCATTTCCTCCTGTTTGAGTTATGTTTGCTAAAAAAAAAACGACGGTACTTCCTAAAACAGGTGGCCACTGTATTGAGTTACGGAGCCTTTTTTAAAATAAAACTTCAGATGGAACCACTAGGCTTGCGTCAGATATGGAAGTCAGAGAAAGTTATGAGAGAGGGACTTACTTTGTGTGCTTTATGGGATTTGTTGACAATAAGAAAAATCTATACAATCAATAATTACATCCTGTTTCACTTATCTAAAGAAAATAAGAAATATAATAGTTTGTGAATGAAAACCACATAGTGATATAAAGATAACTTAAAATGTTTTAAAATATCCAGACAGATACATTGTATATTAGGGGGAAAAATTGTTAGTGTGTATGTTAGTTATGAGTGTTGTCTTTAATCATCTAGTGCTAAGTGAAACCAATGGTGTAGACAAATAATTAGAAGTATAAAATACAGTGCATTATGTATGCTGAACAAAATTATAATCGCAACACATTTATTTTTCCCCCCATTCATCATGAGCTGAAGTCAAAGATCTAAGACTTTCTCTGTGTACACAAAAGGCCTGTTTCTCTCAAATATTGTTCACAAATCTGTCAAAATCTGTGTGGCCAGCCTAAAGCACACCTGTGCCAGACTCAGGCTGTCTGATCAGCATCTTGATATGCCACACCTTTGAGGTGGATGGATTATCTCGGCAAAGGAGAAGTGCTCACTGACACACATTTTGACCGATTTGTGAACAATATTCAAGCCAAATAACCCTTCAGTTTAATCATTCAAATGTGCACAATATGGAGTTGAGCGAAATGTCTTTGATGCTAGGTTTTGGAATATTCTGCCTCTAGATTGTGGCAAAAGTTCAAAACATTTACATGTCATAACTGCCTGCATGTTTTTTCAGATAAAATTTGGTTTTGAGCAGTAGTCAAGATTTTAGCAATACTGCTGTCAAAACTATCAGGTCCCAGTGATTTAATATTTTGTTTTGCATCACATCTTGAAATATGTGAGAAATGTTGCTTCACTGCATCTGATGGTTTCTACACTAAGTATAACATGCTGATCATCACCACAATGGTTAAGTTTTGCTGGTTATTAGTAAAGTAGGAAAGTATGTTGTAGTCAATGAGAGTGAAAACCCTAATTGTCTTTAAATAGCAATCAATGTTTAATGTCCATCACTGTAAAAAATAATAATGATAATAATAAACATAGAATGACATAGAAACACAGATATGATGACAGCAGCATACAGATGAAGACAATACATAAATATCTCCATAAATTCATAAATACATTCATATATCCCAGCACGCAACATAGTCAGCATTTGTTCAGTGTAATGAAAGAGGGGACAGAACCTGTGCTGAAGGGAGCTCTCCTCCGTTTTATAATAACAATATAATAATAGCTTTATTTGTATAGCACTAACCTGTTGGAAGCTTTTTTGTAGACTGCAAGGTCACCTCTTAAAATCTAGGAACTTTTGTATGCACCCGGCTGATTCTCTCTACTGTCTCTTGTGAACTCTATGCACACACAGCGACTCTTGTCCTTTCAAAGTTGTTTAATCCATGAATGTCCAAACACTGTGCTTGGGTCCGGCTTAGCGCCCCTTGTGGCTATATTTGACCTTGTTTTTTTGCTTTTCCTCTCGAGGGTTTAAACACAGGTGCGCTATTAGGTCCAGTCTCTTTATAAAAAGATTTTCATTCTTCTGGAGCGCCAACAATAAGCAAATTACAATAGAGTACTAAATACTGTCCTCCATAATGAGGCTGACCTTTGAGCTTTTTAAATGTTCTGCACTTGCGGTAATTAATGGAAGTAGCATGCTCATTACTAATTGCTTCGTGCCTTGTTGCTGACAGTCCTAATAAAGTGGAGCAGGGTTTATTAATTACTGCTTACTGGGTGCTAATGATATCACATGCAGCCCTGGGAGGTCAGGTCAGACAATCTAATCACTGTTGGACAGGTAAAGGTCTACTTTTAGCAGAGTCAACTTACGCATGGGGTTTTAGGAAAAAGAAAAGTTTTCGTGTGGATTTCATGAGCTTTATCTTTGTCATTTCTCAGCACTGATTATCACTGCTGATATTCAGATGGAGCGTGGGTCCAAGCGTTTTTTGGGGCTGTAGGATTTGGAACAGCCCTTCTCTCATATGACTGAACTTGTATAGCACCTTTCTGGTCTTCTGACAGCTCAAAGCGCTTTAAACTATGTGTCACATTCAACCCATTCATGCAATGAACTACAGTGTCAGCTGTGGTTGTTTGATCTTTCCACAGAAGGCAGATTTCTTACTTTACTGATGCTGTTCATCAAATGTGAGTCACTTTACCTAATGAGTATATGTAATGTTCATGTAAGGACAGATAATGTTTATGATGCAATGGCTCAGACCCCTTAGGACTAGCAGAAGATCAGGTGACAACAGCTACTGCTGGTGATGCTAGCATGAAGCATAAACATTATTAACAGTCAGTTTAATGAAGTAGAAAGCTCTCCCATATGACAATGCACAAAGACATTTTTTTCTCTGAGCATATTGCTCCCTAAGTGACTTGACACTGCCTGTTCATTGTTTTCAAGTGGCCATGGTATCAATTTAACCTAAGTCAAGGATGCCAGCAAATAGCAGCTGATATACACAAAACAAAATAATAAACTCCACACTTTTGTTTTTGACCCCATTCATCGTGCACTGAACTCAAAGATCTAAGACTTTCTCTATGTGCACAAAAAGGCCTATTTCTCTCAAATATTGTTCACAAATCTGACAAAATCTGTGTTAGTGAGCACTTCTCCTTTGCCGAGATAATCCATCCACCTCACAGGTGTGCCTTAGGCTGGCCACAATAAAAGGCCACTCGAAAATGTGCAGTTCCATCAAACAGCACAATGCCACAGATGGCGCATATTTTGAGAGATTGCATCAACATCCTGCTTCAAGCACATGGCAGGCGGTCCTTTTTCCGAGCTGTCAGTGCAAGACTCCAGGAGGTGGACTCTGTATTTTACATGATACTACATGCACTGTGCAATGTTAGGGGTGGATACGTGTATGTATATATGTATATAAATAACTGTTTATAACCTTTTATTTTATAAGTTACCATGTTTTAATGTAGGCCAACACTTAATATGTTATATGTGTAGCACCAAGGAACTATACTGTTATGGCCTGGTGCTGTATGATGACTAGTAAACAACCTCGTACCTTGTATTCAGAAATTAATCAGTGGAATCTTAAAAAGACTCTATTTTGATGTTTTACAATCTCATTTGGAGACTTAAGCTGATCCCTGGTCCCACTAAACCAAAATTATTCCCCACGGATGCTTCAACCAACTGCAACAAAACAGAAAATACCACATTACAACAAATTTATTCTGTTCAGATTTCTAAGATTGCATTTCAAAACCATCAGCCACTGCAGCAGGGAGAAGCTAACTCTAAATTGCTACAAAGAAGCATATGTTAACTTGAAATTTCTAAATCTCAAATATGCTGCTCTTATGCTAGATGTAAATAGCCTATGATCTGGAGGCTATAGAAGAATACTTGCATTTAAATTACTTTATCATCAGGCCACAAAAACGCTATTTATTTGAACTTTTGTTGAACATAAAATGACACAAAATAACTTAAATAAACTAAAGTATTACTAAATTACTGCTATCATATAGCAATTGGAGTTTACTTGTAACTCTGGCGAGAGGAATAGCTCTGCTCTAATACTGACTACTTCCCAGCCTTTTCTCCAGATGTAGCAGTCTAGTTTGTTTCTTCTTCTTCTTCTTCTTCTTCTTCTTCTTCTTCTTCTTCTTCTTCTAGTATTGCCTAGTAATAAATTCTATGTGGCTCTGATAACAGCAAGGCCCATATTTACCAACAAGTGATGGTGCAATTTCCCACCTTTTGAAAGTAAATATGTACTCTCCCACACTTCACTATCACAGAGTGAGATAAAGAGGGGTAAAGAGAGACAGATAATGACTTGGAGAAAGAGAGGCCAGATTTGGGGTGTAAACAGTGGTTGAATACGCTGACAGTGTGAGCACAGCTGATAGCGTTTAAGTCACACTGTCTCGCTTCGTAGATGCTGCATTGTTCTCTGCTGCCTCTGGCTGTGTTTGACAGCATAATTAGAGCTTATTTGACTTGAAAACACCCACGTGCTACACATTCCCATCTGCTTGCTTCTTACTTCCTCCCTTATTCCCAAGCTGGAAGAGATGTGGTTGGTTTTGATGTGATTTTATTTCCATGATGGCATAAATCAGTAGTCCTACAAGTTTGTATTCTGTATAAATACAGTTATAGTGACGTTTTAGCATATAGCCAATTAAGGAAAACCTATAGTAAGTGATTTTAATTCAATGCACATTTTGGTAAATTCAACTAATATTCTGAATTAAGCTCTCTATTTTGTGTGTGCTCTGAAAAAAGTAATCTGGTTTTCCCACACAGCCTTGGCTCTGTAAATGGAAAACAAAGAGAGTAGTGTGGACCACACAACATTGTTCCAGCCAATTAGGACCAGTTAGTGTACAGTTAGTAAGTACTGGGGAAGGGGGCAGTGGGAGAGAGAGTTCTATACACTGGCACATTGGGACGTGCTGGACTCCAGGCACTGTGAAGAAGGAGAGATGGCCGAGAAACAACCAAAGAGGAAAATGTCTGAAGAGTATTTAAACAGAGAAGAAAGTCATTTCTAAGGGCGAAGGTGCATAAACTCTGGAGAAACCTCTGAGATTTAAAATTTGGGGGGTGGAGCTTCTGAGGGAGCACTGAAGGAAGGGTGTATTTGTTAGGCAGTTGAGTTCAAACGTCAACAGTATCACTTACTCTGCCTTTAAGGAAAGCTTTTGAATGTGCAGTTAAGTTTAGGAAATAATGATCCTCCAGCCCATCCATCGTCAACCACTTATCCTGTGTACAGGGTTGTGGGGGGGCTGGAGCCTATCCCAGCTGACATTGGGCGAAAGGCGGGGTACACCCTGGACAGGTCCCAGTCCATCGCAGGGCCACACATAGACAGACAACCAATCACACTCACATTCACACCTAAGGCCAATTTAGAGACACCATTTAACCTAGGCTGCATGTCTTTAGATGGTGGGAGGAAGCTGGAGCACCTGGAGAGAACCCATGCGGACATGGGGAGAACATGCAAACTCCACACAGAAAGGCCGGGGCAACTGGGGTTTGAACCCACAACCTTCTCGCTGTGCCGCCCATCCTCCAGCCCACATATTCAAATTACAAATCTGGTTTGTCTGGAATAAACAGAAGTGGGTGGTTAGCATGACAAGTGATCTATGGGACTGCTATGGGTCAACACTTTTCTTGATTGATTGCCTCAACTTCCTGTTAGTGTTTTCTACAATTTACACTTTGTTATTTAATGTGCCTAAAAAAATGTAAATGTAATGAAAAAAAAAAAAAAATGATAAAAAGTTGAACAAGCTTTCACTGCATCCATAATGATTCATATGACTGACTCTATATGAATATCCATAAGAATGACTGAGTGTGCCGGGAAAGTTTTGTAAAAGTTTGTCAAATAGTGTTTTCTCATATGACGCTTTCATTGTCAGGAGGGCATCGTTTATCAGGGCATTCAAAGACCATTACAAGCTACATAAATAATTCATTTGACCATTTCCTGATCATCCACCACCGTGCTCAAGGTTTGGATGGGTTTAGGCACCTAAAACGGCTTGGTTTACAGAAAGATCACAGTCATGGTTAAGAGAAACAATGTTGAATGGTGTTAAACAGGAAAAAGAACAGTGGTCTCTTATGTCCTATAGTTACACACTTTGTTGACCCCATCCTGGTCCTGCAAAAATATGTTTTAGGACAAACAAAATGAATTTGCAAAAACAAATTTGTCTTGGGGACGGACTGACCAGAACACTAGAACATCCACCTTACTTACACAAAACATTATTCACTGATAGTCGTTATTTGTAAGCTACAAGAGGGAATAGGGCACTTGTCAGGCAGATGCAGGGCTGGTCTGGGACAAAAAATCAGACTTGGCATTTCAAAATCACTCAAACACCCTTCACCAATACACCATCCTTCCGTATAATGTGCACCTACTGTACAATTACCCCAAACCAGCTGAGGGGTATGTGCTGTGGATAAGTGTACCAGTGCAAGTGAATCAGTGCACTCATTTGCACTCATTTACTGACTGCATGGTGATCAGAGGTGGCCATGGAGAACACATACTGAAGTACAAGTAGCCTACAAGTCATTTTCAGCATGGGATTAGCCAACACGATGCTGACAAAATAACCTCAGCCATTAGGGCAGTTAGCCAAAGTTAAGACAGCATTAGGAAACTATGCTAGCGACACAAACAATCTCAAATACCTTATGCAGCGCTGTATGATAGCGAGTGATCAGCGGCAGGTGACAGTCTCACTTTATGATAGCGTTATGATTATGTCATTGACCTTAATTGAAGTAATCATCATCATTGTCACTACGGCATGGCACACACCCGACCCAAGGGCGCCACTTTGTACTGAAAAGTGGTGGGGACATTTAAGGGCTCAGATCAGGGTTGTGACGAAACCATGAGATGTGACTTTGCACAAGACCATGGTCATGAGAACAGTTTTTAAGTTACTTTTTTTGGACAAGCAGATGTTTCTTCTATATTTTTGAATTGCAGGTTTTCTTAGTGTGCAAATAAACCCTTCTTAGAGCATTCATTTGTTAATTAACATTCACTCTCCTCCTGCTCTCTCTGTCCCTCGGCACTGTCACGGTGAATCTGCCCGGTTGCTACGCTGTCACACGCCTCCTCCTCTGCCTGGCAGGGGCCCCAGCTCTCCTTTACTCCTTCAAGTGCCTGTGCCTGCACTACGTCGGGTTCTGCAGCTGATGTTGAAGCTACTGCAGCCCAGGTAGCACCAGTTGTTTCCGCGCATTTGCGGGCCTCCGTCTGAAGGCCCGCAATGCAAGAAACAGAGGCCTATAGAGTCTATTGTCAGTAAAGAAAATTACCCAATGGGCCGCTCAATGCTCAATGGGCCGGTCGTTGGCCCATTTTATTAAACAGTTAAATAAATAAATAATTTACATTACACCGGCTCCATGGTGCGTCGGCCCACCAGGCATTTGCCTGGTATGCCAGATTACCAGTCCACCCCTGGAGAGATGAAAACTGTGATGAGTTTGACCAAACCATTGTAGTGAATACAGTCATTTTCTGGTCTCAAAAGCACAATCATAAAAAAACTCTTTGATTTACATTGGCTGCAAAGAGAATGTGTCTGTCCTGTGTGAGTTTTCCACCACCACGCTGTTGGGAGTTTCATAATCACAACGACAAACATGGCCTCAGAGGTCAGCAAATTGGATGACGTGGCTTAAATCAACTCTTAAGAGCCAGGCAAATGAGACTAGTCTCTCCTTGTCCATATGAATTTATTTTTCAAGGTCAAGTTCTTTTATTGTCATGTAATAATTACAGGGAAGCAGTCAGTGGCAATGCAATAAGTTAATATATAGAAATATAATATACAATAAATAAGATATATAACAACACAAAAAAACATAATACTCTAGAAGCCAAGGAGCACAGCAATGATAAAATAAATAAAGTGAACGGTAAACAGGTTGTGGACAGATACAAACAGCATTTTAGGCAGGTTTTAGGTAACCATCACCTTAATAACAACCCCACAGGGGTTAACTAGCTGGAATTTCTTGCTAGTCAGTCAGTACTGAAGAAGCCTCTTGGATGGCAAAACGTGTTTGAGTATCTTTAACCAAGTCCAGTTGCCCTTGATTTTAAATCACCTTGGATCTATGATCTGATTACAGATAGATGCATTTCTCAGAGCATTTCTGCACAACACATTCCCTCATAGAAGTTTATATAATATCATTTGGTCTTATGGAGATGGTGGTGGAAAGCATTGTGTTACATGTTGGTCCAAAATCTTCCATAGGTGTGAAACTGTGGTGACATGTCTGTTTTCCTTTGAATTTGTCCCTGATCTGTATATACAGTGTGTGAATGCTATTAATCGACTTCAGTTCAGCATTCAACATTGGCACCTCACAGGGCTGACTCCCATCCTCTACTCCCTCTTCACCCATGACTGCACTCCTGTACATGGTGACAACACCGTGGGCCGTCAACAACGGCCTACAGGGAGGAGATCAAGCACATGGTAGCACGGTGTGCCAACTACATCCTGGCCTTCTACACCAAGAAGACCAAAGAGCTCATTGCAGACATCGTCAGGAACACCTCTCACCCTGTCTGTTTGCCCTCCTCCCCTCAAGGAAACGCTACATGAATCTCTATTCCAGGAACAGCGGGTTCAGGAACAACTTCTTCCCCTCAGCTGTCACCTTGCTGAACTCTGCACATGTTCATACTGTACATGTCTTTGCATATTCATTGCACACTATTCATACAGTTAATACTGTTCATACTGTACATATCTTAGCTTACTGTTTATTTTATTTATTACCTTCATACATATATTAATTACTCTCCAATTTATTGCTTTTTGCACTTCATTTCATTGCTCCACTACATATACTCTGTGCATAACAATAAAACTGAATCTAAACTATTTGGGATTGTTCATAATGGAGCCATACTTGTTGATCCCTAGTTGATCAGCGTATTTGAGTATTTAAGGTTTGTCTGGAAACAGTGCTCTGATGTGGCAGAGTGCCAACATGCCAAAGGAACCATCTGGCATCTTTCAGAGAAAGAGTTCACCTAATCATCCAAAATCCCCCTCTTCCACTTTTTCTCCATCATGTTCAATGCTCTAAATGTCAATATCAAGGACACACACACACAAACACACACGCAAACACCACCCCACCACATGCAAATAGACATCAATGGCAAAGCTATGCAATATCTAGATAGATAGATAGATAGATAGATAAATACATAGATAGATATTAAGACATTTATTAATCAGCTTAGCATTCTCTTGCTTTGTCTCTCACCCCACTTGTAGTGTAGGATTTATATGATTTTGTCAGGGCACTCATCCAGATGGACCCACATTCAGACACCCACCCGCCCCATCCAACACCACACCTGACCTCTGACCTCCTGCGGTGTTGCCTTGGAAACCTGTTCCGTGGAGATGAGAAGGGTGGGGATGGAGAGGTGGGGAGAACACATGAGGAGGAGCAAGGGCAGGAGGAGGTAGGGGGAGGTATCTGTGTTTGGTATTCCAGGCCAATCCCATGGCTGGTTAAGCTCCATGAATAGAGAGTGACCGTCTCAACCCACCCTCCCCCATCCCCCCATCCCTCACTGTCTCTTCTCTGTCTTTTCTTGGGTACACCACTTATCTCATACTCCTCTGTCTGAGCTCTTTCGCTCTACTTTTTTCTTTCTAGTGCTAGACAGATGGTTCAGAACACAACATTTGTCTGAAGTTCGGAGAGCATCCCTTTCAACTCTAACAAATGAACTGGAGGAATAAGGAGACTTTATAATTAAGACATGTGTTTTGGGAGTACAGATGCACTTCCATCCATTCATACATGATGATACCAGCTCCTGCCACTTTTGAGACTGACCGCACTCTTATACTCTTAACAGAAAGGTTTCATACATACAATCATTGGAGCTGTTTATTACAACCCTGGTCTTGTTTTTGTTGTTTGGCCATTACTATTGGTTATAATAACCTTGCACTCCTTAAAGTTAAATGCCAACAAGGCAGAAAACATGAGCAGTCAGATAATGTTGTGAACAAGCAAACAGTTTATCCAGATATTCTAAATCAGTGGTTTCCATCCAGGGATATGTAGTTTTCAAGGTATGCATGGAAAGAGGTCAACTAATTCTAGTTCAGTTCAGAAGGTTTGTACTTAATCTGAATTAGTCATTAGTGTGTTTTGGGCGTCACATGTCGTAAGTGTCATCACCCACTCCCTTTAAAAGCCAGGTGCGCGTGTACCTTGACGCATTGCTATTATAAAGGTTGATGAATGAATTATAAAAACATAACTGACTGTTTGAATGAAGCCTAATGTTCCTCTGCAGCTCTGTGGTTTATCAGTGAAGTGTGTGAACTCCACTGCAGATTGAATTCTGCCAACAGACAGACGCTATGTCCTCTATGAAACGGCTAGATCCTCAGTGCGCTGCATTATTATAAATTATGTTGAACCAGTCATGGGTCACATCTCTCTCTGTTCCAGTGGTTTCTTTATTTTGTGTTTGAGTGATGTATAAGTGTTTTCTTTAATGATTTACTTTCATGATGAGAGAGGCTGTAGTAAGTCATTTTAAATATTTCCATGTGCGTAAAGTTACAGCAAATATCGTGGGGCATTTAATCAGCGAAACAAAAAAACTGTAGATATAAATGACAGATGACAGGACAGAGGAAACTCTCCAGAGGAAACAGAATTCAACTTTTAGCTTCTGAGATACTCTGATGGAGCTCAGGATTTATTAGGAGAATGGTGCTTTACTGCAATCAGCTTCAGTGTATGAACCTGGACTGTGTGTGTGACCTTTTGACCTTGTAAAGAAGAACACAGAACATGAATTAACATTAGAACGATAGATAGAGAGATTGTAATAATCAATGACACTGTGTGCTTGTGTGCCTTATTAATTTAATAATTTTAAGACCACGCAGTTGTGCACAGGTGCAAGTGCATCAACAAGTGCTTGGCGTGAAAATGAAAACTGCATTGGAAACTAGCAATGAGACCTGAGCTGAGCTTTGCACCGCTTTGCACCAGGTGCAAGATAGGGTCCTTAATGTTTACCAATTTCACCATTGTTGTTTAGCATGTTGGCATGCTAACACTTGCTTATTACAGCTGAGGATGATGGGAATGTGATGAGAGTTGCATGTATTTGATCCAAAATCAAAGTATTAAACAAAGTGAATGTTTGACATGATAATTGCACTACAAGAAAAGTGAAGGGATCACCTAATTTATTATAATGCATCCATGAATGTGTGTACCAAATTTCATGGCATCTCATCACGTTTATGTTATTTATTGACAGACAAAACAAGAAGAGCAAGCCTTGCACTTGCTGGGCTCGGGACAGTGGTACCCCAAGTTTGGGGAATGCTGAAGTCAAAGTGACCAGACCTGAAGTGGGTGACGATGAGGGAGAGGAAACGCCCAAAAGTCGCCCAAATGATGGACGAGGAATGGAATCTTGTGGTTATTTAGCAGGATCCAGCAAAGGGCTTCTGACAGGATGTCAAAGAGTTTGTGGCTGTTTTTGCTTCGAGAGATTAGCCTAACTGTGAAGTAATATGCCCCTCGCCAGCGATAGGGAGGACTCTGAAAGTGCTGATGATGTCTGCTTTCGAGAGGCATGACCCTTTGCCGGCGAGTAATTAGGGTGATGGTGTGGTTGATGCTGTTGTGAAGTGAGAAGTCTTTGCTCAGGATCAAGCTATTAATACTTGGAATTGTACTACGGTGGGGTGCTGAAAGCTCGATGATGAGACAAGTTTTTCCTAGTTGGGATGCCAAGAAGGCTGATGTGGAAGTTAGGAAATGGAGGATGGATGAAAGGTCCGATCATGAAGCCTTCTATGACTTCCTTATAAATCAGATGATTGACAGACTCGGGCTTATTGATGATGGAGAGAAGATGTTTGGATGAGAGATGGATGGTTGTGTGGACATTCTGGGGTGAAAACCTTCTGTAAGTCCCTTGAGGAGGAACTGAACAAAAGTGGGATCAGGATGGTTTAGAAGTGCTGCTGCCGCCCTGACGATCGCATTGCTCTGGGCAGCCGTGGTATTTTGGTGCGCTCTGTGTGTTTTGTTTATGTTTGTTAACTTCGCATTCTGCTGTGATACCCGCAGCCCTTTCACCAGAGAAGAGCTCGGATTTAATTCTGACTTTTCTCGTGTCATCAGTGGAATTATTGGACATTCTGGTCAAGACTTAACTTTCTGTTGTTCATGTGGTGAGACGGCAGAGGAGGGGGGAGGAGGTTTGGTATGCTTGGGGGGTCTATGCTGAAGAGGACACCGCACGCCACTACCGAGAATATTTTTAGAATATGCAAGATCACTGTGCAATAAATTGGATGAACTTCAGCTACTGGTGGGAAAAGGAGACTTTTATTCATCTTCTGTTCCTCACAGAGACGTGGCTACAGTGTGATACACTGTTAACTATTTTACTCTCCCTGCAAGTTTGCTAGCTACTTTCTGCTCGCTGTTTTACATCCCACAGCCGGCCTGTGAGGACAGCTGTATACCAACACGCACCAGGGTGAGGTATAACAATGACAAACCCTGGTTCACAGTTAAACTCAAGACAGCTGAGGTTGGATAAGGAAGAGTTGTTTAGGAGTGGCAACTGGGCAGGCTTAAGGAGTCAAAGTACAGGTTTAGCAAGGTGCGAGATGCTAAACAGCTGAGAGATTACAACACCAGCTCTCAAGGAATGACTCTGCTTCTGTCTGGAGAGGATTCAGACAGATCTCCAGCTACAAATGATGAACGACTCACGCCTTGCCAACGAGTTGAACTAGTTTTACTGTTGCTTTGAAAGACAATGGGACAGACCTGACACCATCCCCTGTCACACCACGGATCGGCCACAGTCCTCCATCCCATGCCCCACCTCCTTCATCCAAAGGGATGTCAACAGACTGTTCAGGAGGCAGAAACCTCGCAAAGCAGCTGGGGCGGACTCTGTCTCCCTATCGACCCTGAAGCACCACGCTGATCAGCTGTCACCAGTGTTCACGAATATTTTTAACACCTCACTGGAGACATGCCATGTGAAAGCCTGCTTCAAAGCCTCCGCCATCATCCCTGTCCCCAAAAAACGAAGGACCTCAGGACTAAATGACCCCAGTCACCAGTCCGTTAAGCTCCTGAAGTTTGCGGATAATACCGCCCTCATTGGACTCATCTCTGGGGTGGATGAGTCTGCCTACAGGTGAGAGACTGTGCAGCCAAAACAGCCTGGAGCTCAATGCTCTGAAGACAGTGGAGATGACTGTAGATTTTAGTAAGAGCCCAGCTGCACCTTCCTTCATCCTGGATGATTCTGCAGTCGCCACTGTGGCCCCTTCTACTTCTGGCTATGGAGCTGTGGAGTTGGATTTCTCTCAAATTCAAATTAGCTTTATTGGCATGAATGTATAACAACAATATTGCCAAAGCATCAGACATCTCTCTCTTTCTCTCTCTCTCTCTCACCCCTAAACGTCAGCATGGTTCTGCTCGAGGTTTCTGCCTTTTTTCCTTGCCTGTGTTGCCTAGTGCTGCTCTTGGTGGGAATTGTTGGGCTTCTGTAAATAACATCACAGAGTACAGTCTAGACCTGCACTTTTATGAAAAGCACTCTAAAATAACTGTTGTTGTGATTTGGCGCTATATAAATAAAATTTAATTGAACTGAATTGAATTCCTGGGCACCGTCATCTCCAAGGACCTCAAGTGGGAGCTGAACATCACCTCACTCACCAAGAAGGTGGTGCACTTCTACACCACCATCATTAAGTCCATCCTCAATTCCTCCATTATCATCTGGCTTCGCTGCTGTGTACCAGAGAGACAAGGGCAGGCTGCAGCGTATAATTTGGTCTGCAGAGAAGGTGATTGGTTTTCACATTAATTCCAGCTCTTCAGGACCTGCACACCTCCAGAACTCTGAGGTGTGCTGGAAAGATTGTGGCTGACCTCTCCCATCCTGGATACAAACTGTTTTTAACTCTTCCCTCCGGCAGGAGGTCTATCAGGGCCAAAACCCAAAGACCCAGGTCCCCACTGTCACTGACTCTCATGCCCCCCTCCCCAAGCACACACACTCCTGACCCCACACTTTATAACAACACTCAACATTGCTTTACGCTCTGGTTGTGAATTTTTGCACATACTTGTCAGCATTGTATAGTATTATGATATTTTTTATATACTTTTATTATATATACTATAAGTACGCCTGAAATAACTTGACCATTACTGATAAGAATGATGGCTAAAACTACAAAAACAAGACCCAAGTTGTACTGAAATGCCCATTTTGGTTAAACAAAGCGATTAAACAAATGTTCTCTGTGCCACTAATCCAAATTAGGAGTATTAAAACATTAAGAGAACCACAATGGTTCATTTCATGTTATTTTCCAGTGTTGTGTGATATGCCACTCCACTGACCAAGGCACCCTTGAAAAACCCTTCTTCTTCTGTGTATAAACTATGTAGAAGAATGATGGCTTTCAGATGTGTGGGTGAGCCAAAACTCCCTGAGACTAATTTATTTATATAGTTTACTCAAAAATCTCATGGAGACCAGAACTACAGTGAAGTATTAAAGGCCAGTAATCACTTATATATAGTAATGGGGATTTAATGTACACCCCACTTCACAGCCCCTACACCTAACACACACACACCTTCAAATTAATAATACTTACTTACATGTGGTGTCTTCATAGCTGCAGAATGAGATTAAATGAAGAGTTTTGTTAACTCAACTGTGAAGTTTAGATGAAAAAAGACAATAGAAAATTACCCTTATTAAATGCACCCATAAACAGCCCACATATAGGATTTCAAGCCAAAACACTCCTCAGATAGACCTTCTATTTATCCCATGCTGTGCACACATGCACACATGGAGGCTAACAGTAACAGAGACGTGTTGACAGCAGCCTCCTTGGTAAATATTGAATTTAGCCAAGCAGGCTCAGTCTAATCTCCCGGCATGCACTGGGCTGATGCTCACTTATCCAGATGGATAGTTTGCTGGGAGTTATTTGGTAAACAGCTCTCATATGTTCTGCTATGTTGCAATCCAGACAAATACCTGAATAACTCAGCCAACAAGTGGAGCCAACAACTTCCTCTTTCTCAAGTCCTGTGAAAAAATAACAGTTTATTTGTAATAATACAGGAGAGTTATACAGCACGAGTATTTTCAGTTATTGCAATGGAACTTTTGCAGCATTTTTAGGCTTGAAAGGAACACATCAGACTAAGATGATGACTGTCTGGGTGCTCATCATATCCTGGCAGGTGAAGCATCAGTATCACTACACCAACATACAGTAATGTACAGAACAAACACCTGGAGGCAGAAGTAGCAGCTTAGATATGAGGCTGCATTGGACTGGTACATTCTCTCAATTACCAAGAACCATGTAGATTAATATTATTTCTAGATGCATTTGACAAAGGACGGCTCATGATTTTCAAATTTTTGATTCACACTAAAATGACGTTTGTGCAATCACCTTTCAGTAAACTGGAAAAAACAGAAAGTCTTTTATTTCTACAATTTCTTTAAGTAATTGAAGAAAGATATGTTTAGTGGGTGAGTAACAAAAGGAAGAAGGAAGAGAAACAACATTATGGACAAAGTAAAACAGTAATTGTGGTTAAGGTTTACTCACATCGTCGTCACAACATTGCTTGCTCATAGTTAAGAGAAAAGCAGATTTGTGCAGCAGCAGAAGCATTATGTACTGCCTCACAGACATTCCTGCCAAGGTTGAAATTTCCATTGCTAATATGAACTTTGCGTAAGTCCTTATAATGGTAGCGCCGATTCAGCCCGGTTATTGTTTTTCCACTAAAGTAAAGCAAAGCTGAGAAAATTCCTGGGTAAATATAAACTTTGCTTAAGTACTTATATGGCTGTTTTCTCTCTCCCATATGGCAGCCAAAGGCACAAAGCCTCGGGGAGAATAGCAAGCAGCTCAGCTAAGCCCCCGTCCCCATCCACTAGACAAAGAGACAGCTCTTCAAAGCAGCACTGGGCCTTTAAACAGTTAACAGCAGTGAGCGCTTTTAAACATGACAGTGTTTGAGAATACTTTACACCACTAAACCCTTGAAGATCTCTCACACTCCTGCTCACTGCCGTCAAAAGAGAAATTTGACAAGATGAACTCATGACTATATCCTGAGCTTAGTTTCATTTTCCTCCTCTTTACCTACTAATTGCTTTTGCTGACTCTCTGTTTTTGTTTGTCAAATTAGTTGTCTTGTCTCTAATTTGTTGACTTACATACTTCTTCTATTATATTCCTCACCATGACTTTTTTGCTCCCCTGTGACTGAAATGCCACATGCTACATATACCATCCACATTAATATGTGCATAAAATAATTGCAATTTAGTACATTTTTATGCAATTTCTATACTATATAATGAACTCTTCCTAAACAGCATTATTTTTAAAGACACTGTGGGTACATACAGTACCTCCTCTTACCGCTATAATGCTACAGAGACAATTGATATGCTAAAGCATCCAGAATTCTATGTGGTTTGTGTTTTTGGTTCAGTAGATCCATTGTATTTATCTTTCAGGCATTGTATGTTAAAATTTCCATTAAAATTTCAAAATGTTCAGTATTGCGCACTAATCAACTTTATAAGTGTGTTATCATTATATGTGCACTTAATGAGTTATATAATGCATTAAAGCCTAAGGAGGCCCATTCACTTCAACTGTATTGTATATTCAGCACTAACTCCTTTCAAATTCTAAATGCACTTTATTGCACACTGGCCAACTGGACATAAGCTCATTATGATAACATGTAAAGTTAATGAGCTACAAAATGCATTGAAGTCTTGGGAGGCCCCTTCACTCCCTTTGTATTAATAGCTCTGTACCTGTACACTGAGCAAACTCCATTACATTTTTTAATACTCAGTGACACACGTGAACCACTTTAAATAAGCTCACTGTGGCTACATGTTAATTGTATGACTTATAGATTGCATTAACTCTATTGAGGCACAGTTACTTCAATTACATTTATAACTCAGCACCTGTATATAGAACGTACTGCATTAACATTTTAAAATGCTCAGTATTACATGTCAAATGTAACTTAGTGAACTATGATTAAATGTCCACTTTATGACTTTATGAGACATATATTGCATTAAAGTCTAAGGAGCCCCATTTAATTTTAACATTGTGACAGTAACGGTATTTGGAATGTTGATTGCACAGAAGACATGAAATATCTGATCTGTGTATGCACAGTGGAAAAACAGACTCAGTCAGGCATCAGACATCGCTGTTAATGTTTAAGGATAATTGCTGTGAGCTGGAAGGAGATTTAAGAGTCTGGGCCCTGCTGCTGCATGACTTTATGACGGGAGTGTGAAGTGTTATCATTAGTAATGTGATTAACACCTTCTCCACTGGGGCAGTAGGGGATGGCGCTTTGTGTGAGCGTGTGTGTGTGTGTGTGTGTGTGTGTGTGTGTGTGTGTGTGTGTATGTGTGTGTGCGTTTTGTGTGTAAGACAGAAAAGAGACAATTATGTGCTGGGTTTGGGGGCTGTATCTTTTGTTATTCTCACTCAAGCCTGTTATATCTAAGAATGATGGTGTGCTGCATTTGTTGCTGTGGGGGTACCTCTTCCACATCGCTATAATTACCTTGCTAATATATTAGCGACCAGCATTGATTACCTGACTAATCCGATCACAGAGCCTGCAATTGATCCTTCTGCAAACAGTCAGACAATAAGCACTTTGAGCAAAGAGACGCTCAATAGCACATCCACAATTGGATCTCTCACAGCTTAATTGGCTAAAATAAGCCAAACATTTTGGTTTCCCTCTCAACGGTCAAATCAATGAAGGGAATGAGGCCTGAATTCAGATGACTTTCTTTACGAGCTCAGCTGAGTTGTTTTTGCCCCTCTCCACCTTCAAAACGTCTCCCTTGTGTCTTTTCTTATATTTTTCTTATACATTTTTCAAACATTAGTTTTTGGTCATTTCTGCTTCACGGTGAAGAAAGAAAGCAAGGGTAAGGGTCTCACAAGATGTCGTGCTTCTGAAACACAGATAATGTTTTGTCTTTATGGATTGCCATCCTCCATGTACGTGTTTGCTACTCATTAGAGTAAGTAAAAGTCAGCCTTAGAAAAGCAAAGAAACTTTGGCTGGAGTATTACATCAACAAATTATTTTCTGTATAAAAGGGGAGCTCCAAAAACTTTCCTCATCATACTGGTATACTGTTTATTTGAAAACAGTTGTATAAAGCCTTTTGTGTCTCCAGAGTGAGCTGGTAGAAGTCTGATAAATGTTCTGCAGTGATGTTTCTTAAGCCAGCATCGGTTGGGGCTGCAGACCGCGAGTTAGAAAGAAGCGAGCTTACCAGACCTCTGTCAAAGTCTCCAACTGAACTCAGGGTCAATTTGCATTGTGGTTAATGCAGGTACCAGGTTTTGACAATGAAGAAGAATGAGTAGAATAAAAAACATAATATCTCTCATTCTGCTGCAGTGATTCCTTTTTTTAAACATTGTGAGTGCAACACAGGACTGCAGTAGTGATTGGGTAATTTCAAAACACTAACCTGAAAACCACATAGGAACATTTATCAAACTGTAGCTTTTTCAGATTACACCTCTCATAGCCAACGTGCATGCCTCTGTCTGTGTGTCTGCTTCCCTCTCAGGGCCCATCTAAAGGCCAGCTGGTGGCTGACAGCAGCTGAGGACCATAAATCAGACGAGGAGGCAGAATTCCTTACGCCGCGTTGGCATTCACTTTGTCAGCCATGAAATAAAGATGTAGCGGAGCAGGAGGTCAAAGCGCACGGAATCCACCACCCCAAAGCAACAACAACCTAACATCCACCCTTCTAAAATCTTTATCCTTCCTCAGTGACTTTCTCTCCACAGGTAGCTGCTCTCATCACCTCTTTATTTGTGTGGTCTTGTCCGGCCATAATTTATGATTGGCTTTGACTGTTACGGGTTTGTGACTGTGAAAAGAGATATCTCTGGAAGCCCGGGGAATGTGTTTGTGAAGAATTGTTTGTAGGCACATTACCTCAAGGTCACATCTTTTTCTTATACATTTTAAGCTCTCAAGATAACAAATTAGGATTTGGTGATGCTCATATTTATAGTGTTAAAGCTGTAATTATCTTGTTGTGTCAAGATGTTAACCCTTCATCTCAACGTCACATATTCATTATGTCTTTCTTTCAAGAAAACAAATTCTCTTTTCTTCTCCTCCATCATTGTTTGTCTTTTATCTTGTGTGGAGGAAAGACTCCATAACGAAATGCACTTCAACAATTCATGAAGTACACAAATCAGTACAGTACTTATAATGACAGGGTTACAAATAAATGCAAATCTTTGGACAAATTTAATAGAAACTAAATGAGCACCATCTGTAGAAAACTAATCAATATTTCCACGTGTTTAGTGTCATGTGACATGTTGCACTCCTCTCTGGACTGCCATTATCTCTATTAATGGCAAGAACTCTAGTCTTAAATGAAATCCTGTCCAACAAAGTCTGACACTTTTTGCAGTAATGACAATGCGATCTAACGACAACGACATCAATCTGTCTGTATACTACCTTGATAAACTGTGCCAGACTACTTTGAAGTTTGGTGGAGATAGCCATGGTCCCCAGGGGCCGATCCTCTGAGGAAATTTGCTAATGATTTTGACCCTTGCTGTAGTGTCATGATTCTGTCAGAACCTTCCCTTAAACATTTCTTCCTCTAAAGAAAATGACAGAAACCGGACATGAACTACGTAATATTAAGGTCCGGTTGCCTGTATCTGGACTGGTACAGAATCGCTCATGTATGTCGTTTTGGGAGGCATGGACAAACAGCCTGTTCTGTCATTTAGGTTGGACCGTTTGCTCTGGAGTCTTGTTCACAACACACCATACAACTAAGTAGTAGTAGACACTTAAAGGATAGACCAGAATAATTGCGTATATATGTATGTATGTATGTTTTGTGTGTATATATACAGACCTCTGTGACCTCATAGCTGGCAATTGCCATGTGTTCACCTCATCTTTGGGTCTAGTGTGGATCTTTAGTCACCCATACACACATACCAACATACACACATGTACTGTATACACACACACACTGACACACACATACTTACTCACATAAATACACACAGTACTCACACTACATTTGAAAGAGCTCATTGTTGCAGCACACCTGCCTGGTCTCCATCATGACTGTGGCAACATAATGGAATCCCGTGTAGGATTTTGGCTTAATCCATGTCCTGCTTGTTCCTGCATTAGTCTGCGTGTCATGGTGACATGTAGCCCTGCTTCTGCCGGGGATTGTGTTCACGCAGTATGTATGTCAACGTATATAACACATGTACAGCACACATCCACCGGCAGGAATGAACAACTGAACAAGGGAGAGGTGACAGCATTGGTCAATGTGCCAGAATGCAGAGGCCAAAGGTCTAGTTTGTGTCTGATATTTTTGTACTACAGTTGATTGTTAATGATAAGAAATATTACCAACCAATATTAAACAACTTTATAATGTTGGATTTTCGTGCCAGAAAACACAGGATTAAAATATAACAATTATCTTTCTCCAAATTGCTCTAATTAGGATGGAAAAGCTGTTGAAAACAAATAACTACAGTGCATGTCACAATAATCATAAAAATAGCAATAGTTAATGTTAATAAAAATAATAATGATGCTGATATTAATAATAATATCTTATATAAATGGGTAAACTTTAAAATTAATAACATTTTGTAAAATTATTACTATTTCTTGAAGTCAGAAGTTTTCTTTTATAGAGCCTGTTATCGTAGGAACCACCCATATGCAAATAAAAAAGCAATTATTAAAACCCCACTTTTTGTGGGAAAATAACTGAAGAGGTTACCTTACTTAAATGTTTTTTTGGCTACTCAGTTTCCCAATGAGGAATGGACCGCAAGTGAACACTTTTACATTACAAGCAGTCAAATGACCCAGTGTTATAAAAATCTAACATTGGGTCAAAACATCAACATATGACTATCGATAAGTGCAGCTTTAAGATTAAAATAAACATTTAACGTTTTGAATTTTATGAAAATTAAAATTAATTAAATTATGTAATAATGTAGTGTGAAATACTAGTCCTACTAGTGTATAATGATATCAAAATGAAATGTAATGTTTTTCTTCTTTTACATGGATGTCTGCATGTATGTGAACTTATGTGTGAAGCACAAAATGTTTCCCAAACGGTATATATTGCAATTCTTTCAATCTAAAAACTTCTTATTTTCAAGTTGGAAAAGTTCTATTAATGTTTGCTAGCAATGTTTTTTTGTATATTAATTAAATATATCTGTTTTGTCCATGTTACACAACAAAGTAATTACCTTCTTATTTCACCAAGGTTGGATGGCTTAATGAGAAGTTTCTCTTGTGTAAAAGAGTATTTGTCTTTTGTTCCCACTAAAAGTGTTTAACATCACCATGTCAATAAGCCCAATTTGAACATACTTACACATTTGTTTTAAATCTCAAACCTCTTTAACTAACACAGGGTCTCTAATTAGTTCCCATCCCTAAGTCCTTCTGTCCTCCTTCCATCCCTATTTTTCTGTTAGTGTCAGTGGTCAGGGTGGGGTGCTGGGAGCAGGGTCAGAGGTTAAAAGGATAGGTCCATGTTTGGCTAGTTGTATTGTCATGGCATTGGTCCATCTAACCTCCAATGTGCTGTGTTCATACAAGGACTCAAAGTGAAACTTTCCCTCATGCATGTGTGTGTGTGTGTGTGTGAGAGAGTTTGCATAAACACAAATGGAGCCACATAACTGTCTTAGTCACGCAAAGACATCAAAGGTACAAGTAGAAAGAATAAAAAAACCCAAACAAAAGTGAAACTGTCATCCGGCCGTTGAGCGTCTTTAATGGACTGTGGATAGTGCTCTCTGGTGAGGGGACTTGGTTCTGTCTGAGGGGTTAACTCTGGTTGTAAAACCTGAGGTGGATATTTCCCATTCAAAGATCCTTTGAAGAGGAACAAAGGGCTGAGCCTGTCGTGGAGATTATCCAGTTAAGCCATGGCTGGCCTCGCCCACCCAGGATGACTGCAGACTGTACGGAGCTGTCATATCAGTGGCAACATCCACTCCGTGCTGGCCTGCAGGCTGGGGGAATATCCACATTAAAGGTATTTACGCAGCATCCCTGTCTATGGGTTGGATCACCCTCAGATTATCCATGTTCTAGGTATCATGTCACAAGAGGTAATTTCCCTTTGTGGGAACAGGCTGAGAAAGCAACAGAAGACGAGCCAAAGACAGCAAGACACAAGTCTAAAGCTGGCAGCTCCTGGACACTGCCAATTTGGTTTCATCGTCAGCAAAAGTGTTATAAAGAACAAACTACACTGCTTCAAAAAATGAAGGAAACACCTAATCATTACAGTATAACATCATGTCAGTTCAACTTCAGGGATATCAATCTGTCCAATTAGGAAGCACAAGGGATTGTGAATCGCTGTCACTTATTTTGGTGCAAATGAAAGTGACAACAGGTGCACTGGAGAGGAAACAGCAAGTCAATCCCCCCCAAAAGGAAATGGTTATGCAGATGGTGGCTATAGACAGTTGCTCTCTCCTCATACTTCCTGACTGATTGTTCCTTAGTTTAGCATTTTGCTAGAGTCCTTGTCACTGCTGGTATCATGAGGTGGTACCTGCAGCCTATTCAGGTTGCACAGGTAGTCCAGCTCCTCCAGGATGGCACATCCATACATGCCGTCGCAAGAAGCTTTGCTGTGTCTCCCAGCACAGTCTCAGGAGCATGGAGGAGATACCAGAAGATGGGTCAATATACAAGGAGAACTGGACAGGGCTGTAGAAGTGGGCTACTGGCGGGCATGTTTCTGCCCAAACTGTCAGAAACACACTCCATGAGGGCAGCATGAGGGCCGGCATCCATCCCAGCACATTGCAGCTTGATTAGCATTCACCAGAGAACACCAGAATTGGCTGGTCAGCCATTGGGTCCCCATTCTTCCCGAGCAGGTTCACACTGAGCACAATTGACAGACGTGAGGGAGTCTGGAGACTCCGTAGTGAACATTGCGCAGCCTGCAACATCTTCCAGAATGACTGGTTTTGCAGTGGGTTAGTGATGGACTGGAGGCGTATCCTTGGAGGGTCGCACAGACATTCACAGTTCCCGTACTGCTGTTAGGTTCTGGGATGAAATCCTCAGAGCCATTGTCAGACCTTACACTGTTGCTGTGGTCCCCATACAGACATGTGGGGGCCATGCACACCACTGAGTGACGAGCTGCCATAATGAAAGTCACGCAGGTTGGATCAGCCTGTGATTCCATTTTTTAAAACTTTGAATTTCGGTGTGATTTTTAGTCCAGCTCAATCGGTGGGTGATTTTGGTCTCCACTGACAATTGATACATCATTTTGTGAGTAGTGTATTTACTCACCATGCCACCAAAACATAAAGGGTTTAACCCCTCGGGAGCATGAACTTGCTGACTAAATTTCATTTCATTCTGCTAGTTAGACACTGAGCTATTTAGTGAGCAACAGTGACATTTTTTGTGAGGTTTTGTGGTGCTACTAGCAACATCACGCTACTTTGTCATAATTAACGGGAACCCAGGGCCCACTGCACCAGCATGAGGTCATAATTCACATGGCCACTGAAACATGAACAAATGTTTTTCAAGGATTTGAACAAACAACAAATGCTGTTATTTTCTTTAGAGGAAGAAATGTTTAAGGGAAGGTTCTGACAGAATCATGACACTACAGCAAGGGTCAAAATCAAAATCAAATTTCCTCAGAGGATCGGCCCCTGGGGACCATGGCTATCCACATCAAACTTCGTAGTAGTCTGGCACCATTTGTCAAGGTGTTGTAGTGTTATACAGACAGACTGTCTAACTGTCGTTAGATCGCAGCTCCATTACTGCAAAAAGTGTCAGACTTTGTTGGACAGGATTTCATTTAAGACTAGAGTTCTTGCCATTAATAGAGATAATGGCAGTCCAGAGAGGAGTGCAATATGTGTGAGAGGATGTACAGTATGCAAGTTGGCAAGATGAGAATGTGTCCATCTTGCTGCTCGTCTCATGGAAATTTAAGATGTGTGGAAATGCCCTGAGTGGGGAATGCAGTTGATAAAATGTCTGTGACAGTTTTATTGTGATCCGGGAGCATCCTTAGCCAAGACATCAGTCAGCCCGACTCGACAGGCTCTCACAGCTGCTGTTATTTAGACGACATTTCACGACCACCGCACCGCCAGGGAGATTTGATCTGACTGGCCGGGTTACTGTACGGTGGTTTAGATGAACATAAATAACTGAGTTTAATGAGGTCTATGATTTTAATATCTTCTGGCTTTTAACTTCACATCTGTGCAGCCATACTGTGCCTGAAACAACACAGCTTGGTTTACCAGCAAAATGCAGAACAACTCAGATCTGACCATGTACTGGTCGAAGGTGCCGCAGGCGTCCGTTTCCACGACACTGTCATGCTTCTGGTAACAACTTGAGAGGCAGGCTGTGGGTCAGACTCTGCTTAAGGTCTTGTTTATATCGATCTATTTTCCTGCAACTGAGACTTGTTGTTTTCCATGACTAAATAATTTACAGAATATTCTCTTCCTCTGTCTGTTTGTCTGCATAACATTAGCTTTGTTAGGCATTAGCATTTGCTTGTTTTGTTTACTAAGTAGATGCCAGACTATTTCCCTCTAGTCATGTCTCAGCTGACCAACTCTGTCAGTACTGGAGAAAGTCATGCAGATTTAAATTGAAGTGGGGAACTTCAAAACGACATTAATGAATACACCAATTTTACACATCGAAATTGTATAACTGATACGACAAATGCAGAGGCTGGATATGAGGAGACCCATCCTGCTGATGTATTTCTCTTTGTAAAAGGTTTTGATTTTCAAATGTGTTTCTCCTGCCTTCCGGGCACCAGTTGGTTTCATGACCAGGCCCTTTTATGAGTTTATCCAAAATAAGTCGTGTTAAGAAGAGAATAGTCTGTGCATGTAAACACAGTATTGATACAATGACAGATGGCTGAGAGTCTGACAGTGCAGGAGAAATGCAATCTCAACAGGCCGAGAATAGACACTCAGTGGCACTAAATTAGTGCCTCCTTTCTCCATCTGACCATCCACACACCACATGTGTCAATCCCCTCACCCTCTGGCATCTCTTGCCCTCCGGTAACCCAAGGCTGGAAAGAAATAAGGCTCTAAGGTGAAATATCAGCTTACACTTCCCGCTCCAACAGGACAAATAAGAAAACTACATGTATCTGCCTCACCAGAATGCCAATCAATCAGAAACTGATGCTCGAACCAGAGCTTCAGTTTCGCGTGAGATAACTAAAGCAGGCTGACTGCAATTAGAAAAGTGAAAGAATAATGTGCAGCCGGTGGACGGGTGTGATCGACACAGTTGGACCAGAACTTAAATGTGTCTGGACCTGAGAGAACAAATAGCAAAGAGTGAAAGTAATGTGTGAGGACTGACCTTAAAATGTTTTATTATTTCTTTGCTGCTCTTATTATGAGGTCGCTCGAGTGAATTACGACAGCGTTCTACTAGGTGGGTTTGACTGCTTAGTGTATTTTAGGTATCCTATTTGATTGTTTAAATGTTCCATTCTCAGTATAGTAACATTTCTTGTATAATAATGGTTGACTTATAAAATCAATGGGAGTAAATGGAAGTGAGCCCTAAAGACTTTCAGAAATAATACATTCAAAAATCATTAAATACCCCTCTATCATGAGCCTAAATATTGAGAGCATGCTCAACATAATGGCTTATAGATACAGTGGAAGTGAATGGGGCTCACATGATTTAATACATCATATAAGTCATACCAACTGATGGCCTGCAACATTTGGTTTTTGGTTTTTTGAGTTAAGCATTAGTTTTGTGCCCAGACTGATAATAACACAATTGATCGGTGTGCATAATATGCCTTTTGAATTATGAAATAAGTTATTGTACTTTATACTGGTGCTAGATGCAGGTGACTCTGTTATTACCTAAACACCTGCATCTACCTGTTTAATTTTTTAAAAATGTGTTTTTAACATCGATCTGCAAGTTTTAGAGGGAGTGATGACGCTTGTTGGTCACTCTTAGATTTGTAAGTACCTTTTGATTTTCCATTGTATGCTATTTGATTTCTACTCCATTTAATTTAGTAACTGCCTACGATGATCTTAAAAACATGCCCAAGTATAAATTACTACCTAATAGCTAATGTGGGTAAAATAAGCACCACCTCAACCAACTGCAACATAATAATGCTACTTACAATGCATCAGTAACATTGATTCAATAATAAAATAAAGATCAATAAAACACAGACAGAGGCCTTCTCGAAGTCATTTTAGTTTGGTCAGGGATATCAAATAACAATTTTTTACAGCACTCATTGAGGCCTGTTGATCAGACTCTCTATTAGAAAAAGCCTCATGATGATTTGTGAAAATAAGCTATTTGCCCACATCACTGCCTTTTACACTCAGTGAGCACCCACCTCTCTGAGCGACAGTTGACAAGACATTGACAGTTACAGTAGCAGCAGCAATGTCAAGGAGCTGAGGAGAGGCAGTTATGAGTGAGAATTGTTGTTGATTGTTGAAGGGCAGACAACGCCGCGGTGGCTCATTGGGTTATTTCGTGAGTGGTAGATAACTGGGGTGTCACTGACAGAGTGATGTCTCTATCCACAGCCAAGAATTTGTCAAGTTCGTCACTCAAAAATGGAACGCGGAGTAGCAAGCAGGGCCTGCCGTTTCAATGTCAGTCTCCACACACAGCTGTGTAGTCATTTATGCCGAGCTGGCGGAGAGGGCAAAGACTAATGGAGCGTGGGAATGTGATTTTCCTGCATTTCTGTATTTACTCAAAGAGTTATTGTTGTTGAAATATTTCTCTCACACTGCATGATTGCCATGCTTGTCCAGTGTCACTGCACACACATGTATATGCATATGCGGATATGTTTGTTATTTTAAAATGCAACAGGTGTATAAGTGTACAATTGCGTGTGTGTGTGTGTGTGTGTGTGTGTGTGTGTGTGTGAGGGTCAGCCCAAATGACTCCTGGCTCCTAAACCCTCGACTGTCCCAGTAATGCAGACTGGCAGTCTACAGGCAACCCTCTGCCCCGTGTCAGGGGGCCGACTCCCCACAATGACCTTTTTAACACCTCCAGGACCCCTGCAAGCATCCGGCCAAAAGTCACTTTTTACAGCGTGCAGGACCATGATCTGAACAAGTGACGGAAGTAATGTTAGGGATGGCTATGCCCATCTGTCAGTTTGGTCTCGCATTGCTATGTATTTTAAAATGTATATAGTGTGCTGTGTATTGTTGTATGATATTTGTTCAGAGATATATAAACATAACCTTTTCTGTACCGGTGTATCTGGGTTGCTGTGAACAGAGTCACCACCACCACTCCACATGGACAGGTGGGCGTTGCTGTTAGTGGTGTGTTCTACAAACTGCAGTCAGATCTTATTGAGGTCAGAAAGGAAAGAGGAACTTTAAGCCAGTAGGCCTTTTAGATGTATAAACTAATGACTTTTTGCCATTTGCGTCATTTGTTCACACTTTTTTACAAAATTTTAGTCATGACTAAAATTGGATCATAATATAATGATTTTTTTGCAGTCTCTATTCACTAATCACTGCTAATCTGCTAAACTGAGGCTTATTACTGTTGACCATTTTCTCTTTGCTCTGCTTGCCTGCCATTCACCAGTCTTGTGCTGAGTTGTGTCCTCGCCCGTCTAATCCAAGTACTGTTTAAAAATGATATAATATTCTTTGTGTGGTTCTTCAGTGTTGATAAATGATTCGAACGTCCCTCAAAGTTCATGCACAACTCAGCACAACACCTGCTCTGTCTCTCTTCCTCTTCTACCACACACACACTGCGCCGCACAATCACAGCGAAGCTCCCTACCTGATGGGTGAGGGTTACAATTTTGGATTTATTTAAGCTTTTTTCTTTTCACATGTTTATTTACAGCATTATATGTTTATATTTATATCATAATAGGCTGTATGTATTTCTATGTACAATCATTGGACATTGTGCACCCCCATATAGCCAAAATGGGATGATGCTCGTTTCATGACGGCTCTGCAAAGATTCGACTGTGAGATTGGCAGTCGAATCAGGCTCCTTCTATCGGATCATCGAATCTTCGGCTATTCAGGGTCAGCCCTGTAATTGTGAATATAAAATTTTGCATTGAAAGCACTGCTAATGCTAATTAAAGAAAACAATGTGTTTTTAAAAGATTGCCTAACAGTGTACTGATCTACTTCCTACAATTCAACAAACCCAACACACATTAAGCAAGTGCTATATTTCCGCGTTCGTGAGAGACCGCTAGGATCCACGTGAAAAAATCCTCATCAGAGGATGTACGCGTAGGCTCTGTGCGTATATCCACATGCCTCCCATTGTTTCTTTTCCTACAACGCTACCAGGTCACCACCCGATCTACTGCGCATGTGTGGAACGAGCCCGCCAAGCTGACTCCAGAAAGTAGTCTAAACAGAAGTAGTCTGTGTCTGTGGCGTCCACAGCTGTTCCTGTACCCATCCCTTTGAAGTATATGCAGGCATTACAAAATCTGGTAAGTTTCATTTAAAATGTTAACAGCATATTATATAAGAAAGTGATTGTACTCAGAAAGCCAAGAAAAGCAGTAGAGGTAGGTTAAAAGAACATAATGTATTAACCCATCACACTGTTGTTTTCTTTGAAGTTTAACTCTCTTGAACGGCCCTAACCCCCTTTCCCTAATCTTAACCAGCTGTTTAAGTCGCCTACCCGTACCTAAACCTTGACCTATCTTTCCCTGACCTTAACCATATCATAGAAAATTTACAGAATCATCCATTATGGACCTTAACCTTTTTTCGAAATCCCAACCTGCTGCAGTGTTTGGCTGAACGAGAACCTGCCGACTCCTTGCTATGACGTTTTATGACAGAAAACATCTGTTTTACTGGCTTTTGTGGTTTCTGTCAACATGCAACATTTGCACTGTGAACTGAGAGTTGGTGGATTCACCCTCCACTGAACTGCTTTTACTTTTTGGGTGCATGAAGATCTATAAACCTCAAAAATACAATGGTCTTCAAGGTAAAAAGGAAAAATGTTTTGAGACCTTTTTCCATCCTGTGCTCGTGCAGCTGTGTCTGTGTGTGTGTGTGTGTGTGTGTGTGTGTGTGTGTGTGTGTGTGTGACATGCTCCCCGTGTTGTGTGGTTTGAGTCTTGCAGGTCATGGAGAGGCTGTGTCCAGGGAACTGCTGCAGCTCTTGTTAGCACAATGAGCAGCAGTCAGGGACAGTGTTTGTGCAGGTGGAAGCCCCTGCTGTCAGAGCACACATAAATCTGCCAGGGGAGGGAGTCCATGTGTAACCTGCGCCTCAGCCCGGACAGACATGTTTACTGCCGCAGAAAAGCGCAGCCACTGACCACAGCTTGTCTGAGCTCTGAAACAGGTTAAACTGTGTTCACTGCATGAACCTCTGATTGACCTGTTACTTTCCCCAACAAATTAACGAGTCACCAGATCATTCTGCCTCCTTCCTTTACTGCACCACTATAGTTTATTTCTAGAATTCATACCTATCATACCATCATACTCAACGACAAGCAACTGTATTATCCTGTCTATAATTATGTAGTTCAAGTGGTTAACCCAGGGCTGGCTCTGGCCTAGGTGGTGCCCCTTACCAAAAGCCACATAGGACTTTAATCTTCTATCAATCTATAGAGTCAGAATCAGAAAGAGCTTGATGCCTAGTAGCAGCATATTTTACATGTACAAGGAATTCACTGTGGTGATTAGGTGCTTGGCACAGACATAAACACAGAGTTGACATAAATAAATGTAAATGTGTAATAAACAGGTGTGCAAGTTATAAAAGCGTAAACGAACAATGTGGCAGTAATTTACATGTGCATTACTGAGCTGTGGTTTGTGCAAACATATTGCAAGGGCAGAGTATTTTTATTTATATAAATATTTAACCCCTTGATGCCGATTGTCGCAAATTTGCATCACACCTCTTCCTTTCACACTGCAAGTCAAGATAGCACATGGATTCCACCAATGCCTGCTGGTGCATATTGGATTCGTACCTAGGAACCTTTTGCAGGCCCTGGTTTCTCGTTTATGCCTGTTGTCGCTCATTTGCATTTGTTGTTGCTCATTCTACTTGCGGTTTTAAAGTTGCAGGTGATCTTGTGAAAGCCATCTCCGCCAGTGTTTGGTCATGCCAGAGGCTTAATGTGGCCACACCAATGTTTGGATTTTGATGCATGCAGTTATGGTACGGTGCAGTTACGTCACCGGTACTTGGAGTGGCCAAAAAAGGACGAATAAAGTCTTGTATTTCAGCAATGGCCATGTGAGGCTTCTGGACTGTGGGTCAGAAAGAGTGAGGTTCTCTCTTTAGAATGCAGATTATATGTAAATCATGCTCACCTCGACCCTCCGCTCAAACCCCTCCTATTTAAAATGGAAACCACTGTACCTGGAAACACTGACATGAAGAAAAATAATCTGATGCAGGTGTTACAATCTCAGAAGATCAAATGTAGGACAAGGAAGGAGTTTATTGATTGAGGGTTGCTGGTCTTGGAGCTGATGGATTTGTATCTGGCGGCAGCAGGAGAGACAGTGGGTGATGGAGGCTGGTTGTGTCTGGACGTGAGTGTTTAGTGAGCGTGGCTAGCAGGAATGAGCAGGCAAGAATGAAATGATCCGCTGTGGTGGAGACAGTGTGGGGTAGATATACTGGAGGTAGATGAGCTGACAAGAGGCAAATATGCAGGTGATCAGGGAGCCAGCAGAGTGAGGAAGGGAAACCACGACCACTAATGGGAGCACTGGAAACACAACGGAGGAGGTAACACTGGGGGACCTGTTGGGCCATGGCGTGACAGTTGACTTCTACTTGTAATGGAGTATATTTCCATTCTTGTATTGATACTTTTACTGAAGCGAAGAATCTGAATGGGTTTATTCTATCAGACTTTGTTGAGAGATGACCCTGCTTTTTTAGCTGGAGCCTGCTGTGCAGAATGCCTCCATTCAAAAGAGGGCTGCATTTTTTCCTGCAGGGCTACTGCTGTGGCCTAAAAACATTTACATTATCCAGTGACAAGATTAATATCTGGGATTTGGTTTCCAACAGAATCAAGGGCAGATGCTAAACAAACAATATTTCCATGGATCTATCCCTTGCTTTGCTAAATTTATGTTCTTTGTGCTTATTTTACATTAGTTTATTTAGTTTTAGTTGTACTTTTCTGAATGCTACTGGACAGTGGGAACATGTAACTTAGGATATGACTTACTATGGCATGAAAATGGTCACCTCGCCACTTGTCCTTCTTCCCTCAGTGATTGTGCTCTCTCAAACGTAAACCATCGAGCAAAGCAGCTGTGATCAAGGCCATGCAGACCATCTCTGCCCGGTATGTTGCTCTCCAATGTCCAGGAGCTATCAGTTTCCAACGAGATATCAGAAACGGCAAAGTCCTTGTCGGACAGCACCATCCAACCAGGCCACTGGTATATTGAGCTGATAAAACAGACGACTCCAGTAAAGAACAAGGAGGAAGCGTGTCCTTTATTGTGAATAAGGATTGGTTTGATAGCGGTAATCTGTGTTTTCAGCCTCCGCTGTATCCATTGTAAACACAAGACCTTGCCATCCCATCATCAAGTTTGCTGACGACACAGCTGTGGTAGGCCTGATCACAGATAACAATGAACAAGCGTATTTGAGGAAGGTAGAGGAACTGCCCCTCTACCTGTTGTCAGGACAACAGCTTCCTTCTAAGGAGCTGATAGTGAACTTTTAGAAGAAGCAGGGGAGGAGCAACACCCCCCTTAACATCACCAGGTGTATTTTAAAGCCCATGGTTTTAACAAGTTCCTGTTCACAAATGCTCAACTGAATACTCAAAACAATATAATGATATTATACATATGTACTTATAATGAATGTGTTGAATGGTGGCTTCTGGAAACAGGATGTGCCTGTGGGATGGCAGAAGTTTGACATTTGACTATGTGTCACTGTTGGGCTTTACTGAGAAGGAGAGGTTTAGTGAGTGTTTTCGTTACTTATCTGACACTGAGTCAAACACAAACACACAGTTGTTGTTATTGTGGAAATACATCCTGAGGCGAAGCTGAAGTGGAAAAAAATAGGTGCCAGTACTCTCCATTCCAAATCTCGTAGCAATATCCAACAGTTGTTGAGGCATTTCACTTAAACCCAAAATGTCAACCTCATGGTGGCACAAGATGAAAGGTCAGGGAAAGGCACTATGGAACATGAATGTATTTGTTGAGGTAGTGTATATTGCAGTATGTATCAAAGTGGTGGATCGACTGACCAACAGTTTCATCCCACCAGCATAGCTAAACATGTTTGCTTTCATGCTAGGGTGCACAGAATGGCCTGTAGCCTGCATAACAAACATGGGCCTGCAGTCAGAGCCCACAGCAGACAAATAGGTGAACCCTCAGCTGTATTACGAACGGCAGCACGGACCTGCTCACAATACAACAAATCCAAATACAATGTAAACATGTTTTTTTACCATTTGTTTAGATCTGGGACTACAGAGATGAATTTGGGTTTTGTTTTTTTTTTTATCAAATGTTTGTCTCAAGAGGTTTCACAGACTTGCTTGCTTGTCTGGAAAGTCAGCAGTATTTTCAGTATAACTCCTACCAATGAAGTGAGCAAGCATTTCTTTTGCTTTATTATAAAAAGCATTGAGAATGTTGTGGCCAATAAATACAATTATAAGCTTATGTGAACTATGTAGCTGACAATTCCAGCACACTTTGATAGAGAAGGTATGGATAACTGACATGTACACACTACTAATACTTGTTGCTCAGAGGTTTTACTACAAGTATCTGTTCCTGGTAAGAGTTGTATGTGTGCTGATTGTGTGCTGCTAATGTATGGTGGAGTGAAAGAAGTGGCTGCTTGGCTTGTCCCCATGAGAACCACCTGCTTCAGAGGATGTTAAAGTGTAATCCAGCCTGCCTCTCCGCAGCTTCACAAAGAAAGCAGTGTGGAGTAATCTGCAGTGCCTAATCTCTAACCTTAATCACCGGGACACCGTGGAGAAAAAAAGACCACAGTCTTTTTGAACAAGCACCGCCAAATGGTGAGTGCAATTAATCTCCAATTCAGCCGCACAAAACAGCCAATTTGTATGTTAAAGAAGGATGTTGGAGGAGGTAGAAAGGGCAGTTGTAGTTGGACATTAAGGATGGGATGTATGTGGTCTCCTTCAACAGCAATCTGCCACCTGGTGAATAGTGGTGTTTTGATGGTGTGCCATGTGGTGGGATATAGAGGGGACATACGGCCTTTTTTTTTGTTGAGGTTTTTGGCATGGGGACAGGCAGAGCAGGGAGGACGCTGGGAGTGCGGGATGCGTACATGTAGAGGTCAGAGGTCAGTGTAAGGCATGAGGCACGATGGCTTAGCCTTTGTTCCCCATTATCTCCTGAAACACACAACTTGTTCTGGTACACTGCTGTTACACACTCTGCCATGGTGGTCCCAACAGGAGACAGATGGCAGAGAGCCCTTACTGTGCTTCAATCACATTCACTTGTCTTTCTTCTCTGAAATGTGTAACAACATAGTACACGTGAAGTTAATCACCAGACTCACTACTTATTTAAATGTAAGATAAACTGTCACAAGAGATTGCCCTAGAATGAACGGACTGGCTTTCACTGCTGACCTCATAATTAAATGTGGCCATTGGTCTGCAGTGAAGACAGGCTGCATCAGCGGTTTACGCATTTGAAGTCTTTAGTTACTTGCACTTTACTTGAGAGTTGCTGCTCTGATACATTTCAAATGGTATTGTTGTACTCATTACTCTATTTCTTGGACTAAAAGCTGGAGTTATCGGTTTCTTCAGGTTAACATAGAAAAAAACGAACTCATGTAATACACTGGTTTGCTAAATTGTTTTAGATGTCTATAATATGTTGGCAGTTCCACCAAAGACACATGTCCCCCTCTGAACTTTTCACAGCGTTTCATTTCAGTAACGGTTCAAACTGTCCAATATTTCAGAAAAAAACAAAGATTAGAGAAAAGTCCAAAAAAGTCAAACAAATTTGTATCTCAGTTAGTTTTGTTATTCTTTTCTTTCCCATTAATCATTGTACAATCCCTCAGATTTATACTGGGACTTCATGGAGGCCCCCCGACCCCTAGGGTTTGAACCATTGGACTAAACTACCTAAATGTATAAAATAAGTAAAACTACCTCCATTTTTGCTGCAGAACAAGAACTTTTAGTTTTGATTACTTTTTTTAGTACTTTTTTTCTACAGTGATTTCTTGCTTGAAGTCCTTCTGAATATCTTCTGAATAATAGATGAGTTGCTGAATGAGGCGGACAGTGACCTCTCACAGGAAACGAGAACCACCTAGGCGAACAGACGACCTAGCGAGGAAAAGGCTGGGGTTTCAATACTGCAGAGCTTGACTGGTGGAATGAGTCTTAGGTGTGCAGGTGAGTCACAGGTGTGCAGGGGATTGGACAGCCAGACAGGAGGACAGGAGGCGCCATGACCACACACACACACACACACACACAGAAGACAGACAGGGGACAAACAAGAAACATAAGGGAAGGGAACATGTGTACAGTATACAGTATGTAAATCTATGGGTAAGAGTGTGTTCTGCATGTGAATGTGCATGTGCAAGTGTATCTGATGGTTATGCAGATTGTGTGCATAAATGCAACTATTCTGGAAATCATTTTCCAGCAAAAGTGCTGAGCATTCCCCTTATGAGGATTTGCTTTCAATTACATTTTGAAAAGAAATATACCAAAAGTTAAATCATCATGTATTTGTCATGAGCAGATACTGTAGAAAAACAAATTCAATATGTTGTCAGTGAACATGTTACAGATACAGTCCTTATGTGACTGCTTATATGTTCATTAAAAACATATTGTTGTTAACAAAGAAAATCAGACCAGACAGCAAAATGTACTAGCTGCTGCAAATTAGATTCAAATCAGATCTTCTTTTTGTCTCATGTGACAGTAATCTTTTTATGCAGTTTGCATACATTATTTATCTGATTCATCTAGAGCAATTATTATTATGTACATAATTGTTTCATAATGTACATAATGTTATTATTCTTAATAATAATAATAATAATAATAATAATAATAATAATAATAATAATAATAATAATAATAATAATAATAATAATAATATAACATGCTTTCCTTTTCTTCTAAGACTGTACCACCTGCTTACACCATGTATTGGAGTGCTTGCATAAAGCTCTTGTTCTTTAGTGGAGAACATAAACTGGTGCACCCACCGTGACATCAGCATGCATGAATGTCTGTCATGCTGCCACTTAGCAGAGAGAAAACAAGAAAACAATCACAGCAGCCATCTCCAGACTAGATGAGCTGTGGAGAGTGTCGTTTCCAAGTAATTGGCCAACAATTGTAGAGCAGTATGAGTTTGATTTGCTGCTGTGAAGCTTTGCTGTTATTAAACAGGAAGACCACCACAACTTACAAATAGACATGGCAATGAATGGACACAAATATTGTGAAATTTCTTCTGATAATTAATTTTGGAAATGTTTTGAATTGATGATTCATGTCTCAGTTGCACTGGCTTTTGGTTGCAGAGAGAGGTTGTATCTCTCTGTTGTTTAAACTTACACATATGGTTGTTAACAAGATATTGATATTTTCAAGCGTGTCATAAATAACAACTACACATGTCTAATCAAATCTATTACACACATTCATCTAAACCAGGCAGCTAAAAGACCAAAGCAGTGAAAACAGTGATAAGATAAGATAAGATAAGCCTTTATTGACTCCCAGAGGGGAAATTATTAACACTTATTCTAAAGGCAGATGTAGAAACAAGGCAGCAGTGTTCGTGTGCTCAGGAATTTGTGTAGACCATACGCTGTTTGCTAAAAATACTTGTAATGATAATGACTGACATGGAGTTAAAACGTGTTAACATTAATATGTGTGTAAAGATATAAGTAATTTTTCCTCTCTAATTATGTCAATGAAACATGGAAACATGCTTTCAAATAGCAGTGGACAAATATATTAGTTTGGTTATTCTGGGAAATGTGCTCATTAACTTTTGTTCAGAGAGTGAGATGAGAAGATTGATACAACTTGTATGTCTGTGTCAGGTTGAAGGGCCATCTCTGTTTCACCTCTGACCATTCAGGAACAATGAGGTCTTGATATGACGCACCCTGGAGGTCACTACTACATCACAACCAGTGTTGGGCAAGTTACAAGTTGCTACTATTATTTATTACTAGTTACTTATTACTCTTTAAAAATCAACGTGTGGCGGTCAGCGTTGATAATTATCCAAATTGCTGGGCCAATAAGCCATTGCTGGGCTACACGCCGTTTTGCAAAACTTCCTACACTAGATGTATATCTGATAGTGTATACCATGTCTCAGTCCTCCTATGATATAGTGCTGCAAAATCACTTCAAATGACACTTGATTCTATCGCCCGTATAAAAAAGATCATACAAAGAAGGTTAGCTCCGTAGTGTAACGCCCAAACTCACAAATGAAAGCAAACGTCACGGAAACCTGAAAGGAAATGAGGTAAACTAATTAGTGTCGGTATGTGTTTGATGAGGGTGGCATTAGTTTCACCACAATCCTCATAGCTGTTTGGATTCTGCGAGGCCTCCCTCAAAGAGCAGAGCCTTTTCTGACAAAAGTAACTATTATAAAAAGCTCAATTCCTGGGTGGAAATCTTTCTGACCAAAAAGGGATTTAAATAATCTGACATCTGTCAGCATGTTTAATGCCCAAATCTGACCTCTTTTTATGTCCCTGTGTTGCAAGATCTCAGCCACGAACACGGTGAGTACAGCTCCTCCGAGGCTGCATGTCATCCTTGGGCAGGATACTGAACCCCGAATTGCCCCTGGCAGCTGTTCCACCAGTGAATGAATGTGAGTGAATGGTGAATGCAGATGTAGTGTAAAAGTGCTTTGAGCGGTCGAAAAGACTAGAAAGGCTCTATACAAGCATTTACATTGGTGAGTTTATTCATATTACACAGCCATGCAAACTGCTCAGGGGGTAAGAAAGGTGAGAAGGATGCACAAGCAGAAAAACACACAGACTGTGTAAGAGGGCTCTGTTTTAAACTTACAGGTTTTATAGATAACGTGCACTTGTCTACTGCAACAAGAAAAAGATACTGACATGGGCATCAATTTGTGTTGAAAAGTGGTGGCGACACAAGGGCTCAGATTAGTGGAGTGACGATACACTTAGCTCACGAGACGACCCACGATAGTGGGGTCAGGAGAACAAGATGTGACGGTACTTTAACACTATTTTCTAGAAATGATCACAGCTGAATTTGTATGAGTAGGGGGGCCTGCAGGTCCACCCACATTTTGAGCGTTAAACACTTAATTTCCTGCATTCTGTTGAGTTTATTATTTATGTAGAGGGAAACACAAAATTCAGGGGGCAGGTGAATATTTAAAATCTAAAAATCAGAAAAAAACAGAATATAATCTGTGTTGCTTCCAGATAGGTTTCTCCTCTAGATTAACTTTTCTCTAGTGCTGGGCAACAATTAAAAGTTTTAACTAACTGATCGCATGATTTTCTTGCTAGAGCTATACTAGTTGCATGAATTGAGACCTCAGCTCATGTGACAGGTTTAAGTCAAACTCTCCCTGCAGTTTGCATAATTGTTGTTATTCTGCCCCCTGCTTTTTCATTAGGTTCACTGAGAATGATATACTAAGCCCTAGAAGGACCATCTGTGACAAAACATTTAAACTGTTCAGTTAGATACAATTTAAATTTTGGAAAATGATTCTGAAATCGCCACAGCTTTGTGTGGGGGGGTGTATTTTGGTGGACATGATTAAAAACACTGTGATCACTAATAATGATATTACCAATCGTGCAAGAACGCACCCTTTGAAGTTAAGATTTGGGAGTAAAAAAATAACCAATTCTACAGAATGAAATTAAAACGAATATTGTCTGTCAGTGGGGTGAAGAGTCCTCCATGTATCAATAAAATGAATATCCCTGCAGCAGCCAAGCAAAGACCGGCTCTGCCCCACATTAGGCTGCCTTGTTTTAATAGATCTAGATGTGGATTTAAACAGTTAAAGTCACCAGCCACTACAGAAAGCCTTCTAATCAAATCAAAGATAAAACATAAGAACAGTGTGGAGATACACAGAACCCCTGCCCACCTTCCCCTTACACCCCAAACACTCTCCAAACTAAGCGTCTAATACACTTTTCACACTGTTCACCATAACTGCACTAAGCCAGTGCTCCAAATGCAACAATATCTGGCAACCAAACGTCTAGAAAAACACTGTCATAGAGAGGTTGCAGCTGTAAGTGCTGAGAATTCATGAAATTTACTCCTACTGTTAAACTTAAGAATAAAAGCAAGTTATCAAATCTCTTAATGCTAAGAATCACTCTTACTCTTTCTTAGAGGTCTAACAAGTGGTAAGGAATTGCCAGTAGTGCTTGTGATGGTGCTGTGCAGACAGAGACATGCTCAAATCTTTCAGGAGAGCAATATTGTTTAATTATTTAAGAATTATTTGACGAGTCAACGAGTTGGTGAGGGACGTCATCTCATCACTGACTTTACTCAGTAACGCGTTTTCAGTCAAACTGAAGGTTGTGACGGCACTTTGTTTCTTTGCGTCAGGACAAACGCAGCAATGCTGATGATTTTGGCCGTCACAACCATCAAAAAGCCAAATAATCACGGAAACAACTATGGCACTTAGAGCTCATTTTCATCGACTTCCCAACAACCACTTGTGTGACTTTGTCTGTGAATATCCTTAAATAAGGTAATCTCTTCAGTGATTGGTCCTCGGCTACATCGTCATCCAAAATCCTGTTTGTGGCGCAGCAGAGTGTCGTGAATCAGCTCTGAGACTGACGCTTCACTCAAATTAGGACCATGATGCTTGATAACTAACTTTTAAGCTCAGCTTTGGGTCAGGAATTTTTTTACTCTTAAGTCATTTCTTAGCACTGTTCTTACGAGTAATTCAGAGAAGCTTGATAAATACGGGCCCAGATAGAAACGTATGTGAGACTGTCATAAGAAAGAAAGTGGAAAGTCATACATTAGTATCAACACCATCAGCCTGACCCGCGCGGGTCGGAGCCTTGGTCTGCACGTAGAATCTCTCTGCCTCCTCCAGTGTAGCACAGCTGTATCACCCACCATTAAAAAACACCTATAGCCGAGCCAGGAACAGTAGGCCGCATCTCACGTGCGCAGCCCGGAGTTTCTGCTTGACGCCGTTGAAAGACACCGTCCGTTTAGAGTCCTCAGTTGTAAAGTCCAGAAAAATATTCACCGGTCGCTCACAAAAGGTAAGCGTGCCCCCTCCCTGGTCAGCTGCAGAATGCGCTGTTTCACTCTGAAGTGGTGCACATTAACGATCATTGGTCTGGGGGGAGCATTTGGGCCTGTATTGGGCCATGAGGAAAGGCGATGTGCCCGGTCTAGCATCTCCGGTCCATCAGGGATATCCGTTCCAAGCGTCTCAACGAAGAAATCGGTCATGAACGATGTGATTTGTGACCCTTCCATGTTCATGTCCTGATCTTCGGCTCGAGGTCCTCCGTTTTAGCTATTAGCTATTAGCAGCTTGTTGCACCTTTCCATGGCCCTGAGTCCAGTAATCCTGTCATTGTAGCGAGGTTTCAGTAAGACATGAACCAAATGACTCCATTGAGCAGCAGTCCTCACCACGGAAAACTTCAATAAGCTTTATCACTGCAGACAAGCACAGGGTTAGCTTTCTTGCTAACATGCCGGGACGGAGCTCGATTTGGACGCTCTGGAAAAAAGGCCAAATTAGGGGAGAAAATTGGCGATGTTTTATCAACGCTGGCGTTGCTGTGCCCCCAGGCCTATTGCACACTTTTGATTTAAATGTAATACTATATACACAAAAGTGCAAAAACAGAAGTAAGGTGCTTTTCCCAGCAGTATTCCCTTCACACAGGCGCAATAAAATATTTCTAGTAAATCTCAACTTAAACATTAATGTGATCAAATCAAATATTAAACCAAAGCTGTTTGCAACTGCCGGGGAATTAGATTTTATCTAGTTTGTTAAAACAAGTTACCATCAGAGTCCAGTTTTCTTGTTTTTTTTTTGAACAAGTATCAGCAGAAACATTTTTCTTTTATCAGGGAGCAGCCATAACAGTATGTGTTCAGCAGCAAGTGTCCCTGTTACAGTGAGGTGAAGTGGTCGAGCACAAAGCACAACGACAAGCGTGCGCGATCCCATGAAACTGTCGCAGTTGTACTCGCCTCACGCACACGCCCGCCTGCTGCCGAAGTTGAAGGCAGCACAAATCATTGGAACAGAGGCTGATCCTCATTGCTTGTGAGTTTCCAGAATCTAAATAGTTACCAGGACATCAACAGGAGGGAAATTACATGGCAGAGCATCCCCGCAAAACTAGATGTAGGCCCATCAGGTAACGTTATTTAGCCTATAATTTTAATTTAAGTGAAATAGGCTACAGCTGTGTACCACAGAGACACTGTTGCCATGGTTACTATCCATCGAGTGCCTGCAGTTTCCTCGCGCTGTCTTACTTCTCCCACACGCTGCATCCAGCGAAGGCTGCTGACCTGCTTGTTTGGGTGGCTGATTAACCCCGCCCCCTCCTGTGACCCAGGATTTGACTGTATGTGTATTCAGAGCCAGTGAGCAAGGGACTTTCAAAATAATAATAATGTTTTTAAAGACTGTGTCAATGTGAGATAAAATAATTGTTGGCGTTAATTAATTAATGCGTGATAATACCTCGTTAACGTGGCCAGCCCTTCTCATATAACATCATCCCTGCTGAGGGAGCACACAGGCAGACATGATTTAGTCTTCCCTCCTTTTCTGTCATGTTCACAGGGAGAGCAGGGAAAACTTGGCCAAAAGAAACTGTGGAGAAAAGTTGTTCAAAAACTGCAAATGTAGCTGAAAGGTGAGGAGTTTGCATGCCTGATTACAGCAAGTGATATGATTGGCTGTTAGTTCACTTACAGCAACTACTTGAGGTATGACATTACAGACCCACATCGGATATATTTATCACTGTGTGTTTAATAATCAGCTGTGTACCATTCCAACACAGATCCACTGTTTTGTCCCTCCTCCAGTGTAAACATACTTCCTGTGGGTCTGCTGACCGCTGAAACACAGTGGAGCCAGACTCCAGCACATGCTGAACACTCTGGCCGCCTTGCCTTTGAGCTTTTTTATTCCTCTTTCCGCCTTTAGCCCAGCTTTGATGAGGGGAATAAGAGATAAAGCTGTCTTGGCCTGGCGAAAACAGAGACACACATGCAGCAGGGAGGAGGAGGAGAAGGAAAGGTGTTCTGTTTCAGGATTCACAGGAATTAGCGTTGAAAGGTTGTGAAAATAACACTGAGGCCCAAGCTGTGCGTGAAATTGTGAACAGAGGGATTAATGGGACTGTAAAAAGAGCATTAAAGCACACCCCCACCCTCAAACCACTTCACAAAGGTATATGTGAGTGTGGGACAGCACAAGGTCTCCATCAGTGTGTGTGGTATTTGTGCAAGATGGATAGACCCCATCTCCTCTTACTCCATGGTTGATGATCAAGTATGATAGCAGTGTTTGAAGGAATAATGCCATTTTAATGTAGTCCAGGGTGCATTATCAAAGTTAAATTATTATTTCATGACAATGCAGCTGTGATTCAACTTGTCAAGATCTGAGTGCTAGCTTCTGTGTATAGATGAATTCTGTGGTTTAACAACCAAATCCAAGAGACACACAACAAGCAAACAAGGATGTTGTGAAGGTTAGTGTGTGATTTGGGTCGTTTCTTGCATGACAAATGTCAATTTTAAGTAGCTGAATCAGAAATTTCTAGTTGTCAAAGTGGTCCTTGAACACACAACTAAGGTGATTCCAAAATAGTCAATCCTTCCAGCTGTACTGCCACTCAGCTCTGCCACAAAGTCATTTTAATGAAAAGCACCTGAATGAAGCAAATGATCTGGGACAAAAGCCACAGAGTGAGTATAGTAAGATAGTGATGGTTCACCTCAGTTACCATCCACCTCATATGACTGACAATAAAACTCTCTGGAATTTTATGATAGATAAAATTTAAAAAGAAAGGACAGCTTCCATCAGTAGACAGTTGATAAAAATGTTGCCCAAAAAAATTAAAAGGAAAGAAAGAGAAGACAAAGACCTAAAGGATAAACCATTACAAAACATGGTAAACACAATCCTGTTGTATATCCTCCACTTGCCTATCAGGCACATACTGTACCTCTGAGGTACTGCAGTCTGAACAACAATGTAATGTTTGTGTTGTTTAACCTTTTTCTTCAGCAGTCGCATCGAGCTCTTCTGTTGATTGCAGTGGCATTTTCTGACATTTGCGCATATGGACACACATCTCAAATGGGATGGGAATACCTAGTGTGGAACGAGAATGGAGATAATCCCCAAAACTAACACTGAAGTCTGTTTTCTGCTTTTCAGGGATCAATACCACAGACACACTGCTCTTTCCACAGCTGAGCTCCTGGTAGACACACACACACACACACACACACACACACACACAAAGGTTTAAATGGTGACAGAACGACACTGAAAAACTCCACATCTGGCTGCTCAGACAAATGGCCTTTCAACAGTTTGACCGTGGTCAGTCTGTATTTATCTGATTAAATTTGCATCTGACGGTTATCCTGAGAGTTCTGTTACACTATTGGCACATAGTTTGGCCATACATTTGGTAAATACAAATATTAATTCTATTTTATATTATTTTATAAATAATATTGAAGTATCTGTCTGTTGTATAGTGTATGTTGTTATGAACACTGTATTATAAATTCCTGTGCATTTAGCAGAGCCTTTTACTTTAAAGTGTACAGTTGTGATATTGATGTTTGCCTGTGTTAACAAAGTTGTTGAGCAGATCAGAATCAGAGGTTTAGCCACTTAGACTCTGAAACACTAGGGGCACTAAATCACACAAAAAACTAATCTTACATGGTGTTGTTTTGAGTTAATTTAATCAATTTAATGCAAAATGAATGTGTTTATTTTCACATTTTGGAGTTTCAGAACAGAGGGAAATCTTTTTCACAGCAGACTTTTTGATTTGTCCAACACATGGATGGACAGACACTTAAATTGCAGTTTTCATCTGCAAATCAATGAGACGCACATGAAAAGAAACATGCAGGTCATGTTCCTGTAAATGTAATTTTAAAAAATGACTAAATTTGGTGCTAGTGTTTGCAGTATTGTTTTCAGTTAATCACATTTTACTTTTAGGGGAGCTAATTAGCAGACTTTCAGGAGCAGGACAAACACATCAATCACGTCATTGCCAGCATTTCCATAAATACCCACACGTCCTAAGTCCTCTTCTTCACTTTCGTATTCTGCATCCCCCACCCGTTTCTCTGTCCTGCCTCCTGATCTTCTTCCTCTCCCCCGGGTTATAGGGGGTCCGTCGTGCCCGGGTGCTACTGTGGATTTCCCTATTGTAGCTTCCCCACAAAGCTTTCGAATGTCTTTCAACAACTGCGAGCCTCGTACATCTTTCTGTTTCAGTCATTAATAAATCACTTAATCATATCTGTTGATTGTGTGTTCCTTGCTAGTGAAATACCACTTACTGTCTGTCAAAATAAGAAGTCAGCCTAACACCTGCAGCAGAAGCAATGCAGAAGAGTCTTGTGATCAGTGTTCATCACCATTTGTGGGTTTTTTTGAAGTTCCTCTCAGAACTTCGAGCTACAATTAATAAGCCAGGCATGTCTTTTCATAATTCCCATTTCTATATGTTACAATGAATTAATGAATGAAGTTTTTGAAGAGACTGACTGCAGATATTAACGTATTTAATTTTCTCTCAGAAAAAAAGAGAATGAGTGCGTGCGTGTGTACACACACACACACACACACACACACACACTCTAACAAAACATTCTTTAACCAGCAGCAGGCCCCTCACCTGTCTGGACTGGGATACAATGAGGAGCTTAGGTTTCCTCTCTGGGCATGCTCCAAAACTCAGTCATTAAGAGTGCAGGATTAACCAACCAGCATTTGTGCTTTCTGTTGTTTCTTCAGCTTTGTATTTATTTAAAGCAAATAAATTGGTGGACACCTGTTACCTGCTCAGAATGATCTAAACAATGAACAAAGTCTGACAGAGTATATTCAGCCTGTGAAAGGATTATGCTAGGGGTGTCCCACTCAGGTTTTTTGTGCCTTATCTGAAATTGAGCATATTATCACATTATGAAGTTGTTTTAGCAAACATTCAATTAACGAGCCGAACAATTGTACAAATTTAAAGCATTTTTAAAGATGCACAGCATGTGACAGGGAATGAACAAGGACTTACAATGTGGTGAGGCGGGCACCAATCAAAAAACAGGAAGGCTACACACAGGTAAACAAATCCTGAAAAGAGAAGGCAAGAAACATAATGCAAAGTCCACACAATGTGCAAAGGCAAAGAGAGAATAAATCTACTAAAACACAGAGAAAGCACTGTGGAGAACAGTAGGAGAAGGTCAGACCCTAAGGTCTGCAGACAATAACAAACTGGCAATGAGTGAGGGGAACAGGCAAAACTAAAGTCCCCATGAGGAGGAGATTACGCGACACAGGTGAAACGAATTAGGGTGTGGCAGGCAATCACACAGGCAGGAAAATGGCAGGGCAGGAAGTGATGTGGTCAGAAACGAGAGGAGAGCTGAGTCACAAAGTAAAACAGGAAACACTGAATGTAAAAATGACACGGAACACATAACCTAATACACAGAGTAGGAAAACGTAAAGACAAAGTGAAGTTAACAAAGACACTATTCACTATTGCACACCATTTCATTCAATAAAAAGTTATTGAAGAGGGAAAGTACAGCTCTCAGAGTAAAGCCAGGGTTATACTTTTCCACATCCACGAGTATGCAAGGGCCTGCCAGGGTCTGCATGACGAAAAAAATCATCATCAGACGAGGTACGTGTAGGCTCTGTGAGGACGTCCGCGTGCCTCCTGCTCTTTATTACCGTGTGGACCTGTCCGTGTGCCAACTACGTTACCAGGACACCAACCGATCTACTGAGCATTTGTGGAACAAGTCCGCCAAGGTGACTTCAGAAAGTAGAATAAGCAGAAGTAGTCTGCGTCCGTGGTTTCTGCAGCTGTCCGCAGCTGTCTGTGTGCGCCTGTTCCAGAGTAGTCTATATTCGAGCCTTAACAAGTGTGTTAGCACGCGTTGATCAAACTAGCTAGCTTAGTGGCTAATGGGACAATAAGTTTGCAAAGTTTCAATCAAAAGATGTACTGCAAAGTACTTGTGTTTGAGAATAAGTTTAAACTTAAGTTGAATTAGTTTAAGTCAGGGTCAAAAAGGAAAAATATTTCCTGCAAACAATGACTCAGAGTCCCTGCTTTGAGCTGGGGGTTGAACTCAGGTCACCAGAGTTCATGGCAGAAGTATGTGCCCGTCAACCCCACCAGACGTCCACACTCTTAGTTTCCACTGCAACCTTTGGAGGTTAAACCACTGCCTGAATTTGTCTAATCCAGTCTCTATGTTGTAAGACATCATGCTCGTCTCACAAAGTTGCCTAAGCCCAGGCTGCAGTTACATGATTGTTAGGTGAGCGTGTTGAGCTGAAAAGCATCTGTAAATGATTTGTCAGTGAGATGTCCTGTATGTATGGACATGCATGAAGAGCCGCGGAGAAAGGCTTGCAAAACAAATGAGTGCAGAAGTTAACCTCATGGAGCCCCCATTAGACATGCACTGCTACCTCTAACTGCAGAGAGGCTGGAGGGAGAGGGGGAGCAGAGGGGTGGAGGAGGTGGTGGGGAGAACAGAAAGATTTAACTTCTATCACTTTCAGGAAACACTCAGACAAGTTAATCCAGTTAGAACAACCAATCGTTGTTACCAAGCACTGCTAAGTGAACAACAGCCCTCCGGCTCAAGTGTTTCACTTGTTCTAAACTGAGTCAGGATCCCTTGTTTATTGTGTTACTGAATGGAAGTTTTAAAGCGTCAGCCTTGCAAATCATTTTTACATGTCCATTCTTCTAAGATATCTGTTTTTTTAGATTTCAGCCGACCGTGACATGGTGGAGAGTGGAATTTTGCTTGTGATGTACAAAGCACTCAACATGGCATTTGAACATTTACATTTACTCATCTGGAAGAAGCTTTTATCCAAAGTGACGTACATATGAGGAACATCATAAAAGCATCAACATGCACAAGATCTACAACTGACAATACATACTAGTAAGGGCAGGAATAAATACTAGTAAGAGCTAATTACACGTATGGCATCATTGGGTAAATACCTAAGGAAGGAAGTAAGGGTTAACAAAAAAGTTCAATCAATACATGAGAATTGTAAGGGAATAGAAGAAGAAGAGCACAGGAAGTGCATGTTAGAGGTTAGGAGTTAGAGGTGTTATAAGAGGAGGAAGAGTTCTCAGAAGAGATGAGTTTCCAAGAGCTTCTTGAAGTTAGAGAGGGACGCCCCTGCTCTGATGCTGTGTGGTAGCTCATTCCACCATCGTGGTGTCACAGATGAGAACAGCCAGGACTGAGATTGCTTGTGTGTAGGGCTGGCAGAGCCAGGCGGCGTTGGCTGGAGGAGCACTGTGGCACAGAATGAACATAGGCTTGTATTATGGAGTTTAGGTAGATGGGTGCAGACCCAGTAGTCACTCTGTATGCAGCATTAGTCACTTGAATTTTATTTGGGAGGCCATGGGGAGCCAGTGGAGGTCACTGAGTAATGGAGTGACATGAGTCCTTTTGGGCTGATCAAAAAACAGGCACACTGCTGCATTCTGAACCATTTGTAGGAGTTTCACCGCACAAGCTGAAAGACCTGCTAGGAACAAGACTAAGAGTCTATAGCCATGCTAGCAGCTCAGAGTGCCAGAGTTTTAGCTCGATGCTGAGCGACAACAGACTGGTTTCCAATCAACGCCATCATGAGATGTGTGAGCTCACAGAACCAGAATGACCGAAAACTTATGGGGAGATCAACATGAAGAGTTGCTTCGTGCCATAAACTGCAAAAATTGCAAAAGTAATGGTGGGAAAATTTTCAACATCTCCAAGAAGGAAACGTCTCTGCTAGTGCAGAATGTGCAGAATTGGGTATTAGCATCTAACAAGAGGTAAGATAACTCACACTGTGTGTTTTTGTCTATTAAGTGACTATTGGAAAGCTCTATGGTGCCATGCCTTGTTCTGACAGCCCATTATTCTGAAACACAAATAGTCGGAAAAATGTTCCTTTGGACCGAAAGCCCATTTGTCTGACACCCTATTATCATAGAAAGAAAAGTCCATTGTTCCAAAGTCCCATTGCTCCCTGCAAGTATCCCCTGTTGTCTTCTGACAAAATCAAGCATGTTTGATATTAGTTATTCAATATTATGGAGTTGCATGTACACTCATTCAATGTGTGAGGCACTACAGAATGATTTACAACCCTAGAGCGTCAACTGCCAATGAAATGAACTGGCTGGCTGATCAATAAAATCTATTGGGTATACTCACCAATGTGAACCCAAAAAATATCTAAAATTGTTCATTTTTTGAGTCCAAGAAAGTTTTTTTCTGTTTTGTAGTGTACCAGACCAGAAGCCTTGATTACAAATAATAATGATAATAATAGTGACTTCTAGCGCAAAACTGCATTGCCTTTAGCTGGAACCTTTAAAAGCCAGTCTTTATACTTTTATTACAGTTCCCTTTTTCAAAAATGAAATAAAATAGTCTTTGACTGAATTAAAAACGTCAGTGTGTGTGTGTTTTTAGCGCAGTGGCTAATAGGCTGTTGGACACATACGCTTTTGATCCAGTGAGACATTTCTCGAACTATTGGGGTTTCAGGTAGGAGAGAACTTTAGAGAGCTGTGGATCCAAACAAGAGGAGGCTGACGTGCAGCTCAGGAAGACATTACTAAAGAGAAAGAAGAGGAAGTGAAGAGGAGACAGAGAGAAAATTAGCTACATACTTGACAGACGCCTCAAAGCTTTGGTGTCAAATGTAACATCAACACCTTTTATTCGTCAGTGTTCATTCTTAATCTTCATTTGACAAAACAACCGCATCTCAAGGTCTTCATCAGCAAATTAAGTTGATTCAGTTGATTCTAAATATGGAACGTTCATCATGCGATAGAAGGTGGTGGAAATGTGCCTTTTCGTAAGTTTTCATAACGCTGCTTGCATGTTAGACTGGGCAAGCACTTGTTGGACACTGGTACACCTGAATTGAGTAAATAAAACATGGTCCAGTGAGGTCCTGTTCTGTTGAATTTTATGGTAAATGGACTGCACTCATATGGGGCCTTTCTACCTCAGTAGACAAGGGCTTTAACCACCCTTCACACAAACACTCTTACACCTCAATGACGGTGGACCTGCCCAGGGACACTTACACATATTGACAGAAAGAGACACGAATTCAGCCATAAACCCTGCAATCAAAGGACATCTTGCTCTACTATCTCTTTATAATGAAATACAGTGAGATATATATATATGTATATATATATATATATATATATATATATATATATATGTATATATGTCCTTTCTCAGCGTGTAGGCCAGAAAGATGCTTTTTCTATGCTGAGGCAACGCTGGATTACAGACAAGGCTCAGGTTCATTTTGTGGCAATTAAACCTTAATATCACCCTACATGATGAGGGCTTTAAGGACTGGTTATGCTAGAAAATAATTAGTTCATACACTCTGTTGTCTGACTACATGTTGTTTAATTCCAAACACCCACACACACAGAGAGAAAAGCCAGCCGGCGGTTCTTAATTAGTTCTAAATTCACAAGATGATTTGGGACACATTTCTGGAGATTAGCTTTCCATCACCATGCTTAAAAGATGAAATCTGTTCTTAAAGAAATGTTAGAATGTAAAGATAAACCAGTGATATTCTTTGATGGGATTAGAGTCTCTTGAATTTCTGTACCACAGCATGTAGCAATCTCACACAGTACAATATGACACTACCAAAAGCCCAGAGCTGCATCGCAACGCTCATCGGAATTATCATCAGAACTGAAATAAAAATATTATTAACAGTAATCATCTTGAAGTAATTTTTGTGTAATCAGTTCAAGAACATCATAAACAACATTTCAAACATAAATTACTTGAAATAAATGCCAGATTTTCTTCATAATTAAAGGCTGATATCTGCACCCTATTATACCGGCTTCACCCCGGAGCTCTTCCCAGCCTGCCTTGCTGTTGATGCTGCTACTTGCTTCCTTGCTGGTTTCTTAGCAACACGTTTGTATCTAATGGACAGAGTTACATCAGCCTCGTCGATAGTGTGTGGAAAACCTGCTGGAGAGGACAGAAGCGGCTGAAAGAAGAGCTAAAGTGAGGAATAACTAGCAGGGTGAAAGGCTTTTAATACGGAGGTAATAGCTGAGGCCTGGGAGAGTCCAGCAGCAGAGCAGACTGAGATGACAAAGCAAACAGTAAACGTCCATCAGGCTGGAGAGAAGACTGGCCCTCATATCTGACCTCCACACATCCACAAATCTACAGGCTTATTTGGGGATTCTGCCGCATCGCTTTCCATCAGCGCTCTTTATTTGCCAGTGCGGCCCCTCATAACCTGTGCAAATTTTAGTGTGCTTACAGACAAAAATATATAAATATATATATATATAGATAACTTCCTCAAATTTTAAGCAGATGGTTGTAGGCCCTAATGAAAATTCATGTTTTCATCTATGAAATATTACATTTTAGCAAAACATTTCACTATGGTTTTTGCCCCAATTCATCATGAGCTGAACTCAAAGATCTAAGACTTTCTCTATGTGCACAAAAGGCCTTTTTCTCTCAAATATTGTTCACAAATCTTCACAAAAAATGTCCACCAGTGGGCTGTGGATTGGATGTTTATTTCTCTGCCATAAACCGTCTCCAAAGGCGTTTCAGAGAATTTGGCAGTACCTCCAACCGGCCTCACAACCGCAAACCAAGTGGACATTGCAGGTAAAAAAAAAGACATGACATCTCTGCAAAATTATTTTATTTTGTCTTCTTTCAGAATTTGTTTCAGTCAAAAACACACAATATACAAGCAGTTAGACTGGATTTGATTGCAGCTATATTTAATCATAAACAAACATTTACTCAATGAAGACAGTTTTTGCCCATGTGCTTAAATGTGGTGGGATTTTTCTGAGCATATTTACAGTACACCATAAATAAGAGATGGAGCACATTTCAGGCTTAGACAAAACAAAACAAACAAATCCAAACTTGTATAAATATAGGTTCATCAAAGGACCGAAGAGGAAAAAATCCAAAATAAAAACTTCTATCCTGTTGTACAAACATGCCCACATAACAATAATTAACAGTTGCTTCAGGGATTCGTCATAATGAACACTGTAAGATGCCCTTCCTGGCATTGCAATGGGTCAAATTGCATAATGGTCACAAGTGCCAGTCTTTCTACAGTCACTGAGATATGATTACCACAGATATCAGAATAGAAAACATACAATATTTCCCACTTCTTCTGTCATTTCCTTGGATGATACTTTAGTTTCTGGTAAAGAAGAATGTTGTAGAATAAATAACAGGTCATTTTTATTGTCTTGCCAATCAAATAATTTCCCTCCAACATGATTTGATTATTCAACATTTACTGCAGATGTGTGCCCCCCTCCTCAAAATTTGTCCAACAATCCCTTCAGCATCCATGGTTCTTACTGTACAATTATATTTATCACGGACCCATGACAGTTATCAATGTTTGTCTTTTTCTTTACTGTATTTACGTTCCTGCAAGATACCAAAACTGAGAGAAAAGAAACATCAAGAGAATGGCTTTGCATATTAGTTGTGAAGTTTAATTAGTCTGCATCACTGCAAAGTGCATCACACCCAACCCTGTCATTTCTCCTCATTCAAATGCATTGGAAAACAAGGACCCCTCTTCACAAAAACTCAGTCTCTTATAGTGCAAAAGGTTATACGCATGGGGACAGATGTTAAAGCAGAACTCAAGCCATTTTCTACACATCCGTTTTCCTTTTTCTTTCCATCGTACTGATCGATTTTGACCAAAACACGGGTTGTTTTTTCAAGTGTGACTTAACGCTGTGTCTTACTTTCTCCCTTTCAAATACCTACCTGTCTGTCTGACAGATGTGACAGCAGTCATGGAGAAATTCTGGTATGTACAGAAGCCAATCACTGTCCGGCAAATGTTACCAGCAAAGAAGCCTGAAAGCCTCAGCGCAGAGTGGCCTCGTCAGTAAAGAGAGTGTTTTGACAGCTAACATGGTTTGAGTTGAAACCGGACCACATAATAACAACTTGACAATGTGAATGCACTTTAACATCGTAGTAGGTGTTATTGTATGTTCCATGATCACTAATCTTTATAAACAGACATCTGCATATGTGCAAAATCTCTAGGCAAGGGACAGGATTTCGGTGTTGGATGTGTTCTGGTTCTCATTTGCAGTCCGAGTATTATTGACCAATCACGTTCTAGCAGGCTTTGTTTGTTTGCCAGTCTGTGTGCAGAGCAAAAGAGGTGGAACACGTCGGCTTTCATCTGTCGGTGATTTAGCTTTTTAACAGTCTTGAAAACGTAGTGATTATCTTGTATTAGTAAATACACGACCACGATCATTCCCTAAAGCTGAAGGGCCCCTGACCTTAATGAAAAAGTCATTTTAAAAGCATGATGTTTCCCTAATGTTTCTAAAGTTCTTTATTAAGCCAAATCATGACGTTCCCCTGAAACTAACCAAACCTTAACCAGAGCTTTGAACCCGAGAGCAAGCCGGGATCTGAGTTGCTGTGTCTGAGTGCTGATCTGAGTCGGATGGGGTACTGTAGTATTACTGTGGATCTTAGGTCTGTGAGTAAATATGCCTAATAAAGAAGTGGATCCAAGACTTACTATTAGCTAACCCTAACCCTTCTGCTCATTAACTGGTGGAATCGCGCTGCTGCCAGAATTGACAGAATAGGTGTTCCTTCTCTGTTTAGGTCTGTGTGGCTCAACCACGCTTTGGAACAAGCCTAATTTTCCATGGGTCTATTTAGATCAGGTCCAAAGTTTGAGCAACATTTGGGTGGAGATATAGCTGCAATACTGATCTATAATGAAGGAACAAATGAGATTTGGATCAGAAGTAATCAGTATGATGGAAAAACAAGCTAACAGGATCCAGAAGGACTGTGGCCTAATGTTGTAACAGAGCTAACCAGCTCAGGCTGTGTGACTGCAGTCCCACTGTGTGTTAGTGTTAGCTGCCATTGGTGATAATGACAGAGGTGCCTTTGTGCCCAGGGGTCTGCTCTGCCGGTATGCGGAGGTGAGGGGTCATATCGTACTGGGTAGGGCCTGTGCTGGCGGAGCTGCAGTAGCCCCGGAGGCTCTCTGGGTCGTAGAGGTGCTCCAGAGTGTAGCTTGTCAGGGAGTAGGCTGTATGCTTGTCCAAGTAGGGCCGCTGGTGGGTGTGAGAGGGGTAGAGCGATGGGGCTAGAGAGGGGGAAGCCGAGCACGGGCCTGTCCGACCAAACGGGTGGTGTAATGGCAAAGAAAGGGGGGACAGGTCTGTCTGGAGGTAGTCCTTTGGCTTGTGGAGGCGCTCTGATCCTGGACTACTGAGCCTGGACAGTGGGGTGGGGCTCGGCGCGGGGCTGATCACCTGACTCAAACCTCGACACACCACAGTCTGTAGGGGCAGGGGCCCCTGAGTATACTCAGGACTGAAACATGGAGCAGGGCCCTTGGGTAGTCCATTCGCCAGCCCAAGAGGGGCATCCGAAGGGCCCTTTCGCAGCTGCAGTCGACTTTCTTCTTCCTTGATCATCTGCTGGGTGGCTCGGAGCAGCGTCTCAATCTTGCTGGGTTCCTGCGGGCTGCAGTGGTAGTGGTCCGCTTGGTACCGGTCCCCTGAGTCACTGGCTGAGCCTCCATCTGGAGAGCTGACCACGCTGTCCTCGTCCCAGTGGCCCCGGCCTACAGAGGACACAATAAGTGCAGAGGAAACATCAACAACAAGAAATAATCTCATTATTAGCAACTATGGCTCTTAGCTTCCACAGGTTCCTACAAAAGCCTGATTTATATTTCTGCGGCGAATCGACAGCATGAACAAAGATGCTGGTTACATGGCACACCAGCAGCACTCCATGCATTAACAGAGGAAATATTTTTATAAACTGACTGACGTGGCTTGAGACAACACTACCACGTTTTACAGCTCCAGTCATACAGGAAGCACCTTTAGTCGATCTATCATGGGCTCTGGATGTTGTCTAGGGCGAAGAAGATCAGGGTACTGGCTATTGGCAGGTTTAGTATACTATCAATGTTTCAGTCTACATAGTTCAGTCTCTACGGTGGACATAGCCCATGTCCTCGTCCTCACCGTGGTAGCTGTGGATGGCTGTGATGTGTGGCATGCTGCTGTCACATCCCTCATGGTTCCCCAAGGAGCTCTTGCTTAATGGAAGGATGGACCGGGCGGTGCCCCACCACGCGTCCCTGCCAGGGGGAGCCGCTCCGAGAAAATATCGACCCGCCTCACATCGACCCCGCTCGCAACTCTGACCTTGACCGTGCGCGTGGAGGTGCGTGTAGCCGTCACTGGCGGTGTGATGCTGCTCTTCAGACAGGCTGTAGCAGAGAGTGCGAGGATCAGTGAACTGCCTGTACACACAGGAGGCGTCCAGGCCTTCACCCTGCTCCAGCAGCTGAGGGGAGGCTGAGTCCGTGAGGGGGCTGCTGCCCCACGGACTGTCCTGGTCAGACTCTGACCGCTCCGTCTGGAAACTAGGATACTGCAGTGAGACATGTGGGTAGGGAGACAGGAAAAGATGTTATAGAAAGCCTTCAAATGAGGCAGCACGCCCTCTGGGAGCCACATTTGAGACCTTCAGCTCAAGAGTGACAATGAACAGCTGACTGTATTTCTGGCTGTTTGGCATAGACATCTTATCAACCTCAGGTATAAGCAAACCAAGCAGCAGTTGCAGCCACCAGGGGCTCCTAAGCAAGCTAATTACAAATGTGAGCACCTCTTCAATTGTATTATGGTGCATATCCTCCACTGGTTCCTTAGGCAGAGCCGGTGATCCTACACCTACCAAAATCAGAGACCAAGATTAAGTTAAAGTTAATTATTTTCATTCTACCCATGGGTGCCGGAGCCAGCTGTCTCAGCCAGTGAAGGACTCTAATCAGCACGTGCTGCGGGCCCAGCGTAGTCACACAGTATCCAGTTCTATGAAAGGATGATTTTGGATGAGTTTGTTTTTTGTTTCAAGGCCCTTCTGTCTTTATTTGATAGATATTCGATAGTGTAGAGAGAGACAGGAAACAGAAGGTATGTGCTTCTTAACCGTTAGGTTACTAGCGTGTCCTTGGCCATTGTTTCTGTCCGCGTTCAACGATGAAACCACTGAGAACTGAGAGTACAGGAACATCTTTATAAAGACCTCCGATGGGACAAGAAACATGAGCAGTCGGACAGTTTGTAAACAAATCCCCAGGAAAACAAAGGCAACGTAAAATTATTAAGCAAACTGCCTTTGATTTATTGTACTTGCAGTAGTTGCGTGCACCTTTTGGGTGTGCTCACTTTCAGATTTAATTTCAAATATAGTCCATGTCTCGATTTCCTGTGGCTTTTAAGATTTAAGATTCAGGTTTGTGTGCTAATCAGACCACCAGAACACCTCAACTGACTCCTTTCCACACTAGCCCCTTGTGGATGTCGCCGCTGATGATGACCACAGCCTCCCTGCGATGGACACTCACTTTGTCTGCTTATTCTTTCAGTCCGTTACTAAAAGGAAGTGCTTTAGATAATCCATCTTAACTGTTAACAACCTTTCTGATTGTGTGACTGCTCAAGTTTCATGGTTGGCCGGAATTTGTTGAAGCGATGCCACCTGTCATTCGTATTCCCAGATTTCAGCAAGTTGTTTGGAGAGTCCAACGTCATCAGAACCGACAGAAAATATAGACAAAACTACACAAACAAACCGCCATAGTCCTTTAAATAATACAGGATGGTACATCACCTAAGGAAGGTAAGTTCTACAACATGATGTTGTCAACTTCCTGCCAGGAAGTGCTACACAAATATGAAGCTTCCCTGAGTTTGAAACCCCTGCACTGTGTGTTCACATCAAATGAAAGTCCACTTAGGCATTAAATCCTCACCTGTGTGTATGGCGAAAGTCTAGCTTTGGTCTTGGGCCGGGATACTCTGCTCTTGGGAGTCCTGCAGTTCTCCGTGAGGCTGCTGGCGGTGTTGCTGCTGTAGGGGAACGAGGCCTTGGAAGTGGCCTGATCCAGAGACAGCTGGAGGCCTTTATATTCGGTCTCCCTAAAGACACAAGCAGAAATTCCATGCGGCGCTTTCACAGTAATATTCTTGTTCTTTCTATTTGCATTTCATAGATTTAATACGGCCCATAATTACACAAGGAGAGATCCCAGTCCCCTGGAAAGGCTGTTTATTAAAGAACACAAACAGCCCATGTGTACATGCGTGTTTGGTTTTTCTCTAGGTGCAAAAACCCATTAACATCTGTTTAGCAATTAGAGCATCATCATGGTGCTGAGAGGGCCAGCATGAGAAAGAAATGTGTTTCGGGTTTCTGTGTGTGTGAGAGAGAGAGAGGGTGACTGCTGGGAGGGGTGGGGTGTGCTAAGAGGCCTGGAACGGCTGTTGGGATGCTTGTTTTACCAGAAGGATTGCAGCAAGGCCTTCAACAAACACTCTACAGAGGGGGAAAGCTGTCCAATCAAATACAGCGGGAGATTAAAGGCTGTGTCTGGCTAAATCAGGCCCACAGGAGAAGCTTGGACGTCTCACTGCTGGGAAATGGGAATTGATTTCCCGCTAAAGTGTTCTACAGATCTCGCCATGGATGATGAATCAAGTTTGAGACAACAGAAAACCTGGACAGGGTTTACTTGAGACAAATAGTGATCCATCATCCACGCGCATCTCCCCTCTGTCTCAATCGCTCTCCACACAAACACAAATTCATACATCCATGCAGACACGTCTCATGGGATTTCTGCTCCAGTTTGGAGACAGTCCTAAAACATCGCGTTCATTAGGTACTGCTACTCGAATTATGATGCTGGCAGCACAGAAATGAGCTTTAGCCTTGGTTAGCATTTCGTTGCTATAAGGCAAATCACTTTTTTTTTTGCAGTTTTAGGAGAAGCTCATAAGGGGCTCACTGAATGCTTTGATGATTTCACTGATGATTTGGAGTGACGTGTTAGACGGCCCTCTCCGACACCATCATCAAAGCACCAAAAGGAGACTGCTGTCCATCCCTCCAGTAGAGTTCAACACACTCACAGAATCTCTGATAAACGCTGAGGCTGTTCTGGAGGCTCTTGCTGCAACTGCAACTTACAAAGACTCTTAATGTTGCTTTTTTTAACATCTGTGATTGACACTGAACTAATTCAGTGGCCTTTTTACACTTTAAGAAGAGGACAAGCTAATGGTAATGGTTGACCTATTACAGGGCTGCAGCTAAAGACTATTTCCATTGCAGTTTTCCTCGATTAATGAATGTTTTTGTCTATTAAACCTTAAAAAGCAGAAGAGCCAGAGAACGTTTGGCTTCTCTGCTTGAAAAATGGCAATTAACTAATTATCCAGAATATTTGCTCATGAATTTTCTGCCAATCAACTAACTGTTTCAGCTCTATCCTATTATGTATACATGGGTCACTTTTGCTACGTAGACCATACATTATTATTTCATTCATTGATTTCAGATACCTGGTAAACACACACACTAAGGAAGACAGAGCCCAACATGTGTGTGTGTAATTGGATAGTTGCTATTGATTTAATTAAACAAAGTGGTAGCACTTCCCAACCTTTTCATCTGCTTAACATGAAATAGCATCAACTTGTGACCCCTCATGTTATGGAGTTTTAAGCATTTTAGCTTCTCAGTTTTGAAAACACGTGTGTCTAAAAACACATTTTTAGTGACCTGAGGAGGTAAAATATGTATTTCACATAACAGAGCAAAGATAAGAGAGAAGTCAAAAAAACATTATTTTCTTCTGTCTTATACTGTTAAATATTTTGCAACTCTTAGATTGAGATTTAGTCTGGGACCCTTTGAGCCATCCGTACTCCCAGGTTGGGAGCCAGTACTCTAAAAGACTTCTAATAAATAAAGGCAACAAGTAGGCTTTGTCTTGCTCATGTATACATGCATTGTTAAACTAAAGGCGACAAAATGTAGATGTGTAAATCAAAGTATGTTGCATTCACTTACACAGAGATTGTTGGAGTGTGTGTGTGTTGTGTGTGTGTAAGATAGCAGAGTGAGGAGTTTGAACGTAACAGCGCTGATGAAACAGACAGCGTAACTGTTGTGAGAGTCAGACAAGTAAAACATGTGGTTACGTGCTTTTGCTGCGGACATGCCTTCATTCAAAGGATTGCTAAATCACTGTCAGGCTGTGGTAGCAGTGGCAGGTGCAGAGGTTATCAGAGCTGAACACACAGTGGAAGTTCACATGCAGGTGAAGTGGCCTTATCAGCTGTGTTATCTATGGCTGTATTCACTAAAGCTACCAGGTAAACCAACTCTGCCCCTGATAGCAACACTCCACAAAACCCTACCTCCTGCCCCTCCATTTGTCCCGTGTCTTACGCAAAAAAAAAAAAAAGAAAGAAAACGAAACACACTGTCTCATATCCACCAATCACTATGTGGCTCAATCCACACAGTATCTCACAAAGATTTACAAACGCAGAACAAGGAGAAAAGTAAGGCTTCGCTCCCCTCACTGCAAGCTGGAGCCCATAAACGCTCATCAACTTTACAGCCTATCAATTAAAAGGCCATAAACACAAAGCTGCTGTGGTTTTGATGTAGGAGGTAGAGGAAATGTGTGTCAAGCTGTCCTCTGCCTCTGAATGCAGCCAGCCGTGCTGCTTAATGGAGGGTTTTATAGGCCTCATTCATCCATGCGCTCACTTGTACATCTGTGAAATGTGCACATCAGGGGTAATAAAATAATAAGATAATAGGAAAGTGGTAAAATGGCATCCCTCACTTACTAATAAGAGAGTGGCTCATGCGGGTAGAGTCTCTGCCATGAAGAAAGTGAAGTAGTAGCTTGTAATGAGGATGTGTCGTGGACTGTTTGTGCAGGGTAAAGCCTCAGCAAATGCAATCCCAGTCCCGTCAGATATGCCTCAGAGCCTGCCTCTGTTTATATACTCCGCAGGCAGAGCTGCCAGTCTTAAATAAACTATACCAGGTGACTGACGCCGCCACAGGTAACAGCCAACACATGAGCACGCTGGACAAACTTAGTAACAAAGGACTCAGACAGTCTGACACAGCTGGCACGCAAGACGGCAGATCCAGAGAGAGAGCAGGAAGAGGCTACTACCATCAAAGGTAGAAAGAGCGGGAAAGTTCTGGTTTTCCTCAAAGAAATCAGAATCACATTTCCTTTGTTTCTCACTCAGCCTACAACAATAAAGTAAAATGAAATATAGAATATGACATGACAAACTTTATTCATTGTCAGATTAACGATCAGCAAACCAGGTTTCAACAAACACGGGTCACTTTTCCAATTAACCTCCGGTTAATTGCTTCACAGCAACTGTTTGCTGTAAATCTCCAGTACCAACACTCATTATCTTATCAAAGCAGAGAACGATAGCACAACAGAGATGTGAGCCACCCCTGTCTGCCCCGGAGCTGCCTTTCACTCCTATCATGTCACACCAAACCCATATGACTGACAACTGTCAGGTGTCCTCCAGCCCATATATACCACTACAAATGTGTGAAGTAGTAACCCCACACAGCCATGGACTGAACTTGTCAGATGATTCAAATAAATACTTATTTAAATTAAAACTAATTATAAGCATTAGCAGAGATAGAGAGAGAGCAGAAACATCTGCAGACCAGTCCATCTCCTCCCGTCTGAGACGACCTCAGGCTGAAATCTGCAGACAACTGCTCACTAGCATTAGCTACACAGCAGGAGCTGTTGTCACCAGAGACGATGCCTCATCTACAAACACAAACTGAGAGCTCAGGTCAACGGGTCAGAGTGCGTTTTCAGTCCGTCCCTCTTGTGGATGTGACCGTTAAATCCACTACAAGATACTCAGCGCAGCCTGGAGACGGGCGGAGACACATATAGGGTAACTATCAACGTCACAGTTTATGGGACTGTTGTTTCTCAAGATGCCTACTGAAGACAGCTGTCATCTACAGTCTGAAAATAAACTTTCTGTGCAGGTTCAACAAAATGCAGACAGTTTGTACATTGTGCAAAAAGAAAATATTTGTCACCAACTCATACAGCTACTTGTGCTACCACAGCAGTGAGCACTAAGCACCGAGACCTAAACACGACAACACTGTGTGCCTCCAAGTAAGATTTCTTAACATATTGGTATCATAAAGGTGAATCTGGGAATAGAGACAAATACTCACGTGAGAACATAGTTGACACTGACGATGCAGTGAGGTCGGGACGAGCGGCTGTTGTGTACGATGGTTGCATAACTCTGAACCCAGACCCAGCCACCATGCTTGGCCAAGAAACGGTAGTACTTAGTTGTCACCTGACCTTTCACCAGCACTAAGAGATGGGAAATAAACAGCAAATGGTTTCTACGGGGAAGAAAATCCAAACAAACTGCAGAGTATACTAAATTACATCAACATATTGAAATAGAAAACGGGGGTGATTTGTTTTTCTGCAGCAGCAGAAGGACAGAAATTAATACAGAGAAACACACAGGGCTTATAAAACTAGAGAATAGAAATAAAAATAGAACCTATGCGAGAGCAAAGACAAAATTACAAGGCAAACGTGACAGTGATGTGATGGAATTAGCAGCAGCAACGTCAGCACGCCTAGCATGTGTAAACAGCATACCGCCTCCAGTTCTCATTATACATCCATGCTGGAACACTGTGTGTGTGTGCGTGTGTGTGTTTCTGTGGGAGTGTGTGCAGAGGGAATTTGTAGGAAGGTAAAACAAACCTAACTCACACAAGTGATGAGCACATCGCAGGTGGAAGGAGTCACAGCTGTGGACATGGTGATAGAGAGTCTTCTCTATCAGATCCTGAGGCTCGTAGCCTGTCAGCTCTGCAACCCTAAGCAACACACACACACGCATACGCACACACGTTCTCAGGGTTTATTAGAGCCTTCCCACGTTGACACATACGCACACTCACATACACGCCCACACACAAAAATATGTGACAAGCAAGTGTGTGGAAGAAGTCACGCCCACACACTTACAGACTGTAGGCTAACATGCATGCAAACATGGATCTGCTTCGTAACGTACCGCGAGTCGAGGAAGATGAGCTTCATGTCCAGGCTGGCTCTGAACATGAACATGTTGCTGTGCAGTTTGATCTCGGTGACCGCGCTGGGCGGCAACGAGTGACCGACAGCCACCAGCCCCACGTTCTGATAGCAGCCGTCAAACGGAGATATGTCCAGGCTGTACTGACGGATCTTCAGGTACCCGCTGCAGTGTATCACCTGGGCCAAGAGGTTACAGATGGAAGTATGAATTTTAATCTATACAATCAATCTATGATCCAGTAACCCGTTCGTCCAATTTAGAGGTTGTTTGGCCCTTTCCTACGATGCCAACTGATCTTCCTGATGCCCACTCTCCAGGCATCGAAGTGTAAATTGGCCCTGGAGAGGACCATTTGAGATTGAAACGATTGAAAAGATTCCAGGGGTCTCATTTATAAACGGTGCGTACGTACAAAACAGGGCTGGAAAACGTGCGTACGCCACTTCCCAAGCAAAGGGTGTGATTTATAAAAAACAAACTTGACAGGAATGTGCGTCCTGTAAGTAAACTCTGAACCGTGCGTACGCACATAAAGAGGAGAAATGAGAAACGGCGACTCACATGGCAGAAGGATGAAACTGTTTGAAATGAATCGGACTGCTACTGTGATAAATATATCGAAATATTACCTCGGAGTAGTATAGGCTTAAAGCCTTTCTAAACAATCAGACACTCATTTGATTGATTTTTCCTGAAGTGCACAAAACCCCCCACACAAAGATCATTTGCAGCGCGCAGAAAAAAGATCCAGATATAAGATAATAAATACAAACGGTATCTGTTTCTACAGAAGAACGCCTCAAGTATGTTGGACAGTTTAATCAGTAATCATAATAATTAATACTTGCATGCAGAGCAATTTATTCTCATAAATAAGGTGAACAGGAGGACAAATTACATTTAAATTGATGCCGTTTCAGTGTGTCAGTCGAGCAAATACGAGTGCATAGTTTCATGTCATCAGATGTTCGTTGCGTTGTCGAGCCAAACGCTGGGCCAGCGTGTGGATGTGATGCGCTGCTTGTTAAAACACATTATGGAAATATAACATTATTTTATGTTATTTACAACAAGTCATATTTCTTTTAACTCATCGGCAGCCACGTTAAGTGAGTGTACTGTTTGTGTGGCCTAAATAAATGTTTAAACACAGGTGGAATACGTTTATTCTCTCTTTGAAAGGGGGATCCAAATTAGTACCTGGGTCATCCCGTCACATTCTTTCAGCTTCACCGAAAGGAACGAGTGTCACACTGAGTTAAATTTTAGTTTGTAGCTTTTCTGTCAGAATTTGCCTCCTGTTCTTCCTGCAGTCAGGACGTATTAATATTACTGAGGGGCGTTTAATAAAGGGAACTTGCTTACAAGTGAGCGTACACACAGTTTTATAAGTCTGAATATTTTTTGGTGTACGCCATTTTTGGCTTTTGGGCGTAAGTATGCTTTTAGTGAGGTTTCTACGCAGTTTTATAAATGAGACCCCAGATCATGCAAGTATCATACATTCACAATTAAGGCATTGGGCAGACTCTTTTGTCCAAAGTGACGTACAATATGTACATTTGTCAGAAGACAGTGAAAAATCAATGTATTTGTATTTTAAAGATGTCAATAATAGCCACTGCTAGTGGATGGCAAAGATGATGATAGGTAGGCTAAGATGCTACACAGTGCTATGTTCATGGTCTTCAGAGGATAAACCCTATTGAGACGCCCTGACCTTTCATCTAGTGCCACAATTAGGCCATAAATTCCACTTTTGTGGTATAAATGACCATATTCAACAAGCTTGTTGCTATGAAATCAACTTGTCACAATCATGCTCCATAGAGGATGATCCCTCTCAATTATGGACACTCTATGGACACATTTTGTTTCTAGAACAATCCCGGGGACAATATTTGAACTGTGCCCACAAGACAGCATGTAACCTAATAAACACATTACCATAATATTTGCTGCGCAGATTCATGCTCGCTGAGGATGAACCTGATTATGATGATCTCACAGCCTTTCCTTTTCCACTACCCTCAACATTATAACTGCTACTGGTAAGGTATTTAGAATAGCAAAATTGTCCTGTTGTTTGTTCCACTGCACATATTGCGCCATGAGCACTGCCGCCTGTAGCAGCCACTAGCAGAGCTGCAGCCTTTCAGTCTTGTTAGCCATAAATACAGTGCAAACATTGATTCAGATTCTTTGTCGACCTACAGTACGTCAAAGCATTAATCGCACATATAGAAAAATGAATTTACAAACAATGTACTATTTTAGGAGTCATTGTTGGATTTTTTTTGATTGATTGATTTACTACTACCTTGTAGCCTCCGCAGGTAAGTCCAGCGTTTCTTTTAGCGAGAACACATTTCATTCTCAGGAAGAAGGAGCGCTCCATCTCATATTCTGCAGAGAATTAAAAAAACATGCAAAAAGCAAGTTATTTATGAAGAACGATGAGGCCCGGCCATGTACAGTACAACACACCTGAGTTGTTGATTACCGTGAACAAAGTGTGAATGGTAAGGCTGGTGTGCTGTGAGGACAGCTGTCATTTCATCGTGGTCTGCTGGATGGATGTATTCATAAATGCTGTTTCCCGTCAACTCTACCTGTTGAAATGAACGTACACCTCAGAACTGCGACACATCAGACGCGACACACTTGAGGAGATCACATTAAACTTGTCAGACCAACCTGCGACAGGCCTAAGTGGACTGATGCTGTTTCTGATATGTACATTATTTTCCCATCTGGAGCAACCACAAAAATGAAGCCATCTAATGTCTGAAAGAAAAATTTAAAGTGTTATTATTTTTGATATCAACAAAAATAGTCTTGAGTCCATTTTTATAGACAACATGTATACACTACAGTGTCTTATTATTATGATTGTATATCAGTAAACTGTAGATAACGCTGCAGAGCTGCTGTCAGAGCAGACATAGCCTACTGACTGTAACAATATGATGAAAGAATAATGATTTGAGGAAAAGCATGAAATGACAAACAAAAATAACGACAGTTTGAGCTGCTGTTGTCATTTTTTACACACATTCACATTGAGAAGTGTTTCTAATATTTTGTCCATCCCATTTTTATCAATTAAAAACTGATCATAACCTTCATGATTACTGGAAGCTGTATAAGGCTGCATTCAGTTTAGCAACGTAAAGCCTAACTAATAAACTGAGAGGAAGAATCCAACATTATTACTATGATATTAACTGATAAAATACTAGTGATAATAAATATCATTACCAATAATAATAATCTCAACCTCTACAGAAATTAAGAGCTTATTTTCCTAGCTGCTAGCTGCTAGCTTGTAGCTCTAGCCCTCTCTGGCTAGCTTGCAGCCACCTGTCCTCACTCTGGTACTCTCTGGCCAGCATCCAGCTCTATTTGTCAAACCAGCAGACCTACATTGTCATTATGAAACCATTTAAGGCCGGTCTGTTTGCCTTATTTGATTACTCTGTAGACCTGTTGAAAGCTTGTAGCCCTGTGGACCTCTTTACTATTCTGTAACTCAGACTATCCTGGAGCCCTTATCGGCTTTCACGGAGCTCCGTTTGGCACTCTCCTATGGCCTGTCTGACCAGCGCTAGCCAGTCTGTGGATTCTCTCTGGCCAGCCTGTGGCCCGTGTAGCCCGGCTCCATTGTGTTGCTGCTGATGTGAGAGGGGCTGCCGGACAGACTGCAGCTCTGTGCGTGACCAGGAATGTGTTCAGCTCATTTTCACTCTTAAAGCACATGAATGAAGGCAGCAGGAGGCAGACAGCAGTAGCCACTAAACCACACACACCCTCTACCCATGGTACAATAATAATAATAATAATAATAATATATTATTATTATTATTATTATTATTATTATTATTATTATTATCTTGTTAGGGTGAATTTAAGCTGTAGAATTATTTTTTAAGGGCTCTCTTCAGTGACCTTGTGGCTTTCCAGTCAATTGCAAACCCCACAATGTTTATCAGCTGCTTTAAAGTGTGAATACTATAAAATATATAAACTAGTAAAAACGTACCTGTAACAGATGGGAACCCAGTTCCTGGCTGACTCCATCCAAAGAACTGCTGCGACTCACATGACCCCAGGACTCCCCCAGGCCTGACAAACAAATCACACACAGAGAAAAAATATTATTACTACAAATAAAATGGGCTTTTTTTACTATGAAAGCAGGACAAAGAATATGAATCAATACCTTGTACACAAAGAGAAGGTTTAGTTCAACAGTTTAGCGCAAGAATAACTCATAATCATACACTACAGAGCTAATTTTATTATACTCAACTGATTACAGCAAACACATATATCAGAACGATAATCTCTGACCCATATGCTGGTTTTACAGAACAATACATTTTATTCCTTTATCCCTCAGTGCACCATTACTGAACAGGCTTTCATTTTCAAGACTGTAGCCTACAAACATTTAACGGCTTCATCTGATCAGAAAAAGTGTTTGTTGCGATGACTGTCGGCGGCCTTCAGCTCTGACAAATACACCGAATCTGGTGGCGGACCTTTATCGAATCTGGACCACTGCAAGTGCCGTAGCGTGAAAACATTTCACTAAACCCTTCCCAACAGTAGTAAATAACATCTCAGATGGCGTGAGGCACAGAGCCACAGCGGACAGCAAACAAGAGTCTGTGCAGGCTCTGCATTGAAATGCAAATCCCGCTCTGCAGAATAAACAGGCGGCATGCAGGGATCACAGCGCCCCGCCGCTCCCGCCCCTCCTGCAGCTCACATGGAACTCACGTCTGCATAAAAAGACACAATCAAATTACCCCCCAAAATACCCACAAGTGAAACAACTCACCGGCTTCCACTTCATATCAAATGTAAATCAATATAAAGATAGAGGCTTTAAAGGACTTTACTACAGCGCAAACACCGCCGGGTAACACTGCATCACGCGACCGCTGGGTCTGAAGCAGAACCAGAAACCAGCGGCCGGATTCAGCGCACGGAGTAGACCGTGGGCCCAGCACGGGAAGAAGGGGGCTCTCTCCCTAAATGGGGGTTAGAGTAGGGATTTTATCATTTTGGCTCTCGGGTTCGTCTGTTTACAGCCTACTGCTGGCCTCATGCACTCTGCAATTAGTCCTCCCAAAATCCTGTAGGCCCCTAATAATATCCACATGAATCATTTAGAACTGTAGGAAAGCTGTGCTTTTGTTGGAACGAGAAAAAAAAGTTAAGGCTACTAGTGAGACACTAGTGAGAAGTTATGTTCTGCTACAGGCCTGTCCTCATAGGATTTTTTTTTTGTATTAGATCAATTTGGTTTAACACGCTAAAAGTGAAAGAAAGAAAATCTAATCAAGCTCGGTGTGGAAAGATGTGGCGATAGTTTGTCCATAGAAGCTATTAAAATGTCATCGTTGGGCTGAACACGGACCAATCTGTGTGGGAACACGTGACGCGCTGCAGGTAACAGACCTGTGAAGACACGGAGTGAAGGAAAGCTGCTGCAGTGAGCAGCCTCCCTCCTGTGTTATTTATTCATGTATCGCTACATTATTTAAAGTATTCATTTCATTAGCCTAGTCGATTATATTTTAGAGGAGACGTGACAAACACGCATTATCCCACTTTATACGATACTGTGCTTATTTTACATTATCACAGCAGCGCTCTCCTTTTCTGCTTGTTAACCCTTAAAAAAAGTGATGTCTGATCGTGAACCGCCGCATTATGGCCACTGATTTAACCAAAGAAGCGATGTTTTCCTCCTGTGAAGGCTTCAGAGGCCTGAGGAGGTGAAAGCGTTTCTCCAATGTTTCACAAGCAGAAAAAAGCAAAACGGCAAAAAGGTCAAAATAAACACAACAATTCTTCCTCATCTCTTCAATCATCTTGTGGGAACCACTGGGGGTGTTCTTTTAATATAAATAAATATATTTTAAATAATAATTTAATATGAAAAATTAACTATAAAATCTAAAGCGCCCGAAATTCACTTGGGAGACACGTTTGAATAAAAATATAAATAAATGTAGAGAACCGATCGCCCTCTGAGAAGATCGATAATTTGGTGTTCCACAAATTCAACACTATCCTTAAACTGACAACAATACACAATTAAAACGTTACTGTTTCGTTAACACGGTGTGACACATACGGGTAGGCTAAGACCAGCAATAACAATAATTATTATTATCATTATTAATATTAATAATAATAATAATGATAATAACTTTTGAGAATAATAATATAGATAATAGATAATAGATAATAACTTTTTCACTTGAACCATTTCAATATCTCACTTAGAGCCACGTCCTTTAAACATAAACCTGAGATGGACCGTGAGTTTTTTGTTTGTCTTTTTGTGTATCAACATTACACATTGTAATCTTCCTGATCTTACTTTGTTATGACGTTTTATAAATGTGATAAATTGTGTATTAGTCAGTAAAGTAGATATAAATGTTCGTTTTATTTAGCAAATATACAGTAAATTTACAAACATTTACAAAACATGTGATTTTAGCCCCCCTCTCTGTTTAAATCTCTTTCAGGGCTTAGGTGGAGAGGATCAGCAAGATATTTGTGGTGTGGGGTGTCATGTAATTTAATCCAGGATGGACAACATAGCTGAGGTCAAAGGCCATTCTACTGACCACTCTGAGTGCCATAAATAAAAGTACCCCCCCACCAAAAGTCAGTGAAAAAAAAAACTCTTTGATACATCCCCTCAAAATTAAGAATACTTTAGCTTTTCTTCTCCCCACTTATGCAAAACCACTAAAGCCCTCTCAGATGGGCTTCTTCACGACTAACGTGGTGGAGTGTATGGGGGTCCTCGGAGTAAAAAGGTGTGAGAGGCCTGAGTGAAGAGGTCCGGCCTTTAAACCAGCAGATGTGGTTTAATGGAGAAAACACAACACAGAGGAGCAGAGCCCTGCAGCCTGCGTGAGCGAGACCATCCCAGATTCACAGAGCTTTATCTGCATACTTATTCTGCCACACATGTGGAACAGCACAGTACGAGTACAGCAGCCAAACATCTTCCAGTCATGCACGCAGAATGCAGGCGAGGGGGGGGAGGGGTCCCTGAAAGAAGAATTTCTCACCGTCTTTGGTACTTTTCATGCAAAGTACAAGTGCTGTACGTTACATTTGTGTCATGATGAGCACTGATATCTCATCCGAACACAAAGGAAGAAGAAAAGAGTGTTAACATTAAACGTTACACCACTTTTTAGGGTTTACAAGAAAATGCAGACATTAGCTTACATTAGCTGTCTGTGGTCCCGAGCCTGTCAGAATTCCATGTAACCCTGTTTCTGTATTCTACTACAGTGGAATTATGAGGTTCATACAGTGTGCACTGCCATGGATAAGATTCCTCTGGTTTATTAGCTCTACTTTGACAATCTATGAGGAAAATTGGTCTTTATTGATTTTTTATTTATATATATATATATATATATATATATATATATATATATATATATATATATATATATATATATATATATATATATATATTCCTGCAGAGAGGATACTGATGTTTATTTTTGTTGATACTTTTGATACTGTAGCTTACCAGTGTCATTCTACAGTGTGTGAATCCTGTGATTTAAATGATCTATACAGCCATATTTAGCCTAGCTGTTGGCTCTCAGAGGGTAAAAACACAGATCCATTCCAGATCCATGTTTCCTTTGTTGTTTTCCCACCAGGTTCTTTGTCACGCCACCGTCCCTACCAGGCCTGCTTCAGTGTTACAAGGAGCTCCATATGTTGCGGGATCAGACGTGCACATCATACTAATATCCGCGGCTCTGCAGCAGGCACGCAGGACGGAGCCCCATCACAGCTAATCTGCTGGCAGGGGACGCCAGGGGCCCCGGAGAGAAACCACATCACTGCAGGCTGGGGACACGGCCAGACGGACCGAGGGACACAGGAGACCGTCGCAGAATTCTGAAGAATTTATTCTAATCACCGCGATAAGATAGATTTCACCGAACAGCCAGGTGAAGATATTTGAATAATAACCTACAGGATTACGACAAAAGTAACAGGTCTACACCAAGGTCCTGAAGCTGGAATAAACAGTATTAAAAATGAGTGAATGTCTTCATTTAACCGCAGAGAGAGATTTTCGTTATTAAAGCTCGAACAATAAAACATGATAATAATGTTAGAAATCACGCGTACGGACTGAAGGTTTTATAGGAGAATTTATACAAGGATGTGTTTTTTATTCATTTGTAACGCGGAGATTAGGCTACTGATTTTTCTTTCTTGTAAAATTATGAAAAATGAATTTCCGGAATTGCTGGCTACAAATCAACAACCTAGAAAATGACATTTAGCCTACTACATTAAAAAGGACAGCGGGAAATTAAGAAAGAAAAATGTAGTATATTATTTTGGAAATACTATCAACAAATTATGTAGGCCTAATAAAAAAACACAAGAAGCCTATAGAGCACCAACATAATTTAAATATTAGGCTTCTAGCCTACTGTAGCATTACTACTAACAGGATTATAACAGTAATAATAAAAATAGGCTGATAATAATAAAAATAGCCGCAATTATATTAATGAGAAGATGAACAATATATAGGATTATTTGCTTGAATATAATTAGAATTATAATTGAATAATTATAGCCTATAATATAATGCCGGCTAAGTGTTAGAATTATTATTTCGTTGATGCTGTTCTGTTATTATAATTGCTATTCTATTTATCTGGATGTGGTTGTGCTCTCTTACCTTCAGGGAACACTATTCTCATTTTCAGGTAGCTGGTTGTCAGCCGGATGATGGAGGCTTTGTCCAGCTGGGAGGTGATGGCGGAGGGCAGCGGCAGCAGCTTGGCCAGTTCATAAAACTCACTGTTTTCCTTCTCCCGCCGGGTCCGGGCAGCGTTTTTAGATTTCTCCTTCATGTTTTTTCCCCTTAGTCCGTGTTAGGCTGTCTCATAGCATCGTAATGGAGCCGGAACGTCTCCGAACGTGAGGATTTCTGGCCCTTGTCGGCCTAAAACCCGCAGCTGCCGGCGCGTGGACACATCCCCATATTCCAGGTGTTTGGCGACGAACGAGACGCGGCTGAGTCCTGGATTTCAGAGGCTTCTTGTGGCGTTCTGGTCAGCCCGTTGGGAGGGCTCACCGCACACTTGGATCCATCACACCTGGTTTTTTAAGGGACCTGTGGAACCGCTGGTGACATGAGGCCCTGTAGGACAAAGACCGGGTCAGATACACTTTGATTTGTAGCCTACCGTTATTTGGGCGACATATCCCCTGTGTCTGCCAGCACGCTGAGAGCAGGCTAGCTAACGAAAAACTAAAAAAGACACTTGTTTGAATCTTTCTGCAGAAGTGAAACGTTAGTGGCTGTGTTCTTAAATCACATTTAACTACAAATGTAGTTTAGGTGCTTGTTCTCTTACCTCCGCGCAGATGCGGCCGACAGGTCGCTAAACTGACGCCTGTTTGGCTTCAACGTGTCCAGAGAGCGTCTCTGAAAAAGCCCACCATTCGCTTATCTTCGATTCCATGTGATTTTTGTGGATAGCGGAGCATCCTGAGCCTCCTCAGTGCTGCAGGCTCGAGGGCCCGCCCACTGCGGGCAGCCCTGCTCCCATTGGACGGTTGGACACCCTGCTCGGGTATACATTGGCCAGAACTCACAATGACGTGCTCACGAGGAACGGGGATTGGCTGGTGAAAGTGTTCACCTCTGGCCCGAACTGGAGTGAAAATCCCCCAGAGTCCGCTCCCTCGGCTCTGGGAGAACCCGGTATGCAGAACTCTTTAAAGCATATGTCAGTTTCAAGGATGTATTTTCTATATTTAAAAAAAGGCCTACACATTTAGTAAAGTGATTTCTAATAATTCATGGGAGCTTGTCTTTCATGTGACATGCATGCGGGCCTCTCAAGCGTTACTTAAAATAGTCCAGGCTGCTTTCAACTTTTATCATTTATTAAATCAGGCTAGTTGCCAGCAACCTGCATCCAACAACAAACGGGTGTAGCCTACACTTGTTAACGGCGGGAAGCAGTGTGTTTTAATATTTGGGGGGCTACAAACATTCTAACAACTTTCCTTCTGAAAGTTCAAGAAATGATCCAGGCTACTATTTGCTGTTAAGAACTGTCAGATTTCTGAAGGAAGTTTGGCTTACGTTGTTTTTAAATTGTATGCCTGCAAAGGCACAGGCCTCTCCTGAAGCCGGGCATTCCAACATGCGCTGATCCGGTTCTGTCGGTGTTGTTTTATTTAGCATGCGGTGTATTTATGGTTTATTATTGTATGTATGGGTTTGTATGGCACAGGGACTGGTCTATGAAGATTATAGGCTGCGTCTCTAAAATCAGAGTTGAAATGGTTTCTTGTTGCAAACGTGTCGCCTGTGTAGGCTTTTCTAAGATGTTCATCATGGTTGAGTCTCCCGGGAAATGGAAATGTTCCATCATGTTCTGCACACAGGAGTGGATAAAGGGTCATTTCACTTTCTTGGTAACGTTTTCTAAGACAGATATAACAGGCTATTATAGCCTAAAATAGCCTGTCCCATATTGTGTGCCCATTATGGAAACACATAGCCTACAGTACTAATTCTTACTGTAGCCTATCTGCACGTTACAAAAAGACTAAACAGGCCCGCAGGTGAGCCTGCTGAGATTAGTGGAGGTGTCACGAGGCCACGTGGCACATGATGCTACACCCTTTCAGAGAAGCCTCTTTATCACTCTACCTGCAGACACCACTAACACCTGTTTAAACGTGGTTACGGTTGATTTAACGTGTCTTCATATTTTACAGCTGCTCGTTTATACAGTAAAGTTATTATGGACGCGACGATTAGATGCATTTTAAATACCGGAGTCTTTATTATTCGCACCTTACTGGACACATGGATTCATACTTAATTCGAGGCTTCTGTTAGGCCTGGATGCTGGCGTGGGAGCGCGCACACGCCGTGCGGGCTCGCTCCCTCCCCGGCTGTGTTGGAGCCAGCTCGGCCGCTCGGTAATGGGATCCAGCCTGCGGTGAGGAAATCACCCGAGATGCTGGAGGCGCACGAAATGGTTGACGCTGGTTTAACCCTCGCTTCGACTCCAAATTTACTGGTAATTAAAGTGCGTCTGTGGAAAATATGACGATCGAAAATCCTCCATATGGTGAAGTCTCCGCGCACTCAGGGCCGACTTAGCCCGGATATGCAGTGATCACAACACGCTGATTATATTGTTAAAAGATCAGAGCTTCAGTGCTGTTTTCTGAGTGTTACAGAAGCATCTGAACTAACGTTTCTGTACACTACATGTCCGACTATGTGTTTTTTGAGATGCAGAGCTGACAGTGCGGGACCTAAACTGACCTTTTATTAAAAATAACACTCAGACAGTGTCTCCGGACCGCAGAGTAAACACAACAGGTGGGAACATCGCATGTGTTCTTGAACAAATAATGGAAAATAAATGATTATTACTATTATTATTACACTGGTGTGTACATGCCCAAGGCTGGATTAACAAAGAGGGCAACTGTGAAAATGAGCCGTGGGCCCCTCTTGAGACTCCCACACCCACTCACACTTCCACTCACAATTATGAACCAGAAACACAGAATTCCTACCCTTGGATACAGTCCTGCCCTACGTGCGCTTTATGTCACGTAGTTTGAGATCATTTGATTAAACTAGAGCTGCAGTGCTTCATCCATTTATCTATTAGTCCCAAGATTTATTCATACTGTGAAAAGACAATTCGTTGTTTAACGAAAGTAAAACTCCAAACATTTTATTCCTGGTTCTACAATGTGTGGATCTGATGCTTTTCTTGGTTTTACATTAAAGTCAACTTAGACTTGGACAAAAGACATTTATTGAGGTTAATGTGTTTACTCTAGGACACAGTGAGGGGCATTTTTTTAAGTGTTAAACATAATATAAAATAAAACATTAAAAGTCTAGAGTTTGACACAGGGCCCCTCTACAAAATGGGGCCTCAAGGTTAGCTTAAAAATAAGGAGGCAGGCCAAAGGGAGTTGATAGTTATTTACTATGTTGGTAAACTGGCTTTGGGCCCTGAAATCAAGAGGCCCCTAAAGCTGATGATAGCTTACACTCCACTAAAACACAACATCGGTTGTCAAATTCAAGACCTTCAAGAATTCAGTTGCAAGTTGCATCTTTCAGGATTCATGTGTGTTTATTCATATAACCACACAGCAAACCTGAGCTCGTGTTGTATTCCAGCACAGAACAATTGTGCAAATTGCACAGAGAGTGTGGGGGTTAACTGTCTGGTAAAAAAAAATGACAAGTCAATTTTGTACTAAGTGGCAGAGGTCAGACAGATACAGTGTGTTTAACAACACTTACGCAGGTTGAAAAAGCACATGGAATTTGCACTACATTTTTGTTGGTTAAGGGCACAGCCAGGATTTTAGAAATACTGAGGTTATAAATTCAAATTATCCCCCACTCAACCCACACAAACATTTTTGGACTAACCACAGAAAAAAATCGAACATTTTCTGGGAATAAAAAAAAACAACAACAACAAAAAGACAATACATGACATAGATTGTTTATATGTATAATGTTTTTAACTTTTCAGTCATGATTTATGTAAATGTCCTGACATTATGGTTAAATGCTGTGAACCCTTCTTCACACTGCCACATATGTGACAGTGAGGAATAATAAACCCTTTTATTATAATGTCAAATTTTAGCCTACAACTGTCATATCTGAACATAGGTGGTCTAAATGTGTCATATGTGTGTGTGTGTGATCATTTGATGTCGACGTCTCCTCACATCAATGAAGCAGAAATATTACAGGGGATGTGACCTCTGTGATAATTGCTGCGATCTGCTGGTAATGTGTCTTGGATGGATCCGTTCTGAGCTTGATTCAGCACACTGGCTAACACAACACAATAACTGGATTACAGCCCGCTTTTTTAAGTAGATGTAAACAAGTTAAGTGATTCAGTCCAAAATTCTGTTCTTGATGAACAGCTCAGTAAACACAATCTCACTGTCCTGTGGTTTAGCAAGTGTGCTATGAAATATAAAGATCGTCAATGCAAGCACAAACTGTGGCTGTCAGACCCTTGGGTTTAGAATGTCCTACAAATTTTTTTTATTTATTTCAAATTCAAATTGAATGAATTTGAATAAATTTTTGTTGTCAGTGTGGTTGTTTCTGAGAACGAGTTTCTGGGGTTGATGCTGTATTACAGAAGTGTGGTGGCAGAGTTATTAACATTTCATCCTCAGCCGTCAAGCCACTGCTGGGTGTGTCTTGCATTAATAACAGGGATAATTAGCTTGTAAGAAACTACCCATCATCCCCTTGGTGCACAGCCCAGTATAAGCCAGTGTCAATGTTCAGTGCAAAAAGGGTTGTTTCACAGAAGACATGTTGCCATGTCCCTGTAGCAAAAGCACAGGTGTACATGAATGATGACTCAGTTCCATCTAGCTGCTTCAGTTTCAGCCTCCTGCTGTTGTGCTGGCTGGCTCACTGTCACACTGTGTTAGGAGTCTGGTTTTGTGTTCATGTCTTTCCTGTTTTAGTCTGGTTTTGGATTCTGTGTTTCTATAGCTTTACATGATCTTGTCACGTTAAGCGTTTTATAGCTCAGTTTAGTCTTTTGTTCATCTGTCTTGTCTCGTATTATATTTTTTCTTCGTGTCTTAGTGTCTGCTCCTGGTCTGTGTACTTCTGTATTATTTTGTGTGCATTTGCGCTGTGTTCTGTTTAATCTTACTTCAGTCTGTTTTCCCTGTTAGTATTTGTCACTGAAAATCCGCCTATATACAGTAGGAGAAGAAGAAGAAAACGGTAAACAAACAAGCATCGACACCAACGCTGATGTTAACACTGAAAAATCAAAAACAAACTATCGCACACTGTTTTGACTCACTACTTTATTTGGGAGCAGTGTAAGTAGTGAGTCAAATTACTGACTTGATTATTGACAAATATATTGACATTTAACTCTCCTCCAGGTCCTGTGATGGACTGGCGACCTGTCCAGGAAGTACCCCGCCTAGTCACCCAATGTCAGCTGGGATAACAGACTTACCCACGACACACTGGGCTTACTCGGACACTTGCTGCCATCGTTAATGCTATTAGCTATAAGACAAAATGTCTGCTTTGAAAAAGGCTTTTACAGAAAGAAATGCAGCCTTTATGTATAAGGGTGTGAAGATGGGGTGATACTGTAGATGGGCAAGTAGCACATCTGACTTTCATGCCAGAGACTGGATTTTGCATTGTGTCTGCCTTTTCTTTCCAACAGAACCATGATCTTTCCCCAAGTTTGTGTTTTGTTCAAGTTGCCTAACCTTAACAGCAGTTTATGAGCATTAATCAGTATAACCAGGATCTTTAAAACTACAGTAGAAGAGTACTCACTGATGTAGTGTTGCCCTCCTACAGGTGAAGTTAGTAGTTTACATACACTTAGGTTGAAGTTACATTTGCCTAAAATGCTGATCCAAGGCTTACCCAAAGTAAACTGAATGCGGTTTCTTTTTGGTTTTGGGCTTTTCTGAGAGAAAACATTTACCTTTTAATAGCACAGAAACTTAACTTAACAGCTTTTTATAAGGGTATAATGAGTTTTGGACTAAATGTTTTTACTGGATTGGATCGTCTGGAGCTTTTGTTGTAATATAATCGATCAGTGGTTTACTATGAGGTTTCATGGTAGGTAGGTAGATTTATTTTGTCACAATATAACAGGTTATATAGTGAAATTGAGTTTTTGTAACTCCCTGTATTAATATAAATTATATAATAAATTATCATCAGTGGAGCAGTGCTGAGAATGAATTAGAGTTCAAAAGTCTGATGGCTTGGGGGGGAAAGCTGCTCTGCAGTCTGGTGGTGTGGCAGCAGAAACTTCTATATCTCTTCCCAGAATGCAGCAGGGTGAACAGGCTGTGGCTGGGTGGGTACTGTCCTTTAGTATCCTTTGGGCTCTGTAGGCACCTTACCGATATCACTGGTGCTCAGGAGATGGGTACCAATGATCTTCTGAGCTGTTTTAATCCCCCCCCCTGCAGAGCCCTCTGGTCCTGGGTCGTGCACATCCCATGTTAGTGATGTTTCCAGTCAGGATGCTTTCTGTTGCTCCTCTGTAAAAGCTGACAAGAACTTGGTGTGGGACTTTGGCCTTCTTAAGCTTCCTCAAGAAATACAGTTGTTTCTGAGCTTTCTTCACCAGCGTGGAGATGTGAGACGACCATGTCAGGTTCTCTGTGATGCTGATTCCCAGGAACCTGAAACTGCATTGATTGAATCACAAAGCTTTCCAATGGTGTAGCATATGAGTTTGAACTTAAATGTAGCAGTTGTGTGCACATACCAAAAGCTGCCACCAGGGCATGACGGCCTGCTGGATTGCTTTTTTTTTAATGACTACACAGATTTCATGTGAACAAATGATAGTTTAAGCAGGTCTGTTAGGACTCTGTGCATAACAAAAGTACTTTTCCAACAATTGTTTACATACAGATTATTTCACTATATCACACTTCCAGTGGGTTAGAAGTTTACATACATATCTAGAGTGTTCCTTTAAATAGCTTGGAAACAATATCATTTTCCTCTATAACAATATAAGAAAAGTAATAAATGTTTAATTTATTTCATTTCAATCATAAATGAAGTTGCACCAGATTTTATCAGAATTGTTCTGACCATAAAGAAAAGTTTAAAAACCACAATAAACCTTCAGGTTTCTTCTACTGTCACTCAGGAGCAAAAATCAGCCTTTAAACTTAAAAGATTTATCCTGGTAATTATAAATAAAGAATTGATCTATGAATTGATGATAAAAGTTTTAGACGTATCGCCCAGCCCTACTTCAATCCAACTGAAAATTTGTTGGCAGACCTAAAGTGTGTGCAAGCAAAGAGGCCTACAGACAGAACTCTGTTCCACCATTATTCTGACAATTCACATTATTAAATTAAAGTAGTGATCCTCACTGAACTAGGATGGGGAATGTCTACTAGGATTAAATGTCAAGAAATGCATGTATTTGTCTATGGTGTATGTTAACAGACTTCAGGGATGGCATGATACCAAAAATGTAGTGGTTGATCCTGATAACTGTAAAATTCCACGATTCTCAATACCAGTTTCATACAGAGGTAAAAAACAAAACAATAAATCCCACGAACTTCCAGGACACGAGAGGTGATTAGATATTCATAGATGAGCAGGCTCTTGAAATTACGACCTTGCACTGTGCATATTTAATTAATAAATGAATTTCTTGTTTTTCAGAAATTTTTTATTTTTACAAACTCTCAGGTGTCAATTGTTTAAGGGTGATCACTTTCTGTATTGGCAGTGGTGTAAAATTGTATGTTGAAAAACAGTTATTAATGATTGGACTGTACTACAGTGCTACATTGACAGCGTGTCAGATATTCATTTCGTAGTGCTGTAAACTTTGATTTTCAGGTGATCAAACTGTGTCATCTGCCTTAATTAGCTCTTCAACATATCTCAAAACTGGAAGGCTTTGAGACGAAGCTATTGAAGGTAACAGCTGGGAAACTAACTTCACGCTGTTTCCATACTCGGCTCCTCTTTTTGACTGCAGGTGGAGCTGTCGCTGCAGCTGCACTTGTCGCTATCCTCCACGTTTTGGATCTCCGGTACCTTTGGTAGCTAGCAAAAGAAGTACTGACATGTTTTCAGAATTTTGGTACGGAACTATTGGTTCTCGTGACATCCCTACAGCTGTACATTGCTGGAGTCACAATGGGCAGTTTAAAAAAGGATCATAACTGATACAGCAGAATAAGACACCCTTTTTATTCCACACATTCTTCTTCCTTGGCAAAACCTAGTGTTTTGTTAAACAGGGTTGATGTGCACGATATTGCAGATACATGCAGATATTTCCCTCAGGAGCCGGTGGAGACCAAAAACAGAGCTAAAAGGGGGAATATGAGACTTACTTTCATCATGTCGACACTAATGTGACTCCGTACGAATCATAATGATGTTTTGTAACTGCAGAGTGTTTCATTTGCACGTCAATAGACCCAGTGTATCCAAGTTGGACCTCTTCTGCTGACATGTACAGATGTAACATGTTGTTTACATGTATGAATTAGGTGTAGTTGAAATTAGGGTCCACCAGTATGGTGCTAAGGTTTGCAAGCCAACTGTTTAGTAAGAGCAGCAAAGGCACTGTATGTGGTCATCTGTAACCCTTTATAGGCAAGACACTGCACTCAAAAAAAGAATTTGTTGGACTTACTTAATCCAGTTATGTCAACAATTTCCACCTAACTGAGTTGTGTTAGATTTAATTAAATAGTACTATTAAGATGCCAATTACTGACTTATGTGCAACCAACATGAATGTTTTAGGCAATTCCAACATTATCTCGTCAACTTGGATTTAATTAATAGGTCAGCGTTCAGCTAACTAAACTGACCAACACAAATTCAACAGAATCCTGTTTGTTTAACTTTACTTAATGTGATGATTAATGCCAACATAAAGATATTTCATTATAATGACTTAACTCTCTTTAAATAAATAAATAAGTAAAATAAGTAAATTTAACTTAACTGTTGGACATCCATTACTCAACTGCATTTAGTAATATCAACTAAACTGTACTTAAAAGTACTTCCAAAGTACTTAAAAGTCATTTTAAATGGACTTACTAAACCTGATTATGTCCACACAGTGTAGTTGGGTAAATACAAATCAAACTACTTTGGGTCAGTGAAAAGTTCATTTATTACCAATGAAACACATTATACTGTACTCCATGACTGTGTTGTAATGGTAACTGCTCTACTGAAGACTGACGATACCTTGCTATGGCCCAGGCCACCCAACATCCTGGGTTCATCTACACAGAGGCTGGAGCCAGCTGAACCCTGACAGGAGTCTGAAGCTCCTGATCACCAATTTTCAGCTGTGGACACTAGTGAGTAACATAGTTAAAAAAGTGATCAGTGATCCTGGGTGACCCCCCTGCAGTGGGAAGAAGCATATTTCACACACCCGCACTGAAATGACACAGAGACACCTTGTCCCCCCCTTTGCAAAACCAACATGCTGTGTTTTATCTTTGGATCAACGTCTCACTTAAGATTTTCAAAAATAACTTCTGATTGTAAATCAATTTGATACACCAAAGCTATGTTTTAAATATTGTGTCACAAGTACTGCAGACTCAGTGCAGCACTTCACCCTAACCCCACCAGGCCACAGTGGTTATTATAGGTTGGACTGAGTGTCTGTGGGGGTCTATTTTGTTCACTCCTGTCTTTAATAAAACAAACCAATTCTAGAACATAAGTTCACCTCTTATCTACATTTTGGTCAGGTAAACAACAGATCAGCACCAGGCTGAATCTCTAAAGCATGTTGCATTCTGACCACATCTCAATAGCTGATATTTGTTCTCATGACACAATATCCAGCCATGTTAGGTTACGCTAGTGAAACCTGACTGCAAGAGATTTGAACGTGCAGGGTGGAAACACTGTGTCGATATAGCGGTTGATTATATTGCCCAAGTGTGTATTTTTTGCAGACACCATTCTCCTCGGCTTATGAAAGGGTAACGAGGGACTTGTTTCCATAACTCTGTCACATAGTGGATGTTGCCTGGAATTGATTTTTTTGGGTAAATGTTGTGGAGCCCAGTTTGCCCAGACAAACTACAGTGGCATTCAAAATGGAAGCGACAGCTCTACCGGCAGAGGCTCTGAGACAAGTGACCAGTTTTCATAGGATTTTCAGAAACACAGGAGGGAAACATTTTGGGAAAAGAAAACTTTATTTCAGAGGCACAAAGGAAACAGGACAGTCTCGCTGCCCTGTTCTAACGTATTTGTTCTAGACTTTAAAGAAGAGACTCTCTGAAAATGGGACATAACTCTTGTCCATCAGTGATGTTACAGAAGGTATTTCGCATCACTTGTCAAAGGTTAAATACCTGCTGTGACATCAGTGATTGAGGTGTGGCCAGAAGTGCAGCACACCTGAAAGTTCCTGATGTAATTGAGTCTTAAATTAGGTAAATCCATTGTTTAAGTAACTAAAATATCAAGATCATATTTATTTCAGTTTGAAAGAATCACAGGAGATTCTTCTAGACCCCCCCCCCTTTACTATGATATTCAATAACCCTACAGCTCCATAGCAGAAGAAGCACAAACGGACCTTTTTGTCTAACAGCAGGTTAAGCAGACCAGAATGCAATGCAGTCACATTACATATGTTATATGTAACTGAAGCAGGAGTATATAAGCTGATACAAAGTGGGTCAAGCGAAATAGTAAACTTGTCATTGTAAAATGATGACAGGAATGCACTGATCCTCACAGAACAGTGATACCTAACAGTGTGAGGAAGACAAAACCTCCTCAGACACAGTCACTGTGTTTCAGAATCACCACAGCAGGCATTCTTAGAACTGTGTCCCTGCGGCTGATGGTGGCTTCCCCTGTTCCTGAGCTGAGGGACAGGTCAGTCACTAGGTGACACTTCTGTGTTGACCTGAGCAGCGATGCTGGCGGGCTTTACATTCAGGTGGATATCGTACTGCTGGTCCAGACCCAGGTAGCTGTCACTCATCAGGTACAGAGTGTAGATACACCTGAAACCGGAAGGTACACGGGTCAGCAGACAGAACGTAAGCATGGATACGTATGGGTGAAAGAAAAATGACCGGGTTTTGTTGGACCTAAATTTATCCCTCTGGTGCTGTAAAACTGGGAACAGCTAACACTCAGGAAGTCAAGGGCAAACCTGCCTTGTAGCTGTTCAGGTCATTTCTGGCAGTTTCTGGCAATTCAGTAATCTGAAGTTTCTGTTTTGATCCATGACTAATTTAGCTTCTTCACAGTATAAAACCTTCTTTCTTTGTTTGGTTACAGTCTGGTGATATTCTGTACTTTTCTTATAGTCAGCAAAGCCTGATGTATCTTCTTCCTCTGTGCCTTAGAGCTACATGGTTTTCCAAAAACTATTAAAAACACATCAATGCACCACACTGTTGCACGGGGCAACATGTTCCTTCATCACTACAAACACACACACTGTAGTTTATTGTGACTCAATCCCACACACACCGTCCTGCTGCTGCAAATACTCACTAGAGGTACACACTGCTGCTAGCTGTTGTAGGACATTACCGAGCCTTTAAAAAATCTAACTATATACTTGTGAATAATTTTAGAGATTTATATCTTCAATAGGAAACAATGGGCTTAAGACTCAGAGTCACAGACAGAAAGTACAGAGAGAAGGACAAACGTTGTTTCCATGGGATTTGGACACTTCCCACAGTCTGCTTTCCATTACAACGAGGTGGGGAATCTAAAACTAAGAAACAATCATGTATATGGTGAAACGGCTGGTCTATAATGGCATTTACATTCATCGCTTTCACCTGAGAATTGATTGATATTCGTATGAAAAACACCTCTCAAGTCTGTAATATTTTTATCTTGAAGCTCACTTGTTTACTAAACGTGAAAGTGTTTGACTATAAAGCTGTGACAACTATGTTCTGCTCCGAATCCAAAGTGTTGTCAGGCTAATGATGCAGGTCACCTAGTCTGAGCTGAAACTAACCTACCGAGGGTGTTTCCTTTCAAACGCTGCGTATGGAGTGTGCGGGGGAAAGCTTGTGCTTATGTTCTTGTATGACTGCTTACTTTCCGGTCTTCTCCGGTGTGTAGAAGGCCACAGACACAGCTGTGTGGTTGCGCACGTATCCGGTCCGTTTGACAGCCAGAAGCTCCCTGTGATCCACCTCCCCCAGGACCAGGAACCAGCCTTCATCCTTCACCTTGGGAAACCTGGGAGCCTGGGCCTTACTGTCCTGCTTCCTCTGAAATAGCAGACACACTGTAAAGTATCACTGTGATTCACAGGCTTACATACTCAGAATATAAAGTTTATTTGATTGCTAGATCTCAGTTGAAGTGCCTTTACGTGATCTCTGGATAACACAGCTCTAAGATAAGATAAAGCAATCAGACTGATCATAAAGTCAGTTTGTGCTGGTTTGTGATATATCTCTGTATCACATGTGTGGTTTGTCTATTTAAAGTAACAGAACAAAGACCCAGAGACACATTTCTTCTTTTCAGTTTACATATGTGTACTGTGAAGGTATGTATTTCATAGCATTTCCAACCTGATGAAGGACGAAAAGTTGTTTTTTTCAGAAAAGGTTACTGAGCTCTTTCCAGAGTCCCCCTTTAAAGATCCACACCATCTGAGGATCTTCCTCAGACAGAACTGCATCTGCAGCCAACATGCAAAGCAGCCTGAACAAAGAATGCTGCACTGCAGCCTTCACAAAGGAGCAGCCAGTTCAATTTTACCAGAAGAGCTGTGTTTGGAGCAGCATTACTTAAATGGTACCTCCATTTTGGACTCCTTCAAAGGTCCCTGGGAAATGACTGGTCAACCATGCAAGAGTGTCACAGGCTCGAGGAAACAGGTTAAACAACTCTTATTCCCAGTGTGACAAACGTAAAATCAGAGTTTGGGTTCTAGGTAGGCCTTAGTGCTCCTACATAGACTAAGCACTGAATGTACTGCAATGCAGCCAGTCTGATCTAATATGTGTTCATAGTATTTGTTTTGGTTAAATGTTTTTGTTATGTGTGTAACTGTGTTCTGTGTACAGGGCACAAGAAAAAATTCTGATAATAAAGTGAAATCAAATCAAATCAATTGTTCTTTTAATTTGCTGCTGTGAGAGAATCAACTGATCACAGTGGCTCCATTCAAATATATCTGACCAAAATTTGGTCCAAAGTTATTTTGTTGTAATACATGTTTATAGTTTTAGCATCAAGCTCAAAGCACAACTGAGCGTTATTATAACTGATGACAGCGGAGTCTGATGAATGTTGAACTCAGCCTGAGAAAGTAGAGCTCAGGCTGATCTAACATCTAGGAACGGCAAAGCTGCCTCTGGTTTGCAGCCATGTTCAGCTTTGTAATGAGAATTACAGCCTCACCCGTCTGTCTGTGAACTAGAGCATTAAACCTATCGCAAAACCCATCCTCACAGCACATGACCGGGAAGCTACAGAGCAAGTCACAATCGGGACGTAGAAAATGCAACAGTAGTATTTATTTCATGTCATGTTAGTGTCATAGGGCTGTTGTGATAACCGCAATATTGAAATACTGCACTGCTGGCAAACCAACTGCAGCGGATGGCTGGCAACTGCTATGTTCATACATTCTTGCTTTCCACTTTCCAATGAGCGTTAAATAAATCTAAATGCTTCAAAAATTTGACGAGCAATATGAGGGCCGTAACACTAACAGTTCAAGAGCAAGGACGGATCACCATGTGCTGTCTGGGATCTGTGCAAAAGTTTTGCCATGTTTGTTATGTTGTTTTACTGTGTATTTGGTAGGTTAGCTAACTATGTGTTAGCATATGGTGGAATGCTAATGTGGCTAGCAGGCTGGGCGATGTGTTGTAATACTGTTGTAATACTAATTATTAACTAAGGCTCATTTGAAGCCCACTAAACACCGAGCGCAGTAGGTTGTTTGCCTGTTACTTGTTGTTCATGTTGCTTTTTGCAGATCTTTAGCTAACCTATACTACAGCACAGTTATTAACGCTATACAGAAGCACATTCTGCTCCGCACCGGTGTGTGTGTGTGTGTGTGTGTGTGTGCATGTGTGTATGATGTGATGTGTGTGCATGTGTGTGTGTGTGTGCGTGAGTGTGTGTGCGTGTGTGTGTGTGTGTGTGTGTGTGTGTGTGTGTGTGTTGCTGTTGCTGCTGTTTGTACATTTCCTTGATACACATGCCAATAAAGGTAACAAAATAACGGAAATGGCAATAACACCACATACTGCGCTGATGAGACAGTAAATCACCGCAGGGGAAATGACTTCACTGTGACAGCCCTAGATGAATGTCTAATATTCACTCTCCTGTTAGCGCTCTTCAAAAAACATCTGGCTCTCTGGCTGCAGAATGCTCCACTATGTTCACCAGCCAGTCTCTAACTGTGTGTCTGCTGTCTGGAGCAGAGCAGGTCGTGTTCAGGGGGTTTATCAGAGCCTTTTCTCTGGAAACAGCAGCCTGCTGCTGCTGCACAGACAGAACTAATATCTTAAGACAAGAAACAAATGAGCTCAAAACAATGAGCTGAAACTGACTAAAAAGCTCTGCAGAGCTAAGGGGAACTGCCTTTCACATTACATGCAGTCATGCATGCAGTGCAGCTTTACAGTAACCATCTGGGTTAATCCATATTTACTAAGATCTTCCTATTTGGTGTGTAAACATGCAGATACCCATGTTTTCCACTAATACACATTTCACACAGTTGTATCTAATGACACATTCTAATGACTTGATAGAAAGTAGTTTTAGCTTTGGGCATACTGACCCTCTGCTGGCCCAGGTTGATGCGTCTCAGGGACACCTGCAGGACGTACTCCTGGTCAGCGTGGACATCCAGCCAGCTGCTCTCCTCCCTCAGGTTAGCTCCCCCCTACAGGCAGGGGACGCTCCGTCTGCTCCTGGCTCTCCTCCCACCAGCCCTTCACACTCATCTCAACCTCCAGCACTGGGAGATGACTCAGGAAGGACCATGCCTGACGAGGGACGAAGAAGACGGCGACGAGAGAGAGAGGACGGATTAGGAGGAGGGAGACCATCATTCATATCATTCTGTATGTATTATACTGTTTCACATCTTAACAACCACTTGATCGTAGAGGGCTACTGTGTGTGTGTAGGTGTGTGTGTGTTATATTGTCAGCCTGTCTAAGTTATCCAGACATGGTTTAAACTTAGTCCCAGACTAAAAAACCTTTAGTCATTTAACTTTTCTTTTAGTCTAGGACCAGGCCTCCTGGTCTCCAGCTCTGTCTGGAGGCAGACAGCTCCAGCTCAATATCCTTTTGGAGGACAACATTATTTGTACCTGTTTCCCAACTGAAATTCCTTTTGCTGAAAAGTATTCCAGCGTTATTTAAATAAATAAATGTGAACACTCACTTTCACCTGTCTGTGTGCCAGTGGAGGCTCTTAATATAGAAGCTGGAGCACAGGCTTATTCAATCTTATCCACTGTCACCATTATTATGTGTGCATATTCCTACTGCTTTCACTGGACCCTGCATTACTCTGAAGTTTGCAGACGGCTTATGAATCATCTGGTGTAGTAAGTGGACTTTAGAATGATGCTACTAACTGTCACCATTGCTGCAGATGAAATGAATTCACCTGCTGAGCACAGCCTGGTGTGCCTGGCTTATGTCCTATCTGTCATGTCGCTGAATCCACGGGTCCTAGAATTCAGATGAATCCCTGGTTCTACCAGGAACAAAAAGGGTTCTCCTATGGGGACAAGCCGAAGAATCCTTTATGGTTCGAGATAGAGCCTTCACTTCTAAGAGTCTACTAGACACTAGACCTGTGGCAACAGAATGGGACCCTGCCCAAGACAACTGGGCCGTATATAATTTATATAATTTGCACCCGTTCCTGGGTCTATCATGGTTCTTGGGAACCTCTGAAGATGTTCAGTATGAGACTGTGACACACAAGATATCAGAGAAATGTTCCCTCTAGACGCAAGACTCCAGTATCAGAGCTATGATTTTTGTATTTCTCATTCAAATCAGCTTCTTTTTATGTGTTCAGCTCTGGTCCATTTTGTGTTCACATGACCTTATAATCACAAACCAACCAGGAGGTGGAAACCTGAAGTCACACTGACTCACAGGTAACTTTCTGTATTTATCGGACAGTTTTAGTGACTTCACCGTGTGTCGTCATGGACCCACATGGGGAAATGACATTCTGGTGACTGACAGCAAGTCATGCTGACCTCACTGAACCTCATGTGTTTCTTTACCTTCTCAGTCACAGAGAGCAGCCCAGACAACAACTGGAGAGCTAACTCTGTTTCATTTTCAAACATATCAGAGAAAATTCCTCTAAGAGCGTGCTGACAGGCATATGAGTTACCTAGGTTACCAAATAATCTTGCAATCATGATGCTGGCTCAAAACAGTGACGTCTGTCAGCCGTGACATCACAATGGCCTCGTCTATCGGCCCAAACGCTACTTTGAACCAAACCAAACCCAGTTCCCTTTACATGACTTTTGGAACCTGCACCTGCATCAGCAATTATGCACCTAATTCTTAATCATATGGCTCAAATTAATTATACATTGTTATTCTTTAGAAAGTATAGCTTCTATCTTTTTCTGTTCATCTCGCTTTTCTTATTTATTTAAAAGTGGTGCTCAGAAAGGAAGTACAGAATTCTGAGAAAAGAAGGCACAGAGAGTGAAAGAAAACTGGTGGAAGAACGTGTGTGTGTGTGTGTGTGTGTGTGTGTGTGTGTGTGTGTGTGTGTGTGTGTGTGTGTGTGCATGGCAGCGTACTGAGAGCTAGGAGGAGAAAAGCCTCTCTGATTCACCCGGCAAAAGCTATTTATGTGAGGATTACTCTCCCTGAGCCAGTCAGACAGGAACGCTGCTGCACATCTAATTATTTAATTAGAGAGGCCGCCACACTGTGGGAGGGGGTAAGGGCGGTGGGGGAGTAAAGGTGGGGAAGGAGGAAAGCGGGGACACTGATTGGGTGAAGCCACGGGGCCTGCCGTCGTGCCCGGACACTCTCATTACTGCTGCAATTAGCACTTAAATTGGAGCTGTAAACCCTATCAATGGAGCTGTAATTGGGGATCCTGGAGGTACCTGGGACCACAGTGGCAAGACTGCCAATGGCACGTCACTGATAATGGTGTGTGTGTGTAATGTGCATGCATCAAATGTGGGAATAGGCCCATTCTGAAGATACTTTTTTGTAAACTAAGTACAGTGTTCAAGTACTTGAAATCTATTTTTTCCGTTGTCTCTGAAGTAAAAACAACATGTGCTGCTGGTGTGATAATATAATAACCTTTTCTTACCTGGGCAATCTGACTTGAGTGAAACTCTTGGCTGACGATAGCAGCGAAAACACTTTCCTTTCCATTGCAAGCAGCAATCAGCTCAGGAAGTCCTTCGATTGGCCCGTTGAAGCCTCCCACCCTGCCCTTCCTGTTTGTCCATTTCCTGAGGAATGATTGGAAGAGAGAGAAGTGAGAGATGCTCGGCCATGAGGCAGCATCACTACAAATCCTACCCCACACTTCCTGCTGTCTTTCACCACAGGGAAATCATTTTTATTGATTTTGTACAAAATTATTCGACACTGTTGGATGCAGCCCTGGAAATGCACATGGTGTCTGCATGGAACGCTACTCAAGTAATATATATATGTGTCTGACTGCATGTGTGCTTGTACTTTTGTGAGAGGTTTTCTAAAATCTAAATGATGATGTTTTCTTAGTTCCACACTAAAGAAAGGGAATGGTTAATCAGAGAAACTTAATATGCATATCAATTATGCATATAATACCAAGTTCTGTCTGCTCCAAGCAGAGCTCAGCACAGTGTTATTGCTAGATTCTGACAATCAGCTGCCTTTTTTACGCCCACGTTGTGTAAGTAGCAAATGTACTTCTGTGTGCCCATGAGACTGTTGGTCTTCGAATGCACAATTGGCCCGAGGGAATACGTTGCAGCCACTGCAAACGGTTCAAGGCTGCCGGCTGAAGCATCTACTGCGCAGATCCTAAAACATTTTACATTTACATTTCATTTAGCTGACGCTTTTATCCAAAGCGACTTACGATTGCTGTACATGTCAGAGGTCGCACGCCTCTGGAGCGACGAGGGGTTAAGTGTCTTTCTCAGGGGCACATTGGTGGATGTGTCACAGTGGGGAGTTGAACCCAGGTCTCTCACACCAAAGGCCTTTGTCTTATCCACTGCACCATTGCCACCCCATTTTGTACCTACTAGTCATTTCTGACTAAACTGAAAATAGGGCCAAAGTTAAACATCCCAAAAATAACTTTTAATTCGCCCTTTAAATAGCTATGCGCCAGGTGCAGCTGCACCTGAGTAAAGGAAATGAGGGATGACACTTAATTCATGTTACGTCCAAAACACACCAAAACACCATGATGGGGTGGGGTTGTCTCAGTTGCTAGAGCACGTGTTCCCCGTGTATAAGGCTTAGTCCTTACTGCAGTGCCTGGTTTGAATCCAGCCTGCAGCCCTTTGCAGCGTCTTGCCTGCTTTCTCGCCCTCAGTTCCTCTCGCTTTCCACTGTGCTATCAAATTAAGGCAAAACATTGCCCAAAGAAATTCTTAGATAACACAGGATTAATTAAGAGACTTAAGAGACTTCTTTGCGCCTAGATTATACACCGTTTACCTTGTAAAAGTGGACCTGGACACACCCTAAATGCACTTGCACTATGCGCTATAGATCCTTTAATAGGGGCCCTGCAATACCGCAGATCACATGGGATGAAGAAGAAGAAGACCAAAGATCAATGCAACATGATGAGATGTAATGTGATTCTGAAACACAGCTGGGGGAATGACACAGTAGACTAGCTACCTGCTAGAGCTAGCCACAAATGACTGTTGAGACAGTACAGCTGTGGTGGAGAGGTATTGTTTACCTGAACAGATGGAGGTCTTGATGTTCTACATGTGGCAGCGTCAGTAATGAGGAGTCGTGCAGCCAGCGGCCCTGGACGATCATCTGCACCAGGTTGCAGATACTGATGGATGTAACAAGCCAACCTTCATTGGCAGCCAAGTCTAGCATTGCCTGAGGAGAAGAAACAGAAGAAAGAATCAAATAAAGATCATGATTTTTACGTCATCTCAGCCTCATTCACCCAGCAGGGTTTAAACCGAGAGGAGTTTGTTCTGCCACTTTTTGAGTTGCTCCGGGTTTACCATAGAGTTCTGCCCAGGCTATTATAAAGCTTTGGGCTGGGTTTGTTTGTTTTACAGTTATATGTCAGTAAATATTGCTCCTACTCTTTCTGACTGTGACAATCATCGAGTCCATGAATATCATATCTTGCAATGTAAAATGACAAAGAGATACAGCTGTAGGTAGAGACCTCTGAGACTATGTGCAGGCTGTGCGACACAGCTAATATGATAGCTTCCTCCGTTTAGAACACAGTTCCCTCAAAGGTAAGCACTGCTGAGACTGCAATAAGAGTTGGGGAGTACCAGTCGGGGTCAATTGTCAGGTCTTTACAGACACAGGCGCGGGCTGGGTTTGGGTCTCAGACACAAAACAAATTGTAAAGTCCCTGGGAACAACCCTGTTCCATGAAGTGATAAACCCACACCTGAGTGTAACAGCACGGCAAGGGGCACCTTTTTAAACTCCTTCACAACTGCACCTTATTTAGGCTCTGTACACAAGATGCATTTAACTATACAGATATTAATATGCCAGGAGTGGTATTCACAGAACACTTCTAACTGCCTGAATTACACGAAATGGAAGTGTCAGTGCTAACTTCAGGAAGGAAGTTTGTGTCCTCACAAATAGCGCATGTAGATGCAGAGGCTGGAAGCTCCCTCAAACTTTGCTACACTTTTGTTTTAATCTGTTATTTTTCACTGCTGAAACATCTTTTAATGATGTCTGTTGGTTAAAGGGCAAAGCCAGAATTGTTCAAGTCGACTGAATCAGAAGACTCTGACGATGGCCGCTAGCTTCTTCAAACTCCACTTCACTTTTGGTGCTGTGATCGCCCCAGAGGAGAGGAAAGAGAGCCGGTATAGGAGCCGAGCTTGGACTTACGGCTGCTCCTGACTGATGTCTGGTCTGGAGGAAATGGCACTCAGGCCACCAAGCAACAGGAAATCAGAGATTGTTCCATTGATGATGCTTGGTGCTTGAATGCAGTCAAAATGGAGACTGTTTCCCAAATGTTAGACTTTTTATGGGAAGATATATCACTATCATGTAGCTGTTTACAAAAAGGCAGAATTATTTCTTGGGTGTACTTTATGTGTATGTATAAAATAAATAACTGTATATATTGTTTTATAAGTACTATGTGTGTAGCTTAAAGGGACAACAAACTTTAATTTTGTTGTACAGCTTTGTGTTTTATAATGATAAATAAAATACCTTACTACGGTGCTGGAAGCCTGATAATGTATTAACTGCTTGTAGGTCGTGCAACACAGCTAATATGATGTTCTCTGCAGCGGGTGTGCACCTCACTTCACCTATGATATCAGTGAGGTGAGGAGCCTACAGAGCCCAAAGGATACTAAAGGACAGCACCCACCCAGCCACAGCCTGTTCACCCTGCTGCATTCTGGGAAGAGATATAGAAGTTTCTGCTGCCACACCACCAGACTTGCAGAGCATTCATCCTTTCACTCCACCATGTAAAATAGTTTTATTCCTGTGACTTATTATCACCCACCAGTGTCATAAAGAACTACCAGCGAGCCCCATGGCATCCACATCAGGACTGCATGCCTGAGCCACAGCCGCAGTGCTCTCCTCCCTGGCAAAATGCCAGGACCCAGTCCTCCTGCCAACCGTCTTCTCAAAGCGCCGATCTTCCGGGAAGAGGCAGCTGCAACAATGTCTAACAGTAGAATGAGAGGCTAGTACCCCTCCAAAAGGTATTGCTCACTGTTAATAAAACAAGGTGACAATGAGCACCTGCTGAGAGGGAGAGCAGGAAACAAAGTGTGTTAGATCATAAACTCAAAAGTTCTGGCGCAGTGGTTTAGTTTTTCTTGCCTGAGCAATAGGTGAGATTTAAAACCTTGACCTTTTGGCTGAAGGGGGGCTGACATTTACCATTTAAGAGGAAATGAGGAAATTGAAGAAGAAGAGGGACAAAAAGTAGCAGAGGAGATACAAAACCGTTGAGCATGCCATTTTCCAGCCAGCGTACTTGGCCTGTGAATTTCCCTTCAGCCTCTGCGAGGTTTGAGGTTGCCGAACACAGCTGCTCTCCAACAAACTTCATTAATCTAAAAGTCATTTCCTGAGAGCAACTATGGCTAAAAACAACTGTGGGCGCACAGATGAGGCCTAGCAAAGGTAATCAATATGCTAATGCAGTACAAATTAAGAGTGATTTACATTTCACAGTAGCTGCTTGAGCAAATTGATGACAGAATATTGCTGAAGTCACAGCAGTGCTTGGGTCCAACAGCAACAGGCTTAACTGATGAGAATCACAGCACGTTAACCCACATCAAGGGGGATCAGCGTCCAGAGAGGGGACATTTGAAAGGAAAAGTACAAAAGGAAAACATTTGAATTCCTCAGACAGGGCAGAAACAACTATGGGTCTCAGGTCTGTGTGTCACCGTTAACTTCATTATCAGGGACGATGAAGAATTTTTTGAGGCGTGATGGAGGGTGTGAGATGTGACATGTTTTGCTGCTCTTGCTCAGCATGTGCTGCCGCCAGTGTTGGTGTTCTATTTCTTTTTAGCTCCACCACTGGATTGGGTCTAATTAACCTCAGGTCCAACTTGGACTGACTGTCTTTGGGTTCCTTTCAAACTGGTTCTCTTTTTGAAAATGAATTTATACATGTTGGGTTTAGGTGGGTTTTCCAAGGGTTCGTTTTGGATCAGGTCCAGGAAGACCTCCACCTCTGTGATCTCTGTCAGGGACTTTCCGTGTTACCCTTCATTCATTAACTTCCTCTAGTTCTAACATCTTTTGTTCTGTTTTTGTATGTTCATGCTAGTTTCTGGACAACTCCAACTCTAAAGATTACCAACTGTGACAAAACTAAAGTCTGCTTTTCCACTTTTCTAATGTGGACTTGAAAGAAGGTCCATCCTAATCTATGGGGGACAGATTATGAAGCACTTCCTTGTTTCTCTCCCACAGCCTGCTCTTGAAAAGCTTACTGCCCAGGGACCAGACGTTTAACTAGACCATGCTGGGCAGCGGAGGCCACTTTTCCAGCCATCTAGGATGCCAGCCTTCCTGCTTTATCTCCAGTGATGCTTCCAAGGATGAGCAAGCCGCGTGAACGAAGCATCAAAACTGAGAACGATCTGTTAAACAGTTTATCATCCATATGTGGCTGGTGACATTCAGTACAAAGAAACTGCAATAAGTAAAACATAAGAATTGTGAGACCCCAACAGGCGAACTCTAAGCCATCTTAAATCCAATGTAAACACATTGGAATAATAAGTAAGGCAAAACCACATCACAGTTAGCTCACCGGCTGCTGTAATATGCCAACTAGCCTAGTGACTAATATTCAAAGATTCTGCGGCGTTGTTCATAAGACCATGTGGTTATGGTTATGTACAGACAGTTTCTCAGTTGTTTCAGGAAAATGTAATATCTAGTATGTTGTTGCATCCTGATGGGCGAGTTCTGTAGCTAAAGTCATTGTAAGATTCTGGGCGTTGTGACGTGGCTCACTGCCTTGTTGGAAGTATTCATTTGAAAAAGGGTAGACTGTTAGGAGAATCGATACCTAACAATTAAAATGTCCAGGGACATCAACAGTCTGTCAGCGTGTCACATTCCCTTCATGTGTACTATAAGAATCAATAAAAATATACATTCATTCAATAAAAACAACCATAAAGAAACTGAAGGCCAGAACCATTTCAGTAAACGGTAGCAGCAGGACAGCAGAGAAGTAACCACATCCATGAGCCATGCAATATCACTGCCAGATACACAGCATGGAAAATCACAAGCACATGTACATATGGACACACACAAACAACCATCCGAGCTGTGGACAATGGCTTACAGACGTCAAGACATGGTCCTGACTTCAAACGGTGCATCCAAAGAAACTGAATAAACACCAGCTAGCACATCGCACCTTAGATGCAAACCAACCTGCACGGGCAATCTTTCATTAGGAAAGTTATAGAGTTGTTAGCAGTTTTACTGGCTCTGATAACTTGACCAGGTGCTCCATATTCTTCTTTTCAAAACACTTACCATATGAACACTGAGCAGCAGGCCCACTGTGGCTGCCAGACAATGAGCAACCTGGGTGTTAGATCTAACCTCTGAGTATCATGTTATTTATGAGATGGATCAGCAAGTTCAACTACAAATCACCTGCTAATGTTCAACATCCCCCTTATTCTCTGCTTCATCTACAGCACAGCACCGCTCCCAAGATGTGCTCGCTCCTCACATGAAGTCCATTATTCAAGTCTATTCGTTACGTATTCCTCTCTGACCTTTCTACATAATGTTGCTATCATCAGTTAACTGAAAGTTAAGTGTTTATGCTTCTGAGCATGTTTTACTGTTCTGTTAAAACCCTTTAGTTTTGAATATATGGTGGAACTTTTATGATGACAAAATCAAAAGTGCAACTGTGTGAACAACACGTGAATCAGCTTAGTCTGTTGTTGTCATAGGATTCCTGCTTTCGTCAGCACCAGGGAAGGGATTCTTGTCAATGACCATACTTCATATTTAGACTGTTTTAACAAATACAAATATATTATCTAAGTAGTCTAAATCAAAATAATTAAATATGTATCTAAACAACTGAAAGAACAGATGATGGAATTAACGTTAATTAATTACAGCTGACATAAAGTTGCTGTAGCTGACCAGTGATGGTCAGAAACCTGCTACCTGAATCTTTTGCACATTTCAGCAAATTTAGGTATTTTGCCCACCTGGATATAAAAACCTACAAAATAATATTAATTAAAAAATCCTGTTAGTATACTCTGCATACTGTGGAAGAAGGTTACATCGGCACACCTGCTACCTGGAAAAGTAACTTTTATCTACAGCTATTCCTATATCTTCCTAATGCCTGAGTCACTAGTGCTTGTTTGTGTGTTAAGGTGATGATGTAGGCATGGCGACTCGCAGCTGTGTTTCCTACCTGACAGATTCGGATGGCGTTGTCCAGCACCGTCTTGGTATCGGTGTTGTAGTCGCTGCATGGCAGCTGGGCGTGGCTGAAGTAGGCCTGCAGCAGCAGGTGGGCCTTGGTGTGGGCGCTGTCATAGGAGTGGGGATTGACCTGCAGGGGGAGCTGCTGAGCGAGCTGGCTGTTCAGCTGGTCCTCGTTGTGTCTGACTGGCAGCTCCGCGTACTCCTCTGCATCCTGAGAGGGAGATCAAAAGTGAAACGGGGCGTCTAAGGGTGCTTTCACATCTGCCTCATTTAGTTCATTTGAATCACACTAGAGGTCGTTTTCCCCCCTTGGTGCGTTTTGTTTGGGCAGACGGGAATGCTGCAAACAAACTCGGGTGCGCACCAAACAAGTGTACTGAGACCTCCTGGAAGAGGTGGTCTTGGTACGCTTTCAAATGAACTCTGGTGCGGGTCGCTTGTGCTGTGAAAGGAAACAAACTAAGCACAGGATTTAATGATAGCAGAGATGTAATCTGAGCATTATTTCCAAAGTTAAACCACTAATAAATTCATCTGCTGACCGTAAAATGTGTTTAACAATCTTATATCTGATCTGTATAAGCCATAGGCTATGATTCTAAAAAATCATTTGGTAACAAATAGCCTACTTGTTGGTGCAGGTATTTTCCCTGATTCGAAAAATCTACCATGGTGTAGACGGAATGATATTTTAAAGTAAATTTCTGAGAATGTCTAACAGTGAATGAGGACGAGGAAGTGAAACGCACTGGGTCACTGGGAAAGTAAACTGAAGTCGATGCTCCATCAACGTCCTCTTTGTGCTGAGGCTCTGTGTTGGGCCGTGTTTGTGTTTGTTATACAGAGATGCACGGACACGCATGGATCCCCTCCTCTAATTCACTCCAGTTCAACTTCGGCTAATGTAGTCCCATCAACAGGCTGTGCTGGAGGCATCTGTCACAGCCTCCCCCCATCCTGAACTGTTAGGGCTCCATCCATCACTGAGTAAAAGCCAGTGTTTCAGAAGCTAGGACCTGAGTGCGGTGGGGGCTAGGATGAGGGATAGGAATAACCTCTGAATGATTTATCTTTCAGTGCTGTTGTGTCCGCATATGGATGTGCTGGAGAGAAAGACTATAGATCTTTAAGCAGACATCCTAACCAGCAGCTCCACACCGCCTCACACCCTCTGATAGTAACAGTTACAGAGACAAAGGAAGGCGAAAGTAAAAGGCAGAGACTGGAGCTTTCAATCAGTTATTGCAGAGAGAAAACAGACAGGGAGGGAGGAATACACAGCTGAGACTTCAACAGCTACAACTACCACAAGGTTTACAAAATGATATGTTTTTGAAAAGAACAAAGGACACACATGCTTTGTGAACTGGCCTGCTGTTGATAAGAAGTGTTGATGAGAAAAGAGGAGCTGTACAGATTATTGTAAGTTAACATTCAGAAAGACCAACTCTTTGATGTGGCATCAAGTTGAAGAAAATGGCAATTCAGTCTGATTATTAGGCTACAGGCGAACTGTGTGTGTGTAACTACAGCAAGTAGGGGAGGTCAAAATTGAGGCAGGAAGTGTTTTTTTAATGGATGTTTTAAAGGGACAGTGTGGGTAATCATTTTACCACTAGCCTCTGTTTTGTCCTCTAAATGCAGAAAGTTTGGCTAACTAGTGGCTTTGTTTCCAACCTGACATCTATTCATGGATGCTGCTGGGCTCCCAGAACTCAGAAATTAACTTGGTGAGTACAGCTAACCCTCTTTGACCACAGCGGTTGTTTTTCGATGTCTCCACTAGGTCAGGTTTCCCTTATTGATCTGGCATGCATTTTTGTACATGACAACACAAGTGACTGTCTTGTTTGTTGCAGTTTGACTTTCCTGTACACTGCCTTCTTAGGAAGCAGTGGACAAATGCAATAGGAAAGGAAACAAAGACAGTGCTCAGACTGGAAAACAAGTGTGTAAGGAGGGGGGTAGGAGGTGGTGGTGCGGCGAGCTGAGGGTGTTGCTCATTAGCGGCCACGCTGCAGCAATTAGGGGAAATGGAGGAGCATGCCAGTGCTTTGTAGCTAACGGAGGGGGAGTGGACAGGGCGGCAGGGTGACTGGCCTATTGTATCGCAGCTTGTTGGGGAGGGAGGCAGCCAGGCATGGCATGCTCTCAACTACATGTGTGGAAAGGAGAGGGGTGCTAACTGTCTCAGTGTAGCCTCCGCTCCATATGTTAGACATCATTACTGAAGTCAGGTTCAACCACTGAATGGACTTAGAGCCGTATGGTGAAAATATAATGAAAGAATAAAAGCTAATTAAGACTAACTAATGACACACTAGTAATCAAAAATAAGTAGTGTGAAATTAGACTTCTTAACAGCCATGTTGTGTTTCTTTTCACAACTTATTTCCCTGAAAAATAAAAAAATGCTGTCTTGATAAATCAGTCAGCCTTCTGTGGCTTATTTGGGGGTAAGATAAGACCCACTGCAATATTTCAAAAATCCCACTACAGGGAACACACACACACACACACACACACACACACACACATACATATGTGTATATATATATTATGGCATGCCGTTTGGGAAATAATATATATATATATATATATATATATATATATATATATATATATATATATATATATATATATATATATATATATGAAATTTGTTTAATGAAAGTCTGAATATATGGAATGGATACATATATATATATGATATATATATATATATATGATATATATATATGATATATATATCATATCATATATCTTCATCTACGCCGTCACCTACGATGTAGCCTGACGTGCACCTCCTTGAAAATATAACTACACGTTGAGGTGACGCGGGCCGTAACAACTGTGATTGGTTGTCTGGGTAGCCTTGCAATGCCTCTGAGCCGACAGGAAGTGCTTTTAAGTAACTTTTACTAGCGACCAAAACAGCAGCTCTTACACGGTGGATCACTGTACCATCACCGCTCCCAGTACTTTGTGTCGTTAAACAACACAAAACTGGCAGATCACTTTCACCAAGTTGATTTTTTTAAATTGTTGCTTTTAGAAAATGTGATTTTGGAAGTCAATGGTATCCTAAAAGGAAGATTTTGTTACAGTGATGAAGGGATCATTACAAAGACATACACAGACCTATTAGTGACAGTGGCAGAAAAGAGTACGTCACCATCCCCCTTCAGTGATAGGTGTGAAAACACCATGTCTTGGGTTGACCCCACCAATCAGAAGCCAGAGTGTGAATGACCTTGTGCTGGGATGAACACGGACAATCGGTAAAAGGGAGAGGGCGACAGAACCCACCAAAACCCTAGAACGAGGAGAGTTAATGAAGCTTAACCAAAGGTGCTAATTTGACAGGGGGGAGTAAAGTCTGCATTAACATGAACTAGCACAACTGATGTAAAAGAATATTACAACGTATGTACTCACTGATCACAGACTCTGTCTCCCATGTCTTTCAAACAGCAACCTTTTATGTTAGTTGTTAGACTACACAGATGATAAGTAATTACTGTTGCTGAAACTGGAGTTATCAAATAAGTAGCTGGTGTATACACAAGTGGATTAAAAGCCTTAAACCTCAAGAGCAGTACTAGAGTTCCATTTATTTAGAAGACTACATCACACAGGAAAACCAGTTTTGGTGTTCTTATAGTCGCAGATACTGAGATACTGCAGATAAAAAAATGATAGATATTTGCATGTATTTCCAGACTGTGAGATACAGTATCTTGGCACAAGTGGTAATTTTGACCAAATAATGGAAAGGTGCCACAGTCTGCACAATCATGAGGAATTATCCTCTGTGGATCAAAGCCAACAGCAAACTAGACAGCAGTTGTTTTATATATTTGTATTAGTAAAATGGAGTAACCTCAGGCCTCTCTCAATGCGCAGTCCAGAATGTAAAGAAGTGTCTAAAATTTCAACTTCAGACCACACACACACACACACACACACACACACACACACACACACACACACACACACACACACACACACACACACACCTTGTTTTGCACTGAATACACAGGTTTCAGTGTAAAAGGGCAGACACATAAAAGAATTGTGACATTGATAAGATAGACATAAGTGGTGACAGATCAATAGTAGCTGTATGTACAGAGTGAAACTCACAGTCAGAACGGAGAGCAGCTCTTGGATGGGCAGCTCAGCCCTCAGCCGTTCTTTAAACATGCGAACAGTCTGATGCTTCAGGTAGTAATAGGACGCGATGCGACCGTAAGTCAGTGGCTCAATGGTCCGGTCATCCTGGAGCATTAAAGGACACAAAAAGGTGACAAACAAAAACTTGTGTTAAACAAATGTGTGTGATTTCACAGACTACAAACTTACTAAAAGATAATACACATACACACCTCTTTTATTTCAATGCAGTAAGAGCACTCCAGGTCCCGCAGGCTTCTCTCCACCAGGTTGGACAGGTATTTGTTAATGGACTCGTGGCTGATGTCTTCTAGGCTGTAATAACTAAACAACACAGTATCTTATGTAAAAATACAGAAGAAGGCCCGTTTGCTATTCTGTGGATCCTTTGGATAGGAATACTGTTATACTGTTGGCAGATGCCGAATACCGATCTGATACCAGCATAGAATTAATAAGCTGTATCCCTCAGTGTGTAAGGCAATTTCAGGCTTGATCAAGTGCGAAAAGCCTCCAGACAGCTGGCCCCTTTGTTACTACAACAGATTACCAGTATTGGGCTGACATGCAGTACAGCGGCCATTTTGCAGTGAAAATGGTGAACTTTGACATGTGAATTTGCTACGTTAGCCAAATGCGAACTGTCTTGATATGTCCTGTCCTTTAAAAGAATGGAGAGCCGTAGGGTCCAAACCAGAAGGAGCCTGTTCATAGCCTGTTTTAGCTATCATGCCTATTGTACAAACACATAGCCATTGTGACTGACTAGCGCTAGCATATTCCTAGCTTACGTGATTTTAATGTTTAGCTCGCCAGTGACATTATTTAACCAACTAGCCCTGAAGGTTGTCACTATGTCATAAAGCTGAAATCACCATATATTTCACAAGGATATTGAATAAACATCATTGGCCACTTCACAGTGTTACAAGGAGCTTGTCCCTGTTTTGAGAAACAATTATGCTAGCTGGAGTAAAAGATAGAACACTGAAACGTTGAATTTCCCCTTGCAGGTTTAATAAAGTACAGTATGTGTTCTTCTAGAAAACAGGATACTATGGCATATAAATACCTTAACTATGTTTATGATCATTTACCATGTGACCAGGTGTGTCTCAATTTAAGTTAAATACTAGATGCATTAGTAAAACCAAAAATATGACGATAAACAGAGAGTCAGCGATACTTCACTCACTGACATGAAAGCAAAAGTCAGAAGTACTCTTACTACTAATGGAAGGATAAACCAGAAGTGGGTTTGTTCTCAACTGCTACAGTTTCTCACTCAGTACAGAAATTACAGAACTGCTGATGTGAAGTAGCCAAGACATGCTTACTCCTAAAGACTACCTGGATATTGTAACAAACATATACAAATATGTAACACTGATTGCGTAAAAAACCCTAAACTCTGCCCCAATGGCAGAGTGGAATGGCCTGTTACTACTGTATCTACACATTATTCCTGGTTAGAAACTTGTTTGTAAAGAAAAGCCCCAGCTGAAGGAAAAATGGCCAGCCCTTGCCAGCAAATGACTTCCAGGTTAGACTGTTAGTACAGGAAATAAGTCAACCAGTGGTCAAAATGGGTTCCATGCTCAGCCCAGCTAAGTAAGAGTTACCACATGAGGCTCAGCAGAAGGGCAATCAAAGACAATCTTCATTAACACATAATGCCAATATTTGTGCATGGTGTGTGCGAGTCAAATTAAAGCAAAGGAAACCAGGCATGGTTTCATTAAATCTGGTAGAAACAGATGCTAAAACCCCTAAAGGTAGTTTGCAAGAGCAAACATACCAGTGAGTTTCTAATGCAAGTAATGTACAATAATACAGTCGCAAGAAAATGTGAACCCTGTGGAATTACCTGGATTTCTGCATAAATTGGTCATAAAAAATGTGATCTGATTTTCATCTGAGTCACAACAATAGACAAACACAGACTGCTTAAACTAATAACACACAAACAATTACATGTTTTTATGTTTTATCGATCCCACCATGTAAACATTCACAGTGCAGGGTGAAAAAAAGTATGTGAACTCTTGGATTTAATAACTGGTTGACCCTCCTTTGGCAGCAATAACCTCAACCAAATGTTTCCTGTAGTTGCAGATCAGAGCTGAACAACAGTCAGGAGGAATTTCGGACTCTTCCTCCTTACAAAACTGTTTCAGTTCAGCAAGATTCTTAGGATGTCTGGTGTAAATCGCTCTCTTGTGGCCAGAGCATCTCAATCAGGTTGATGTCAGGACTCTGACTGGGTCACTCCAGAAGGCGTAATTTCTTCTGTTGAAGCCATTCTGTTGTTGATTTACTTCTATACTTTGGGTGTTCCTGTTGCATCATCTATCTACTGTTCTTCAATTGGTGGACAGATGGTCTTACATTCTCCTGCAAAATGTCTTGATAAACTTTGAATTTCATTTTCTGGGCCTTTTTCCAGGGCCTGAGGCAGCCCCAAACCATGATTCCCCCTCCACCATACTTTCCAGTTGGGATGTTTTGATGTTGGTGTGCTGTGTCTTTTTTCCTCCACACATAGAGGTTGTGTGATCCTTCCAAACAACTAGATTAAGATCAGATGACATCTTATGACAAATTTATGCAGAAATCCAGGTAATTCGAAACAATTCACATACTTTTTCCTGCAACTGTATCTCTGTAAAGTTGGAGAACTGCTAATTATTGGTGGTTATTTGAGTTTGCCACAGAAGGGGTTAAAGATAATAATAATAAGTAGTCTTTTGCAAATTGCCAAAGAGTAAGTAATAAAGTACAGTACTGAAAGTTCTGAGGACTGTTTCAGACAGTTGCAACCCAAGGTGAAATACAAATCCGCAATTAGAAACATGCAAATCGTTAAATACTCAGTCAGCAATATTGAGCCCAGTGACCTTGCGAAGGAAACTTGTTTCAACTGCTTGTATCCATGATCCCATTCTTTTTTAAACCTCATGACCATAGTTGAGGATGGACCAATAAACTGAGAGCTTTGCCATCAGACTCACCACAACAGTCTAGCACTATGCCTTTGTAACTACTGATGCAGTACCCATCTCCCTGTTGATCTTGCTGTGAAACCCACCAGAGGAGTACACACCACCAGATAAAGTACTATTCCTTTTTCCTTATGAAAGACTATCACATATATTACAGGTTTGACAGTTGTCTACCCTTAGCAATACACTGAAGCTTAGTTAGCTTACTATGCATATTATGTATTAAACTTTGGTTGTGTTCTAGTATTTCAACCACTTTTTTCAGTTTTTTATAGGCTCCGTTTTGTTTTACAGTTAGGTGGAAGAATGGGTGTAAAATTTGTTATTTTCTGCTGGGATAAGCAATTTATGGTAAAGAACTGGTATACGTGATTTGATTTAATGCACAAGTTGTTTCCATGATTTGTTTTGTTGGTTCAAAAAGTTTAAAAAAAGTAAATGGAAGTAAAACAAGTTATTACCCTGCTAGCCAGAGGAGGGATCAACCAACTATGGTCATGAACACAGACTGAAAAATGTTGGAAACAAAAACTGTCCCCAAGTGGAGCTTAAAGTTGTATAGAAAAATAAAAAAGGGAATCATGGCAAGGATGAATACCAATAAGTAAGTTAACAGGTCGAGGAGGAATATTAGATTAAGGTCATTTTACATTGTCTGCATAATGCATGCAAACCAGGGCAGACTCTGAAAAATCGCCCACTTCTCATATTACATTAAAACAAATGATATCTTCATGATCATTATACATAATCATTTATTGTGCAGTTGGGAGCAGGGAGGGGAAATCACGGGCTTACTAAGCGGGCTGGAAGCAGCAGTTGAGACGGGTGATGGCCGTATTTAATGTGTGTTTAATGTTAAGTATTTCTTTCCATTCCCATCGCTCCACATGTTAACAGCAAGCAGTTCAGAGCGCTGAATGTGTTTATTACCGAACACATTTCACAGGTCTTTACGGGTGGCTGGGCCTGTCTGATTAAGTCATGGCCATTAGAATCATCACCATTAGGCCCCTGATGGCACAGGGAGTCAGCCTGCAGACATTTACAATACCCATGGGACCCTGTGTCTGTGTTTGTGTGTATCTGTGTGTGGGTTGAAGGAACCAAGCCTGAAAGCAGTGGTGATAGATTAGTTGTTCAGATATAACACAAAGCTGCACGGAGATAATGGTGTCAGGGGACCTGCACATTCAGAGACAACATTTGAGACATCGAATATCATTTCATGTTACATGAAGCTGAATTTATGGGTGCAGATTTACAACTGTTGATTAAAGAGGATGCAGTAACGCAAAATATGTTTGTCATACTGGAACTAAATTCTGTTTTTTTATGGAAAGTCTGTTGGTCTAGCTTAATGTCAATTGTGAGTGCAAGTAATGTTATACAAAGACCACTGTCAGCTTGGTCTACATCTTCTGCTGTGACTGCCACTACACATTTAGTAGATTTTTTTTCTGTCTTTGCTGTATGTTTGAGTTTATGTCGACTTGAAGAATCCATAGCATCTGTCAACCCCGATCCAATGATACAGAGATCAATATTAATAAGAGATCAATAGCAATTTATGAAATGCGGATCCAGTATCAAATCTGCCACCAAAATATGAATCATTATCTAATCCTTAGGTTTAGCCTCCAACATTTGCAAGTAACTGAAGTTATAAATAACCAAAACTCAGCTTTTCAGCTTTTGTTAGTTGCAAAGGCAAAAACAAAAGTTTTGAGTAGTGGTCTAATTGATGTTAACGACTTGTGAGTCCAACCAGACTGAAACAAATTACAGGTGTGGTCTATTTACTGTTATTTCCCCCCCCAAGCTACTTGTTCCAAATACTGGAGGGTCTGATCCAAAACTAATGGTAAGCTTAAAATACTGATATGATGAATGAAAGTACAGAGCCTACAACATGTCAGTTAGTAGAGGAAAAAGGTTGATGTGAGAATCTGTGCAAACTGATTAATAAACCGAAGGAACGGATCGACAAACCGGGCCCCTGGATTCAACTTCTTGACCTGAGCCCTGCCAGATGTAAACAACACACAAGTTTAACTGCTGTTGAACCAAATCTAACCCTTCTGATGATCATGGACACAATCTCTTGGTGCAGCTGAGTGTAGAGCATCCAGTTTTGTAACCTCAGGATTTCATTCTGCTTTTTTCTGATGATATAGTTCTGTTATTGTCATCCACCTGTGACCTCCAGCACAAACTGGGATGGTTTGCAGCCAAGTGTTAAGTACCTGTGATTAGATTCAGAACCTCTGAAGTCATGGTGTTCTGGATGGTGGATTCCCCTATTTGGGTCGGGAATGAGTAGCTGCCTCAAGTGAAGGAGTTTATGTATCTTGCCATCTTGTTACAGAGTGAGGGTAAGATGGAACGTAGGATCACAGGCAGATTTGTGCAGCATAGACAGTAATGTAGACATTGCATCTGCCTGTTGTGGTGAAGAAGGAGACTAAGGCTGAAATTTATCATTTGATCTATGTTCCAACCCTCACCTATAGTCTTGAGCATTGTCTGGTGACAGACAAAAAAAAAGATCACACATACAAGCAAGTGAAATGGGTTTTCTTCAGAGGGCGTCTGGGCTTATCCCTTCTAGAGAGGTTGAGGAGCCGCCACATATGGAAGGAGCTGGGAGTAGAACTACTGCTCCTTTAGTTAGGATGCCAAGCGAAGTAGGTTGGGGATCTGACCAGCATGCCTCTTGGAAGGCTCTCTGTCGAGGTTTTCCAGGCATGTCCAACTTGGAGGTGACCCCAGGCAGACCCCTAAAAAAGCTGGAGGGAAAATACATCCCATCTTTCCCAGCAAAGGCTTGGGATTGCCAAGGTAGAACTGATGGAAGTAGTTAGGGAGATGGGAGGCTGGTCTAGTTTTTAGTTTATACCTGAATACCAGGTATGAGAAGAACAATAAGCAGCAGAAAATGGAAGGTCAGATGAAAATTGATTTTTTATAGACCTGAAGATGATCCGATACACAAAATATATACAATGAAATTGTGGAAATTCACAAAATCACAATTCAGATGTATTTAAAAAGGCAATTCATAAGTTGTCAGCACTGAGTAATCAACTGAGTACTATCATTAATACCAAATGATAATACAGTATTATCAAATATTGAACTGAAACTGGTAATAATACTACATCTACTAATCTCTATAATAGTGGTAGTTGTGGTATTTTTATACTGGGTCTCAGGAGTTTTATTTAAATCTATTTTTGTGGCTTTTTATCATTTCAACTTATGTGGAGACAGTTAGGAGAGATCCAGTGGCGGAATGATACCAACGGTCCTGGTCGAAATTGAAATGATGTTGCGTTTACATGGTCCATACCAGCCAAAAGATGACCATAAATGCCGTCTGAGGTTTTCCACCACTACATTCCTAGAGGAACACTAAATCCTTGTCATTGTTGTGCTGAAAATTGCCAAACATTTAATATTGACCCAAAATCCCAGTTTGAATCCAAAATGCTGAGTGTCAGGCTTCACAGATCTGTGCTGGTATCATCCTACTGCTAGGCCTCAGTAAGGACCTGAATGGCAAATGTGGGCTGACAGCCGTGCAAATACCAACAGGCTGGGATGTTCTGGAATGGTCTATGTCTACACAGCAGATGTCTGACTGAAGAACACAGCACTCCTCTAACCAGGCTGGGAGAGTCGGCCATGAATGTGTTACATGTGTGTGTTTTAGTTTTGATCTGAATGATCTGCTGCTGCTGGTAATGATATGTGGTGTGGGCACGTTTTCCTAACCTGGGGTTCATCACCAGCCGTCTGAAGAAGTACGTCCATGTGATGTAGTCCATCGCATCCTGTTTGGACGAGATGGTTCCTGCAGCAATCTCTAGCGTTCAGATGGTCTGACAACACACTGAGGAGGCTGGGGACACAACACACAATCACAGAATTACAGACACATTCCAACATGCAATTTTTGTTTCAAAGGCATTTCGGATTAGGGGTTTAAGTATTATTAACCAGTAGGACAAATCTTTTTGTACAAACAGATTTAAGTCTGTAGCACCAAGCAGAAAAGCTGTTAAACTTATAGTTGATTAAAGAAATTTTTTTAACAATTTCAATTATTACTTTCTCTGATAAAATGTCATATAATGTAAAAATGTTTATACTATACTGATTGTAAGCGGAATAGTTTTGGGTTTTGGACAGACAAAAGAAAATAATTCAAGAAGTCACCTTGGACTCTGGGAAATGAGAAAATAATTGTCAGATTAACTGACTGCAGCAGTCCCAGTAGCAAAAACTCAAAAACTGTTTAGTGCTGACTTCTGTCATCAAATGTATGGTCAAAATCATAAACCTGTTTACCTATTTAGAGAGATTGTTCCTGATTTAAATCATAGTTCAGGTAAGTTCTTGGAGCTTATATTTAGATAACATTTAACTTTTGGTCAATTAAATTTAAAGGGTTTGCGAGAAAAGATGAAAAGTTTACATCGTGGGGGTCAAAGGGGTCAAAAAAAGGTTGGTTTGGTATCAGTAATGACAGTCAGGTAGCATGTGCTAGTGCTGAAAGTCCGCATTGAAACATTTCCAACAAGACCCTGCCCTATCAAACATGTGTAGGCACTTTTTTGTTTGTAAACTGTATATTGTACTAATTTGTAGTATAAAATCAGGTGTTTATTCTTGTGTGTCTGATGAGACTGTGTGTACATTTAGAGGCACTCTTCTCACAAACCACTACTGATAGAGTAATCAGAGGTAAACTCATTTAAGTAGAGACACATAAATGGAACAACATTATTATAAATCATGAGAGGAAAATAGACTTTGCAGCAAAACAAATGTGTCAGGTTTTATTTAGAACTAGCAGTGTAGCAGAATTAGCTCTTAACTAAAAATGATGAAGCAAGACTGCTAATTCCATTAAGACGTCCTTTAGTGAGTAAACCAAAGGCCAAAAAACATACATGTAGTGTGTGCTAAACAAGAGTTACAGCATTGCTTCCAGCCACACAACTGATGTCATCGTCCTTTTCCTAGAGCCTCCTGGGTAATGAAGTCCCTTTTAATGTGACTCCAAATGAAATGAAATGAAATGCAGTTCTCCTTTTAATTACATATTTAACAGATGATCAGTTTTATGAATATGAATGTTAACTTATATCTTAACTTATTAATCCTTACAAATAATATGTTCTCTCAAAATAAATTCTCAACAAGCAGCTTTCTTGAATTAAGATAAAAATTCTGTCACAAGCTTATATCTGTTATTTTATGGTTTAGTTCTTTCAAATTTCCACTGACATCCCGTAGTTCTTTCAAATGTATTATATTATTCAATTTCCATCATAACATCTGTGTATTTTGTTTCTCTAGTAATTCATCATGAAACACCTGTTGCTCCAAAGAGCCCGACCTATATGGGATTATTAAATTCAATATTTGAGATTTTCAAAATCCAATAGCTGATGTAAGGCCCATATTCTTTTTTCCCCTTATTTTAGAAACCCATGATATAAACAAAGATTATCCCTAAAATGTTATGTTGAGACCTCACCAAGATTCCATGAAATAATGCTGTATAAAACCAAACTTTTATTGTGATAAACAGTACTTTGATCAAAAGTACAATAAAATATACAATACAAAAATATATAATATAAGTTTTTATAAGAGTCAAATAAAACTACAGAAAAAAATTCAAAATATTTGATTTGTTAATATATGTTATATTATATTGTTAAAATATTAATTTATAAATTATAGAGTACTACTATTATTGATCATTAAAGTAAATAGCATTGTGGGGGCCAGCAAAACACAAACTATAAAAATGACCTACAACTACTATTATTACTACTAATACCGTATATTATAGCTCATGTCATTGCGAAAATAATAATGATAAAACAGGGTTCTCCTACATCGGTAAAAAATTCTGTATATATTTTTGTCATAAAATGGTTATTACTTTACATATAATCTGCATATTCGCCTCTAGTTTATCCCTTTAACAGCACTATTAATTCTATCCAAAGCTACGAGAAACCACTTCTCCCTTTCAAGGACATCCCAACAATAACTGCTGCTATTTGGTCATCTATGAATGATACTGAACTGGAACTTTGTCCCCCTCCTGTGGTACGTCATCTCCCACTTGTTCCAAATTTTTCCACCAGTATGTATATATCACTATAGTGTATATTTAGGTTAGCAGACCTTGTTAAGGAAATCTGTTTACTACAGCGATTTGATGGTGATTCTTTCTGTGCCCTCGGTGGGATTCATTACAGACATTACAGACAATGATCTTATTAGATCTTAATAACCAAGACAACAGACGTGTGACTGTTACCTGGACTCAACAGGGAAAGGCTCGTAGAGGAACTTCTTGTAGAAGTCCTTCTTAATGTCGTGGACGAGGATGACCGCTTTGCCTTGGTCATCAAACTGAGGCCGACCTGCTCGCCCCATCATCTGCAGAACATCTACTCTCAAAACATAGCACATAGATAACAATTACAAACATTTCCTTCCCCTCTACCACTATTCTTTAAATTAGTTGCATTGAAAAGAGAGTCTTTGTTGTCAGGTTATCCCCTGCAGCACTTCATTCAGAACTGCAACTGGTTTTGTCCCTTAGTCTATTCCCAAAGTTTAGATCAATGTCATTAATCAAGTGATGTAAAGTAATGTGAAGCCTTAGATTTAGAAAAAGGTGTCTCATATAGTTCCATTAGGGGGTTGTTCTTTTATTCTTATTATATTCTGTTAAGGAGGATTAAAACAAAATGTAGTGCAAGTGCAAATGAAAGAATACCTGATGGACAGACTGTGTACCTGTAATGGGGTAGTCCACATAGCGCCTGGATTTGCCATCGTAGTATTCAGTTCCCTTGACGACCACCAGGTGAGCGGGGAAGTTCACCCCCCAGGCCAGAGTACTGGTGGCAATCAAAACCTGAGAAAAGGAACTTACTGGGATGAGAGGAGGAAACTTAAACAATACACACACTGAAATGTATACAGAATTTAAATAAGTCAAAGAGGTGGTATCGTGCTTTTTGGCTTTTCCCTCTCCTTTACTGATTTTTTTGTGTGTGCATGTAACAGGTTTGCAAAGTGAAAAAGGACAAAGTCCAGCCCACAGGGAGTTCCCATCTCCCACAGAAAACTCTGCTCTGGACTGAAAACTGCTTGTTTGTAGTCCAGCTGTTTCCCTTTCATCTCTGTGATGTCACAGAGATGAAAGCTAAATGCGCCTCATATAAAGCTCGCCAAACGGCTACTCTGACATGCCCTCAAAAACACCGCTGGAAAAACAGCGAGCTGCAGCACACAGCTCTCCTCTCCCTTCCAAACACTAGCTACCCTCCAGGCAGTCAGTGGACATAAAGTTGTTACTGATGTAGAGACAGAGCTCAGTTAAAACTTTATGGATGAAAGATACTTTTATTACAGATCAATAACTCACCACTCTGAAACTCTTGCTCCACCCAAGCTGGCAACATGTACAGCTGAAACAAAGCCGTGTTTGCTTCTCACTGACCCGCCCTACTCTGCTTCTGATTGGCTAGTGGTCTTTAACTACGAACTGCGCATGTGCAACTCCCAACAAAGATCATGTACAGACAAGATGTATCACTCCATAGCTAAAACGAAGCCTTCAACACAGGGAGACAAGAGGAGCTGCAGCAATGTGCAGTATGACAAAAAATATGTTTTTAAAAAAAAAAATTAAACCATGTAAACCTGTTCTGGTACAACCCCTAAATAAGATTTTGAACCTTAAAATGAGCATAATACAACCTCTTTAAAAATAGTATAATATGATTAATGTGAGTATAGTGGAAAACGCTTTGTCACCAGTCATATCCATAGTGGCTCAGTCAGCAGCATGTACAGCAGATTTCACATATGTTTTTAAAATTACCACGATGACATCATAAAAACAAAGGTGGCAGATCAGGGTGGATGAAAGGGCAGTTGAGGAAATACATGGGGTAAAAAAATACTTTTATAATGTTGTCTGTGTTGCCGACCTGCCCCAAAATAACAAGTAATGAAAATTTGGCCAAGGCATAAATCTGTAAAAAATGGATTAGATTTGTGCTTCCTGGATCCCCAGGATTTTGTTTTTTATGTAGGAACACCTCTGGCATTTAGAACCAGGATGGGATATTTAGATACATTTCTGCAGTAAAATGAATCATATTGCATCAAACACTGCATCAAGGTTAACCACTGCCATTTACAGGTAGGTCAAGCAGGACATATCTGGTGTACCAGGATGAGGTCCTACCTGGATCTTACAGTTGACAAACAGCTCCTCCACAGTCTTTCTGTCTCTCTCATGCAAGCCTGCGTGATGCATGCCAATCCCAAAGGCCAGTGTTAGCTTCAGGTTGGAATCCCGTACTGTGCCGATGATATCCTCTATCTGTAGACAAAGCAGGGCAGAGAGAGTGGCAGGTCGATGATGACTGACTGAGGCGTGTCATATACAGTGACACTGACTGACCTGCAAAACCATGTCACTGTAAACTATACCAAGTATGTCAAGACTGGCCCCAAGTTACACAGCAGAAAGATGCAAAGCTGGAGGTAAGGTTAAAGTTCGCCGTTTCAGGAAACAGGCTTATTTTCTTTCTCGCTAAGAATTAGATAAGACCACTGACTCCATTCTCACGTCTGTACGGTAAATTTGAAGTTACAGCCAGTGGCCAGTTAGCTTCCAACACCTTTACAGCTAATTAGCACATTATATCTAGTTTACCTAATCTGTACCAACATATGAAAACAACATGTTCTGGTTTTGTGAGGTGTTACTGTGACTATTTCTTGGCGAAGAGTAGTAAGTTCTAGAAGTCTTTGCCTGTTGTATGACAACCTAACTGACTGTCTACTGACAACACTCTGCACAGACATGAGAGGAACTGATCTTCTCATCTACCTCGGTCCTGAAGGTGAATGAACATATTTCACCAAAAGTCAAACTTTTCATTTAACGCCATTATTATTTGAAGAGCTTTGTTCACATTAACCTCAGCATAAAACAGTAATTGTCGTTTCTGTCCTTTCCATATTATTTTCATCTTCCACTTGTACATAGCCAGGAGCAATAGCTCCATAGTCCCCGTTGTTCAGTTGCAGACATGTGGCTCATCTGCATGGCTCTCCTCTGGACATCTTGTCTTGTACTATATGGATCTAATGTTTTCCAGGAAACACAAACACCTTCTAGCTTGAAGGAAAAAAACGTGTAACCAGTGCTTTGCTGGAGTAAACAGAGTGTGTCATGGAGCAGAGCGGTCAAAGTAGACAGAGGCAGACACAGCAACAGGCTTCTGTCCTCATTATGTGTCTTCTTTGTACTTGAAAAATATTTAATTTGAAGATACATAGAAAAAATAGTAAAATCAGAAAATGCACCTAATGGCGGATGACTATCACACACACAAGACAAAATCATCAATGAAATGTGTGTTTCCATTGAATATTTGGGGGGACCTAAAGAAAAGTATCCATATTTAAAAAATGGTACCCCTTCCAAAATTGGATGTGTCTCATTAGAATCAGTGATTCAAACTGCAGTGTGTCTTTCACATATACCAAACAATCAATTCAAAAATAGGATATGAGGTAATAATAAGTAAGAGAAGAGTGATTGAAAATCCAGGCCTGAGAGAGGCAGCTGGGGGTTTGAGACAGCGGCAGAGGGAAGAAAGAGCTGTCAGGCTGGAGAGGGGATTTGGGCCAGTGAGCGACCCCCGGTGAGAGCTAAGCAGCTATCGCCAGAAGCCTGTCAGTCAAACAGCAGGGAGGTGAGCTGCTACACTGGCCAGCGCAGAGCAACAGCAGGCAGCAGCATATATCAGTGGAACACACAGAGAGGCTGGAGACGCTGTGCGCACACATATAGAACCTGGGTCTATGCTGTAAGGTAGCACTTATTTGCATTGAGACAGGTTCCTGCAGGGTTCAGCAAAGCCAATTCAGGTCTTTGTAACGGTTCCATGTGTATCATTTTAAACTCCAACATATAATAGTGGAAGTACAATGCAACTCCAGGTATACTCATGGCCAGAAAGAATGATGACTGAAATTACTGTCAAGGAAGTCATTTTTCCACAAGCAATCTGCCATTTTTGCCAAAATATAGCAAAGATTGGGCATCATTTCATCTAGAGGATCGGCCCTCAGCCTGTATGGAGCTATAAAGCAATGGCCACAAAGCAACACGGAAGATTTACGAGCCAGCGGCACACAGATGAAAGCTCAGCAATGCTCTGCCAATGTTTATTTATGGAAATTACAGTATTCTTATGTCTCAAACATACTGATTATGCATTCTAAGTCTCAACGTAGCACATTCAAATCCTCTTGTGGCTTAATTTAAACAAACTTACACTGAATATAGAGAGACGGAACCATAGTTAATTAAAACTGTAAAATCTATGTGTTTATTCTGGGTAAATAGTCACCATCAATAACAATGCTGTAAGCTTCTTCTGACTTTTTATTTATACTCACTTTCAATATTTACCTTGCAATAAGTGTTGTCTAAACTACGCTGTAACAATGACATATGATCAGTCCTGTATGTGCTCTTTGTCTTGTGTCATTAGGTGTGGGATCATCATATTTTACAGGTTCTTTCCTATCAGAATCATATTCTCCCACACATCAGAGGTCATTCAAATTATAAAGTTGAAAGTTCCTCAACTCTCACGCATCACACACGGAGTCTTGGCAGCTGGTGTGTTTAGGGTCCATTTCCAATAACTGGCATCATGTCACTTCTCCAGTCTTTGGATTGTGTATTTGTGAACAGGAGGTCAGACTCTGCTGCTGACTGGTCAAATGTAAAATAATGATGAAACGGTAAACAAGAATGAATATTTAATAAAATAAATGACTAGCTGGTTGAACACAGATCTCTTTATTAATTCCGCAGCTTTCTAAAACCATGTGATAGCAAAAGGAGTTACTATCACAAAGCTCTCTGCGTGTAAGCCTGTTTGACTTGCAAGCTGAGGTACAAACCAGGCCTGGGTATCCGAGTGTTGTAATAATATTAGCATTCTTTTTTAAATGTGAACCCAGAGGAGTCATTTGCTCCCATCTTGAAATGATCCTAAGGTATGCACAGACAATATAATGGAGGATGACACAGGCTTTTCCGGCACAACTTGCTTTGAATTCCATCTGTAATTACACTTAAAGCAGCACTTACACACACAGCTGAAGCATCAGAGGAGGGAGAGGAAAAGAAAAGGGCATAGAAAAGAGGGGAAATACATGGGAATGACAGACACATCTGCTAATATTTGCACCAACTGTGTCGTCTCTCTACACTCATGGATATAACAAAGTGCCTGAATCTGACAGTGCTTAACACAGAGCTTAAAACATGCCTACATGAGCTAAATGTGTAAGTTGAGCAATCAGAAGTAACCCACATGATGCTCAGGGTTCAGTTCGACTGATTGATTGCAGAGTAGCAGAGTGCAGGTTGTAGCACTGTATGGTAGTGGTCAACTGACTTCACTTTTTCAATGGCTGATGCTGATATTTGGAGAGCAGGGCGGCTGATAACCGTTCTCCCATTATATTGAATATACACGTTATCTCAGCCAGTTGTTGTAGATGGAATTTTAATTAATGAATGAAACAGAAAATATGGTTTGGTTCCGTTGTAGATTTCAGAGCGTGGCCTGTGTTTAAGGGAGAGTGGGCTACAGTTTGTCAGAACCGATTCACTACTGTTTGGTGTTACGCCATGTACAGGAGGTGTCGTGTGGCTGGTGAAAATGCCAATGGCTATGTTTTCACTTCAAGCCCCTTTTCTTTCGTTTTACACGAGTAACTAAAGTGACTGTGTGTTGGGCTCTGAGCGCTGCCAAGACATGGGTAACCTACCCTCGATACTGTGCCTGAACACATGGTGCGTCAAGCTTCTGCTGCTCTGCTAACATGCGCACACATGGTGTTAGCGTACCTCTCTCTCGTCCTGGTGCAGCCACTGTTTGGGGTTGTCCTCTGTGGCCAGGTAGGCGATGAGGTCCAGGGCGGTCAGTCGAGTTTGCCGTCGTGATGACACAAAAATCAGCACTGGCTTGGCTGGGGAGTGGCTGCGTATCGCTGTAAAGATAAGTTCAAAACGTATGTAAGTTTCACACACTGTGTATTGATTTTTTTGGAGAAATTTGTCAACTGCTCCAGACAGTGTTTCAGAAATATTTTGCAGACATTTGAAGGATAAGGATGGTGGTTTCTCTGTGGGTCTCAGCCCTAGGACCGCTTGAGGATGTGCATCTTTAAAAACACCTCACAAATATACAGTAAAGATCAGCCAAACACTGTACATGGGATGGGCTGACCATGATAACAATTGAAAAATAAAATACTGCCATCAGCCATCTTATCCTTTACATCTGTAGGTTAGCAAGTCATGGCCAAAAATATGTGCACCCCTGCATGTCTGTCACTTAATGCACTAATTCTCCCAGATCTGGACTCATTGCTGGCCACTTCAGAACTCTCCAGTGCTTTGTCTTCAAGCGTTTTGCTTTGGGTCACTGTCCTGCTGTAAGACTCATGACCTCTGATGGAGACCCAGCTTTCTGACAGAGGGCCCTACATTGTGCCCCAGAATTCTTTGGTGGCCTTCAGATTTCATAATGCCATGCACACAGCCAAGACATCCGGCACCTGAAGCAGCAAAGTAACCCCAAAACATCAGTGAACCTCCACCACGTTTGACTGTAGGGGCCGTGTTCTTTTCTTTGAAGGCCTCATTTCATTTTCTGAAAACAGGAGAATGATGTGCTTTACCAAAAAACTCTAATCTGTCCACAGGACATTCTCCCAGACACAGCCTGAAGTTGATTGAGGCTCTTTATCCACTATTCAAACAATCCTTTGTTGTAATCTTTAATCAGTGTTTTTCTTGTGTCCATGTCCTGGGAGATTAGCTACAGTGCCATGGGCTGTAAACTTCAGGTGAGTTTAATTACAAATTAAAGAAACATCACATGCTTGAAGTACAACTGTGTCCAGTTCATTTTTGGAGTTCTGTGTGGTATGTCTCAGAGTTGGCTTTTTTCTCTGATTTTTAGTGTTTCAATGCAAACAAAAGAAAAAAACATGAAAATACCAACGTAATTATGACAATTTTCTGGAAGAAGTAGTGTATTATGTTTCAGAAAGGCAGGGGAGCACACATTTTTGGCCATGACTGTACAATGACCACACTTAAATTTACACGCCCTTCACATGGTTGGGTCAAACAGTCCACTGACCTGATGCATTTACCTGTTGAGTTTTTGCATAATTTGTTGTGGACAAATATTTTAAATGACATTTTTTAGAAACTTTTGTCTGAAATGTAGAAAACATTAACATTATATTTTTTTATGTGAAAAAAAACTAATAAAACAGAGTATACAAAATACATCAGAACTTAATTGTTGAGCTCGTGTTTAATTTGAAGCTGCAGGTATAGACATCCATTACCATTCAAAATCGTATTGTTTTATTTTTGGTCAACAGAAGATGAAGCTGGCTCATGATCTACTATGGACTTAAATTCAGAAACCTGGACATGTGAAACCATGCTCCCCTTTATTTTTTCTGAAATGCACATGAGGGCTGAGTGTTGTATTATTAATATATTACCATAACAAAAAAACATTAAAGAACTTTTCCCGCCACCAGCTGTACGAAAAGCCACCAACAAATCAAAAATATATGTGTTAAAATGTGCATCAAGCATGTGTAAATTGTGTGTACATGTGGATGTGGTGCTAAACCTTGGAAGGTGGGCTTGTTCATGCTGGCCATGCGGGGGCAGTAGTGTTGCCCTGGGAAACCATGGATGTGAACTTCCAGCGGTACAGGGCGAACAGACGGACGGAAGTTAAACAAACCCACCTGTTACACAGAGAAGAGGGGAGATTTAATGTGAGCAGCTGGCAACATGAAGCCCCATCTGGCTGTAATGTTAACTGTCTGCCACTGTCACTGTGGGCCGGAGCAGCAGGCCACTGCTGGACTCTGCTGTGTTCAACCTGTGATGTGTCTGCATGTGTTTATTGTGTGCTAAGGTGATATGGTGCACAGTGTGTGTGAACGGAGTGAATTGGCAGTGTGGTGTAGGACGTTGTAAAGAATGGGCTGCATTATTTGGTGTGTATTGTGTTGAGGGCTGCTGCATGTCTGCTGACATCTTAAAAGCCTGGATAATGGATTGGGCAGCTACAAATCTAGCAGCTCAGGCCCAACAGCAGCCAGCCAGTCAGATTTATGGGTGGCAGACAGCCAATCCGGTTTGTTAACACTGTCTCTGCACAGCGCTGGCAGCAGAGCAAAAGTCAACCTACAATATTCCAAAATGTGTCTGTGATGATGCTAACATTATTCTTCTGAACAGATATTACTACAATTGCAAGATATATTGACCAGTAACAAGGGCCCAGCAGAGAAACACTGTCAAAAAAGGAGGAATTACTAATATGTTGGAATGATGATGCAACTTCTGTGACAATACATGTGACAATACATTATATCAGATATAAACACTCTCATCCCGTGCGTTAGCTTTTAACAAAATCTGAGCTATGTCAAACACTTTGTATGTAAATATATCCTGTAATCTACATTCATCGTCATGCAAACGGAGCAGATGTCCAGCAGGCATTTTCAGGAAAGGTCCTGAGGTCACCATCATGATACAAAGGCCGGGAAAATATAACATGGTTTTCACTGCCAGCCACATCTAAACCACACAGGGCTACCAAGAGACTGTTATTCCCACATCCCCTGGATGCCACCGGGACGTCACAGATACCTTCAAATAAACCCAAGTGTCACTTAATGGGAAATTCTGCCCTGTAAGTGATGTCAGGGTGTAAGCATAGCCTTTATTATATGCCGACTGTACCAATTCCAAATTAACTGATGGCAGTTTGGCCATCAGTAGTCAAGATATCTTGCTCTGGACAGAAGTGCTAAGCCATCTGTTAGATGAACAGACAGCAAAGGACCTACATAGCTTGAGTTGAAAACATTAACTCATAAGGAAAAAAGTGGTCTTTTCAAATGAGAATTTAAGAGACTATTGATTGATTAAAACAGTTTCATCAGAGAAAAGGTGATGAAAATGATCCAATCTTTGAACAAATCTTTTTAACACTTGGGCCTGGAAATTGTCAGGTTTACGGATATTAAACAGTGAATAAACAGCTTCAACCTTAAGATGGTCAAAGAGAACGAGCGCCCTCGGAACCAGAAAGCAATTACTATCATATGATGTTAAGAACGGAACAATAAAAAAAGAATCTGCTTCGATGCATTTCAAGCTGACAGGCCGGCCCATCTTTCCACATCGCTGCAGTCACTCCTGATCATTTCAACTTAAGCATGGCGTCCAGACAGGCTGCAGACAATTACAGAGATAAACTACAACATTACCTCCAGGCCAAAAGTATCTGTTATCTTAATTGCTATTATTACATCCATTCAATCACATATGAAGAGGCAGGCAACAAATGAACCGTAAAGAACACAGAGCTAGACAAAGCCTGTGGTTTCTGGCTGGCTTCTCTGCAGCAGTGTGCTCGCTACACAACTACTGACTTCTCCTGAAACAAGGGAGCTTATGTAGAAGATCCCTCCATCTGACCAAAGAACAAGGGGTCAGAAGGTAACAGGAAAACACAGACAATGCAGTTTTAAGCCATGTTCTGAGACTTCCAGTAAAAGTCTAACACTGCTGTATGTTTTGGTGCCGTGCTGGACGTCTGACCTGTCCGATCCCCAGCCAGTCAGCAAGGTCTCGAGCGTTGGCCAGGGCCGTGGACAGGCCGACTACTCGGACACTCTTGGAAGTGTGGGAGGAGATGAAGTTGGTCCTGGACACAATGACTTCCAACACCGGACCCCTGTCCTCACCTAGAACCACACGCAAGGGCACAGTCCAATCAGAATGTTAATGTAACAAACACTTCATGTTTTAGTGCCTCCACGCTGGTATGAGTTTTCTAATATGGAAAATTTGTATTAGCCTCTGATGGACAGTAACATGCAGAATACTTTGTATATTACGCATTTTGTATACTGTAAAACTTTGATTTATTTATTCGCTAAAATCACTGAACTGACCCTGGCTATATTTGAGACAGGCCTTTAATTCAGACTTGATGAGCGTTTAGAAGGTAACAGCAGTCGGCACTTCTTTTATTTTTTCATATCCTGTACCAGGCAGGTTACACCGGTAAGTCTATAAGAATTAGAATTAAATGAACTTAACAGTGGTATAGTGGAGAATCTAACAGATCTAACGATGTGTAGCATGTCCATACTGACTTATTGGTCATACGTTTAAACATTAATATTTGTATTAACGATCTGAGCAGCGTAGAAGCAGCTAAAGCAGGTGACCCCTCTGGGTTTAACAGGTTTTATACATCCAAAGAACTTAACTAAACTAAAACCAGACCAGGCGTTAAATGGAGACCTGCGTTTATCTGTCAGAAAGTTTTCGGGTATATTTCATATTAAAACTACTACGGACAAAGTTTCACTCTGTGCACCGTAAAGGAAATCAAATGGAAATGCTCATATATATTGTATAACTAAAATTTTGTTATCCAATATATAAATTCCACTCTTAGATCCATGGTGAGCTGTTAATCAGGTGCTGGTTTGGACTCTAGTTACACCCAGTTACTCATACTTATACTTTCAGTTCAGTTTATTCCCACTGAGACAGCCCTGCTCGCTCTCCTGAGGTCAGCTGCCCTTTTCTTTGCTCCATCATGTGCATTTGTGTGCGTTTTAGATTGTGCACCAAGCCGCACAGCTGCCGTCTTATTCAGACTAAGAAGCTATTTTTGGAACCAGAATTAAAGAATATCAGCAACAAACTACTGTCCATCAGCTTTAATAGAGTTAAAAAAACACTAAAAAAAGAGTTTAGCTGTGACTGAAGGTTGTTTGACCTAAAGAATGTCACCTATTTATACGGACTCCTGCAGGTTGTAGACTCTTACCCAGCAGGTGGATCTCATCTATGATGAGAATGGCTACTTTCTGAACGTAGCTTCGGTTCTGCCAGCTTCTGCTCACTCCATCCCACTTCTCTGGTGTGGTGACGATGAGGTCAGCCTGAGCTATAGCTCTCATGTCTGGAGTCACGTCGCCTGTCAGTTCCACCACTCTACACACAGAACGAACAAGGAAAGACTTTAACCTGCTTACTTCTGTCATTTTTCCTAAACTTCCAATCAAGTCCAACATTATAATCCTATTGTACAAAATAACTGTCCAAAGCCAGAGCTGGAAAACGTTTCTTTTTTTTGGACAGATTGTCAGGACTTGGATGGAGCAGCATACAGCCCCATCCATAAATGCATTCTGCCACTTGGTGAGGGTGCTGTCTCTGTTTTCACTTACTTCTTTCCAAGCTTCTCCTCAATTCTGACCTTCCAGTCCTCAACCCTCTCTCTGACCAGGGCTTTCAGGGGGGCGATGTACACCACCTGATCACACAGCAACAAATAAAAAAGTCATTTAATGAAAAGAAACACTGCCAAGGATAGATGGATATTTTAACTATACTACCACAGGGAAATAAACAGCTGATTTTATTACAAACTGTACAGGACAGCCTCACCACAAACATTTGGTTTGCTTGTTTTTTCTCTGTCTCTCCTGAATATTACATATTTAGATCCTTATTAAAACACAATATGAATGCAGTGATCACACTGCGGTTCTGATCACTGATTTGGTGTTAGTTATTTAAATTCCCCACAGCACTGTTTGACAGACTGTCCTCACTGCAGCGTAACACTGCGGATCAAACTGGGTCTATGTGTTCTGTGGTCTATTTGGAATAAATCTGAAAATACAATATTCCAAAACAACAAGAACAAAACAAAGAAATGATTTGACATTTCCAAACAGTGACCACACTGGAGATTTTATGTGACTTTGTGAAATTCAGACTCTCAGAAAATACCAAACGGATGACGTGCCAATTAAGGTTTGCTCACAGCTCATACTGTACTACATTTTACAGTTTCTTTTCTTTGATAGGACAGCTGAAAGACTGATCAGCTGACAACAATAAACTTGGTAACATCATTCACTAACAGTGCACTATAGGTCCCACAGGCACAATCTGTGGTGAAGTGGACCATAACAGTGCAATTTCTGGCTGTTGGGAGATTTCGGACTAAGTGGGAAACTCTCTTCACATTTACAGTTTATTGAGATTGTTTTTCTAAACAACAGATTCCAGTTTTGTTTGCTGCGGTTCAGAGTTTCTTATGTAAACAGCACTCAGTAGCAATGGTGACTAAAGACAACAACAACAAGTCAGAACACTCTTTAAACAAAAATCCCCTTGATTTAACAGTTCAACACAGACGGAGGCAGCTAGTCGAACCTTATTGGTTGGATACTTGTTAAAGACCCTGAACATGGCCATCTCCGCTGCAATGGTTTTTCCAGAGCCTGTTGGCGCCCCCAGCAGGACGTTAGTGTCGGTGTGATACAGCGTGTGAAAGATCTGAGTCTGGATGGGGTTGAAGTGGGTGAACTTGTACAGGCTCTCGTACTCCCTGTTACCCAGAGCTGTCACCGGCAACGGCTGCAGGTCCAGCAGCTCTGAGAGGGGAAAGAGAAACGGCAAAAGATTAAACTGGATTATTTTCATTAAATTACGTTTTTGGCAGCAAAAAGTGTGGTACATCACAAAAGAATAAATAAAGAACTGACGTGGAAGATGACACTTCTGTACCCTGTGACAGAAAAAGAAGTTTAAGTATTGGAAATCATCTCAAATTTATCCAGATTAAAATGTTGAATATTAACAATAGAAAGTTGTAGCACAACTTGTTTCCATTTCAGCAGTATGAAAGCCAAGAAACAATGTAAACAAAGTATCTAAAATTCTGAAAAATAAAGCACTGTACTGTTTTAGGTGGCTAATATGGCCAATGTTTAGATCAACAGATAATATACAGTATCTCACAAAAGTGAGTTCACCCTCACATTTTTGTAAATATTTGATTAAATCTTTTCATGTGACAACACTGAAGACATGACACTTTGCTACAATGTAAAGCAGTGAGTGTACAGCTTGTGTAACAGTGTAAATTTGCTGTCCCCTCAAAATAACACATCACACAGCCATTAATGTCTAAACCGCTGGCAACAAAAGTGAGGACACCCCTAAATGAAAATGTCAAAATCGAGCCCAAAGTATCAATATTATGTGTGGCATCCATTATTTCCCAGCACTGCCTGAACTCTCTTGGCCATGGAGTTCAGCAGAGCTTCACAGGTTCCCACTGGAGTCCTCTTCCAGTCCTCTATGATGACATCGCAGAGCTGGTGGATGTTAGAGACCTTGTGCTCCTCCACCTTCCGTTTGAGGACACCTCACAGATGCTCAACAGGGTTTAGGTCTGGAGACATGCTCGGCCAGTCCATCAGCTTTACCCTCAGCTTCTTCAGCAAGGCAGTGGTCATCATCGGGGTGTGTTTGGGATCGTTATCATGTTGGGATACTGACCTGTGGCCCAGTCTCCAAAGGGAGGGGATCATGCTCTGCTTCAGTATGTCACAATACATGTTGGCATTCATGGTTCCATCAATAAACTGTAGCTCCTCAGTGTCAGCAGCACTTATGCAGCCATGGACATTTTCACTTAGGGGTGTCCTCACTTTTCTTGCCAGCGGTTTAGACATTAATGGCTGTGTGATGTGTTATTTTGAGGGGACAGCAAATTTACACTGTTATACAAGCTGTACACTCACTGCTTTAGATTGTAGCAAAGTGTCATGTCTTCAGTGTTGTCACATGAAAAGATATAATCAAATATTTACAAAAATGTGACGGGTGGACTCACTTTTGTGAGATACTGTATTTAAACAACCACAAAATACCATTATTGACAGTAACAAAGGCAGAGGACTGTGCTGTACACCATACAGGAAACATACTGACCACAGCAATGCAGCTGAAAACACTGTACTCTGCATGATTATTCATTGATCACTTTAATGACCTGCAATTAAACTATAACGCTGAATGTGTAGGCATGAGAATGACACACAGATGTTCATGTCAGCCAGTGAAAATCTAAGCAAAGAACAAAAACACAAAACTACTTAACCGCCTTCAGCTTCTTCATGTTCAGTACAAACAACTCTCTTTCATCAGATTGAAAACTGAAGCAACATCAAGCATCAGCAGCAAGCAAGACATCATTTTTTGACCACTTGTAGGGAAGCTGAACAAGCTGCAAAACAATAGTGTCATAATATCATCCTATAAAGTGGCTGTGGAGAACATCTGACAGACATGGAGTTGTGTCCAGCTGATGAATGTAAGCCCAATATTCAATCACACCTTTTAGTTCTGATCCCCCAGTTCCTGAGGAGAATACCTGGCTCTTTAGCTGCTAAACGCTCCACTATGTTCACCAGCTAGTCTTTAGCTTTGTACATCTTTGAGCTCGTGTACATCACGTTTAGTCCAGTGTTTTCACTGAAAAAAAGCTGCCTGCTGAGATAAAAGTCAAGGTCAGGTGATAAAGCCACGGTCCCGTCATATGAGATGGGGGAGATTAGAAAGATTTTCTTTTCACCAAGAGGTCGTGTCAAAGGACAACATCAAACAATGGCTGCAGAGTGGGTTGTGTGAGGGTTAAAAACACTGCATTCAACATATACTAAGAATTTAATGTGGGTGTATTTAATGACAGACTTTGGCTGATGATGATGTCTCCCTGTTTGTTTGGTTTTCAGACACATTGAAAAGAGCCAAGTCAGATTACTCAGAGCTTTTCAGAAACATCAGTGTTTTCCAGTGAGGCCTAATTCTCTATGGAATTGTTACTAGAAGCTGCCCACATTACACGTAGTCACATGAACCATTGATCATATGAAAACACTGATTAGTGCACTGAGTTTATCTTCTATTTTCTCAACATCCACAGAAATAGAACACAGAGCTTTTCTATTTACTGTACAGTCCGTGTCTCTCTGACTATTTTCAAAATCTCTGGACTGTAATCAATAATCAACCACACATCTGACGCTTGAGAACTCTTTGAAGATAGTTTTCTCTTGGACTCGCCAAGGCATTATATGTTCTGATGTGATCCCATGTTGCTTTCTTCATGTGCCTCTACTTAAATTCAAACAGTACGGTGAGAGACTGTTTTATTAATGAAAGACTGGAGATGCCCTGTGATATGATCTCCTCTGTGCTGCGGGGGTTTTCCCTGATAGCTGCTGTAATTGTGTCTGCTCTTACTGAGGGGAAATGTGGTCAGAAATAATATGCTGGTTCTTTTCTTCCAGTCTGGAGGAGTGAATGAGCGGGTACGGGAGGATTAGATGCTTTTGTTCTCTAGTCTACATGGGGTTTTGATGTCTCAGAGCAGCTTCCAAACAGCTAAGCCATTTTGTGGTAGCGAGCTGACTGTAAGTTCTAGTTAGAGTTTAGGCAAAGAATCCTTTCACTTCTGCCAGCATTAGATTTTAGCTAAGGTTTCTTTCACTATATAAAAGATGCTTCATGCATCAGTCTGTGGAAAGCCTGCTTGATGTCTTCTCTAGTTTAGTCCAACAATGTACGGCTAATTTATACTACAGTAAAAGGTGTTCACATGTCTGTCACGTGTTTGTATTGACAGTTCAACACGTTACTATAGTAACCAGTCTTTGTCCATAATAAGTATGTGAGAACACTGTGAGTCCACACAAAGGTTTTCAGGTTAGTTGTAGAAAGATCTCTGACACAGAACATCTGCAATAATGTGAAAACAACTGAGTCTCTTCTTTCTCCTCTTTCAGTCAGGAAAATTTCAAATTTAAAAATTACAGTCATCACCTGGTTATTCAGCTGATGCTGGGGTAAAGCTTCCAGTCGGTCTCATCAATTGTTACTTACGACGCGTCAACAGCTGACTAGATCTTGTTGTGTAGAGCTGTTTTCATTAAAGAATAGCTCTGCTAACTTAGTGCCAAATTGCACTCCTATAGCTGATTCACAATAAAAGCGTCCTGCTTTCTAGAGAAATCTTTAAAATCTTGGGTTTGTATCAGCAGTAACTCTTGAAAATACGGATGAAAGTGGAGTAAAAAAAAAAAACTACAAACAACAGATGCAGTTAGAAGTAAATATAGAAATGTTAGACCAAAAAAGGAAAACATGTTACGATAGAAAATAAATAATAAAATAAAAAGTACGACTAAGATGAATCGTGAGCGGGACATTTTACAATAAGAAAATCAAGGGCTCTTTGAGGACAAATTAAGTGATGGTGACGCTGTATGAGTTTGCTTCTAGGCAATATCAGCTGAAATATCTGGCCCCTGCTGCATGAATGTATCAGCATGGCTGTCGGAGTTCATGTGTTTTGGATGCCGAACTAGAGAACACCTACTAATTATAAGTTATGTTCCTGTAAAACACGTGTAAGCCACGCCATGAAAATCCAAAGTTACGAAGTTACAGCACCTTCCTGTTTCATTGCAAATAATGTGTTCAGAAGAAAACTCACAAGCTTCACTCCATCTGCATGGTCTTATGACTTTGCTGAACAAATCTGAGATGGATGTGGTTAATCTGCTAGGAGTAGTTTGTAATTGCATAAAAAAGTATAATTTCCTGTTGCCAGTAAGTGGCACTATGACAATGACTGAATATTGGCATGCAGACGTCTTCATGTCTTATCAAAGATGACAGGTCATTAAAATGCAGAGCGAACATTTGAAGTTGATTTAATAAATCCTCTAGGAGGAGTTTGTTAAAGTAAAAGGCCAGTAAATCTCCCTAAAACTGCATATGCAACTAAAAATGGCTGACTTCCTGTTGTATTTAAGGTATTCCTCCAAGTGGTGTTTTTTTATATCTTGAGATGATACATGTACCTCCCAAATTTCATACATGAAAAAGAAACATCATTTTCTAATATTTGTAGGCGGCGCTATTGAGACGTTTTGCCACACCCACGACCAAGAAAAGTTTGGGGAGTTTTCGAGCACCTTTAACCCCTCAGAAATGCACAGCAGTCTCTGCTCGGGCCCTGATGATACATCAGTCAAGGGATACTTTACTGCAGAATGAATACTTCTAATTTGGATACATTAAGTGCTTTTTGCTGATAAGATACATTTAGGTAGGATTTTAAACACATGGCTTTTAATGCAGTACTCAGTCTGGCTCTTAACAATGGGCTGCAGCAACTGGAGCCTAACAGCTGGAAACATTTAGTATATACCAGTGCTGTGACACACTAACAGACTCAGTATCAGTATTTTAAATTCAAGTTCAATGAGGCAAATCGTCACAAACATGTGTTCTAGTGTGAGCGGGTGTACCTGTGTGTGGGGGGTGTCTCTCGGGTAAGATGAGGTTCTGGAAGTTGATGATGCAGACGGCCTCGGCCCCAAGCCAGCGGTCCGACACTGCCCTGATGTAGTACTGGGAAGGCAATGGCTCAAAGATGGGGATGGTGAACACGATGTTCTGAGGCTCTCCTGTTACCACCTTGAGGGAGGAACACACAACAATCATGATGTAATCTTTGAGTAACACTGTCAACTGGAGTCCCAGATAAAAACACAAACCTGTTTCTTCTGAAGGAGCAAGTACTCCGAGTGGTAGATGTGATCGTTGACGGGATCCTCCACCCATAACCACCATGGCTCACCCACTGACCCGTGGACCTGAATCATTGAGGGAAGGGACATTTCACTCAGACATTCGTTTCAACAAGCAAAAGAATAAGCTGCTTTGATCCATTCAGCATCTACTATTAATCCTTTTAAACTTTCTATTCAATAAAGGAACCATCAGAAACACTGCCAGCTAATCTGGGAATAAAGAACTAAACTGAACAATACTTGCAGGTTGTGGCAGTATGTATAGTATGTATGTGTCAGTGTGGTCTGTTTCCTGGGTGCCATCAGGGAGGCAGCTCATGTGTCGGTGCATGTGTCCTGGCTCTGCAGCCAGATCAGGGCTAAGCCAGCCGGTCTTCCATTACCACTCTCCCATGATCGGAGCATGCATCGCTAATCGGACATAAACATTCATCTTCATATTCAGCCCTGCTACAACGGGCTTCCTTTTTCGCTCAGATTCCATGGCCAGCTCGGGACTAAGCTTCCCATGATCCCCTGTGTCTGTCCACTGAGGTGGGACATGCCGATAAGGCCTGGAGGCATTCTGCTTCTCCAAGAAAAACAACGTGGGAGGAGCAGCTCTTCTTGTCTCCGTTCTGAAAATGGGACTACACTGGTTGTGTCAGTAAGTAGTGGCGTGTATGTGGGGCTGCTGTGAAGTAATCTGCTGTCATCTACTGCAGCTATGTTCGGTTTGATGTGCTGGGTTATACTGCAGGAGCGGTTGGAGATGTTTTCAATGGACTTTTTGATACATTTTGACTGTTTTTTTGCTGAGACTCCAAGTAGCCTTTGGAACATTTCAGAATATTGATGTGCAGAAGAAATCTGTTTGAATTGGACACCACGCTTACATCCTGTAGACACAAGGTTACTGTACATATGCAGTTACACATGTGGAAGGTCAGTCCTCAGATCTGACCCCCAACTCTGGACTTATTTTGGAAGCACTGCTTACCTTCTTTAAGTGTGTTAGTGTCAGAAGACACAACTTCTTGATTTTTATGTTACTGTATGTCCGAGCCTTCTGACTGACACTGCAGTGAGATGCCCTGGTTTCACAAATACCGCTCAGTTGGGGAAAGAAGCAGAAGATTACAGAGGCTACTTACTCTTACAGTACTATTGAGACGAGGATTATACTTTCCGCGCCCGCGAGTACGCGAGGGTCCGCGTGATGAAAAAAATCGCCAGCTGCGGGGTTCGCAGCTGTCCGTGTCTGCGCCAGAGTATATTCCAGGCTTTACAGTTTTAGTCTAGCTTTGCGTTATTTTGAACACAAGGGTGCATTGTTAGATGTAATAATCTCACCTGTCATCCCTCTCTCACAGCAATACTTATCCTGTCTGAGGTGTTTGTCCTGCCCTTGCTCACTAAAAAAGTCAATTAGAAACCTGGTTATGTGAATGACCATGAAATCAGCGCTCTCTATTACAGAAACCAGGTTTCTTGTGTGCATAAAAATACTAGGGCTGACCCCAAATAGTGGAAGATTCGATGCTTCGATGGGCGGAGCCTGATTAGACTTTCAATCTCACAGTCGAAGCCTTGCAGTGAAACAAGGATCACGCCATTTTGGCGATATGGAGGTGCTCAACGTCTGATTTTGCATAGAACTACCAGTTTTCTCCCACAAACTACATATACAATACAGCCTATTGCAAAATACATTTCAAAGTTTAATGCTGTAAATAAACATGTAAAAAGAAAAAAACTGTTGTGAAAAACTGTTGTGAGACTAAATCCAAAACTGTAACCCTGTGTCATCAGTGTGCATGTGTAGGCGTAGCGTGTACGTAGGGGCAGTGGAGGAACACTTGCTGAAGAGACGGAGGCCCAGCTTCACTGGTGTTGTGCCGAGTTGTTGGCACCTCGCGGGACTTTTGGATAATTTATGACCACTGATGAACCACACAAAGAATATTATATTGTTTTTAAACAGCCGGCTACTTGAAGTAAACCCGCAAGGAACCGCCTCGTGCATGCAGCTGTCTGCAGCACGGAATGCACGCTAAACTCTGAAACGGGTCTTCAAAAAGCCTCAGTTTAGCTGGAAATTTACAGTACAAGTTGAGTGAATAGAGACTTCTCAAGATTAAAGCGGAGCTACTGTATGTTAACCTCCCGCTCACGATCGCTGTGCACAAAAACACACATGATTCGACTATCAGTCGACTGCAGGCTGGACTTGATGATTCTGATTCGACTATGTAAATCCTTAGTCAGGGACAGCCCTAAATACTTACTGTTAATACACTATACTTCAAGTGTCACTCATACAACCACCAGCTAAAAGACCAATAATTGTTTTTTATGTTTTGTATGTTGTTTTTGTTATCTTAATTTATTTACCTTGATTCAACACAATGTTTTAGAACTTAAAAAAAACAAAGCAGGGACAGCTCACTTGTAGGGAATGAATTTTGTTGTAGTGCCAAACAAAAGTAGCCAAACCTCTACTCTTCCAAGCACTTTTTGTCTGATCTGGAAGCTCCGTTCAAAACATCAATTTGGGGTGTTGACTGAGCTAGTTAAAAATCATGGGATGTATCTTAGCAGTAGTAGGTAGTAATAAAAACGTCTCTGGAAACTGCAACATAAAATCAGCCAAACACGTCGAATGTTCTTTCACTTGCCGTTTCGAGCGCACAACAGCAGTATGGTCCCATGTTACCGTATGCCATCCATGTTTACCTGGTCATTCCAGCGAAAGTCAGGCGTGATGATGAGACGAACACGCAGGACGGTGCGTGTGATTGGCTGGATGCTGGCCTCCATTGTGATGGAGGGGATCTGGTGGACGCATTGTTTGACCGTTAACCCGATGTTGACATGGTGCAGCATGTGACCTGGGAACAACACAGCTGCCATTAACGTGTGTTTTATGTCCTAATCATGAGTAAATCTGATGTGGTGCTTACAGATGACAGTAAATTCCAAAATAAAAGACATTATTCAAATAATAGTTGGGCAGGCTAAATTCATCACAACATACATTTCTACAGCAACAACAGAGTCAGTTCATACACCTCTGCTGCCCTGTCTCTTTTTTAACAAATATATAGTTCCATTCACTAATTTGTTCCATTTGCTTCAACTTTGCTGTTCTCTTGGTCAGGGACTCTGCTACCGTCAATGAAAATCAACACTTCCTGCAGCTGTTTCACATTAACAGCCTACCAGGGCCAGAGAGGGATTATACCATCTGAGCCCCTGAAAGGCTTTTAATCTGAAACATCTGTTCAAGACGTGCTGGCTTAATTGACGGCAGCTAAACACAAAAACGGAAAAAGGCAAAGTAGAACTGACTGGATTGCGAGCCTCACAGCAGCAGCGTAGTGACCAAGACATGAGGTGGAAATTTACATTATCCTGGTAACAGGTAACCATGGAGGAAGAGCTGAGTTTGTGTTACCAACTAAATAAAATGGGAGCTTATCAGAAAACAGGGAGAATTCTCACAAACATAAGATAAAATATAATTAAAAACTGGTTACATTTCAAATAAAGATCTGGTTCATCCTGAAGCTGTGGTAAATAAAGGCCCCAGACACTATTTGAGAATTTAGGGCATATTTACACCTGCCATTTGGGTGCTTTATGCTTGTATATTAGTGGTGTTTAGTGGAATTTTACCGATCTCATCCTTCCTCATTTCCTTCAGTTTGTCCACAGTGAGCTTCTTCTCCTCCAAGCGGTTCAGCACAACGTGGCTCAGGTTGGGGAACTGGCGGAGAGGGTGGGCAAAGCCCCACAACCGCTTGTCAATCACTTTGCAGAGGGTGAGCAGTCGGTAGGTCATGGCCGGCCACCGCTTCCTCAGAGCAATCTCAAACAAAGCCCTGATGATCCGAGCAGCATTCTGTGAGAAGTGACAGCAGCAGAAGGAAGGAAAAGACTGGAGTTACCACCCCGCCGTTGTATGTCTCTGTCAAGTAGCAGTTTCCATGTGTGCAGACTCATATCATGTAGTGAACACTACATAGTGGAAGTTAGTGCTATAGTGATGACACTATATGTGTGATTCCAGTTAATATACAATGTTGAACTGGTTAATGAAGGATTATCATAGATGTATTGATTACTATGTGAAGATGGATTTTCATAGAGTAGAGCTACACAAAATGTGGAATTGCCCAATTCATTCTTACATGATGGCTAAAAACCTATTCTGGGGGCACAATCACCGTTGAGTCACCTATGGAATATAGTCAGAACCCCTTCTGTTTCTGAGCTATGATGCCACAGTGAAGTTGACCTTAGTGTAGATTATGTGGAAAGTACCACATCAATTCTTGCATTTTGGTAAAAAAACTGTTTGACAGGATCCTTTTGAGGTCAGGAGGAGGTCTGGCTGGGTTGGTAATAAGTGTGCTTCTCATGTCAGTTCAGGAGGAGAGGTAAGGTGTCAGTATTGCTCACTGATAGTCTGGTCAGGCTGTGATTGATTTGGTCAGGTGTTAATGAGGTCTGATTGTCTCTGAAGGGGGATTATTGAAATCCAGCTGTACTCTCGGCTGGGTGAGGCTGAGAGGTCTGGCTGGACACAGTTTTGGTTTGAGAGGGAAAGACAGGGAAAAAGGGATCTTTGTTCCCACTCTTCTGCTCATCTTAAAATATTGCAACCCACTAAGTCGCTACAAAGACCTACTGCTGCAAATCTGACTTTGCTATGACTGTAAAGTCAACCAAAAAGTTCACTACAGTCTGTTTAGTAAACTCTCTTCATATTCAATGTGTCAGCTGTTCTTCTTAGTTAAAACACTACTATTGTACGACTCTTTCCATATTCAATCTAAAGATAGCTACATCTGACTTCACCTGCACTTATTCATTAACCTTTGTTTCACCTAAAATGAGTTAATACAGTTTTTCCTTTTTAACATTCTAATAGTATTACTGATGGTACATCCTCCACTTGTAGTACCAACATATAACTTTGACTATTAGCTGCTAATGCAGACCTAAACTGTTGGCAGCCTGAATGAATGTGCAAATGTGGGAGCCCAAATCTTTGTCTGCTCACACCATCAGTACATCTCTAACATGTTCGGCTATGACTTTCATCTGCAAAAGCAAAGGAAAAAAAAGAAAGGCAACCCTGAAGCCACTCCCTTTTCATTTGAATTTACAATTATAAAATGAAGCAAATTCATCTGAACAAAACCTTAAGCCAGATGTTCATCTACTGCAAGAAAAAAGTCTTAAAAAAACAAACAAAATCAAACTAGCTATGGTAAAAGAGATGGTCAGTTTAGCCAGTTTAGATTCTAGCCTTTTCTGAAAAGAGGTGTCATTAGAGACATGTTATATCTGTGTGTCTATGTATATACATACATATACATATTTGGTGTTTTTTTAAGTGTCTGGCAGCTGGAATATATCAACATGGGCTTTGGGAAATTGTGCAGGGCATGTTTGAATATTGGCTTATTTTGTCGTGTGCGTGGTTCCTTTTTCTTCACCTGTGCCACATACGACAGGTCTGAGATGAGGGAGAAGCTGTCCACCTCTCCACGGCTGATGTACGTCTGAAGCAGTATGTTGATCTTGCCGTAGCCGTTCTCCACCCCGCCTGCAGCCGGCAGCTCACAGTAGTTACACAGCAACTGGTCCAGCTCCTCCATCTCCTCATCCCGAACCTGCCAACACACATCACCAACATGATCCACTAAAATGTTCATATCATAATGGTCATATATTAATTTAGCAGGTCAGTACATTCCACCTACATACTGTCAGACCTGTGAGTCTAAATCCATAATATGTTTGCTTGATATGTGAGTGCAGGTTTATAGTTCCAACTTTCTGAAACATAATGTGGACTATCCAGTCAGTGCCTGGCTGGACCTCTGACAGCTGCTGTTGTAGCTGATGCATGATGACCTCTCACCTTAAGCTGTTCAAACTCTTCAGCCTTGGACAAAATACCGAGGATGTCGGCTTCTGTTCGCTGAGAGTTGAAGTTTTCATTGAAAGTCTTCGCAGAAGGAGGGAAAAGAAATAGAAGTGGTTAATGGAGTTTCTATGAGGACGGGTCGTTGTTTGAGATCCAGCAGAAACTTGTACTTTTGGTTGGCCCTTCCACTAAAAAGAAAATTCAACGTGCTTATTCCAAGTGAAAAATAAATAAATCGGTCTACAGTGAATTTCAGCTGAAGTGGTAACTAAAGGTAAAACAAGGTATAAGGTAGATTTATTTGTAACAATATAACAGGTTATAGAGTGAATCTCCCTTCTGCTACATAGCACACAATACATTAATATAAAATTATAAAAAATCATATAAAAACAGAAATATACTAGATTCAGTGGAGCAGAACTTAAAATGAACTTGAGCTTAAAAGTCTGGTAGCTTGGGGGGGAAAGCTGCTCTGCAGTCTGGTGGTGTGGCAGCAGAAACTTATATCTCTTCCCAGAAGGCAGCACGGTGAACAGGATGTGGCTGGGTGGGTACTGTTCTTTAGTATCCTTTGGGCTCTGTAGGCACCTCACCTCACCGAATTGTACCAACTTTATGAAATACACCAGCAGGTGAGTAGTACCCAACTGACGTTTAATAATCTGATGTAGAAGTGAGTCTACGGTACCTCTATGGTGTTGTATCTGATGTAGAAGTGAGTCTACGGTACCTCTATGGTGTTGTATCTGATGTAGAAGTGAGTCTACGGTACCTCTATGGTGTTGTATCTGATGTAGAAGTGAGTCTACGGTACCTCTATGGTGTTGTATCTGATGTAGAAGTGGCTGGCGGTCCTGCCCAGGTCCGTGGAGGCAAAGTAGCCGGTGCGCTCCTCAAAGCGGATCATCCTGGCCTTATCCAGCTTTCTGCCCGACTCCACCACCAGCTCCTTCCTGTACAGCTCCAAGGAAGGATCCATCTGAAACAAATGTAAATGCTGTAAGATCACATTCAGGTCTGTGGGTCTGAAATAAAAGTGTTATGTGCATTCTGCTAACATTTGTGTCTGCTATGACAGACAGACAGGCAGGATAAAATCAATGACACTCTGGATCACCAACCTGATAGGCCTTGTGGTTGATGCCGTATGCCAGTGGGTTGGCCCTCATGCGAACATAGAGGTAAGTATAACTGAGCCACTTCACTGCCTCCTCCACATTGGTGACAGTCCCCAGAGCAACCTGAATGCAGGAGAGGAGAGAGAGACGCTCAGACCGAGTCACCAGCATCGCTGGTCTCTGGCACTCTCTGGTGGACAGTTGAGGCTACTACAGCCTCAACACAGCAGCCCAGTTCTGTTTCCATAGACTCTTTCCAACAACACTATCGAACTTCTTAAACCTACCTGCTTTGGATCACAACACTGTTAAGACCTTGTCAGCTCAAACAGACTCAAAAGAGACAGACGGGTTATGTTTTCTTTCCAACCCAGCTGGCAAAGTGGATCACTTCCATGCAGGGTACATCAACGTGTTGGTTATCAAAACGGAAAAAAGGATCATTGTTGGTTATTCTTCACTGGTGGACTGACAAATCTGCTTCATCACAAAGCCTTCATCAAAGTCTACGTGACATACTTGATATTTTTAAAAGCTATATTATGCGATCAGCAGTTAGCAGGAACAATACAGCCCAACTATTTCTTTTATCTTTTTGTCTCATTTAGTGGTTTCTTACTTTTTTCATTTTTATTGTTTTCTTTCTTTTTTTCTGGGGTACATTGTTTTCCTGCTGATAGTTGATTCACATGATGTGCTCTGTAAAAAGAGAACTCACTGATGCCTTGTACGGTCTGATTAAGGCTTCACGCTGAAATACATCAGCAGATTTCAGTCCGTTAGTACTGAATGACACCACAAAAAAATGAGCAAGACATGAAGTGACTCCATCTTCGTTATTGCCATAAGACGGCAACTTGTTTTCAGAAAAACAAACAAGCTACAGTTTATGTGTTTGTACATCGCACGATGAGGTGTTGAAAACGAGCACATAATTACAGCAGGTGTTGAATACATACGCAGATCAGCCATAACATTCTGACCACTGACAGGTGAAGTGAATATCACTGATTATCGTGTTACCATGGCACCTGTCAGTAGGTGGGATATATTAGGCAGGAGGTGAGCTTAAGGCACACCTGTGCAATACCCATGCTGTCTGATCAGCTTCTTGATACGCCACACCTGTGAGGTGGATGGATTATCTCGGCAAAGGAGAAGTGCTCACTGACACAGATTTTGACAGATTTGTGATACAATATTTGAGAGAAATAGACTTTTTGTGTCCGTAGAGAAAGTCTTAGATCTTTGAGTTCAGCTCAGGATGAATGGGGGCAGTGTTGCCTTTATAATTTTGTTCAGGGTAGATTACTTACTCAAACAGTGACAGTAAAATAACACACATACACAGGTCTATATGGGAACTATGTAAGTAAGTCCCCCCAACATCATACATGATGACACCTGCTGAAGCTCTCGCTAAATTGGTCAAGAATTTCTGTCCCTTGATACTCGAAGTTTGCACCAAAAACCCACTGAAAGCCTGCCTCTGCAGGGCTGCCTGTATTGTTCAGAAAGGAAAAGGAAACATTAATAGCTCAGTCCAAACTGGGCTCATGGACACTGACCTCGGCGTTGAGGTTGTCGGCCAGGTTGTTCAGGAACTGACTCTCGATGGGGTTCTGCTGGGTGAGCAGAGTCAGGTAGTGGCTCAGTTTGTCATGGCTGGTGATGATGGTGCCTTCGCCGTACTTGTCAAACTGGGGACGACCTGCGCGCCCGAAAATCTGCATGACGTCCAGGATCCCCAGATCCACCAGGGTGCCGCGCTTGGCATCGTAGATCTGAGTACCCTGTGAACACGAGAGAGAAGCCGCTTCAGAGGAGCAGACACAGACGCAAGAACACTAACTCAAACATCTTTGTGAATAATTTGTGAATATCTCATTACATGAGTAAAAAAACCCAGGTCACTTAAAGCTAAGAATGAGCAAATAACTTTCTACACATGGTGTTTGCCCTGCAGCGTTTTTTTAAAATGAAGGAACCACTTTAAGGCCCTTAACTACTGAGTTCATATTTTGCTTTAGTTACCAAACAAACTAGAGCCTTTGGGTTCTGACACCATCAGGGCAGCTGCTTACTTTGCCTGGCTGGTAAACAAATGCAATAAAGTGAGCATGACAACTAAAATGCAAGAAGAAATGCAAACCTTGATGATAACTGCATGGGCCGGCAGGTTCACTCCCCAGGCCAGGGTGGCAGTACAGACAAGCACCTTAAGGTGGCCTTTGGAGAACATGCTCTCCATCATGCTCCGGTCAGACCGCAGCATGCCAGCATGGTGGATCCCAAAGCCTTCTGGGAACATCTCCTTCATCTGCTTGTTTCTGGAGCGCTGGATCTGAAAGAGGTGGTAAGAGAGGTTAGTTTAAAAAAAGGAAAGAAAAGTGCCTGAGGGAACGTGAAGGAAAGCGTGCTGGATTTTGGGTGTCTGCGATGAGAAATGAGCCCAGATTAAATATCATGTTAGACTGCAGAGAAAGGGAGGGCTCTGACAGAAACTGACGTGACTCATAATTGTTATAGCTGTTATTTCTCCCAGAATAACAGCAACAATAACAGGAACATGTTGGAATAAAAGGCACTCTACTACAAGAACATGACAATGTGTAAGTGGCTTAAAAAGTATAGCTGAATCAGCAGCTCTCTGACATGGTCGGAACAAAAAACCCAACATGATCAGCTTCACAAAAGGTATTACAGGCTTTTACAGAGAGTTGTGATAACATGCACAGGTGTTAACTCGCTGTAGATTCAAAGAATATCTGCAGCTCAGAGACCACACACACACACACACACACACACACACACACACAGAGTCAGACTGAGATGTGTGGTGGTGACTGACAGCAGGGCTGTGACCTGGCCTCAACTCATCGCAGGGTTTTATCTCTCTCTGAGGTCAGCGCCCAGTGCTCCTCTGCACAGTAAAGGAAAGCCCATTACTGGCAGCAGCTGGCAGCTCTGCACACACACACGCTGTACCAGTTGGCAATTTTCTATTGCAATTACTAATAGCTGAATAATCACTTTACTTTCTACATGAAAAATAATACAGACCACATTCCTTTAGGGCTGGACAATAAAACAATATTTTTTTTCAATAACAATATAACAAATGTTCAATAAATATTCAATAAATGTTTGATTTTATTCACCTAAATCACACATGAATTCAGACTTAATTTTTTTTTAATTAAGATGTTTATTTGGACTGAAAGGGCTTAAAGGACTGAAAAAAGTTTTTTACTTAATTTTACTTTTACATATTTGTAGACAAAGTTTTATCATAATTGTTTTCAGTGTTCTACCTCAGATTTGGGAAGTGATCCACTGTTTAACTGTAAACCCCAATTACCCATCAGGTTTCTTCAGCTTTCCCTAAGGGGCAAAAATCAGCCTTTAAACTCGAAAGAAATAAAATAATGATTTGATACATATCGTGATAATTATTGATATCGAAAGATATGAAACCTTTTATCGTTTATTTGTGGCTGTATCGTCCAGCCCTACATTCCTTTAAAAAAAAAACCACTGTATTTTACAGACCATCTCATGTCCAAATCAGGATTTAAAAGGATGCAATCAAGGTAAAAAATTAAACGCCTTGGTCGGTTTTCATAAAACACTTTATTTTCTGTCTCTGTTTTCCTCCATCAACAGGATTACATTGTTTGTCAGTGCCTTCCAAAAGCGTTACCAATGACCATGACAAAAATGATTTCCTGATCCGCTCCACCTCTGGGGTTTAGGTTTAGCAAATAAACTGTTTGGTAGGCTTTGGGAATGATAACAGTTCGGGTGGCGATGCACTGAGCTCCTCTCTCCTCCTCTCCATCTGTATGCATTCTTATCCCATTAATGCACGTTAGCCACCTCGCCTTCTTGTGCTTTCTCATCCCTCTCCTCTCTCCTCCTGTTGTTTCTTCCTCTGAAGCTGTAGAGTCTAGATCTGTGATTGCAATCCACCTACTGCCCCCATGATCCTGCTCCACCCCTGCTGCTACAATTATTATTATTAGTCTCCTTCTTATAATTATCATTATTGTTGCCATCATTATAATTACTATTATTATTTCTATTAATATTAATACCGCTGCCATTGCTATCATTTTGCATCTCTAAGTGGAACTTGGATTGCGCTGCTGTGTCTTCTCTTTCCTGCTGCTGTGAAATGTAAAAATAGTTTACATGGAGGCATAAGACCAAAACAATACTGTCATTTCAACAAAAACGCTCCCTTTAGCCGAGCGTACATTTCTTTTTGAATAATATACACACAGTCTGTGTTGCTACTGATTCCCACTGTTGGCCCGAGGGGGGTGAATACCGAATCAGACCAACAAGTACGAGACACAGGAGCTGATTCAAGGACATGATCTGTCACTGGCTTCCCGCCAAAAACACGCCGTTTTTGTTTGATGAGGCAAAGCTCTGAGCATGCTGATCGAACAAAGGTGGCTGGACCGTCCAGGCGCTCCGATAAAAGTGCGCCTAGCATATTCCCTCATCACTTAACTATTGATCTGGCACTGTATTTGTTATGCTAGTACCAGTTTTATGCTTTGCGTGCAGTGATTAGATGTAGAGATCCCAAATGTACAGAACGAAAAGCAATCCTGCTATTCCATCTACAGCTATATACGTCTGAAAATCAGGACACAGTGTGGGCTGGTGGGAGTCCCCAGGGGCAGGCTGTGCTCCACCATGTGAGCCGGGCATAGCAGGCAATTGAAATGCTACGGGTGAGGCTTTGCTTTGAGGTGTCAGGGTGTGTTACAGCCATGCCTCCCGCCTCTAATCTAAGGTGAGTTAGCGCTGATGTATGCTGTGCCATGGCTGTATTTGAGATGGCAGTGACCTAAGCTCCTGATCAGGTCCCATTAGGCTCTGCCGCTCACCGCTGCTCCTGCTGCAGAGCTCACTCTGTCCACAGACAGCTAGCTGCCAGCTCCACTCACTGTCTATCGTTGTCGGGACTATGTAAAGAACACCAGCACCGGAGCTGAAATAAACTATTCAAGAGGTTTTCAAACCTCCTTTAAGGACAACTAAATAGCTGTAGATGTAACTAAACGGTTTTAGATTTCTGACGATTTAATTCGAGAGCTCATAGTCCCCCGATCTGTTCAGTAACCGTCTGCAGGAGAGAAGCATCAGTATTTTTTGCAGTAGCAGCCATTTTAAAGTGTAAAATCACACCAAAAATGTGGCAACTCTGTGGTGAAGAACAGCAGATAGATGGTTTCACCACCATCACCGACTCTCCTGAGCACCACAGCTATTCATTAACTTTGTTAAAGTGAGGCAGGATGGCTAATTGTTGATTTCATTTAGTGGCCCTTGATAGTCATAATGTTTGGGGCTCAGAGAGGCTGGCTGTTAATGCTGGATAGGCAGGAGAGAGTGGGAGGACGAGTTTCCACTCACATCCACTCTACTCCACTTTTCGATCGTGAACTGTCTCTAACTCTTAATAATCCGTTCTGTTTTAGCTCCATCTGAGGGGGATATTTACTAAAGCTACTGCAGATCACTGTCAGCAGTGTAAAATGAGCTCAGTCACAGTTTATTTGGTTTGCATTAAGTGCCACGTTTTCTCTGAAAAGCAATGAAACCCAAAACACTGTTCTCTGCTGCGGTGATTGAGCGTTCTACACATGAGGAAATATTAATTTATGTTCATTTCTAATGTGGTCAGCTCCACATACAGATGGGGCGTTACATTTAAGAGGGCTGCTGGAGTAATAAAAAATCAATGTGGGAGATTTGTGCTGGTTCTTTAACATTCTCTGACTGCACCTTTACTGTAAACAGACCTATTTAATATGTACATATTATACATATGTAATCAGCTTCAATCATATTGCAGAGGACCTGCCATTTAAAGTGTAGAAAAAGGGCAAGCAGGGGGTTGTTGTGCTACAAAAAGCTAATATATAGAGATTTTAGCAGCATTTTTTAGTTTTCTTGTATATTTTCCTAAATGTTACATAAGTCTCAAACCATAAGCCTCTTCCAAATTGTTAGCTGTAGAGGTTTTACCTGTACATTAAAACTTCAGGGTTAGCTGTTCAACAAGCCACAAATGTCCACAGGACCCTACTGTGTTCTGGCTCTGTCACAGCTGCCATCATCTACTGCCATGAAGTCAGTGTCCACAAGAAATACAAACAAAATGTCTCACTCGCGGCTCTTCTACCCGCTCTGCTGTCTTAACGTGGCAGGTCCATTAAGCTTGCTCCTCTGAAGCATGACAACTGATCAATGAAATTAAATTAACATTTAGTAATGCTTTTAATTTTTTTTTTTTTTTGTCTTGGACTTAACATATCTGCCTCACGAGTAGTTTATCTTGATGTCCACCAACACCGGGGCGCACCCTGCCAAACACACACACACACACACACAGACAGGGTCCGAAATGAACACCCGCCAAGCACCAAATGCAGGTAGACATTCCATTTGGCAAGTAAAATCTTGTTACTGAAAGTGCAATGAACGTTTCGCAAGTGAAAGAAAAAGCCAATAAGAGTAATTTATCAAACATAGGCTATAGGGAGGAAAAGTAAGGATGTGTGAGTAAGGTGAGTAATGCTGTATAAAATAAAGAATTATACGGAGACGCCTTAATATGTACATTTCTTCCGTCTTCTGAAATGACGGCTCACTGTTCTTCTGTTATCTGTATCTGTGTACTTTTCAGTGTATATATGCTGCTGCCTGTATCGGACAGGTCACCCTTGAAAAATAGATTCTTAATCTTAATGGGACTTCTGGTTAAATAAAGGATTTAAGAAATGACGATACGGAAAACTACATCATCATTGTCCATTGCCATGTCTCACCTGGACATCTTCATGTGCCATTTCAGTAGATACTGCCCCACCCTACAGTCATTAATAAAGATTTTAAAATTCATAGTAAGTTCATGACACCAGTCCTTTGTTCTTGAACACGGCGGGTGGCACAGCACAACAGCTAACACTCCACTCAGCTGTTTTAATGCTGATGAAGAAGCAATCAAAGGGGAAAATGGACTTGCTATGCACTACCATGATGACATGCAAGGCTGCTCCTTGAGGCGATGAGACTGCAGATGAGCTGTAATACAAGAATAGTCAGACTGGATGGAGGTACTCAGTTTTCTTCACGCTGTCCCCCTGTTTTACAAAGCTGTTTCTATTTAAGGCAGCCATTTTTGTGATATGTGTGTTTGTCACTCCACGGTGGCATTGCTATTTTCCACCAGCCTTTGAGTTGCGGCTCATTGTTGTTGATCAGTATACTGGGGAGCTGGTTTGGCACGGTGACAGGTTGTCACGGATCTGACACAATGAAAGGACCGGCGGTGGACTAGACTTGTAAAAATAGCAGCAATGAAAGCAAACAGAGACATTAATGAGCCTACGCTGGTGTTGCTGTGGAGTCCCTGGAGGCTTCGCACTCACAGGCATCAGTGTGTCTGCATCTGTGTATCCTGTCAAACAAACTGACATGAAAGCTGCACGTCTGAAAAACCACAGAGATGGAGAGTTTAAAGAGAAAGACGTACATCAGTACATCTGTACTACCTCCACGTTACAGGACGTCACTAATTTAACACTCCTCTCTTAAGCAATAGCTATTCCTACTTTAACAGACATGTATTACTTAAAGAGTGCCGTGAATGCCCGTTACAGAAAGTTAGAGTTAAAGGTTCCCCATTCACAGCCTTTAATAATCTATGACAGGGCTGTAATATTATCTGTAATGGACACGTGGGACCACAAGGTGTCTCTTAACCTCCATAGCAGAGTTCCTTTCTCCTCTGGAGCCAGTCACATGGTTTTATCTGTGAGAACTGGATATTAAAAAACGAGAGAGACGGGGGGAGGTGAAGGGAGAAGAACAGAGAGGAAGGTAGAGGCTGGATTGTCAGCATCGGAGCAAATGAAAGTCAAACGGGCTCTCGAATACAATGCTCTGGGGAGGGCTTTAAGCAGAGGTTCCCTGCACACAGTTTGGGGCAATATGATGTGCTTTACATCCTCACAGTTACTTTGCTACTTCTACACATTTCCAAAGAGATCATAAACATTTGGAACCTCAAATCTATTCTGATTCATGTATAGCTTTAGCTATTTTAAGAACTATTTAACAGTAATAAGAGCTGAATTTCAAACCTAATGAACAATGAAAGTCAAATCTTGGTACATACCTGCCCGCTATGTTCTCTCATCATTCACATTCACAATGGGACAAGAAAAGCAATGAATCCATTTATCTGTCAATCAAACCCCACATGCAGACCCAAACTAACAATTCATGTGTCCTACTAAAAACGATTCAGTAGAACCAATGGGCTCGAAGCTGAGCCACAGAAAGGGTTCTGACATCACAAAGTAGAAAGAGATGGACTAACACAGTGTTGCTTTGGGATTTGCAGACAAAAACAAAAATGCAGAATAACGTCAGCTCTATCTTTTAAGACGTTTTCACACCTGGAGCCGTGTCACCCAGTGCAACAGTGGCTAACAGATGAGTTTTGGGACTCTATGGCACAGAGGAATACATTACATCAGCCTTTGGCTATAAAGACGCTGCTTGTTAGTAGGATCAATACAGTTATATATACTGCAGCTGGATATGTGCAGCAAAATCTACTGAGCAAAAGATTTGGGCAAATGCTCCTTATCCCTTTCCAATGTTTTGGTGAAACAAAACATTTATTGTGTCACTATATTTAAAAATGTGACTATGAATGTGATATCGGTGGATACAATTATTCGACTGAACAGAAAATGAATTGACGATTACATTGACGATCGATTAGTCGGTTGCTATTTTTCAAGTGACAAACGTTCTCTCAGACCAGCTTCTCAGACCTTTTCCTGCTCTTCTCTGTCTTACGTGATAGTAAACTGAACATCTAGCAATGAGGAAACGTCACCCTGGGGTTTAGTTCATTGTGACATTTTTCACCATTCTCTGACATTTTACTGATCAATGGCAGATTAACTGAAAATAATAGTTAGTTGCAGCTGGACTTGGTAGGGTTTCTTTTTGACTTTTAAATATCTTTTAGATTCAAGTATTTGCCTCATTAACATTTAAATGTGCAAATCAACACTCACCACAAAAAACTAAATCTGGGCAGCATCATGACTCTTCTCAAACACATTTGCGAGGGCTAATTAGTTGCACCTCCAAACTGCACCAGGTTGTCATTTAATGAGCAGGCACTCTTTTTATTATGCAAAAACAATATTATAACATGTAATTGTCCACAATAACTAAATGTTTCTGTGTGAGCGTTAATTTCTACTAACAGTGGCAGTTCTGCGTTCCAGTTCCGAAGCCTCCATGGGCTGGGGGTCAGCTCTGCGTTTGTGCTTACCAGAAAATGTTTCTGACCTTCAGCACATCTAATGAATCACCAGCAACACTCAGTATTCTCTATGTTCTGATGCTAATTGTGTATGACAGAGGTATTACAACCCAAGCATTAGGGGCACTGTCGAAGCACCTGTTCCCCTCCCACAGCCCCACACAGTTTTGTTTGTAATACACCATATATGTGTGTGCATTTGTTTTTTGGAATGTTTACGATTATTTTAGTCTGAAACACTGGCTCATCAAAAACTGTCTTTACCAAGAATTGATTCGAGTGGGTGCATTAAGATATCTAAGCTTGATTGACAGCCTTTCCAACCCCCTCAGATTAAGCCAATTAACTAACATTAGGTGAAAAATACAGTGGAATCACTTCTGACTTTTAAAGCTGGATAAATAAACGCTAAATTATATGACTGACCTCAGAGGTGCTTTATTTCACTGCATATGCATATTGGAGATTAAAAAACACCTATAAATATTAATGTGGGGCAATTTCCAGAGTGCAAATAGGCAGTGCATTATCTCTGTGTGGGCTTAGAGTGGAATCAGCCTGATGCCTCTTCCTTCGCCAGAGCAGGCCAGATCGACAAACACTCAAAGACAGACTAATGGAGTGGATAATACTCATTATGTTGGGACACAGGCAGAAGAGCTGGGAGTGAATTAATGCACAGTTAGTGCATATATACCACAATTAATTCATGTACAGATACTGTAGGAACAGTTGCACAATTGCTTTTAAAGTACTGTTTCAAAGACTAACCTGACCACAATGCACCATTTTTATTCCCCCAACGCGTTTCCCTGTCTCTATTTCCAGTTCTAGAAAGCATGAAAAGTAATCTGATTTGTATATATATCCTATTTAAACAGAGGGAAGATTAGAGGCACATCAATCTTGGCTCAGCCCCAGGGAATGAAGGAAAAGGTTACTAAATTTATCACTCTGCCTTCTGTTGCAGGAGATTTAAATATGGGTGTTGGAGTCTGACTGACCATCCTCTGAGGGAGAATATAGCTCCACCTCTGTGTACTCTCACAGCACAGACGCCATTAATTATACACGCACTCACACTCGCGCGCACACGCTACACACCACACACCACACACACACACACACACACACACACACACACACACACAGAGTATGGTACCAAAACTGTGTTGTATGGAGTTACAGTAATATCCAGTGTTCTCTTTTCTGTTGTCAGATCTGTTCTCTTTGGCTTTGCCAGTTCAATTCCCACAGACACTAAGTGGCTCTCAGTGTAAATGTGCTGTAGTGTAAAAATGTGAAGCAGGATAGTCTCAGAAACTCTGTGTGAATAAACACACATGAAACATTATTGCCTAGTCCCTGAGAACAAGGGTTTTCCTCTTGTTTGTATTTCACTCCTAAAAATGCAGCTTTATGTTTAATTTTGCAGCTCTCCTCTTTGTGACGCTTCCTCTGGTTTGTTGGTGTGTCAAACTTCTACACTGTATATGAGACATAATGGTGTTATTCCAAAATGCCAGAAAGTGGCACAGCACAATTTACAAGCGCATCCTCACAGGATAGGTGGGGTTTGGAGCTTGTAACTTGGTGACTCTTTCTGGGGACAGTTGGACAGCGCTGTAGACAAGCTAACCACTAAAACACTCAACAGTTGAAAACACAGCAGTTCTCCAAGCTGGCAAACTGCAGCTTAGCTTCCAAACAGACACAAAGTTAAAGTTTATTAAAGGGATGCAGTTTAGTGTCTCTCTCTCTTTTTGTGGAGCAGTTTACACTCCAACAGAGGACAGTTATGTAAAAGTGGATGATGGAACTGGGCTAACAGGCTGTGACAGCTTCAGGTCAGCACTGTCAATACGGTTTACTAATGTAGCAGCACAAATTTGTATGTCAGAGTTCAATAAAGTTACGGCTCCATTGAGTAAATTGCACAGATATACTTGACGGGAGAATCCATTGAAATAAACTGATATGGCTCTAAAATGTTGCTGGTGTGACCGAGACTCTTGTGTTCCAGCCCGATGGCGATGTTTTTGTTGTTGTTGTTTTTCTTCAATTTTGTTTTTTTTGCTTGTGCTGTCTTGTTTTTGCATATTTATGTATTGAAAAAGGAATGTAACGAAATAAAGAACTTCATAAAAATATCACCTCTTTATAGCTCTGATCATTTTTGCCACTTGCTTGGACAATGGGTTGTGACCCAAAAAACATAAATACACAGAACATATTAATTCTACACATGCATGTGGTTCAAGCCTACTTGTCTAAATATCGCTGACAGATTGAAGGAATTTATCAGATCACTAACTAATTTTCGTATACTAAAATGAATATATTGATCACGTCCCTGCTTTTATAGGGATTAAACCCAGATCGTTTAAATCTTTCCTACCTGTTTCTCACACTGGCCATAGTCTGGACCCTGGGCTGGTTGAAAGAAGCTCGTTTCTCCGTGGTTCTTTGCCATCTCGATCAGCCCCATGGCCGTCCTCACGGTGGCGTTGCGAGCGTGGACAAACACCATCACCTGAGACACAAGACACAAGGTTCACAAAACCAACACGCAAAACACAGCAACACAAAATCCACAAAGAGGTTCATCTGGTGCAGCTTTTGTCTAATCTGTAATTAGTGGCCAAAACCTCCGCAACTATAGCCATGCAGATGGGTCTAGCTCCTGTGTGAACCTGAAAACCTTTTCAGACCACGACGCCTTATTTAAGTCATCCACAGGCATACAGATGGGCGACAAATTAAAAGTAAAACATGCCTTGCACCCAAAAGTATCAGTGCTTCTGAGCATAGATTCTCAGAGCGTGTGGAACCCTGGAGAGATGAAAAGCTGTCAGGTGATGCCTTAACATCTCCCATAAGGTGTTTTGTTGGGTTGAGATCTGGCGACTGTGAAGGCCAGAGCATATTATTCACATCATTTTCATACTCATCAAAGCCTTCAATGAGCCCTGTGATGAGCATGTTTCCCAACTCATTTATTCATCCTTTAACATACTGTGAGCTTTCCGATTCTTTATTTAGGGGGAAAGAAAATATTTAAAATACTAACAGGATGTAACAACAGTCTATAGTGATTGCACATCAGATATTGACCTCTTGTGTAGAAAGAGAAAATGAATGAAAAGATAAAAAGCCCCTACACTGCTGTACCGACTCCTTATTTACCTGTAAAAGACCCTGTTGACATTGTTCTGTATGTAATTTTTAGAACATTTTAGCATGGAAATAAAGTATCACACCAAACAATCCTGTATGACTGCACACACACGCAGCAGCCAGCTGTGTGTATGCTTCAAACACGCTGGGTCCGAAGAGACGACTGCAGCAAATGTTATTTATTCAGGGTGTTTTATCAGCACCACTGAGCTGTGTGCAAGCATCGTCGGCAGTAACCCACCGGCTTCTCAGCTTATTAAACTTCTTTCTGGCAGCATGCTTCCCACAAGGAGGGCGGAGGGAAAATCATAAAAGAAAATTTCATCCATCAGATCCTCCCAGATTAAATTAATATATGTCACAGCCACTTCTCGACAATTTAATATTGAGCGAAGAAGAGGCCTCCCTAGCCGAGCTGAGGCCTCAGCGGCCTCAACCTACGGGCTGGACTGGGCGGTTGGATCCTTTCAACCACTGAGATAAAAAAGTTGTCAGTGCTGCAGTAGAATTAAGCTGGTTTACAAGTTCTCAAGGGCTACAGCAAGACTCATATTAAGTGTGTCTCTGGGGGAGATAATGGTCAAGAGAGAAGCAAGTGCATGTGTGTGTGTGTGTGTGCGCACTGGCAATAAAACGATGCAGACAGGATAACAACCGTGCTCAATAGGGAGCTCAACTCGTGTAGCAGATGGGAGCTAAATGGTAAAGTCTGAATTCACAACTCTCATGTTCCCAATAGGCCTTCTAAGGCTGTAGAGTGGAAGCACAATGAGTGGAGGCTGGCTGGTGGTGGATGGGGGGAGGAAGGGGAGGGCAACACTGGGGGAGATAAGGACTTTAGAGACTTTAGATAGCAGGTGTTCACTCCAAAAGGTTCACAAAAATATTTACTGCGGTAGTTTCTATTCATGAAAAAGTTCAGAGAAATATTTTCAAGGGAAAGGGGAGCGGTGATTCTGATGCTGCAGCGACGTTACTGGGCGCCACTTCAAGTTGTTCCGCCGGACATTTCACAGCGACACAGTTCGTAACATCGTAAAGAAGTTTGCTGGTGATGACTGCGGAAAAAATAATCTGACTGAACATTTGTCTTGTAAAATGCGAATGATTTGCTGTCATGCTCAGGAAATACTAATGAAAGAAATCCAAACCGCCTCCTTCATAAGGTAAGGTCACAGTACCGGGAACAGCTGGGTGCAGCTGGTTTCACTGAGAAAGAAGAGTGACTCAGGCAGATACACTCTTTCTGAGGTAACTGGGGAATTGTTCAGGAGGTATGACTGTAGTCGAGGTAATCAGCCCTCATATCATTTAAAGGACTAATAGATTGAGTTTGTACGCCACAATCACACTCAAACATTTGAGCCCAATAAGGGTCACAAAGAGGACACAGGCAGAACAGAGCTGCAATGTCCAGATTTTTAGGCAAGATGTACATCGTATGGTTCAAAGGATGGCAGCATGATAATAACACGGAATCTCTATTCATTTTTCACTTCTTCATTCAGTCTGATATTGTGTTCATATTAGTTGTGCTCTAATAATAGTGAGTCTCTAAAGAGTTTGGAGGGGGCTGTCACCCTTGCAAAACCAAAAACACAAGAGCAACAGTGTCTCTGCTCTGATGTAAGTTGTCGACATTAGCATGCCCAGATCATTTGCTTAGTAACAACTTAAAGGCCTTATAAGCCTTTACCTGATGACCGGCTTTCACCTGCTCCAGAACTTTGTTGTAGCAAACTTCCTCCATGTCATGAAGCTGCTGGATCTGAACAGGAGACACAATCCCAATGAACAATTTAACATAACTTATCACTGTGATGCTTAAACTCTGTAATGAATCTCAGGCAAATACATAGTATACAGTGTTACCCTAGTTTGTCTTCAAACATAAGCCCTTACCATCCGGCAACTAAAGCTCTGCTATGAATAACCAATCAGAAAGCTGACTCTTCCTTTTTGATTGAGCAATGGTCGTTTAGTTATAACACAGGGATAACAAAAATATGATGCCAACAGTTATAATGGCAAACAAACAGGTAAATATGGCTCCAAGTTCACAGGTGTCCATAGCTACTACAAGCCTTGCTTTGTGACATGAAATTATAAAAATATATTGTAACGACGTTTAACGGAGAAGTCTGAGTAAGGAGGTGGTTGGGGTGGACGGGTGGGCCAGAAGCTGGACTTTCAACCAGGAGACCGGATTTTGTGTCCCGTGTTAAACAACAAGTCAACATTGAATGTTTTTATTTAACTTACGTAGGTTACTTAAGTTGTGCAAGTTACGCAAGTAATGCACAAAACTGGAATAGGCTACTATGAAGCAGTTTATTTATTTCAAACAATATAAATTTTACTTGTACAAAAGTGATCAAATAATATCAAATCCACGTCATTCTTTTGATCTAGCTCCGACAGACGGCTTATGGGCTTTTATTTTGAAGGCAGCAATGTAACGAAACAACAACATGGAGACGCGTGGCAGAAGTTAGCAGATAGAGAGCAATAGACTTTACAGGATTCATAACTTGGATTCATTTTTATGAAAAGCGTTAAATAATAAATATAATAATATAAAATAATATATAATAATAAAAATAATCACTGACACGTTCAGACTTAACGAGCGCTTCAAAGGTACTTGGTTTTTCCCCTCTCTTGTACCATGACGGTTACACCGTTAAATCTATAAGAATGAGTCTTTAGGACTTGTTGTTTCCGTTTGAATTACCTACGATTGAATTGTGGAGAATCTAACCGATCTCGACGATGTTCAGCATGTCCACTGTGACATACTGATCATACGTTTAAACATTATTATTAAATTAACGATCTGAGCAGCTTAGAAGCAGCTAAAGCAGGTGACCCCTCTGGGTTTAACAGGTTTTATACATCCAAAGAACTTCTATTAAACCCAGACCAGGTGTTTAATGGAGACATGCGTTTATTTGTCAAAATGTGTCCCCACACCAGGCCAGTAAACTGGGAAGGAGGCTATATGGAACCTGGCTATTAATTGAAGTTTTACGGTAAATAACTAATTGCTGTATTCCATCGTCACTTACTGTAATTGATTTGTCTAATAATCACATGACTACAAAGGCCATGCCGATAATAGTTCAACTGATTGAACCAAAGTTCAGTCTTGTGATGTGATGAATGGATCATAAGATGTCAGTGTTCAGTACAAACACGCCATTTTGTTGTTGCACATACGTTGTGTGCATGTATCACCGCGACGAACTAAACTTCCCGCGCATGTGAAAGATACAGGTATCTTGGTTTGTTTACCTTGCTGGTGCTTTTGATGCCAACAAAGGTCTGTCCAAGCGGCACCGGTCTGAAGCGGCTGTCAAAGAAAAACAGGCCAATATAGGGGTTGACGTGTAGGAAGGCGGCTACATCCAGGTAGTTGGGCAGGGTGGCTGATAGTCCCAGGATCCTGATCATACTCTGTGTGGACTCCACCTAATGTACAGACAACAACACAAGTGTCACAGTTAGACCAAACTCGACCCTATAAATCCATCCAGACAGAAGGGAATGTTGCAGTACTTAGGGAGTCAGTAGGGAACACTTAGGGGGGTACTGAGCATAGGTTATTTGAGAGGATTTATGGGACACGTAGAGACATACCTGCACTGACAATATGAATTATACACTACCATGAAGACACAAAAGGAATCATGTTATCCTGAATTGCATTATGTGTACCAGACTTGGCTCGACTACCCACAATTGATGCACGTGCCAATTTATAAGACATGTTTTATTTGAAAGCCTGTTTTATCAATTGAATTCATAACTTATTATTCATTTTGGACTGGTTTGTGGTCACTGAGCCTGTACTTGGTTAAGATCCGTCTCTGCTTTCTATCTCTGCCAATTCATAATCTCTTTTTAGGGCCACAGAACATTCTGATTTACTCTGTTTTTTACTTTCTTATTTCCAAAAGTTCCAAACAGGTTTCTTTACATTGCATCATTTGGTTTTACTGCAGCGTTCTATTCTTTAATTGTATCACACTCTTAAACCAGTATGCTGTGGTAATATTGTCATGGTAACATAATAATATTGAAAATATATGTTATGTTTAAAACTAAAATATAATATAAAACAGCTTCAGATCTGTTGCCTTCTGCTGCCATATACTGATACTTTAAGACAAAGGGTTTCCCAAACGCCGAATCCCATTCAGTTCTGTTTAGTGATACACTACGATCAGCTGTAAACCACTGTTGGGAGGGGACAGCTAACAAGGCTAAAGTACATGTAGCCTACAGGTATAATGTATTTGTATTTTCTTTTATTTCAACAGCAGTATTTCATTCAGTAATCAGTCTCACTTTTTGTTAGGTAGACTTTAATAAAGCGTGTGTATATTATAGTGTACATTCAAGATTACATTTCAGAAAACATAGCACATTGTAGAAAGTGAGTAAGTGGCTTTGGGGCCTATGCCTTTACTTTGTCTTTGGGACAAAGTAAATTATCTTGCTCATGTCTTTATTTTGTCTTTGAAACCTGGAGAATATTCAATATGTTGTGTATCAATGTGGGTGAGAGGAGAGAAAAGTAGATGGGGGAGGAGGAGAGGGGAGGGGTTACCCTATCTGCGAGCCTCCTGCTGGCTGTGACAGGGAAGATTGGTAAGGCCTTTAATGTGATGCAGTACCTGTCAAACCATTCCATCAAGATAAGACCTAACCAATCCCTGCCAGCGGACCGGGCCTGCACTACACATTCACACCAGAGCTGAACCTCCACACTGCCGATGTGCATCATGTTCACCTACAGAGTGTCAAACAGTCTGCAGGTTTTTTTGCTTTAACGCTGCCTTACTTTATGCACCTGTGAGTTTAACGGATTCTCAGCACAAGAGATAAGGAATCCATGTATCATGTAAGTTTGTGGCGTCATCAAATTTTAGGACAACATAAGGTAATTGTGATTAACAGCAGAATTTACAATTACCTGAGGGAGTGTGTGGAGTTCTAAATAACATAAAATGAATAGGGCGTAATATTAAAATCAGACAGTGCAGTGATGTGAGAGGTCCTCTGTGACCAATATCCACGCAGCTAAATGCTAAGTACAAACAAAACACACGGAGTACCACTGATTGTCAGAGGCTTTACATGAGAGCTGCACCATTTGGGGAAAAAGTCATATTGAGATTATTGTGGGCAATACTGCGATTTGATTAGAATGGAACGAATGGTACTCTGAATGTGTGAAATACTGACATTTTAAAATTTGTATTTCTCAACTTGAACACAGTAAACAATATTTAACAATAACAAGTAAAACAGATGTAAAACAGAACAAGGGGAGCGTGTTGCTCTACAGAGGAGGCGGCTAGAAGCAGCAAATGACACCGGCTCAGTGTACATCTGTCTACTGCAGAGTCTCTATCCACAACATGTAGGAGGAACTGTACATGAGTGTATTAAATAAAGAGTATTAAATACTACATTCATTATTTCATATAATAGTTTACTTTTTTACCACATGTTGAGTATTAAAACCAGTTACACTGTTTCATTTTTGTTGGTTGGTTTTTAAAATAGAATCCTTGTGCAAACAAAAGGCTCTACATCAGTCTCTAATTTGTTAATGCTAAGTACTAAGTTATCAATAATCATATTGTTCTACATTGAATGATTTGCTGTAGCACGTCAAACTATTTTAATGTCCCGCTCCATCCAGGCTGTGATTGGTCGGTTGACGAAAAGTGACTGAGAAGCACGTCGGCTCTGTGAAAAGTTGTAGAACAAAAAGCAGCGATACAGGTAATGTTAAAGAGGTGGTACTGTGCTTTTGGCGTTTTTCCCTCTCCTTTATTGAGTTATACATCTTTTTTGTGCATCGAACAGGTTTGCAAAGTGAAAAAGCACAAAGCCCAGAGCAAAGGGAGTTCCCATCTCCCACAGAAAGCTGTGCTCAACCGCTTGAAAACAGCTCGTTTGTAGTCCTTCACTTCTTTCACTTGTGACGTCACAATGAAAACACGTCATAAAGCTCGCCTAGCACCTGGCGCGGTCAGGTACGCCCTCAAACCAAGCTAGTCTGAGCGGAGGCCCTTTGGCCCGACTCGCGTTTGTTTGGTTATCTGTCTTTACATTTTTCAGCAAGGCAGCATAGATCGTCAGAACACTGGCAACAGTTCAGCGTTTAGTCCTGATGGTAAGATGTGGGACAATGATGTTGTGTGGTTGTGGACTGGTAATAACTTTTACCATCTGCTAGGTTTCGGTCGCAGTCTGAAGCGGCTTTGATTTGGATCACGCTACCCTGTTTCTTACGACACCCGCTTCTTTGCTTCTGATTGGCTAGCAGTGTTAGGATTTGGGGTTTTGTGATGTTGTTTTTCCTGTGTTTATTTCATATTGTCATAATTTAGAGTTTTGTAGTCTTGTTTATTATTTTGGTTCGTTCACTTTAGTCTTCTTAGTACTGTCTTGTCTCTTATCTTAGTTCTTGGTCCTGTACATTTGTTGATGTTATATGTACTTCTGGTCTGTCTTAGTTCTTAGTCTTTTGTCTCCATGTTAAGTATAGTCTTGTCACCTGTTTGGTTCCGTCTCGGTCAGTGTACTGTTTTGCTGTCTTTGTGTTTTTACTTTGGTAGATCTGTCCTTGTGCGTCCTGTGAACTTTACTTCCTGTTTTATTTTGTTAACATCCTGTACCTGGTGTCCTTGTCTAGCTTCACTTGATTACCACATGTGTCTCAGCTGTGCTTCTCTCCCCTGTTGTCCCTCTCTGCCTGCCTGGGCTCGTTAGCCTCATGTCTGTCACCTGTGTTCCCCCTCCCTGCTCGTTTGTCCCTGGTGTTTATGTTTGGTGTTTCCCTTCAGTCTTTGTCCGGTCATTGTTCGTGTTACCCCCCAGTCTGTCGTTGGCAGTCACTTTGTGTGTTGTTTTGTCAGCCTACTTGTCTTGTTGCTCAGTCTCTGAATTTCCGTTTGGATCACCTATTGTTTGGACTCTTACTTTGGATTTTGGATTCAGCCACTGTTTTGTAAGTGTGCTCGCTTTTTGTTCGTATTAAACCCTTGGAACTGAATCTGCCTGTTTCGTGTCTGCATTTGGGTCCACGCACCTCCTGCCTCACCACACACATCGCATAACAAGCAGTCCTTAACTGGGAACTGCGCATGTGCAACTCCCAACAAAGATTTTGTACAAGTAAGATGCATCACTCTGTAGCTCAAGAGCAGAGCGTACAACACATAGGGTAAAAAGAGGAGCTGCAGTAATGTGCAGTATGAGAAAAATATGGTGCTTTCTGAAAATGAAACCAGGTAAATATGTTCTGGTCCAACCTCTAATTAAGATTTTGAACCTGAAAATGAGGACAGTACCACCTCTTTAAATAGCCAGCGAGCCAAACCCAAACCTTCCTTATCTTATCCCTGTTTTCTTCTGTCGTACTGCTTCAGCTGCTGCCGATGTCTCTCTCTGTCTCTGTCACAGAGCGACCGGAGCTTTTTCTGAGCTCTCCGGTGGCGAGTCTTACTATGTTTTGAACGATTACCGGCAGGGCGGTGAGGGGTTACTGTAGGTTGTTGTCTTAAAAGTTACTCACACACTGCTCATGAAACATTTTTCTCATTGCACGTAGGCCTATCTGTTTTTAGAGGTACACGCGTGTGGGCAGAGATAAGGAGCAGACTGCAGCACACAGAGAAGACACAGTGTCACACACTGTTACTGTTTTATTATATCGCACACTTTTTGCGCTTATGTATACCAACCTGATCCCTGCTTGTGCATCAATCGAGTAAGCCAATGAACAAAATAAATAAGCCCTGGTCCTGTAATACGTCTTTGTTTGGAATACAAACAATATCACCATTTTAATGTCTGAAGTCTCATCTTAAAATGTATCAATAATTTAGATGACTGTCTCTACTACTCACGGCACAAACATGGTCCACCCAAGCTGGTGACCACACATGACCAACATGCAACCTAAGACTTCTACCCAGAAAATCCAGTACTAGGAAACCAGTTGTTGTGCCCACATCGTACAAAGAACCTGGCTCCATCACCCGGATCAAGCTACTGCACACGTTGGGGGCGCACCAGGACCCGCAATACATAAAAAGGGGAGGTGGACTGTGTTTACATCAGTGATGCTTGGTGCTCAAACTTCGTCAAAGTTGATGAACAAAGTTCCCCAGATGTCGATGTTAATGTTGACATTTCGACCATTTTATCTAGTAGGTAGGTAGTTACATTTCTTTGTCACAATATGAGAGGTTATAGAAACTGTCCAAGATGCAAATTTGAAAATGAATGAGTTCTAAATAACTGTATAAATTAGAAGCAACGTTTAAGCCTTTCGTGCAGCGTCCAAAGCGGGTGACAATTCAGAGCTGCATCTGCAGTGTGGCCGCAGCACGGAAGCATCATACAGTTGTCCTTAATACGTTCATGATACGGACATGTTCAGCTAGAGCTTTGTCAAACCGGTCAGCCATTGTGTTGTTTTGAGCACAAGTGAACACAAACAGAATGGGTTCAGCTTTCCTTCATGCTACAGCGCCTCTAGCTGCAACGTTTAGACTGCAGGTCTCGCTTGCGTCGCGTTAACATTTCTAGGGGACACACTCAAGAACGCAACGCGCAAAATCTTGCGTAGCTCATAGCATCTGCAGTGTTACATTACATTAACAGCAGAATATTGCTAAAGATGACGTGTCTTGATAAGCAAGGAAAAGGCCTTTCTGATTGGAGTTCAAAACAGAACAGAAATACCAATACTGAACAGTCTTTATTCAATTTTACTTATTCTGTATTTAAATGGTCAGCAATTGAGTGATAATAAACATGCAATACTGTTCAGGATCTTTAAAAAAAACAACTACAAAAACTGCACATTGTAATCATTTCAAGTTCATCAAAAAGTCGCCAAGCATGTAGATCAGGGGTGTCAAACTCATTTTCACCACAGGCCACATTAAGCATTTTGGTTACCCTCAAAGGGCCAGTTGGAACTGTAAGACTGTATAAACATGCTTTACTGCATAAACTCTTCCTTAACATATTGTAAAATAACTGTCTCTATTTGATTATTTAGCCTATTCAAGTTCAAGTTTAACATTTAACCCATCAGATGTAAAAATATAAGCAAGCACATTTACTGTATCTGTGTTATTATAACATACATTAATTAATTCATCAGGTTTAGAAACCCGTTATACTTCATCAATCTTTGTTATGTACTTGAAAAGTATATAACAAAAAACTATTACATTAACTTTTCCACAGACGGAAAGTGCAGAACCATTGTAAAACAAATCATTGTCAGCTGCTAATAACGTGTGACAGATGTGGCATTTGATAAAACAAACAGCTGCACACAGCCTTGCAGAGGGCAAACATTTGTATTTTTAAATGTCCCGCCCTATCCAGGCTGTGATTGGTCGGTTATTGACGAGCTACATTCAGCACACGGCTGTTTGAAAGGCACCGAGCTTCTCTTCTCCCTCGTCTCTCTGCCGACAGAGTTTAGGCAGAGAGAACAGGAACAGGTGAGCGTCACATAGAACCCAGAGAACCTGATATGGAGAGGACAGAAGAGAGGACCGGCAGCTCGGGAGAAGTCCTGGTACGTAAGAAGATGTCCCGGTACGCCAAAGAGTAAAATGTCAAGGTCCCACTTCAAGCACTTTCCTTGAAACACAAATGTGTTCACTTTCCCATTGTTCATGAAATTGCCTTCCTTCTGCATAATTTTTTTTTGGACATTTTGGGATCGTTTGTATACATTTCTCATCTCCACTTGTCGTTAAAAAACCGTAGTCAGTTCGCAGGTCACAAAATCGCCATGCATTGTGGGAGATGTAGTTATTATTCATGAACGCTTTAAAGCAGCTTAAAATTTTATTTTAGGACAATCATGAATCTTTTAAGCTTTCACGGGCCACATAAAATGATGTGGCGGGCCGGATTCGGCCTGCGGGCCTTGAGTTTGACACATGTGATGTAGAGCACAAATGCTCCTTAAATAGCAAACAACAAAGAAGAAGCCCTACAATAAAGGTTAGACAGGCCTTTTCTTGAATGCAGTGGATGATTAGTAGCAGTGCACCTGGGCAGGAAAATGTAGCCCACACCCAAGCTCCTCCAAGCAAAACATCAAAGTGATAACTGGCTTGGTTCTAAAACATTTGCATAAAAAGGGGGACAAATATCATTTAGTTTACAGGGATTTCCATATTAATGTGTCTGAAGACGCGAACTTAAGCACCTAGAGCATCAGAAGCAGCCACCTTAATTCCTTCAGCACAATCAATTACAGCAGTCTGTCAGGTGTGGCAATAATTGGACAGAGAGATGAAGGAGGTGGGGGAGGGTCTGCCAGGCGTGCTGCTGGCACCCAGCATTTTCTGTTGGAGGGTAGACTACGAGCTGTTTACAGGTTCTCACACAAAGACAAACAGAAACATGCTGCTTCTGTGCCAGCCACATGTAGACACAATTAGAGGCAGAAAGAGTAGTCCTACATGTTCTACTCTAGTAAATGACATAATCCTCTGTAGCCTCTGCAACAGTACCAACATTAAAGGTTAAAACATTCCGCATTACTTATCTATTCTTTGTACAAGCTTGCTATTCTAAAAAGAGCAATTCTGTGCTCCCTTTCCCTCATTCTTTTATAGTCTAGGCTAACATGTTCCAAAAGTTGGCAGCACACATTAGAGTATAAGGCTAGTGATATTCTATATTTATCTTCTATTGAATCCCGTGCGCAGTGCCAAACCCATAATGAATTGATCCTAACAAATGAAGAGTCTCACTCTATTGTATGTGTATAAAACTAGTACTGTGGAAAGGTTTTAGGCCAGTGTGGACAAATGCTGTAAAGTGAGAGAACAGAAGAAAAATCTAAATCAAATCATTATTCGGTGTGACCAACCTTTGCCTTCAAAACAGACTTCTTCTAGGTAGACTTGCGCAACTACTACTATCTTCTTCATAGTAGTTCTTAATGACTGTTACTGTATGTTTAGGGTCGTTGTCATGCTGCAGAATAAATTTGGGCCCAATCAGATGTCTCCCTGATGGTCCTGCATGATGACTTAGTATCATCCGTGTCAGCGGTATGGCTTTTTAGCTGCATGTCTTCCATGAAGGCCACTTCTGATCAGACTTCTCTGGACAGTAGACGGTGTACCATGGCCCCACTGTCCCACCCTGCAGCTCTGAGCTGAACACTGCTGGACATCTTCCAGTTGTGAAAGGAAGCACCATGTGTCTTTAATCTGTGTATGGCTCGTTCTTTAATTATTTTGTTTCAAAACAAAGTCGTTTTTTTGTTTTTTCCATTTTAAAGCCAAAACAGAAAAACGTTTGAACAGAAAACAAAAAAAACAGACATCGGTTTTTGTTTTTAAAATAAAACACAAAAAATACTGATTTTTATTTTTAATGTGCCTGATTTGTGTAGTTTTGTGTGTTACACTTGATAAACCTGCAGCAGATACACTTGGGCGAGGACAGTGCCTAATTAAATGTAATTAAGATGAGCTTGAACATCAACATAGGTGGGTTTTAGTTAGAAAAACAGAAGGCTCACCGTCACTAGTGACTGGGACAGGAACAGAAACGCCTCAGAATTTGCCTAAGACTCCTCTGTTTTTTAAGATTTCTTCAGTATCAAATTAATGACCTTAAGCTTTATTTTCTTCGCGAGATGGAAGAATTTAGAAAGTTTCACGGCTCTGCGGAGAGCCTCCAGCTGCAGTAACACATGGATTAGGCTATGCAGTAAAACAGGAGCATCGAACTTCATCCAGCCAGAGAGAACGACCACTGACTGTCCAGTGCGCCGCTTCCACTGGCAACACAACGCATATTAGGTCTACTGGTTAGGGAGCGGGGCGCTGGAGTGTACAGGCCGAGGGAGAGACCTGGTGCGTTGCGGACGGACGGTGATCATTCTCTCTGGTCGGATGAAGCCCGACACAGGCCACAGCTGTTATACACAACAGGCACACAGCAGCCAGTTAGTTTGAACACCAGTAGGGATCCAACAACAGTCATAGAACAAAACGGAGCTGCTTTGTTTTTCCGTTTTGGTTTTAAAACAGAAAAAAAAACAAAAAAACCCAACTTGTTTATTTTGTTTTTTTCCAATTTGGTTTTGAAACGAAGTAACCAAAGAACGACCTATACACAGATTGTCTTTAATCTGCTGCAATAAGATTCTTTGGCCAACCACGGTCCTTAACGTTGCTTAGCTTGGACACATCTGGAAACCCCTGCCTGCCTTGAAATGTCTGCCTGGGAGAGACCTTGCTGCTGCAGTATAACTTCCTTGTGTCTTGTTGCTGTGCTCAGTCTTACAATGGTGTATGATATTAAACTGTAAGCTGTCTTCAGCAGCCTCACCTTGTTAGCTGAGTTTAGCTGTTCCTCACCCAGTTGGATTCCTTGTACACAGCAGTTTCTGTTTCCCTTAATGTGTTTCATCCTAGATATTAAATTTATGATCATTAGCACCTGTTTGTTGTAATTGTTTAATCATAAACCTGATGATATGGCTACAAAACCCCTGACTTTGTGCAGGTGTACCTAGAAGAAGCAATGTTGTTTTACATGATCTGACTGAATTTCTTTTCTGTTTACTCACATTACATTTTGTTAATTGATACATACAATCTATTAACATGTCTATTTCTAAAGCATTCTTACTTTTTTCCATACTTTTTGCACAGAAATGTCGTATGTGCGATCACTGGCCACTTTATTAGGTACACCTGTTCAGTCGCTTGTTAAGACAAAAACTAATCAGCCAATCACATGGTAGCAACTGAATGCATTTAGGCATGTAGATGTGGTCAAGACAACGTGAAGCTGAAAATGAGCATCAGAATGGGGAAGAATGTGATGGTGTGGGGATATTTTCTTTGCACACTGTGGGCCCCTTAGTACCAACTGAGCATCTTTTAAACACGACAGCCTACCTGAGTGTTGTTGCTGAGCATGTCCATCCCTTTCTGACTATTCATTTCTTGAACATGACAATACGTTCACTGTACTCCAGTGGCCTCCACAGTCACCAGATCTCAATCCAACAGAGCACCTTTGGGACGTGGTGGAACAGGAGATTCTCATCATGGATGTGCAGCCGACAAATCTGCAGCAACTGTGTGATGCTATTAAGTCAATATGTGTCAATATGAACCAAAGTCTCTGAGGAATGTTTCCAGCACCTTGTTGAAAGTATGCCACAAATAATTAAGGCAGTTCTGAAAGCAAAAGGGGGTCTAACCCGGCACTAGCGAGGTGTACCTAATACAGTGGCCAGTTAGTGAATATAAGTATTCTGGTCTCCCTCTTCCTCTCCAACACTTGTTCTATTCCTCCTGCAATCCATTCTCCTTCAGCTGCTGTTTACAACTTTGCTAGCAGTAAGATTCTTCTCTCAGCAACTATTTCCCTAGAAAATATAAGTCCTAATCTGTATCTGTGTTACCGCACTAATTTATAGAATTATTATTATTATTATTAGTGCTACTGCAACCTATTCTCTACACACTAGTTTTGCTTAAATATTATTTGCATCTCATTATCTTCAGTTGAACATTTTTCTATAATTACTTTCTTTTTTTAATATTTATTTTTTCAAAGCATTTTTCACACATGCAGCTTGTTTCTGACTTCAATAACTCTTAATACAAAAGGTTTGCAATCTTTTCAGCCAAACAAAATCATATATTAAATATGCTGTGGTTGATGTCTAGAAGATGCGTTTAGCTGACTGTTACAAACCACATTTCCTTGATAATAATGTGTGACCAGTATTCAGCTTTCCTGAAGCCAGACACTCAGATGTTGAACAAACTTTTGTGAATAAAAATGATTAAACAGACAATTTCTATTTTTAAAAAGACTTTTCATGCAGTGCAGAGGATATTGTTATTCAGTGAGCCAAACCCTTCACAATATTTTGCTCCTCCTCACACCTCTGCAGTGTTTGCTGTCATCAGCCATCGTGCCAAAGATCAAGGCTACAGTGAAAGTGAAAGCACAATCTACCTGAATTCATTGCCGAGCTGAGTGGAGGACTGTTTACTTCTCTTTTTTCCCCCCCTGAGCTACCCAACACAGACAACTGATGTGCCCTTAAATGGCAACGTAAAAACATTTGCCGCAGACCAGTGGAGATGATGGTCTGAATACTTTGACTGGTCGTGCATGTCTGATGTAATGGGACAGACTGTTTCAGGTTCGTAGGAGGTAAATCAGATGTGCACTAGGAGGAATAGACACTAACTGAGTGTCCTCCATTTTCCTGTTATACCAGTTGCAGCACATAGGGAGGTTAAAATTGGTTCCCCTCGTAGAGCCAGCGCCCTATTCCAGAGGGAGCCGTGATTTTCCTTATCTATCGTCATATTTTATCACTGGGACAAGTCATATTTGTAGTTTCGACAATCTAACTTACAGCGTGATAATCTGTCATTTACAGTGGCACTACAGCCAAGCAAATCTACTAGTCATGAAGACTACTACTCAGTCTGTGAAAACACAATGTCTGAAGCTTTGTCTGAGAAAACTGATTAGGGCAATTGCAATGGTGATCTGTTTTTGTTAGAAACCTTGTTCAGTAGGTTCTAAACCTTGCTGCTGTATTGTGTATCCGTCCCTGGTCCAAAAACTCCCACATGCCACAAACTGCAGTGCACCAGTCACAGTAGAGTTTTCTACGATGAGTGTTATTAAAAGATTTTTGCAATGTGGCAAAATCAGTGTTTTTGGACAGGTGGTAAATAAATAAATGTATTTCTTCTTATGTTTCATTTAACTATGTTCAAGTTAAGAAATAAGCATTTCAAAATGTCAGTATTTTGTGAATTTTCCTAGATAACCAAGAAAGTGTACTCATAGTACCATTTGTTCCATTATATCGCAATATTGTCCACAATAATCGATATGACCTTTTCTCCAAGGAGTGCAGCCCTAAACCTGATGACTTCATTATGATGTGATCAGGGTTGTTTCAGCTTGGGTTTCAGAACTAGAAATTTCTAAAACTGGGGGTGTAGAGTTTGGGTTGAGTATGCATTATGGGAAAAGTAGGATCCAGTGTTTTGAGTTTGTCCGATGATGGATAATTAAAATGAGGATATCTGCTTCAGTTTTTGATGGAAGTGCTGTCACAGTTGGACCCCTATGAGGTCTCTTATTCCCATTTCTTTTAAAAATATTGCCGCACAGACAGAATCTTACAAGTCACCTGCTCTTAATCGCGCATAGGAACTGTACTGTACGCAAACCCTGAATCACATACAGTGAGAGGACGGGTTTAACAGGACTGTCTGAAATTAATTCAAAAGCCAAGCAATATATCCCACCTGGACATGGGATTTGTTGACAGTAGGGGCGACTTTGGCTCAGGAGGTAGAGCGGGTTGCCTGTTAATCGGAAGGTCGGAGATTCAATCCCAAGACACTGCAGGTCGGTGAACGGTGAATGCAGATGTAGTGTAAAAAGCACTATGAGTGGTCGAAAAGACTAGAAAGGTAGTAGTCCGCCCTGACTCCACATGCTGATACTGTTTTCCTCCTCCTAGTAATGTAATGTATTCACCTGCTCCAGCTCAGCTTCTGTTTGTGCCATGCTGGCAGGGACGGCAACTGTGCCTCTTTTTGCTAGAATGTCCATTCACAGTCCATTTGGTGCAGGATATTCAGTTTGGTAGGTGATGTTCTTCTCTTCCCCCGGTGAGATTAGTAATTAGTGTTATTGTTGAATTCACTTTGTATTTAGCTTTATGTTTGTGAAAAATTCATTATAAAGAGAGAAAGATACACCTGGACAGCTTTGGCAGTCAGACAGTTGTTGGGTGTTGGGTTCCATTGGATGTACAGTAGAGCACATATGGTGAATGCACACAAGAAATGAGAGCTGGGATGACATTCAGATCTATCACCTGGAGGCGTTCTGGTTTCCCAGCTAAGTTACGGTGACACTGGACAAAGACTGGAAACCGTGTGGAGACCTGTAATGGTCCCTTCAAAGAGTCAAACATGCAACACTTTTTACAATAGCATCACCAGAATGAGTCTATTACACGGCTTGAGCCCAGCCATAAAGTTCCCTCACAGCCACATTTCAGTCGGTCCATTGTGGCTGCCCTGTAAAGGAGCACAAGCTGCAATCATTCAGGAATTATCCACTGTCAACCCCGAGCTACACTAGCAACTGCAGTGTTTATTGACATGCTAATGGTTAAGTCCAGTTCTATAGCTGTGTTCTAAGCACTGACAGCATGTGCAGTCTGCTGGCAAGCAGACTTCAAACTTGTGCATTGCAGCACAACCTCTAGAGGTATTAAGGTGTACAAAGCGCTCAGTCAGCCCTTCTTCAGTAATATCAGCTAAACCTGCAGATAAATGGGCTGTGAACCGAGTAAACAGCGGTCACATGTACGGACCAGTTTTCAATTACCTTGCGGTTAACCCCGCCAAGAGGTCTCCGTCGCTGCACAGCAGAGCAGCTCATCCCTGCACCCCTGCCTCTGTTTCATCCTGCCTTCCTCACTCTGGTCTGAGTCTTTAGCAAACAACTCTTATCTATGCCTTTTCAATATGTCTCATAATGATGAGCACTTGTGTTGGTCAATCATACTCCAGCCACACTTGAGTGGGCCATTTCCATTATTTTCTTGTATTTTTGCACACCGTTATGTTTGCAATCGACAGACCTATCTAAAATATGCCAATCAAAGGTACATTCATAAACTCTTTAAATGGATTTCTCCTTTACCACCATTTAGTTTTCCTTTATGTCTCCTTCTAGTGTTTTGCATAGTTTCATTATATTATTTCCCTGCTTCATTGTATCCTCTGTAGTGAAATGCTTTGTAAACTTGTAATATTACTGCTGAATCCTTCATGAACACTGATGATAATGATGATGAGATATTACTGCCAACGGCAGTTTTCAGGTCAGGTGGATGTATTATGAACTCAAAGAGCTGCTATAAATAGCCAGAACTGTGAGAGAGTTGTGCGTAGGGATGGCTGCTCTGGCCTTGTTGCCAATGTGACTGACATTTCATGGAGTTCCACCTCATCTTTATTGTTTGTTTCATTGCTCTGTTATATGTGGTGAAGAAAGTTTTAGTCTTAATCCCTACATAGACACACTGCACACACTCCCTGGTGTTTAGAGCGACACACCTAAAGGCTTTCATGAAATGGGTACAGCGTGAGTCATATCACTCAGTGCCAAGGACAGACAAAATGGACATGTATTTATAGAGATATTTTTGGATCAAAATGTAATTCACAGAGCATGATGCCTGGATGAGTCAGAGGTGGTTTATGCATTCTAAAAAAAAATCCCTTTACATCTCTTTACGATTTCTCCATTCATTCATTTCCTTCTACAGACTGACACATGACAACAGCTCATCAGAATGGGATATGGGACACTTCTCTCTATTTGCCCATCTGAATTCTCATGATCACTCCAGTATCTGAAATGTCCCGGCCAACACCCGTCAGTCATCATCAGGGGAAATCAGCTTCACAGACAGTGATTCTTTTTTTCTTTGCAGCAGCATAGTACCGAGGGGAGGAACTCATGCTGCCTATGATATGTCACTGGGACCCTTTTTGGAAGAGTGTGCTGTTGTTTCACCAGCCAACTAGGTGTTCAAGGGACAAATGACCACATATGAAAAAACAACTTGGCAATACGAGCTGACAGGACGAGTCGGCTCTTCACTGAACCAACACGTTTCAGCACAGGGCCGTTTTCAAGGTGTTTTCATTACAGCCTATATAATAAAGACGTCAATTATCCAAAGAGAAGTAGACTGTGCCTCTGACACAGAAACACATAATAAAAGTACAATATTCCTTAAATAGTAAAAGTCAACATCACTATAATAAGGACAGACTTTACAACCTCAGGGAATATTAAGTACTTACGATGTTGATGGGAGACTACAAACCACTTTTTTATTACAGTATAAAAATAACTAAAACTATCTAAGACTCAAATCCTAATTCATTCCTTTGGGATGTAAACCTCTTAGATTATAAATCCAGAAAGCCTCTTTCTGTTTCCTAAGGAAACTAACATCACACCCTTTGTGTCCCAGATTGAGTTTAATGAGACCAATAACAGAAACATCCATCACTGAATGCGGGGCCTCCACAAAATCGGCCTCTGTATTAGTCAAACAGTATTATCACTAATACCCTTTCCAATCTTGGAAAGATCCTGTTTTGTTGTTTGGAGGACTGAGTAATCTGTATGTATTTCTCCATATGCATGTATTTCTGACTGGATGAGTGACTTTTAGTGTTCCTAGTATGCCAACTGAACCTTTGCTAAGCCACGCCCCCTTAGTTACTGTTGCTAAGTCCAACAAACTGTCAGACCTGTCAGACTCTTTGGGCCTCAAACACATATTTAAATGAAAGCATGAGAGAAGTTCAGAGAGGAGCTTCCTCTTTGATGGAACTCACTGACATCTGAAACATGCAGCCCCAACCTCACTGCTTTTTTTGGAAGGGGACACAATCCAAAGAGGCTGAGATCTGCTGGTTTAATCTTTAATAATGCATTGTTTTTTACAAGCATGTCATGGGTTTTACATGTGAAACCTTAATGTGAAAACTACCTACAGCTGTAAAAGTACCAAGTAACATAAAAATAAAAATATACCCAAACTACAAGTGCTTCAAAATTCTACTTCAGTACAGTATTTCAGCAGAAAGACCTTGATCTTCAACATATTTCGCAAACTGCTAATATGAGGATAAGTTGTAATGACATGTTATGGGACTCTACATAGACTTTTTAAATTGAATATATATTAGGGCTGCACAATTAATTGAATATTGATCGTGATTACGATTTTAGCTTCCCACAATTGAATGAACATGATCGACGGTGATATCATTGTTTATAATCCGTGCTCCGCTTATGGAAAACTCTGCTGCATATCAAATCCAGCGCATCTTAAACGGCTCTCGTTGGCTCAGCTCCGCGAAGAATACATGAGTTTATTTTTGACTGAAGTCGTGTCAAGCTGCACAAAGCAGATCGAACTGGGCAGGAAGTCAGACACAGAAAGGCATAGACCCGGTCAATTTTCAAAATAAAACACTGTGCATACTCCCAATCATGAATCAACAAAAAACACAGTTAAATCAGACAAAAAAGAACAATTTATTTATGTTGCCTACTTAATTATAGAACTACAAAAAACAAGCACTGATTACCAAATCAACAAAATCTTAACATGTCAGCAAAATCAATCAGGCAAAATGCTCTGATCCTCAAATACTCCCTATGCAGCCTGCAGACTACTGAACAAAACCGGGTCACAGAGCCATTGCTGGTAAGAGAGAAGAAGCCATAGGTAGAAACACAAACGGACAAAATAACAACAAGCCAACACTGTGCTCAGCTGCTGAAATGAGTCTCAGACGCTTCCCATGGAAGCTAACGCTGTGCACAGGACGGGAAAAAAATGTGGCTCAGCAGTAGCTGGACTCAGTGGACTTTGTTATTTATATTTTGTTTCAAGGAGATGATGCACTTAAGGACCAGTCTTATTTTAATGCAAAGATTTACATTAGCAGAAATGCAGGACAACACTGATGTGAAAGCAGCCGTCTGTTAATTTAAATTTGAAAGTGCAATAAAAATATTTTGTCCTTAAATCAATGAATAATCGTGATAAATAACTGTGATCTCAGTATAGAGCAAAATAATCGTGATTGTCATTTTGGCCATGATTGTGCAGCCCTAATATAAATCCCTGGAACAAATACCAACAAACATTTTAATTAACAACAATATCTCTGCCTCCTTAAACTCACTTTCCCACACACACACAGGTGGTGTCTCTCCCTCTGCGTCTCCTGATGCTCCTTCAGTAGAGTGTTTAACAAAGAGCTTTAGGGAGACTTTGTGGATAATGTGGGGAAATGTGGGAAATGGCTGGTGCATGTGGTGCACTGCTGCAATAAGGAGATGATGAGAAGTACAGTACTGTCTGCGAGCATCTTTCTCTCCGTCTGCTTGAAATGTTATTTGTCATACTGAAAGTGAATAAAAAGGACAACTTGGCAGAAATAAACTGCATGAAAAAAAATAAGCACTTTCAGCAAATTAGTCCAAGTAGAGATGAGTATTTGACCTTAATCTGGAGTACTGAGTCGAAAAACTGTTCCAAAAGTTAGCATAACATTTTTGCCTTTATTTGGTGACATTTTGCCAAATTGGCACCATTGCTAAATTAGCGAATTAGCAGTTCCTCTTTGCAGTGTACCCAGATCACTATATTACTGATGTTGATCTCTGGTTGGGGTTTATTACCATATATCAAAAAGATATTTGGAGATAAAATTATTAATATTACAAACATTTTTAAATATGGGGCACCACCCTGGAATCAGGAACCAATGTCCAAAGTGAAAACAGTCTTAAAGAGATACCAACCTTTAAATGCCAATATTTAAATACTACTTTAGATAAATAAGGTGGACAGTGAGCACGAACCATCACAACCAGCTGTTATTACAAACTACACAAATAACCAGCTGCTCTTTAAAAGGTACTATAGGATTTATTTACTTCAGCATAGATCAATGATCAGCAACTTCAGCCAGTGAACCACTACCATCTATTATAAGCATAATAAAAGCAAAAAACAATGAGCAAGCATGTGGGGTGTGTGTGTGTGTGTGTGTGTGTGTGTGTGTGTGTGTGTGTGTGTGTGTGTGTGTGTGTGTGTGTGTGTGTGTGTGTGTGTGTGTGTGTCCGCGAGACAACAGAGGGGGGAAAGCAAGGAATCTGGTGTACGTGACCACTTGGGAGGCTCGTCACACAGTGATTTAAAATGGAAGGCAGGACTGCGAAGCTTAAGGTAAAGGGGTTAGGAACCAAAATGGAGAATGCACTCTACCTGTCTTCACCAAGATGGTGTGGAACACAGCTGGAGTTAAGGCTACATGCTGTGGGTGCCAGGTGTTGATGTGTGTGGATGCGTAGGTAGGTAGGTGTGTGTATTGCTTTAGTAGAGGAAGAGAGAAAGAGAAAAACACGGTATATAAGATCCTGGTTGCTGCTGATAGATACAATATAACTACCGCTTTATCGGCTTTATCCATTCAGCAGCCGGGGTTCCTGGATTTTGGTTTTGATAAAAAGGTAGTTAATGGATCTGCACGCAAAAGGAACTAACATTGCATATTATATTGCAATATATTATATATTATATTGCATATGCAACCTCATCCCATTAATGCATGTTACTAACTCGACTTCTTCCCTTTCCCGTAGTCGTGTGCTTTCTCGTCTCCTCTCTCCTCCTGTCACTTCCTGCAGGTGTTCCTGGCTCTGGACCTGTGGAGTCTGGATCTGTGGTTGGGGGTCACCTGCTGCCCCCGTGTTCCTGCACGACACCCTCTGCTACAATTACAACTGCTGTTACTAGTCCTATTGCTATTATTACTGTTATTATTATTATCATTAACATTACTATAAATATCTGTACCATTTTTCATTCAGTCTATAGCACCATCACCTTTACTGTCTGTACCTCTATGTGTATACTGTGTAGGTTTCCTCCCTCTGCTTTCTCTCTCTCTCTTTCTCTTGCTCTCTCTCTCTCTCTCTCCCCCTCACCCACAACCGGTCGAGGCAGATGGCCGCCCACCCTGACCATGGTTCTGCTCGAGGTTTCTGCCTCTTAAAAGGAAGTTTTTCCTTGCCTGTGTCGCCTAGTGCTGCTCTTGGTGGGAATTGTTGGGCTTCTGTAAATAACTTCAGAGTATGGTCTAGACCTGCTCTTTATGAAAAGCGCTGTGAGATAACTGTTGTTGTGATTTAGTGCTATATAAATAAAATTGAATTGAATTGAATTGAACTGAATATTAGACTGACAGCACTATAGGCTAGACAGTGGCATATGACTTCTATCATAAGCAGTTTAGCTACTGTTTGTTTGTTTTTTACACATAAACCGTCATATACTGTATTTACTAGGGCTGAAACGATTCATTGATTAAATCAATAAAATCAATTCATAAAATGCTTTGACACAAAGTCTTTGCATCTATGCTTCGTTAAATCCATATAACTATACAGCACAGTTTTTCGCAGGGACATTTATTACCATTGCACATCGCGCACGCTGTGAACACGACGTGATTTTGACGCCGCTCTTAGTGGAGGAAGAGAGAAAATAGCGAGGCACAAAGAAGAAAGTGTCCAGAGTCTGGGATTATTTCAAGCTAAAGAAAACAACAACTCTGTAATGTTACAGTCAGTCCACCGTAAAACAAAACTTTTGCATGACGGCGCCTTATCAGCGGACCACAGACACACAGTAACAGAAACTTCAGCATTTTACTGAAATCATAATTGATGAGTTGAAGGCCAAAGTAAGCTTCAGTCTTCAGCTGAAAATGTGATCGCGAGCGTTTGTTGTTCCCCTTTTTGGGCCGTGAGTTGGCTCCGCCGCCAAGCAAAAGTACTTCTTAAACGACGTATCGATGAATCGTTGAAATCAATAGAAGCTTCGAATACTAAGATCTGAAGCTGAAGCATAACGGTCTCTTTCAGGATACACACAAATAAAAGGAAAGAAAAGGAGACACAAAACAAAAGAAAACATTCTCCACCACCAAGCTGGACCTTCACTGAGAGAAATAAAGTTCAGGGCTGGAAATGTGTTACCTGCTGTAGCAGCTCTTGCAACAGTGGAAAGGCAATGAGAGACTGCTGCATTCTCCTTTAAAAGGGTTTAGTCATGTGAATGTCTCAGCCAGTAGGAATCCAGTATTTGGATTCAACTTTAAAGTCACAGTCAGGTGTGATTTAATGGACCAGAGGGATTTAGCTGTTTCTTTGTTTAGGCGACTGGCCTTACCTGTAGGCCGCTTCTTTGTTTCCCATACTGTGAGGTTCCAACTCTGAAGAAAACTTGAAAACGTGATGATTCTCAGTTCTTCAGCTGAGATTTGAGATAATATCCTCTGAAAGTCACACCGACTCTAAAGTATGTGTCAAGTCTGCCTGTTGTGTTATGACTCAGAGAAGGAGTTTGCCTTTTAACTCAAACTAGAGTAATTAGGCGCTGAGGGGTTTAAAGAACTTTAACTGCCTTCATGAGCTGTGTCACAGGTGCTGCTGCTGCTGCTACCGTTGACCGTGTTAGTGAGCAGGCCAAACCACAATACCTTCCCATTGTTTTTAAAACACTGACATGCACATGACCCTTTCACACAGTATCTAACTCACATCTCTCCCTCTAAACCCCTCCCTTCAACTCTCCTGTGCCCCCCTGAGGAGGCGCCTCACAGTTTGAAAAACCTCTGCTCTAAACTATTTTATTTCAGCAAAGTTCTTGTAACATTAACCACTGCTGTGTTTTAGACAAATAGATTGGTTTGTTAAATGAAAAAAAAGTGTTTAATAGTGAGGTATAGGAAAATAATACTGGGGTCCAGAGTATTGTATATTCAAGAAAGTTCAAACAATACTCAGCCCTGAGTCCAAATAGTCTTTACCCACGATATTTAGCTCTATTGGGATCCCAGACAAAATGATCTTATCTAGTTTCCTTGAATCAACATGTCTAAACATCAGTTGCGTTGTACAGCATCAGAAACCAGAATGAAATGAACAGAACGTTGTGAACGCTTGTCATAGTTCAGGAGAAATGTGACCCGTGAGAGGACAATGAAAAACAGGAGACTCCCGTGAAAATCCGGAGCTAACCTCTGTTGCTCCTTGTTTACTTCCGTAGCCTACAACAGCGTGTTGCGTGACATTGTGTTAAATTGTGGTCACTTTTAGGCTGCGGACAGTTCACACTGCAGTCTGATATGTGCCACATTTCAGCAATAATGTGAACTGTCAAACAAGAAAATCGGATCTGGGAAACAAATCGGAATTGAGCATTAAGGCCTGCAGTTAGAACGTAGCCTTAGAGAACAGCAGATTTGCTGAATTTACTGAATATTTTAAAATAAAGCAGAAAATACAAATTACTATCAAGTCTAAAAATGTAAATGCAAATTACTAAAAAGTCTAAATACAAATTGCTAAAAAGTCTAAAAATGTAAATACAAATTGCTAAAAAGTCTAAAAATGTAAATACAAATTGCTAAAAAGTCTAAAAATGTAAATACAAATTACTAAAAAGTCTAAAAATGTAAATACAAATTGCTAAAAAGTCTAAAAATGTAAATACAAATTGCTAAAAAGTTGCTAAAAAGTCTAAAAATGTAAATACAAATTGCTAAAAAGTCTAAAAATGTAAATACAAATTACTAAAAGTCTAAAAATGTAAATACAAATTGCTGAAAAGTCTAAAAATGTAAATACAAATTGCTAAAAAGTCTAAAAATGTAAATACAAATTGCTAAAAAGTCTAAAAATGTAAATACAAATTGCTAAAAAGTCTAAAAATGTATATACAAATTACTAGAAAGTCTAAAAATGTAAATACAAATTACTAAAAAGTCTAAAAATGTAAATACAAATTACTAAAAAGTCTAAAAATGTAAATACAAATTGCTAAAAAGTCTAAAAATGTAAATTCAAATTACTAAAAGTCTAAAAATGTAAATACAAATTGCTAAAAAGTCTAAAAATGTAAATACAAATTACTAAAAAGTCTAAAAATGTAAATACAAATTGCTAAAAAGTCTAAAAATGTAAATACAAATTGCTAAAAAGTCTAAAAATGTAAATACAAATTACTAAAAAGTCTAAAAATGTAAATACAAATTACTAAAAAGTCTAAAAATGTAAATACAAATTGCTAAAAAGTCTAAAAATGTAAATACAAATTACTAAAAAGTCTAAAAATGTAAATACAAATTACTAAAAAGTCTAAAAATGTAAATACAAATTATTAAAAAGTCTAAAAATGTAAATACAAATTATTAAAAAGTCTAAAAATGTAAATACAAATTGCTAACAAGTCTAAAAATGTAAATCTTGTGATATTGATAACTGTTCAAGTGACTCAGCACTGTGCTGCCCTCTCACCCAAGTGGTGGCTGTATTTTGTGTGTGTGGGAGAATCTATACAGTATTGTGGAAAAAATTATTAATGTAATATATCAATGTATCCATTTTTTGTACAGCCCTACTTCCTATATACTGTATTTCAAACTCTCTCTACTTCATAAAACAGAATGCAAAAATATTGTCAGATCACTTCCCTTGCCAGCATGACAACAAAGTAAGAAAATAGTATGCTTTTACACTGCATCCTCTAAATGATTAAAAACTCTATGCTGAGGGCCAATTTAAAAAAGTCTTTATCTCACAAAATGCTAAACTGACACACAGACACTAATTCAAACAATTTCAAGAGAGGACACAGGAAGCCGAGGGGAGTAACGCACATAAACATTAAAATAACAGGGATGGAGGACTAACCTGTCTGATGGTCCTGGCCACCAGGCTCTCCAGTACTGGTCCTCGGTCTTCATGGAGAAGGTGAACTTCGTCTAAGATTAGGAGACGCACGATCTGGGAGAGAGCCACATCCCCGACACTCTTCCTGGTCACTACATCCCACTTCTCTGGAGTCGTCACCAACATCTGGAAAAAACACCAGGACATTACAATAGGAATAGAACCCTGGTTTTGTAATACCAGTCCCATACAAGTCACTATAGAAAGTTAGTGATTAAAGACAAAAACAGAGAATATTCAAGAACAAGCCGCTAAAGAGAGACTGTACATGGGCATCACTCTAGAAAGACAAAAGGAAAAAGAGAAGTATGTGATCTAATCATGTTAATAAAAGTTGATGGTGTTTCTGTTTCAATTTAGTTGTAGTGGACAGATAAGACTTTACAGCAACCTGTTTAATTTAATTATTTATTATTACAATTTTCCAGCAGTACATCTGTTATTGAAAAGGCACTCAATCCCAATTCATTGGTCAATATGTTAAGTTTCCGTAACTCAGTGCTTTAATTTAAAGTGAAACATCTGCAGACCTGTTGGCTCTGTACTCTACAGCTGACATTAATCCAAACCATTAATCCCATTGTACTGTTGTCTCAGCTCTGCTAACTTTAAGTGATGCGGTCGGGGATGGGGATAGCTCCTTAGCTAACAACTGCACAAAGCATGTGCTGCTGGCTCGGCCTGAGACGACGGCCACTACAAACAGTTTTATTTTCACTAACAGTCACTTCATTCCATGCAAGCTGTTACTTGGCTTTATATAAAGCTGGTTCTCCAACATCAGTATGTTGTCAGCACTGGCATAAATAGTGCTTGAACAGATACTGTCTTCAAGATAAACAAATAGAGTTACACAGTGTATTGGCACCAGTATTACAAACTGTGTGGTGCCACAACAGCGCCAGTCGGATAGACTAGAAAGACTACAACGCTGCACCAGGACCGGAGACCAAATGTCACAGGTGCAAGATACGTTTCCTCTAATGGAGACAGGAGGAGGCATTCAGCACAACATTGTGGGATCAACATATATGAAACTATGAAAGGCTGCTATTATTGAGCTTAACAATGCGTGTAAATGCACTGCCTATAAATAAAGCTACATGTAACTTTCTCTCCGGCACACTTACTCACTTTTCCTCTACATATACATTTCAGATGTAGTCAATAGCATGTATTTCAGTGCCAGTCCCTATCTGATCTGTAAACGCTGGTGTTATCGCTGATCTCTCAAATCTGACGTTGCGGCAACTTGTTTGTATCTATTGGTATGGGTGGCGTGACCTATCAGACCTAATCTGTCACATTTTTGTCTATTAATAATCTCCACTGCATCATGAGATTTTAAATGCCTTTAATAAGCCTTATTTTTTCAGTTCACATCTTCTAAAGATAGCTTGAGAAGGGTACTAACATTAGATTTATAGTTTTAAAAAAACAGCATAGCCTACATTTCCCAATGGAATGAAGAAGTGTCAACAGAAAACAGGGTTTGTGGCGATCACAGTCTCCATGGGAGCAGGGCAGTGGGACGGGGCATCTGCATGAGAAGGTAGTAATGGTTGGAAATACTGAGGGAGTGGGAGGGAGAAATTTGCCAAGAGAAAACCTGCATTACAAACTGGGTTGTGGGGATTGCGATATGTGAGCACTGATTAGGCATGTCTAACAAAAACAAAACAAAACACACCAATGGTCACATGGTTGTCATTTGTCCAACTGATTCGTTGCCAAAAAAGAAGGCGGATCTTGAGCCTGTCAAAGAAAGGAGGAAGGAAGGAAGGAAACACCAGCGCGAGAAAGTTTTCAGTCTGTGGAGCAGTGAGAAGCTCTTGTTGTTGTTGTTGTTGAGACCATGACGAACAAAGAGTACCACCCCTCACCACTGTAGTAATTTGTTTTGGTTTTTGTCAGTCTTTGTAAACCTACATGAACTGAAACCAACGCCGAATTGTGAGCAATTGGTGCCAGAGGACGCCGGCCCCGCCCACAACTCCATAGCTTGAGTGAGTTGATGGCGGGAGACCAGTAGAGTTCGATGTGGCCTGCATTCATTCTCTCAGGTGTCAGTAACGAGTGGCCTGTATGTGGTATATGTTGTGGCCTCAAGTTGGATTTTGTCCCTCATGTCTTCTACTGAAATTGCTTTAAAGCAACAGCAACAACAAAAAACATTAATGTGCATGCGAGTATTGTTTTAAGAAAGGCTCGTCAAGAGTGACCCCCCTCCTTTAAACCACGCCAGGGACTACTAAGTTCGGACTTAATGTATACAGTCCAAGAATTTGATATGATTTCACCCAGCATATTCTTTTTTTTAATAAATTTTATAAAAAAAGAATAAAAAAGAAGAATTTTTAAAATAAAATTTTAGATATTAATGCTGAGATAGATTTTCTCCACAATTTCCTGCTCACCTACCTGAAAGACACACACTGTAAATCCCAGAGCAACACAACCACAATCCCTCCAGAATACTACGTCTGACTCATGGTTCATCAATGCCCAATGGCCTGCAGCTCCGCTCATTACAATGCAGACAGAAGCACCTACATCATCCACCATAATAACAGAAGCATACATTACTCACATCTTGTGTGCTAGATGATATTAGTTCTGCAGTCTACAGTGTGCCAGATGTTTAATGTCAGCCTGTGATCCACTACATCCACGAGAACTGTCATATGTGTTTCTGTGGTGTTTCGTGTGATACGATCAACAGTCAGCAAACATTCTACTTCCTGTTCATTTTAGCATCCCTCTTAGGCTAATTATTTTCAACAGTAGCAACACATCTCACCTTTATCAAATGTCAGCAACACCGTCTTTGCGCGTTGCTTAGTGCCTATAATTCTAGTGCATATATTATTCTCTCCTTTCAAGAAAAACACTACAATGCATAATTAATGGTGTGTGAACTGTTTGGCAACCTGTCTGTGGGTGTGCAAATTCCTATTAAACTCTTTCTGTAAAAGCAGTTCATTAAATCCTCTCTAGTTTGCATTTAAATAAATCTATCCAGCCATTAGAGGCTGGCGTGCTCACAGAAAAGGAAGCGCCTGCTCCTAATTGGAGCTACTGGTTAATCTAAATGGAGGGTCTGGCAAATGGAGCACAGACCAAAGTGCTTTCTTAATTGCTACACAAATACACACATGGAGGTGAAGAGAAAACATGTAATTGTTTGGCTGGATGGTGTAATTTAGGCTATTTATCAATTGATCGTAGCAGGACTGAAATCAGTCATCTAAATCCACTGACTCTTAGTATTTCATAGATGTTCTTCATGAAGGTGACAACTTGCATAGAAAGAAAGCATGACAGACTGTCACAGTGTGGCTCGTTGTGTGGAGGTGTGGCTGTGTTTATTTCTGCTTTAGCACGTAGTCCCCGAGAACCAATATGAAAATAACATTTCCCTGTTCAGTTTGTTGTTCACTCTCTTCATTCGCTCCCTAGCTCGCTCGACCACCGCTGCTCTCGCACTCTAAGCATGGGGCCATCTGTGAATCGCGTGTTTGCAAACAGCAACAAATCCTCATTCCGCCTTTAAAGACTGACTGACTTCAGCTGATGAATGACTTTTTTTCAAATTAAGGACTTAGTTTAAGGATTTTTATTGTTTTTTAAATGTTTCAGGGTGACGATGACCACATTTGGTACGGCGCTACATTTCTGTTTGTCAAATGGTCAGGAATAAGAAGGCATACATTTCTGTCAAGTAAAGTTACAGAGACTCACTGCCTTTACTGTTTGCAGACCAGTTGGACTTACTCCCCCCCCCCCACCAATGCCTAAAGAATTGCACTTTTTATTCACTCATTGCTAAACTAAAGAGCAACAGGCATAGTCTGACACCTGGATCCGTTTACTTAAAGAGGATGGGAGTGCATGGTGTTTTTATGAAATGAGGATGGTGGCTAGTTTTTCAAGCATGTCAAAAGATTTTGGATTGATTTCCCACTTTTGAGCCCACTTCAGTAAGCAATAAAAGTCAGCCTCTAGAGATGTGAAAATTGCTTGTGGTCGGTCATCCATCACAGCCATGCCTCCCTTTTGGTCAACTTTACATTATCATGTGATACTGCAGCTGCATTTTAAAGATCTTTTTAGTGATGCATTCAGGGCCGAAACATCAGAGAACTGATGCAATACATTGTCAAACCATGCCTGCATTATAAAGGATAGCATATTTTGCAGTTTATTTTCATTAAAAATGTTGTTCTCAAACCTTGGAAGACAAATTGTCCTCCATCATGCCAACAGTGGAATTTCAGAATGACCAGTCCCTCCTTGCACTCTAACTTCCAGGAGGAATGTTGTAATCCTGCCGCCATGCATTACCCAGCAGCATGATGTGGTTACATTGAGAAAGGTTTTTTATGCAACTCCGTACAGAAATCCTACATAAATATCCTATATATACACACATTGCTCTAGAAATGAAGTACTTCTGCTTCTACTTCTTGCACCAGTATAGTGGTAAAGGAGAAAGCAACTGCCCAGTCAGAGCCCAGTGTGTAAATGAAAATGCTTTACATGCCTACAAGCTTCAGACTCGAGCCATGAGAGAGCATGTCCCTTTGAGTCTGTGTGTGAACAGGGAGTAAGGCTGAGTCCAAATGTCCATCTTCTGAGCTTGGCTCAGCTGCTCTGCATATGATCAATGCCAAGATCCCCTTTAGAGTTTGCGAGGCTGCAAGTGCAGGTAAGTTTGGGAATTTAGATTAAGCCTGACCAATGAAAACTGACCCACAGACAAATTTACAAAGTATTACTGTAACTTTTTTTTAAAAATGATTTACATTTGATTAATTTGTCATGCTTTCACTATGCATGTGTTTCTAAGAATTAACAAATAATAAAACGTTGCATCTTTTTAATCAGTTTTTCACTGATACAAGTGATTTATTGACTGATATTTTAAAAAGTACACTGACTTTCTTTGAAGAGTTTTTAAGATTTTGTGTTTCCAAGGATCAATTCTTCAAGTCTTTGCAACATTTTGATGTGACAGACGTAGGAAAATGTCTTAAGTTATGCCAGATATTTTTTACATTACTGCCACTGCCTGGCAGGTATGTAGATAAATGCCTGTTTTTCCCCTCGTCAATTCTTTGGCTGAGACATGTTCCGCATATGTGAGGCACCACTGACCTTTCCCGTAGCATTTACAGCAAAGCTTGTTACCAATATGATTAATTAGATATCTGTACGGAAACACTAATGTGAACTCACAGCTCTCACACAATGTTTAGCGAGTTAATATGCCGATGCTCACTGTTTCCACTCAGCCTACCCAGAGAGTGGTTGGTCTGTTGTACAGTAAGCATACACGCTGTGCTGTTATTAATGTAAGCAGTCGCTAGTTTCAAGTCTTCTTCAACACAGCATGATGTTCATTTAGTAAATTATGGTCCCATTTATTTTAAAATAGACCACAAAGCAGAGAATGTTTCAGGGCGGGATTATCTATGATTGACAAGTCGTTACCATGGCGACCTGTCAATCAGGTTAGAGCCGACTCGTACCCTCGGCACTGTGTAAATTTAACCAGCGCCTTTGAAAAAGCTTATTAGGAGTCGGCTGTTCACTTTCTCTGGTGAGAACATTTAGTTTTCAGACTGTTGTTCTCTGGACAAACTTATCAGCCTGTTAAAATGACAGTTAACCTGAGTTACAGCTGCACCTAGCTAAGCAAAATAGCTAGCTCCGCACACGGCCGTGAGCTCCGCCGCACTTCCGGGCGCTTCCTGGTTGCAAAAACTCAACATGGCAGCGCCCTATCAGCCAAACTCAAGGCCTCAAGACGGCGGTCTACAAACCAACAGGTGACGTCACCATGACTACGTCCATTTCTTGTATACAGTCTGTGTTTGTAACATAGTAATATTAGTTTATAGTAATATTCTAAATGAGTGTGCACAGTTATTAGTTTGAGAGCACAAATGAATTCATCAGCATACATCTGTAATTAGAGAGCACACTTTCCTTACCACACCTGCTGGGCCCTGCAGATTTCAAAACAGCTAGCTTCTAAAACTTTAAAAGGAGTTTTATGTTAAGTGAACAAGTGTAGTGGGAGTGATTTTGCTCAGTGGTAGGGTCAGCATGGATGTGTGCAGCCATGCACAACACAGGAGAAGACACACCTCGCTGACTTCCAGCACTTCCAACGACTAATTACTCATGTTGCTGTGTGTCTGTCTGAGAAGCGATCAAGCAACAAAATATTCTGGATCTTTACAGTAAGTGCCATGATGCAACACAGCCTGACATTTCAGCAACAACTTCTAAGGACTATTTTTGCCTTTTAAGGGTTTCTGCCTTTATATTTTTTTAAACTCAATATTATGAGGGTAAAATTGGCTGAACCACATCAGGAGCTACTTCAATTTCTCTGCATGTGACTTGACTTATGACACACTCTGCTCGTCCCGCCTTTATAAGGAAAACTGTCTGCCTGTCTCCTTCTTGGATGTCATTAAGTGATATTTCCTCTCTGGACAGAGAAGGAAGAGGGCCTGGAAGTCCCAGGACGCTGCCCACCCGCACACTGGCATCCACATGGCCGCATCCCTCCAAACCCTTTCTGTTTCCATGGTAACTATCACAGCCACGGAGAGAGGAGGCTGTGGGAGGAAGAGGTAGGTGGGAGGAAGATGGCGTGGGGACGTTAGAGAAAGACATTTAGTGGACTGCAAAATGTGAAGAGCTAACGGCTTATCAAGGAAAACTATAATGAAGACCTTGTTGTGTACAACTGTGTGTGTGTGTGTGTCCTTATGTTGAGTCCTCACAATTAGCTAAATATGTGAAAACATGTAATTACAAAGAGAACTGCTCTTTTCTTCCGTTCAGTGGATGGTGTTGGGCATGAGGAGGAGTGGGCAACATGAAAGAAAAGAAGAGTCTGGCCCACGGTAGCCTGTTCAAACACACGCAGTACGGCACATTAACCCATTTATTAGATTAGCCTCCTTTTTTCTGCTGAGTTTCAACACCAAGAATTAGCGATCTTGTCATTAAAAGAACAAGCAGATTTTCATAATTTGTGAGAGCTTGCATTTTATAATCCCCACAATTTTTCTCCAAAAAAGGTTTGAGCTAAGAATGCTTATGAACTGAATCAGTGCCTATAGACCTGATTTTAGTTTCCTCTTTTCAAAAAACAACGGAACCAATCAAAGCTTTGTAGGTGGGATTGAGAGTTGGAGATGAGCTTCCTGTACCAGAGTCAGAAAATTGCCTCAAAAAAGGGGGGACAAGAGTGGATAAGATCAATACAGCTGTTCAGGTAGCTGGAAATCAACTTATAGAAATAAGAACTCCTAAATCAACATTTTGCTTCAATCAATCAAGACAAACACTAAGTTTGTTGCTACAAGCATCCACTACTACTCTCCGGGGAAAAGGTTTGTGGGGTAGAGAAGGGTAGACTACACACCTCTGAAATCTCCACAGCGGATTGTGCAGACCTGTGTGTCAAGCATACTGATTAGTTGGATTGGATCCAACTCCTATTGGTGGGACAGAAAAGAAAAAAATCTGCAAGTATAAAACAAACAGCCCTGCAAGCATCTCCCAACTACACCTCTGCACATTCACTCACAAGCAGCCAGGAAATCCTTATCCAGCCTTGAGATGAAAACAATGTCAGACTGAATAATGAAGTTGAGGAACAGAAATGAAATTTCAAGCTGGTTCCCTGGATGATTTTCTGCTAAAAAAAACTACTACAATTCAGAACAACTTTCACAGGACAAAGTAAAGAAAGAGCCTCAACCTTGCTACGCTAACTTCCTTATTTATAATGAGGGGGCATCACTTTTCTCCCAGCATGCCTCCTTCAAACGAATGCTTGTGACGTTACCAAAATAGAAACACCTTTATCCGAAACTTAGGCCGGCCACTTGCTTAACGGAGCTTGTTGGCAGCACCTACATGACTGTCAAAAAGTTACAGAAGCTCTACTAAGTTCTTGGCCAGTGGATCCTAACAAAAGTGCCCACAAACTAGAAACATTTACCTACTGAAACGACAGCCAAACCTATTTTTACCCCTAGCCAGGCACACTTGAAGAATAAAAGCAAAATAACAAATTTAGACAATGAAATAGTTAAAGAAATCTAATGTTGAATCTAATCCAATCTAATCTAATCTAAAGCAGTGTGATCCTGAAACTGATGAGATGTGTCATCAGGATTTGCAGGTGCTGCGCTGAATGGTGACACGCTGCAAGCTACTCTTACTGCATGTATCTACCTTTGCACCACTGCTTGTGTCATCACGTATTGTGTATTTTCATGCATTTCCACGTGATTTCCATTTAATATGATCATTTGCCATAAATACTTACTGAGAAGGTCTGAGGTAGCTCCCTGTAGATACACCTCTGCTGTTTGTGGACTAAATATGGCGCCACCCATCAGCATCATTAGACACAGCCCAAGCCTCTCTGTCTAAACAACATGCATATTTACTAAACTCAGTCACGACCACGTTTACGTTGCTGTTAATCACGGTTTTATTTTTCCCTTTTGCACTTATCTCATTTAATTGTTCTTCGGGAAGTGTTGTATAATGACCCTGATGAAGGGCGCAAGAAGAAAACAGTCAACAACATTGGATAATAATAGAACTAATAATACTAATTGATCATTGCTGGGGTTTTGATCCTTCATGGCTGCATACTCTTCTTCATACACCTTGCAAGTGGCTGAAGAACCCCCACTCTACCTTGCACATCAAAAGGGCATGATGAAAGAAGCAGTGAGGACTTTGAGGAGAGACAGAAGAAAGACAAGGTTACAGTGTGTGGCATCACTCTGGCCTGTTAAATGTGGACAGACACTAACATAGTCAAATGGAGGCACGGGAGAAACGGAAGTGAATAAGGCTAAGTGGAAGAGAAAAGTGGAGTGCTGCAGAGCTGCAGTGAATCTGACTAATCACTCTCTTTGTGTTCATATGACCTGATAGAAATGCTCCTTAATACACCTTCAGATTAGATGGAATTGGCCTCATTTCATAGGAAGAAACCCCGCCTCCCATCACCGGCACCCGCTACACACCAAACCCCAACCTTTCCTTTTCTGTATTCATAAGTCTCACAAGGCTTATACACTTTACCTCTAAGCTGTGCAATCGTTCAAATCCAACTGGTTTTGGATTTAACAGATATGGATGTTTTCCCAACCTTCTCAGTCTCATAGTTCAGTCTTTCAGGCTGGATCCAGAAACCTCCACTTCGCTCTGAGCTGGAGGAGCCAGGTTTCTCTCGCTAAATATGTGCTCAACCCGCAGCTTTCATCCCTTTTTCTTTGGCCTCGTGGTAATAAATCCATCCTCTCTCTGCAACAAAGAAGGAGACTCCTGCATGCGGGGGTTTCTCTCAGATAAGCGAGGTTAAACTCACATGTTCCATCAGTAAAACCCCACACATAACACACATAATGTACCTCATCTGCTGCTCACTACACAACCTACTGAAATACAACATCTCATTGATCACAAATTGACTCAACAACAGAACATACTTGGCTAATTTTGTCATTGACAACATTTTGCTCATCCGTTTTAGAGCTAAAAAAAAGGGTATATTGTTACAGAGAGGTTGGAAATTCCTATTTAGGAGACTGAAAGAAAATGTTTTGAAACTGTATTGGCCCATAGAATGTCATCCTTTCTGTAGGATCATTGCCCATGCATAATAAACAACTTGCATCATAGTTTAACTATTTCATTATCAGCTACTCCTTCATTTAAAAACTAATAGATCCTGGAGTTTGCCTGCCGTTATCTAAGTTGGCTGCACCACCACACTTTAGGTGGCGATCACTTAAATGATAAGGCTGGTGTTTCTGTTATTGTCAATAAATCCCATAAAAAAAGACCAAAGCCAACAACATGTTAGTTTGTCCCACTACTTTCTGACTTCCCTCCAGTTTGTGGCATTCAGCCCACAAAACAGCTGACAAATAAATATATGGTTTGTAAAAATGCTCAGTATTATGGCAAAAACATTTCAGGTTACTGTAACTTTTAGCAAACGTTACTCAAACAGCAGGAAATAGTACATTTTCTAGAGACCATTTCTAGCAGAGGATTAATCCACATCTGGTGCTGTAATGAGAGTTTTGGGCAAAAACCTAGTTTGTTGCCTCAACCTGAAATTGTTATTAACATTAGGTCATGCTAACACTCCCCAGTTTTAACAAGGTTATCTTTGCACTGCAAGGTTGTCCTGTGAGAAGTAGTTTTTATTGCTGCCATTTGTCCAAGTCACTAATACTCATTTATGGCCAGTGAGCAAATGGTGATTGTTATCAAACTAACATCTGACCAGCAGCAGAGTGGGCAGGTTTAACTGCGACTGATAAACACTGTGATGTGCTGCTCTGGTTATTACAGCTAAATTAAACATAATGTTAAAGTGATCACCGAGAGGTCACTGTCTTTGGCATCACACAGATCCTGACCCCTCCTGTCTCCTTGTCAATATAGCTAAACTAACTTTAGTACCGAGATGACGGTCTAAATAATTGTCTTACTCAATAAATATGTAGCCCTTGTTTTACTGTAGCACCTCTGCTCATTTCCCCTGAAGCTACATAATAACTTTTTATTGTATAAAAGTGTATTCATTTGTTGTGATGCTGGTGGAGGTGCTCTGTACTTCAGCCAAGACGGTGTACTGCTACTGTAAATACACTGTAGGAGTCCATGTACCACGACAGCTGTATATAAGCACATTAGTGTCAGAATGTATTATTGCATGCACGTGTAATGACGTTTTGCTATTGCAGGGGCATGCTGCCACCGCTGATGTGTTGGGTTGCATTGTGCCCGCGGCCACCCACATATTAATCACACTTCATGTATTCCATAGCCTTATTTTATCTTTCCTTTCTGAAGAATGCAGAGGTCCTGAAGCTCATGGCTGTTCATCTTGTAGAGAAGTTCATGGCCCAATTGACCCTTCAATGACTAACTGAGGGCCAACACTTTCATGGCTGCGCTCCATTGACTCTAATGTAAAAAGACTCGTTTTCTACATTTCTTTTACCGTAATTTACCAAGATCTAGTCAAACGCTGTTCCTGGGGCATCTTGTTATAGTTACAGTCGCTACCCAGAGAGGTTGAAAGGAGAAGTACGATTTATTCTCTTTCCAAAGCCTAAAAGAAATCCAGAAAAATGTCGGCGGTGGATTGTTCATAATGTAACGTTAGTTAGGTTAACTTACTACTGAAAGTAACTTTATATAACCCTACTGTTCTGCTTTTTAATGATTGTAATAGTGAACAGAGACCTACCCAGCAGTACAGGAGCATTGTTGATCCTTAAAATCGTTGTCCTCTGTCATAATCATCCAGTGATGCGGTGTTTCACTTTAAACTCTGTGATCGGGCTTTAGCTTCTGTCTTCATTTGTTTCACGTTAGTTTGACAGCCTGAATACAACTTTCAAATGTGTAATGCAAACCTTTCTGAGATTGCTTTTTTCATCTTTCCAAAAGTTAGATAATATTTGTTCAGGGAGTTGACAGCGCCATGATAAATCCGACAATTTGTCAGACTTAGCAAATGTAACTAAGGGGGGTGGCTTAGCGAAGGTTCAATTAGAGATGCACTCAAGTGAGCCGTTTACAAGAGGAGCAAACAGCGAAAAGGGTGCTCCCACCATGCAAACCTTGGACTGGCTACATTTGGTGTCACCAATGGCGAGTGACTGCCGTGGTCTTATAAGTGCTGAAACAATTCGTAGATCTGTCAGTCAGACCTATTTCAATCAAGCATTTAACATTCCAGATTTTTAATTGGGAGATTTTTCTTTTCTTTCTCTTACCTGATATGGGCTGATCGCTTCTCAGCACAAAACACATCGCAGGGTTAATGGTTGTCAGAATGACAACAACTAACCCTAAATGCAGTTTTGCATACTGGTGAAAAGGCATTTGGTTAACTTGAGTTAAAGCACCTTTGGTTCTAATGTCAGCTACGCACAGCAATGAAATGACTGTACATTGCTGTGTTGAATCTTTTTATAAATAAAACTGTAAAATGGGTTTTGATATATTTTTGCCAAATTGTCATGGACGTATTTTATGAGATTTTTGTAAAAACCAAAATATAAGGTTGTAAATAAACAGTAAATTACATCAATTATTTATATAATATTGGTCATTTTAAATTGACTTGCAGTAAAATGATCTAAGGCTTAAAGAATTAAGGATGTGTGCAAATAAGGACAATGGAATTCCATTCATAGTGGCCTTCTACATGAAGCCAGAACAGGAACAGCAGCCAATTTGTGTTTAGCAGGCCCTTTGATCATTAGTTCTTTATTTGAAAGCAAGTGGAAATGTATTGCTCAGAAGTTGATAACAATTCAATTAGACATCTAGTTAAGTTACATTTGTGACTAGTAATTGGCAGAACTGTGACTGATGCGGTTTAGAGTAGAAACGAGGAAATGGCCTTAAATGTCACAATCCTATCCACTTGGGGGTGCTAGAGAACATCCATGTGCAGCAGAGGGAACCTGCTGTTTGTGCCCTTAGTTGGAATTTTTTAGAGACAGAACTCAGTGTGTGTGTGTGTGTGTGTGTGTGTGTGTGTCTGTGCATGTGTACCTGTGTTCGCAGGATCTCTCCTTTGGTTAGCTGCATGTCTCCAGTGAGTTCTTTAACAGTGATGCCCAGTGGCTCCAGTCGCTTACTGAAGTAATTAGTCATCTCAGCTGCCAAGGCCTTCATAGGAGCCACATATACTATCTAGAGAGAGAGCGTGAGAGAGAGAGGCACATAAATAGGATAGAGAACAGATAGTGGTGGAGCGGGAAAGGTAGAGGATGGGGACAGGCCTTTGCGGGGGGGAAGGGGGGGGTACAGGAGAGTGGGACTGGAAGGACACTGTGATGATAAATGAGAAAACAGAGGCGGCATCATTTCTTTCCTGGCAACCAGCACAAATCACAATTCATTGAGAAATATGATGCCGGCCACTTGCATGGGTAAAGTTTAATGGTGATGTATGAAAAGTGGCTATCGTCACTGGCTGGCACTGTGCAACGCTGTGTGTGTGTGTTTGTGTGTGAGCCTTCATGAAGAGAACAAAGATACCCTTTTCGGCTGCTGAATTATTGATCTGTGTGTTAGGATTTGACACTATGGGGAAATGAAGACGTGTACCAATATCTTTAGACAATGCTGCCTATAGCTGATGTTTTGTGCATATATTGAAGATTCTATTTTTTAAGTTGTTGCTGTATTTAATTTTGACCACTTCCATCTTTTAATTTTTTAAATCAGGTATTCACAAATATGGAAAACCTTCTGAAACAACAGTAATTCAATGATACCTGGTTATACTTTTGACAGCTGAACAGCTTGGCCCCTGAAATCCCAATTTGGGGTCCTATATGATCTGCCATCTCTATAAATAAGCATTTATTTTATTTTCATGTAGAGATTTCTGTTAGATCTTAGCTCTTCTCCCTGGTTTAAATGGGGCAGGTAACGAGCTGAGCTTATTTTCTGAACTTTAACTTGATACTTATTTAGTCAGGAATAGTTCATCATGAAACTATAATTTGAAACCAAATTGAAAAGGCTTTAAGAAAATACAACATAACTGTCCTGTGATGGTTGGTTATGGTATATTTAAGTGTTGCACATAGTGTTTATAGACAGAGGCGTTGAAGTGCTGTATTGTGGAAGGAAAACAGCCTCTCTTTGTCCCCGACATCAAGGTCACACCAGCAGCATTTCAGATATATGATGCACCTGCAAAATTTTGTTGAAATAGAGCAAAAAACCTATTTCTTTTTCTGCATGTTATCACGTCATTTATTGAAACTAGGGATTGGTACAGAGAACCAGTCTTAAAATGGCCCCAGGGCATCATGATTTTGATTCTAAATTGAAAATTGATTTTGACCTGTGAAATCACAGCAAGATCTGCATTTCTCCAAGTATTTTTATTTTCCCTCCCTGCATATTTACTTGTGTCCAGCGCGGCATAATGGTCGCTGCTGGAGTTGGAGATGTACTGCAGTTCTTTGTTGGACCCTCGCTGTCCACCGTCTCTACGTTTAACTAGCTAGCTTCTGCCAGTAACATTATCCACCCTAAATGAAGACCTTACAGCCACTGCAGCTGCACTGCCAGCTAGAGACATGTACTGCATGGATTCCACGGATACCTGCTTGTTATTTCAACATTAAATATGTGAAAATGGGGCCCCGGTTTACAAATACAGAAATTATCCTTTAAAACCAAAAGGCAAATCAAACAGTGGATTTGGAGTAACATGACCCCCCCCACTCCTAGTAAAACCGATAAGCTAGTGCAGCAGTCGCGTCAGTGTTCATGCTTCATTTATTTGCTTTTCAGAGTTTTTAGTTTGCCAGGTAAAGTAACTGTAATAGCTGTCAACTGATGACTGCATCATATCACAGCAGCAATAAGAAACCCCATATTCTGGATCTCTAGTTTGTCACACCTTAAATTCATCCTTCTTGATGATGCCACCGGGCTGCAGATGCTGGCGGATCTCGTGAAGGACGGTCAGCATAGCGATGTTGGTCTTGCCAGCGCCAGTTGGCGCGCAGATGAGAAGGTTTTCGTTGGTGTTGTAGGCCGTCTCAAACACTATGGACTGGATCCTGTTCAGACGCTTCATCCCCTTGAACACCAGCTGCCCGATCTATGAAAACAAAGTGTGGAAAGTAAAGGCTGAATAAGGGTTAACACATTAATGCAATATACTCATACAGAAATCTCTAATAAAGATCTCGTCAACTATCCTTTAATTACAGATTTATAGTGTCCATTTGAATAAAACTCCAACAAAGAAATAACTATTGTTTTATGTATTTTCTTTAAATAGAGGGACATAAGTTGTGATAATTAACTGGAAAGGTTGAGATTAAAGTTACTGCCATTCATTTGGACGTTTATGTAACACATCAAAAGTTGCAAACTTTTTTTTTCAAGAGACAATTGTAAACACAAATATATTAAAAGTAGACAAAGAAAAACAGGCAATTACTTAATTATTATGACATTTCAGAGACTGGTACCAGTTAATTTGACATTGATTTGACATTTGACTGACTGTCTGTGGCCAATTTTCAGCCAATTGACTAATGGTTTCAGCTCTAAATATATTACACAATAACACAGCAAATACATATAAAATGTGTATTATATTTCACTTTGTTCCTTTTTATTGTTCTATTCTTTTGCTTTCTGCATGTATAAATAAGCATCTTGCCAATCACCTGATCACTGCCACACCTATAAACATTTCCTTGCTTTTCTACAATAAGCATGAAACCATCAAACAACATCCGCCCATGTTTATTGAGTATCATCTGCATTGACTAATTACTGTATGTACGTGTAGATTATCCAGTTGATGAAAACAACAGGATATTTAACTTGATGTGATGAATATACAGCACCGTGCAGAATATCTGTTGATCATTAGCCCTGTTTGGTGTAATTGTTTAATCATACACCTGATAATATGCCTACAAAATCCCTGACTTTGTGCAGGTGTAGCTAGAAGAAGTGATGCTGTTTTGAATGCAAAAGGTGGTCCCACCAGGCACTGATTTGATTTAGATTTTTCTTCTGTTCACTCACGCTGCATTTTGTTAAATGATAAACATTATCTATTAACATGTATGTCTATATTTGAAAGCATTCTTACTTTACAGCATTTTTCCACACCTGCCTAAAACCTTTTCACAGTACTGTGTGTGCCATTTTCAAATTAACTAGATTTTAAATATTGATATTAATCTACAATGTTATCCCTATTTATTGATTCCTCAACCCCAATCTTTGGCCGATTTTACATCTACCATTAAAATGTGTTTCGGGTGATCGGATTGCAGTGGCATAGAGCTTGACCACATGAAAGTAAAGGTGTAAATGTACCCATGATGCATTGAGGACAGATCGGCTGATCGGCTAAACCACTAACCTCCAGAGGTGGTTAGGGACGCATTGTGATCACATTAAACTAGGGCTGGGCGATATGGACAAAAATGCTATCATGATAAAAACATTTCATATCGTTCGATATCGATAATTATCACGATAAATGTCAAATCAATATTTCTTTCAAGTTTAAAGATTTTTGCTCCTGACTGAAAATTGAAGAAACCAGATGGTTGATTATGTGGTTAAACTTTTCCTTATGGTCAGAATGACAAACACTTGATGCCAAACAGTGGACCACTTAACAAATCTGAGGGAGAACATTCAAAACTATTAAGATTAAAAAAAAACAACAACAAAAACAAACAAATATGATTAATAAATCTTTTTTCAGTCCCTTTTCCTCAACAAAATAAATATTTTAATAGAAAAATTAAGTGCTAATTTGTTTCTGATTCAGATGAACCAATAAATTTATAGGATATATTAAACATTTATTATATTGATATTGAGGAAAATTATATTTTGATAATTGTCATTATTGTTTTATTGCCCAGCTCTACATTAAACACAAGTGTAAATGCAAATGCATTGTCTATCCTCACAACTATATGGGTGGAAATGTGTACCAGCCACAGTCTTCAGTAAATAAAATCAAAAGTTTGATGGTTCATCTGACAGTGTGTCCCATTGAGTGTTTTGTATGAAAATGAAAATCAATTCTAGAAACAATCTGGATATGACACTCATTTTCATGCCTGATGTAAAGGGGGTCTTATTATAAAGTATTGGCAAAAAAGATTATTTTTTTACTTTAAACATACACCCCTGACATTTTGAAACTGACCAGTTACTTTTGGCAACCTGATTTGGACCAGTGTGACCCATTTAGTGCTGCTGCCCCGACTGGCGGCTGCAGTCTCTTCTAACCAGTGTGCTGACACGAAATATAGACAGTCAACCAGATACATGTGTCAGTGACTGAGTCGCCGTGTATGAGGTGACTGCGCAGGGAGTGGAGCATCAACAAGCATGAAGGAGGAGAAAATGTGTGTGGTGGGATCAGCTGTCACTCAAACTGCCCTCCGTCTGCCTTCACTATGGCAACAGAGTGTGGGTGATGGCCCTCAATCTCACACCGCCTCAGATAAGTAGAGAAATGGCCACTGTGAAGGACAGTTGGTGACACACACACACACACACACACACACACACACACACACACACATATATAAAGAGTGAAAACATCCAGCTGCTACATAGGTGAATAATTTCTTTCAGGAACAGAATGTGTACAGTCTAAAAACACAGACCACATACAAATGTGATTGTGTTCATGCCAAAGAGAAACGGCCACATTTTGAATAATATGTTGACTTAAAACACATCTTAAATAAATAAATAAGAGCACTGTGGTTTTCATTGTTCAAAGGACACTGTTCACTGCAGCTCACAGAGTGCAGGCTCCTGTGGCTCTTCTATGCTTTCACTTCTTGAAACCAAACAGAAACATGGCTATAAAATGCTAACGACCCACTGGTTATCCTGCATGATCAGCCAGTGTCAAGTAATTGCTTTCATTTGGGTGATGAAAGTGCTTGTTTGTGGCGTTTGCTGTGAACGTGGTAAAATAAATGCACTGCGCCTACAAAAACGTTATCTGCTGTTAGTGTTCACAGGTGCCATTCAATTTCAACACCATAGAGGGAGATTGTGTGATTTTAACTAATAGATTCAACGATAACATGAAGAAACAAACAAGATGTATGTATATATATCTGTGATTTTGGCAAAATAAAATGTGATGAAGATGAGACAATTTCTTATTTACCTGTGGTGTTCGATCAGACCTGCAGTTTCCATTAGCTTGTACTGCAAATTATGTGTAGTGATCCACACCCCTATTTCCACCCACGCACATGTTGGAAATAAATATAAAAGCAGTGGAAACACATCTGTCATTTGTGATAGTCTGATACCATTTCATCCTGTCTGACCAAAAACGAGTAGTACCATCATTTAGAATAAAGCCTAGTTACTGTGAAATTCAGACGCCAATTATGTTAACAGGTTGTGGTGGAATATCGTACAATAGAGGTCACTGTAGGTCCAGGAGGGTTCTCTACCTCCATATCTATTTTTCCCTTTTTCCCTCCATTATTTTAGCCTCTCTCTGCTAGCTCTGCCTTCCACCTCGCTCCCAGTACGGCTGGTTGAAGATGCCTTAAGCTTAGACAGCAGTATTATTTATTCAAGGATTCATTAGAAGTATGTCATCACTTTCCTCTTCCCCTCGTTTCGCTCCAACACTCATAGAAAGAAATAATTAAAGAGTGCATGTCAGGCGAGGATATGCGGGGTAATGTTCGGAAGTTGGCCCCCGCAGCCCATTAGGGAGGAAGAGGTTATTAATGCATCAAAGAGCAACTTTATCAGAGTCCACTTAAGCTGGAAGGAGTGAAGAGTAGCTGTGGTACCAGCAAGGTGCTGTATGTGGGTGGGGGCTGATGAACAGCTTGGCGCAGCCACTGATTTATACATGTGAGAGTTTGCTTGTTGGCTATATTTACATGTGAGCTGTAGATAGGCATCTGATCTCCATGCTTAGACAACAGCTCCACCTGGCAAATGCAAATGGCCAAGAAGTTGATTACAGCCATTCAAAGCCTTCCAGCTCTGTCCAAATATTATCTGAAAGGAGACTAAATGAAACAGCTCAGAAACGATGTCTAAAAGTCTATTACCACCTTCACTCAGGCTGTTGGTACATTCAGAGGTAGTTTCAATTTGTTCTCAGGGCTCCAGAACTGCAGCCATTTTGTCACCACTTTTGGAGACATTTGGAAAGTAGCTGTAAATAGTTTCCTCAAATGTTGATCACCGCGAAGGAGAGATAGTTTTGTATAAGTATTTGTGTTTGCTGAGAGCTTTCAGAGCATAAGAAACCATAGCAACGATGCCTGTGCAGCTTTCCAAGGGATTCACGTGTGGTCCATCGTCTTGGCTGCTCGCTTGCCTTCATGGATAATGAAGAAAACCAACTATTTTTAAAGAAGAGATAACTTCTACCCTTCAATGTCTCAGCATTAGATAAAAAGTATTACTTAGAATAATTTCCCCTTGGAGAGAGGAAGCCTTCAAGGTTGTCCCATCACTCCATTACCGTACACTCTAGCAATTAAGCAACTTGCAGAATGTATCAAGAACCCACGATAATACGGAGGGTGTCAAGTCTGGAATATAAATAAAATTGCATTTTTATGCAGATTATATTTTGTTGTCTCTACATTCACCATCTTTTTAGGTGATGTGATTAACCTGGATAATAATTATTATATTACTATAAAAAAAAAAAAAAAACTATTTAAGCTGTCTCTTAATGGTTTCACCGACATGTGGGACCTGTAGAGATCAAATATGAATCCTTTCTTAAAAGTTGGGAGTTCAGATGTGCTGAAGAGGAAAATTCAGGCGACGCGCAGGGGATTCCATACTGAAAAACAAGATTTACTCTTTTAGATAGAAATGGCTCTCAAGAGATTTTGTGTCTAAGATATTATATTTTATATGCTTTTAATATATTATAATAAAACACACACACGTTACTGTCATTTACATAGTTTATTTTATTTTTTAATATTTTTTTTAAACACACACACACAAGCTTACTGTTTTACTTATTTACTTTTTTTATATTTAATTTTACAGAATTTTTACATTTTATATATTTTTATTGTTATTATTTTATTTTGTATTAACACACACAAACACAACTTTTGCTGTTTTATTTCCTTATCTTATGAAATTAAGTGTCCTTACGTACTTTATATGGAGCTTTGGCAATATTGTTGCTATACATTCATGCCAATAAAGCTAATTTGAATTTGAAAATAATTTATTATAAAGCGAGGCTGTGTATGATGTGTCTTGCTCCCACTTCAAGACCCCTACACCTGAACAGGTCCTCCTAAAATCTTATACGAGCGGAGTGAGTGGGAGAAGTTAGTATAGAGCCCTGACTTTCTTATTTGCTCTTTATGTGTGAGTAACGCCCTCCGATAGTTTACTCGTTTACTTGGAGCACTGGACTGAAAATCAGCCCAGCAGCTGGCAGTGTGAACACAGTCAAGCTCAGTTTTGAAAAAACACCAAATATGCCTTTATATCTCAAAGTCCCCACACAGCACTGCCACGATCTCCACTCTTTCAAAAACAAACAAGTTGAGGTACAGTATGGATGTTACTCACATTCTCATAACGACTGCAAGGCTTCTTCTACTCTCTCTGAAGCGGGGTGGCGATTCCACTCTCCTCCTGTCTACCCAATTATTTCCCCCAAGGCAAAGTCCACTGGGCTCCTACTTATAAATATTCATTTTTGAATTATGGACCACTGAGCTTCACCATTTTGCAGGGCTTCTGCACACTCATTCCTGTGTCTCTGTGGTGACCAGAGAGGCACAATCACTTGAGCGGCGGGCCCTCGTTTTGATTTATCGACTTTGTCTGTTTGTAACGAAAAGCCAGTGTCCCCACACTCCTTAAACATGCTAATTCATGCAAATGTATGCCTGCCCCAGAATTCACCTTGAGGTAAAGCATACATGTTGTAAATAGAAATTTGCCATCATTTAATGATCTTTGGAAATCTTCAGTGCTTTTTTATTCTCTCTTTAAAACCTCTCTGGCTTCATTGTTATGTAAATGTATGCACTCACATCTTCCAATTGGAGATCCAGCTGTGCCGGCCAAAACTTGTCTTGAGGGTGTGATGTCAGTGTTGTGGGGAGGTAGTTTACTTTACTACAATGGACATTTAACATATTTATTCATTTTAAACATATAGGAGCAACTCTGCTTTGCCACAACCTCAAGAATTTTAGCAGCCAGAGAATCTCATGCTAAAACTGCACTAATTCTGTCCAGCTTTTCAGTGGCTCTAAGGTGCTTTTCCTACGTGATGCAGGTAAGTGGGTCTCTTTATTTTCAGTCTTTACTAAAAATAACAGCATAGGGAAATCACCAGTATGTATTTTTAAATACTAAAATGTATATAAATATAAAGAATAAAAGCTACATGAACTAGACTAAAATGACCATTTTGTTTAAAGGGCTTTGGCTAATCGGTAGCACAATAAGCGTGTCCCTTGCTGTTTCTCAGCATTTTCTCTTCCTTATAAGTGGAAGCAGATCCTTAGCTGTCATCACCAACAGTTTACAGTAAACCCTGTTAACCGGTGTCCTGGCAGCAGGAATGATCCTTTTGCACCTAGGAACAAATAATCAAACTGAAAATCAGCAAAACCAAAACTGGATAAGCCTTCTGTATATGAATTTCTGTCTGTTAATGTGTTACAGTTAACTGCTTCATGTCGGGTTTCACTTCATATAAGGAATCCAGTAGAATTGATAGTGAATGTGTTTTAAATGTAGAATAAAGTTAGCAAATATTGTTAAAATTAATTTAAAGATAAAACTGTGGTATATTACAACTAGGGCTTTATCTCCGTCTGGCCATCGGTTCTATCGGGTAATGATAATATCATACTCACCGTATGAATCACTGAGATTTTGCTTAATTGTAATATTGTTCCCGGCTATGTTTGCTACAGAAAGGACAGATCACCTGGCAAGGGAGTGTACTGTTTTATGTCAGAGACACTTTTAAATGTGACAAATTCAAAACGCAACACATCTTTAGAATGTTTGGCCTTAAATGTAGTATTGTCCCCCAAGATGAATTTTAACCAATTATACACATCAGATCTTTTACTGTAATATTACTCCACTAAAAGTCTTCCATTTAAATTTCTACTCGTGTCAAAGTCCAATAGTACCTGCTTTAAAAAATAAAAAGTACTATTAGTATGGTTATGTTTGTCAGAGGTTGCTAACAAGACAAACAGAATTTACGCGTTGCGTACAAAAAGACAATTCAACTCCGGCAGCGAGCGAGGCGAGTGCGTGAGGCGAGCACAGCCGCTTGCTTGTCGCTCCGCCTGTCAGAATGACTGCGCCTCCCTTCCGACACGTTCGCCTCTCACTGAAAATGAATTACGAGTTGCATAAATTTCTTCCCATGTGAAAAGGCGGAAGTTTGAATAAATTTGTTCTGATAAGTTTGTTGTTGTTGCTGATGGCTTACATTTTTAGGTAATATAATCTGTTCCTAATTCAGTTTCATGAAAACAAATAATTGACTACTGGTTTGTAAACACCTCACAAACATTTTATGGCTGTAAATTTTGGAACGATCCATAACAAACATTTTCAAGCTGCCGTCATCTGCTGTGGATGCTGAGGAGGATACTTGGGTTAGTGCATTGCAGCTTGGACTTTTTTTTTAACCAGGGACGGGTACACGATACACAGCCCACGCCACACTTTATGTAAATAAGATTACTGAAGGATGTTTATAACAATAACTTTAGTAAAACAGATGGAAACCAGAAGAAGGGGAACGTGCTGCGTGTTCAGGAGGAGGCGGCTACAAGGAGCACATATTAGCACAATAGCATCCTGGCTCGGGCTTAATCTACATCACGTCATTTTGTTCCACAGCCCAACACTCCCTCTGTGAGCACAAAAAAAGTCAAAATAACATTTAGCTTATTTTCAGCTTTTATGCTGCTGAACAGTCAATTTTATACCACACGACTCGACTGATCAATCAGTCGGTGACTAGACCTCGTCACTATCACATTAAGCCGTACAAACAGGAGGCAGACTTTGAGCCAGAAAGTCAAATTGACATCACAAGGCAAGATGCCAAGTTAATTAAGTTGAGAAGTAGAAATTCAAAGAAAACACACCCAGAGCCAACAGACTCATTTGTTCTCTTTTCCCCAGATACAGCACTCAACTGTAGGAATCCAGTAGCCTTGTGTTTTGTTACAATCAGATCTCTGAAGCCAGTCACCAAAACCCACTAAAACATGGACCGTTTATGACGACCAACTTGCTGCTTTATTGGAAATCAATCCTCATCATTCCATTTGAATGTTCCTGGCTACATTCAGCCGAAAGCAGCCCCCCGTTTCTAGCGAGGCCCTAGAATTTAAAACGTGGAGAGAAAGCTCTGCCGAGCCCAGCTGGCTGATACAGGACCATACGCATCTGTGGTCAACCTTTTAGCAGCAGGGTTAAGTAAAATTTCTAATGAGAGCAGCTGCTTGAGTCTGTGGCAGAACCAATCTTCAAAACCCAGCTGGATAGGGCAGGGCTCTGTAACGTTTTCTGGACTATGAAGATACTCGATGAGCAATCTCAGGCTTTATGGGAGGAGACAAAGACTGAGAGGATGTTTCTCTATAAAGAAATACAGGCAGCAGATTGACTGTCCTAGCTTTGTAAGCTGTCTATAAAGTCTAAGCAAGCGTTTTCAGCAGTACATACTGTGTGTGCATAAGAAGGTGCCCATCAGCCCATCAGCCCATCTTGGGCCAACGCTGTGTGGGATGGAAGCTGACAGATTAATTAACACAGCAAGTACACAGCCTACGGCCATATGGGCAAACTGGGAGGACTGGGAATATCCCGCCAATCCACAAGCCACTTAAAACACAGTAATTGGACCCACATAGATCACACTAATGATTCAACAGCAATAGCCAAACACCAGTGTTGTCTGTGTCCATTGGCCTCTCTGTCTGTCGTTTAATAGTGAAAGTGAGATGGCCAGTCTGTGTGTATACACAAGAAGCAGCCACCAGTTAAGTTGTTTTTTTTGTGGTATTTGCTATTTTGTGTTATTGTGTGTTTACTGTACGAGTCACTATATGAGCACCTAAACTAATTAAATTCCTCTGTGCATCGGTAATGGGAAGCTAAGAGATATAATTGTTGTCATTTTCATGCCATCCTTTTAATTACTTTCTGGTTCCATTTCATTCCATTTGAATTGACAGCCTGATCAACTTTTAATTGCCAGTTTTTGCAAACAGCTTATCAGCCTGCTCCAAGCCTGCATGCAGAGTACTAAATGACCTGGCCAAACACACCCCCCCACCACACACACACACACACACACACGAACACACACAAACACACACCGTAAATCCCAGAGCCAATCCTCAGGATCCACATGCACACCAACCCTCCGCACCAGATGCACGGTGGAGTTTGACAGAGTGAGATGCGGATGCAGCAAACAGGAGGCCCATTCATTTCCCTACAGAACAGCAGCAGGAAGAAGAGGGGGAGAGGGCAAAAAAGAAGGGAGATGGAGAGCTGGGAGTAGGATGGAGATAGTGAAGAATGAGGTAATCCATCACTTCATTCATAAGCACCTGCTGAAAAAGCACCGAGAGCCTTGTTAGCCCCAAAACCTCAAACAAACGCAGCACAGCCCACCCTGCCTCAACACCACAGCATACCATTTCTTTACATTTCAAAATAAACAAAGATTAATAGCAACTATGATCTTGTGACTCCGACCATATTGTGATTGAATGAACTACAGGCCTGTACATGTGGTGTATAGTACTACGAAAGACAAACCTAAATGATCCATTTAAGCACATACTAAGTAAGACAATAAATTTGTGTTGTATTTTTTTGTTGACAAATCTGTCATTTATATCATTTATAGAGAGAAAGACTGCAAAAACCCAGTCCACAGTGTATCTTTTCAAACATCAAAATAACAGAGAAAGGTCCTCCTTTTCAACAAAGACCTCTTTGTCCATGCTTAAATAATACAGACACTAGCATGCAACAGCATAAATACTATACAACAACCAAGAACAAGACATTGTTTAAAAAGTAATATTGGTAATATATAGGTCATGGCTCTTATGACTGAAACTGTGCTGAAATCAGTTTTAATATACAAGTTATTTGTTGTTCAGGCCTAATAAATGCTTGCCATCTTATTTTATTTTCCTTTATTTTGATTGATTGATTCATGCATTCATCAAACTATTTATTATTCATGGTTAAAAGCTGTCATTCTTTACTTTTCTGTAATACCTGTAATTTCACAATAAGCTGCGTTTGCCACACAGATTTTCCTCAGGCGGACCGCCCAGGTATATTAACGGCAGCCAGTGTAGGCTATATTGGGCAATCCCTTCTAGCACAAAGAGAGAGAAGTTACTGGTACATCTGGTGGATATTTTACAAGCACTGACCAGGTAAAGCGCAGTGCATACACTAGTGCCACTTAGTACCACAGCGGTCTTGATTATTTCCATAGGCAACGTCATTAACAACAAGCCTCCTCCATGCGGCTCACCTGCTGAAAACTGCTGATAAAGCCAACAGAGCAGACGCATATAGGGAGAGAGAGAAAGGTGTAGGTGTGTGTGGCTGGAGAGAAGAGTAGAGTAAAGCAGTTTGTGAGCAGACACAAATAAGGTGGAGAATTAAGAATTAAAATGGTGAAATAAGAAATAACCTTCTAGAAATAGTGTAATGTGTTCTTTCAAATAAAATATAGAGATATAGCCCTCTACCACAGTTACACTGTCACTCTGTGGGAAACACTGAGCTGTGCTATCCTGCAGTTTATTTCAGTAGGATTTTATTTGTACAGAAAAGCTCTATCCAGCAGCCTAACCTGGAGCACTTTTTATTTTCAGATGCCTCTGACTGAGAGGTCCTGTACCCTGGTGCAGTTTTAGAAGAAAAGTTAAAAGTTAATGTTTTATTATGAACACATAATTCTGCCTTTGCTAACCCCACCCCCCAAATACAAAAGCTGGCCAATCACAGCGCACAAATAAACTTTTACACTACCTAATGAAAGGTCACTATAATTTTTGGTATATAATGATATGAATATTCTATATGATTATGTAATAAAGACTCTTTCTTCTGCTTTGACTAAACTAACAATAATGGACTGATTAAAACAGACTAAATAAGCTTTTATCAAAAAAATAAGATTTAAGATGAGGCACCAAAATGTAAATGTAGTAAAACATGATGCATCTAATTTAACTACAGAGTGAATGAAACTATGCACAAACCCTTTTCAGTGACTGACAGACAAGATATTTTTATTTTTAGTACTGTAGTGTCATTTGAGAGTTCTGCCACTCCATCAGACAGGACTGTAATACCCTTTAACCCTTTAACCCTTCACAGAAACCCTTAAGACTCACAGCTTCTACTTAGCAAGCCTATGCAAACACACAGGAACCACATCAAAACTGGATTAGGAAATGCAATGGGGCGGCTGTGGCTCAGGAGGTAGAGCAGGTTGGCCGTTAATCAGAAGGTCGGCGGTTCACGCAGCTCCCCCAGGCTGCGTGTCGAAGTGTCCTTGGGCAAGATACTAAACCCCGAATTGCCCCTGCCGGCTGCTCCGCTCAGTGAGTGAATGAGTGGTCGAAAAGACTAGAAAGGCGCTGTACAAGTACGGAGCATTTACATTTACAACCAAAGGATGTTGAGTTTGGGTTGTGATGGTGGAACACATCAGAATGAAAACAGCACCAGGCCTGCTCACTTGGTACCATCAGCTGAGAATTGAAGTACTAGCCAGCAGACCGTCATTTGACACCTCCAGCTGTATCTTCCCACATATTTGGACACATCAACCTTCCAATTTGAGCGGTGGTTAAGAGAAACACAAAGGAGACGAGAAGAGAGGGCAGGATGACTGCTGATCTCCTTGGATTTTCACACACAATAGTCTCTAGAGTTCACAGAAAATGGTGCAAAAAACAGATTTGATCCAGTGAGCTGCAGTTATGTGAGCTAAAAACACCTCGTTATTGAGAGAAGTCAGAGGTTCAACCAGACAGGAAGGTAATAGTAACTCAAATAACCACATGTCACCACAGTGCTATGCAGAAGAGCATCTCTGAATACACAGCACATGGGACATTGAATTGGATGGGCTACAGCACTAGAAGACTACTCCTGTCAGTTAAGAAGAGGAAACAGACGCTACAGTGGGTGCAGGCTCACCAAAACAGGAAAAATGTTGCCTGGTCTGTCAAATCTATATATCTCTATATCTCCACATCCAGATGGTACAGTCAGAATTTGATGTAAACAGTAAGAATCCAAGGATCCTTAGCATAAATAAAGCAGCATAAATGTGCAGCAGACAAATCTGCAGCAACTGTGTGATGTTGCCATGTCAACATGGAGCAGAATCTCTGTGTTCACAGCATCTTTTTGAATCAATCCCACAAAAATGCTGAAGGCTGTATGGGGAAAAGGGGGACCCTACCCAGTATTAGAAAGGTGCACCTAATAATGTGACAGATGTGTTTATCAAAAAGGGAAATTAGGTGGGTATGAAGGTCTGTCTTTAATACAAAAAGTTTACTTTGAAAAATTACACAACTCTGTTGTACTGATAAAATGAATGCTGGAAAAATGTCCGTCATGCTGAATTTATCCTATATGCAATTAAAGCAACATTATGTAAGATTTGTTGCGATTGGCGTCCCCAACGCAGTGTAATTCACTGCTGTTGTAAATAAGAACAGCTGTACACGTGCATTTGTTACGACTAGCAAGTCCACAACTTTGCTAACACAGCCAAAAATCAAGCAAGTGTGCCAACACAAGACACAGCAATATTATTTAGTAGTCTAACAGAAAGAACGCCAGCTTGGCATCTGTATTGCAGCCTTTTATTTCACGAACCTCTCGCCAAAATCCAGCAGCCTCTTGCCTGGTCACTCTCTTTTCCTCTTCTTACCTTCCTCCATCAAAGTCCTCTTCGGTCTCTTCACCTCTGCTATTAGCTAACATGTCCACAGAGGCTCTCCCTCGATTCCTCCAACAATGTCTTCTTCAGTCTCTTCACCTCTGCTATTAGCTAACATGTCCACAGAGGCTCACCCTCGCTTCTTCTAACAACATCTTCTTCAGTCTCTTTACCTCTATTAGCTAACATTATGTCCACAGAGGCTCATCCTCGCTTCCTCCAACAAAGTCTTCTTTAGTCTCTTCACCTCTGCTATTAGCTAATATTATGTCCACAGAGGCTCATCCTCGATTCCTCCAACGTCTTCTTCGGTCTCTTCACCTCTGCTATTAGCTAACATTATGTCCACTGAGGCTCACCCTTGCTTCCTCCAACAATGTCTTCTTCAGTCTCTTTACCTCTGCTATTAGCTAACATTATGTCCACAGAGGCTCATCCTCGCTTCCTCCAACGTCTTCTTCGGTCTCTTCACAGCCTCTGCCACGATCTCCATACTGAGAATACCAAGCTAGCTTCTTCCAAAGAACTTACGTTGTAATTTAAATACTTTTTGCTTTGTCTTATAGCCCTGCCTGGGAATCCAGTGTTGCTGAAGTGGTAATGACAGACACCATTCACCCTGTTGCAAGTCAGTGTATCATCAAAATGATTTTGAAGCTTTTATTTTAAAATAAAACTACTAAATAACGTTGCTTTAAAGTACAGAAATTCCATGACCTGCTCTATATCTTTTTTAATAAATGGCCATCATTGGTTTACAGGATGTTGTCTGATCTGCTACAACTGTTATTTCCCATCGATTCTGTTTGCTGTAAATGCAAAGTCAAGACTTACAATGTTGTCTTGATAAATGCAGGATAACATGTTTTACATTACACAGCACATGCAATTCTGTTGCTGTGAGTTTCTTTTTTTTTTGAAACATCTGCTAGAAATGTTAGGTTGTATTGACGGGCAACTTAACACCACCTAAAGAATGGCTAAGTACTGGCAATTGATATTAAACTCAGAGAAGCAGCAGGTTATGGCATGCCACTGCTGTACTGATGGAATTAATGCTGTGGAAATACATATTATGCTGAATTTCCCATGTGAGCCATTAGGCCTATAGTACAGGTGATCCCACCTCCCTCAATGTTTACCTGTCTTTTATTAGGGACCATTTTTAGTTGTTTAGTGGTTCATGCTTGGCTTTTAGTTGAATACCATTACTTGAATAACAGCTTTTATTCAAGAATTTACACTATGTTCAATGACTCTATTTTACACCATAACTGTGTGGATGAGGGACGAACAACAATGAGAAGAAAATCATGAAATAATCATGTTTTATGTGCCAAGCAACACAAATGATACACAGTACAAATTGGGTGGGAAGAGTCAATCATTACTTATGCCTTTCAAACACCCCAACGCCCACTATGGCGCTCTGGTTGCAGCAAAAGAGCAAAGCTTTCTGCGTTCCTTAATCCATCTCCCTCAATAGTCTGTTTCCCTGTGGTAATGTTTCATTTCTTAGAACGTGTTAGCAGCTTGAGTGGATTCCTATCTATTAGTAGCTCATAGGAAGTGCAGTTGTGTGTGCTGTCAAGCTTCTGTCTATATTGGAGTTCCAGTGTCCATTCAGCTTTTAGTATAATGCGTTACATCAGCAATGTAGTAGTAGTAGTACTAGTGTACATTTCTGTTTGGTCCATCAGTACTATTTAAGAGTGACACTTGCTCTCACTCACAACACACACATTGGCAACATGTAACACAATATAACGGACAGTATTTATTTGGATAAATTAGGAAGGCTTTTACCACAGTGGGAAGTGCAGGACGCCTAGACACTGATTCATTAGTTAAAAAGCGCCCTAATAAATTCTCCACTTTTAATGTTTCATAGCACTATTAAAAGGCGTACCCATGCTCGCACAGCCCTGTTTCCCATTACAGCTTTCAATAAATGTCAATCGGCACTCAGTGTTAAATGGGAGGAGGAGGCGACAGACTTTTCAGCCTTCCTTTCAAAGCCTTCCTAATAGCACGTAAATACTTATTAGGCATTGTGTGCCGGCGCTTTAGAGGAGTGAGGCACTTTGTTCCAGAGTTGCCCGGGCTTAAGTTAATGAATAGAGCTGCTATTTGACTGAGGCTAATTCACATCGCTCAGCAGAAGCGGTTCCATATCAATCTATATCAGTTACACAGGGACTTTCAAAGATGAAGGGGGAACTGCTAGTGTGCCAGGGAGAAACTCTGAAAGAAAAAAAGAGATAAGCCTTTTAGAAAGTGTGAGAAGACAAAGATGGAGCCTCAGAGAATTTCCTAGCTCCTATTCAGATTGTTTAGCTTCCAGTCCTTCCAGAAAAAGCTATGACAATAATTCAGTATTGGCTGAATGTATGATAGACAGCACAAAAAAAAGCTGTAACCTGATGGACTCTGTACAGCAGAATCAAAACAATCTTCTGTTATATTTATTCATTGTTTTGTTTTTCTCCTTCCCAGGAAATGAGCTCCCTGGAGACATTTGCATCTCATTACGCCATCTTAAATACTCCCAATAAATGGGAAACCTAGCAATACCCAAGCAGTGGAATTGGTGTTGAAACTGATTTATCTGTTTATCTATCTCAAAGATGCCTTAGATTCTTTACCTGTCTTGTGATCATGGAGTGCAAACACTCATTCTTACTAATACTAACCCGAAAACTGTACTAAATTTGCACACCCAACACAATAGATCTGAGCAAGCACGTTATTGTTGTAATACAATATGGCACTGTTTTAGAGCTCCATGCTGCCCTCAACTTTCTTTGGTTTGTATCTTTAATAATGAATTTCTCAGAATATTGCATGTGGTGCCATGACAAACCCCCTCTGACTGACCTAAATTAGAATTGTATTGTATTATATACAATATATGATTTTGCACTAATCAAAGTGCATACTGCATACTTCTTTATGTCCCATGTAAACTTTATTTCTCTTTTTACAATAAAGATTTAAGGAGTAAAACAAAGATTCTGATTATTCCGACACCACATGAATGCACCATCAATCACGCTTACCACTCCCTTTCCAAGCGTGCAGGAGAAGCTATGTTGGCCAATATGCTCTGTCGGCTCTCTAAATAATATTGGTGGGCTTTCATTTGTCCAAATTTCTCTTCTTTTCTTACTTTTACATAAACCAGTTACCCACTACTACTAACATTACTTTTTGTTCTACGTCTTGCGTATTCAACGTAGTGATGAAACACTCTCTGTAGTGCCATTTGTCCGTTTGGGCTACTGTAGAAACATGGCGGCGTAACATGGCCACTTCCATGTAAGAGGACCTGCAGTATATGTAGGTAGAAATGGCTCATTGGTATCGGATCCAAAGTTTGAGCGGGTAAGGCAGCATGGTCAATTTATTTTTTCCGGCTGAATCTTTTTCACTCCGCTGAATTCATCTCTTCATCTTCTTGGATTCAGTATGAGTTGCTATGTACCCCGCCTTCCATCCATCTTCTCCGGTTATTCATAATCCTTACCTTGGAAACATGAACATAGCAGTTGTGGCAGTTGCCTGCTGTCCCATGTGGTTGGCTTGTCAATTGCGTGATACTGAAATCTTGCAGTTATCGTGACAGCCCTACCCAGGATGCTACACTCACTTAACCTCTTTGTCTAAGATGTTTTTCATCTTTATCTTTGTGGTCTGCTGCCTTTGGCCACAAGTAACTCAGACTACTAAGACTTTTTAAGGGATGTAGTTGATGTGAGAAATAAATTTTAGATTGCATTTTAGATCGTGATCTTTCTCTCTCTCTCTCTCTATATATATATATATATATATATATGTATATGTATAAAGAATTGATTCATTACATCTTTGGCTCCATACTCTTCTACTTGGGGAAGGAATTTCTTTGACATTGACATTGTGAATGAGCCTCTACATGCACAAGCAGAGTAGTGGGATTTATCTTTGTTTATTGTGTGAAGTTGAGCATGTGTTTGTTTGATAAACTACCAATTCCCTTGTTTACTGTTATGGACAGTTCCAACTAACATTTCTAGAACCTGTTCTAGTCATATGTTGATAATTTAAGCCAGAGGTTCCCTTGATTTTCAAATACTACAGCACTGAAGCCCCGGAGGAATAAAGCTTCAAGAAAGCATGCCTACTGAGACAGAAAAAAGCAAACCTAAAACTAAATTGACACAAATTGTACTTTAAGACTCACTTAATGTGAAAAACAACTGTATAACTGATAACGTCGACATGTGGACCAAATTATCTCCACCCAGCTGATGCGACACCAGCGTAACCTATGATAGTTCTCATGCTGTAAGTTGCAGCCTTTGTGACCAAGAGGTAATGTAGCTGGTAAAGTTTTGCAATATAAACATCTAGAAACTGCAGCCAGCCTTGCTCTGTTTGTTAACAGGTGCATTTGGGGTGAGATTTCTGCCTGATCACGTGTTTCAGTTAGTTTCAATTTCCAACCGGTTTAAAGGGGAAACTACTAGTGAAGCTAAAGCGTAATGCACAGGAAGTGGTATAGGTAGACTTTAAAAATATTAGGAATTCTCATTAAATTATGTCGTTATTCTCGTAATATTTTGACTTTTTTTTGACATGTCAGAGAACACAGAAATGCGAGTTAGATTTAGAATGTGCAGAAAAGCTGCTGAAACACAGGAGCTATTAATTAAAGTCCAGGAGTTTCTAACTGAAATAAAATAAGTTAACGTGCTGTTGAGGTGAAAAGGTGCCACATGAACATTTAAAGAGATTACTTCACCAAACAAAACACTCAAAAGAGGGAAGACTAAATGATGCTGCACGTGTGCTGACTCAGCAGGTATGTAATTAAATGAGAAAAGCTCATCTACAGGAGAAACCTGAAAGCAACACAGAAAGCCAGAGATCTGCACTGCATTAGATTCTGTTATAGCTTTAAATGGCGCCTGCAACCTGAATTTTGTGTTTCCCTCTAGATCAGTGGTTCTCAACCTTTTTGGGCCAGCACCCACCTGTCCATTATCCAGGTCCCTATTTGCCCTGAATATTGTTGATTATTATTATTGTTGCTGTTTCTGTTGTTATTAGTGGGGGTTCAGGGGGTTCAAAGACTTAACTTCCTTCATTCAAGTAAAAGTTAAACACAAACTTCAGGTGGCAGGTGACAATTAAAAATTTATAATAATAATAGAATATAATGTAGTGAGGCTCTCAGGTATTCTGTATTGCTTTTAAATATGTTTCTCCTGTAGATAAACTTATTTCATATCATCCCTGCTGAGTGATTAGTCATCAATCCTCTTTTGTGTCTTTGTTTGGGGTAGAAACTTCTTTAAATGTTCCCGTGGTGCCTTTTCACCTCAGTGATAAATTAACTGATTTTAATAAATTTATAGACTGGACTTTAATGACCGTTTCAGCGGGTTTTCTGCTCATGTTCAAAACTTTCTGCACATTCAGAATCTCTCCCTCATATTTGTCTACTTTGACATGTCGAGAAAAAAGTCGTATTATTATGAGAATAACCATTTAATGAGAATGGAAGTATCCCCTCGACCGTCTTAGAGAAACAGAACTGGATGATACGAGAAAGTGCTCATGCAGGGGGGAAACAAAACTAACCGACAACACCGGAGTTCAGGCAGAAATCTCCCCAGAAATTCACATACATGTTAACTTCAGCAGCTCTGATAAAGTGCACCTCACAGTCTCAAACAGAGCAAGTTTGCACCTCAGTTTTTAATGATCCACGTTAATACCAAGAAAGAGAGCGTCCACACTCTGACTTCCCATTCGCGTGAAGGCAGCACAGAGCTGTGCCATAAGTAGCTGACAGAAAAATGCTATGGAGTCCAGTCGCTATGGAGTAAACTGGCAGGTTTTAATGTTGAAACCACAGTTTTTTTGCAAGTAGTTGAAACTTTTAACTCAGATTGTTGTGAATCTTTGGCGTAAACTCGATTTAAAACTTTCAACTCAACAAAATTTATTAAAAATAGCGTTAAAATCCCTTCTCAAAATCATGTCTCATCCTCATGAGCCAAGGGTCTCGTCACACTCCTACTAGTAGGTAGAAAAAGATCTAGAGAAAAGGGAAGGAAGCCATTCACATTAACACTGCTCATATATACAAAATGCTGTTTGACTGTACACAACACTCTCTGTGGACACGTCCTTGTGCCTAATGGAAGGATTAATAGTCAAATCCTCAAAGATCACCCTGATGGGGATTGAAATTGACAGGCATTGGAGAGACCTCAGCACTCACACACACACACACACACCTGAGCCAGTATCGCAAACTGTGAACAACAAGAGCAACAGTGTAGACGTGATTAAACCATCCGTTTATCAATTTGTCATGGCACAAGACACAGACTTCCATCCACAAACAGTCAATTACACACACACACACACACACACACACACCAAAGCTGGATCTTATTTATTATGATGTTCATTAGCATGAGTGACAGGAAGGTTAACAGAGGTGAGCAGTTACACTAGTCTCCTGGAGTGTGACAAAATGCTTCCGAGGTTTATGGGTATCGTACTTTAGGGCCATCATCAACAAAAGGCCTGATTCGGAGAAGAAGGGGTGACCTTTTGCACTGCTGCATCTTCACTAGTGATGCAGTAATGATGGATTACAGAGCCCACTTTGGCAGACAGGATGGGAGCAGAGCCTTTCAAAGACAATAAAGTGTGTGAAGCATTCTCCGTCCTCCTGCCATACCTCTTCCCCCAAAGGCCGGAGCAGACAGAGCTCTCTGCTTTTCCAACCTGCTGCCCTCTAATATGGCCCAGTGGTGGCTGGGTAGAGCCTGCCAGAGGCCAGGGGGGAGAATGCATGTACCAGTATGAGTGTGGGTTTGTCAGTCAAGGTGTCAGTCAGACTGACGGGTCATTGTGTGGACTGACAGCCTGCTGAGAGCTACAGCACTTCCATTAAGAAGGAACATCACTCACTGGCCTTTACAGCCACAGTCCTCTCCTGCTCACTGACACTAACAGGGACTGTAGGTATGCCCTGGGGGGAGGGGGGGGGGCATCAGGCTAGGTCAACAGACATGCAGGCAAGTCCTGCTGTTCATACAGATGTACTTAAAAATGTTGAGACATTGAAATGCAGAGCTGAGAAAATAATCCATTGCTGGCGTTGGAGTCCCATTATATTTTGTCAGCTCTAAAGCCTGCACTCTGCTTATTGAGTCCATTTTGGTCCAGCTTTAAACAATTAAGTAATAAACATTTTGAATAGCTACAACTCAAAGGACCAACTCAAACGTGTTTTCTGAGACACGACATAACACACACAATGTTTCTACATCAACACCTGCAAGACTCAGGGATGTCCATGTTGATGACCATCTATGTAACAGCATGTGCTGTATGGTTCTAAAAGCTGGCTGTACACCAGAATTAAACAGGCAGAGACACTGCACAGTAGATGCCTTACAAGATCACAATCCCAGGAAAACCAAATGTGAGGACATCATCACTGAAACAAGACAGAGGTGACCGTGATGGATTTGACTAAGCTGTCCTGACTTTGGAAATGTCACTGGCTGTCTTAAAAACAACACAGTAATCTAACACACACACACACACACAGACAGTGTTTCCCCTAAATGCATTCAAGAGCGGTGATGCGCCACTGCTGAATTGTGGCCGCCGCTACTAACATTTCACACACTCATTATTATATCAATGCATTACTAATTTTCCCTCGCACACTGTGCGAGCACGGTAACACTCATCGCTTGGCTCGCTTCCTCTCCTCATTCTTCTGAACATCTGCGTGACAGGTAGCTCTGAATCAGGAGGTGCGTAGGGAGTGTTTGATTGTCCGAGCGGCAGAAAGTGACAGTGAACCCGAGCAGAGGAAGATATTCTGGCAGTAAATAGATGTGTCGGTTACAGTGTGTTAGCATCTCAAGACCAAGAAAAGTCTGTTGTTTTCCAAACTGCTGGAAAAGTGAAGCCTGTTTGGGCTAAGTTAGCTAACATCTCCCCTCCCTTTCAGACTGAAAGCTTCTACAGCAGCCTGCGTCTTTCGGCTGCTATGTAACTTAACATTAGCTCAGTTTATAGAAAGTAACTGGTAGATGTATTATTACTGCCTACTTGTCCAATGTTGAGAACATCAGGTACAAACTGAGAGTACACTGGTGTAAGCCTGCAGCTCTGTCCTGTACAGACTGATTAAATTATATTTCAGTTTTCAGTCTGAAAAAGTGGTTTTGGAAAAGAAAGGACGGAGGTGACTGGAGGAGCTGAGGTTAGTAAAGCTAAATAGTGATGCAAACTAGTCCTTTTAAGCCGATGAGGAGACGTTTCTTTTTGGATTTTAATGTGCAAATAAAATGCACCTCAGAAGAGAGGAGGTTTCTCATGCTGCCTGTTTTTTATATTAATGTCTACAGATAAATGTCAGAAGCTGTTAAATGAAGACACAAAAGGCAAACATGAACAGTTGTATCTAGAATGATTCTGAGGTCACATTAACAGGGTTTTAGGGGATGATGCCCAAAACATGCTGTGCCATAAATGTAAAATCACTGTGGAACATCATAACATTATTATCTGCTCCAGCTTTTCCAACTATTTGTACAGATATATTGTGAAAATAATGGCCTAAGATGATGTGAAATTACATATTTTTTCATTGGAAAACATCAAATTTTCCCCCTGACCATGACTACCACCAAAACATTCCTCTAAAGCCAAAGCTCACATAAAACTATGGGAAAACACTGAAATTTTAAGCTATTGTGCATCATGCTCATGGACAAGAGCAATACTGCAGAGGCATGTTGTGTTGGGGTTTTATATTCAGACATACCACACGCACAAACAAAAAAATTGCTTCACCTCAGCTGCTACAGCTCCATCCTATGGAAAACACCGCACACACACATATATTTATCCCCACACAGTGCACAAACACACACAAGTACACAGTGGCTCCTACCTCATCTAGTTCAGAGATGTAGACAGGCTTCTCTTCAAAGCCAATAGGCATGGGTTCGTTGGGTGGGATCTCCACCTCTTCATACATCTTAGTGTTCTCCCTGCGGATTCCCTCGGGTAGAAGCATCTGAATGTCACACACACACAGAAATGAAGAAAACCCGGACCACAAACATGAACAAAGATAACATACCATTTTAAAACACAAAACTTGGAAAGTCGTTCAAGTTACAAAATTTACAATTAACTATGTTTTTACAAAAAAGTGTTTTAATTGCCATATTCTTCATGCTTCCTTAAAAGTACACAGCAGATCCAACGCACTTCTAATCAGAACATGGTTTAAAGATATACATAAATTGAAGTACTAATTAAACCTGTGTAATAAATCCCATAATAAAAATCTAACAGTGCCACATCATGAGGTTTTGATTAAAGTTTTTTTTTGGCAAACCTTTGGCATATTGTGTGGTGCAGCAAAGAAAGGCTGGATGTGATTTTATTATACAGCTTTATGACTGTGTGCTTGGTAGGGGTAAGGAAAAAACTCAGTTCACTCAAGTATTGTGATTCTTTTCTTAAATATTTTTTTATTCCTGAATTCATTAATTATCATTTTATTATCAATGAATTGTTATATCAACAGATACAATATTACTTTTATTACTAAACTATGGCACTAGCCTGATGAGCAGAAACTGCTAAATGTAGAAGTTGACTTCCGTAAGTTTTGCCACATGTATGTACAGCAAAGACGCTGCTGAAATAAAACTGACTGACATGTGATGTGCACTGTTTTTGAAATTATGACTATTATGATATGCATTCTCTAGAAGTCCATGCTGCAATTTTTCCCATGGCCTGGTGCTAAAACAGCAACCAGAAATCGTAATAAACTGTAATATCAAAACGAAATACTTGTAGATTCACAATACAAATCGAATTCGCGCCAAGCACAGTGATAGTATCAAATCGGGGCATAAGTGCATCGTCCCAGCCCTAATGCTTTGTGGTAGTTTGGAATATTCAGTTTACAGTAGTTAAGTGGGAGGGATTATAGTATAAAACTGTCTACGACTTTAAGAGACAAGTACATTTTGTTCCTTACAGAACGGTGGGCCACATTGTCCCTGGTTCAAGTCTGCCATACTTTTTTTTTCCCCGTAACATTGATGGCACAGTTATTAAATATAAAATAACAGCACAAAAATAAACAAATCTGTCTTTCAATAATTTCTAGAAGATATAATTTAATGTTTTCTTTAGCCTATAAAGAAAATACAATTGTACCGGCAGAGATTAAGCAGCGCACAGAAGCTATTGCAGACTTGCTCCTTCCTCGTTTTTTAACATGGAAAAAATTTTGTTTGCTGTCAATTTTGTCAAATATGCAAGTCTCACATGTGTCCATTAAAAGGATATGAGGTTATGATGGATCGCACTCATTTGAGAGTGACCTTGTGTTTGTGCCTCACCTTAGAGAGAGGTCTCTCAGTATATTTTTATGAGATAGACAACCAGATAAAATAAAGGCTCATGGGTAACATGTCTGGTACTGGGGTGTAACGTATAAGCACACTAAAGACCTCTACACCCTGCACGATTCTGGGCTGTACCAGACCAAAATTGACAATGATTGTATAAATATTCAAGGCAACAGACACAAATTGAAATAGGCAGACTGAAAAACCTCACCCGAGCTCCTCCAACAAACGCAGGCGTCTTTGCGGCCTCTGCATAGCTGTCGTAGACATTGGGATATCGAATACGCTCATAAACTCTTTCTCTGCTCAGTATAGGTTCACGTCGTGCAGTCAGCAGGGCCTGCTCCCTGTACAACCACACACAAGGTGGAACATGAAACATGAACAATTCAGAAAAGACAGTAACTGTAAATAAAAAGTGCTTCATATAGTAAAACTAAGTACTTCAAGGTGAGGAGAAAGACAAAAGTAAACGCCTTCTGTCAAAGTAAAGGAAGAACAGAATAAACAGCAATGTCATTTCGACACAAACATCTGCACAATGTCACATCTGCAACCATGTGGTTCCATACGTGAACCCTTGGAACCATCCCTACTTTTGCTTTGGAATAATAGTTGATTGAAATGAAGAGGCACAGATGCGAGGCATTATGTTCCTTCCTAAAGTGGCTTACCTCTCTGCTAATCTTTTTCTTCACATTGGGCTGGATTTGGCCATGCTAAGTTTTTAATTAAACAGATCGCTGCTCTTTTTTTCCATCCTCTGAAATTAAACTTTCAGAAAAATCCTGTACAAACTAAGACGTGAGAAGCTGCAGCATTGCTGTGGGTTTTTTTTTTAAAGCTCCAGCCAAGTTGTCATGAAAAATGCAGAAGCGTGTTGGTTTCAGTGTGGATACTAACAGCAAAGAAAGAGACGAACAGACAAAGAAAAAAGACAAATAAGGGCAAAAGGACCAAGAGAGAGATGGGAGAGATGACATACCGCTGGGCCCTCATCTCTCTGGGGTCAAAGGTCATGACAGCATCTGAGGAGTCGCTGTCATCTGTTCCTTTGCCTCTCTTCCTCTCCCTCTTCTCCTCTCTGCGGTACATCTTCATCATCTGTTTCTCCTGCTCTGATTGTATGGTCACCTGGCATCCATAGATGGGCTTGGTCACTTCTCCACTGACTTTTCGGCTCACATCTAGAGGAAATGCAAGCACGGACATGTAGAAATATAGAAACTAAAAGGCAAAAAACTATTACATCAGAGGTCTTCCCGCACCAGATCAAATTATTTCTTTCTTTAAATGGAAGGTCCATGGAGACCAAGACACCTGAAAGCAAAATAAATAATGCAACCAAGATACGAAGTGTGGAATACCAGTCCTAAAGAGCCGCCTCCCTTGTTTACTGGTTTGGTGTGGGAACACATTTTGACAGATAAACGCAGGTCCCCTGGCTTTCATAGAAGTTCTTTGGATGTATAAACCTGTTAAACCCAGAGGGGTCGCCCGCTTTAGCTGCTGCTAAGCTGCCCAGATCGTTGATACAAATATTAATGTTTAAATGTATGATCAATACGTCAGTATGGACATGCTGAACATAGGGCTGGACAATAAGACTATGACAATAATTATCACAATATATTTTTTGCAATAACAATATAACAGATGTTCATAGTCAATTCAATTAGTCAATATTCACTACTCACTTGAATCATGCACAAAGTAGGACATTTTTTATTAAAATGTTTATTTTATTGAAGAAAAAGGACTGAAAAAAAGATTTTTCTTTAATTTCACTATTTGTGAAGTGACCCACTGTTTGGCATCACGTTTTCTGACCTTAAAGAGAAGTTTAAACCCCAATTACCCATCAGGTTTCTTCAACTTTAACTCAGGAGCTTACTTATCATGATAATTATCGATATCGAAAGATATGAAACTTTTTATCATGATAACATTTTTGGCCATATCGTCCAGCCCTAGCTGAACATCGTTCGATCGGTTAGATTCTCCACAATTCAATTGTTGAGTTCATTTAACGAAAACAATAAGACCCAAAGTCTAGTTCTTATAGATTTATCAGTGTAACCTGCCTGGTACAGGAGAGGGGGAAAAAAGAAGTGCAGACTGCTGTTACCTTTGAAGCTCTTGTTAAGTCCGAATGTGTGTGTGAGATTATTTCTCTTCCTTTAGTCTGTAAGGGTCCAATGATCAAAAGAATCAGAACAGCTTTTCATAAAAATTATTCCACGTCGTGAATCCCATCATGTGAAGTCTATCGCTCTCTGTCTGCTAACTTCTGCCACACATCTCTCATCATGCACCCTGTTGTTGGGTATGTTTGTATTCCTTACATTGGCTGCTTACAAAATAAAAGCGCTTAAGCCATCTGTCGGAGCTAGATCAAATGAATTACGTGTATTGATCACTTTTATACAAGTAATATTCATACTGAAATAAATATTCCACTATTCTATTCTATTCTATTCCACTTTTGTGCAAGAAGAATAAAAAGCCTGTCCCAAATATAACCAGGGTCAATTCAGGGATTTTAGCAAATAAAAGCCTGAGCTATTAATCAAAGTTTTACGGTATATTAGTAACAGACAAACATAACACTATCGTAACTGAGAACAAAGCAACAATAGCAATCTCAGGACACTTTGAGAGCTGACCTGTGTGCACTGGGTAGCTAAGTATCCCAGAATACTTAGTAATGATGGAGGAGATTTTGAGCTGGGCTCAATGCTCTTATTATTTTCATCCTACTATTATGTCACTTCATTAAGTTTGGATATTTAACCTAGAAAGTAACGATCAGCGATGCAAGGACCCACCGGCCAGGTGAGACCAGCTGGTACCTCAGCTGCTTGCAATGACTGAACAGTAACCTGAGAGAACTAATGAAATACTTAAAGAGAACAAACACAAATGAAATAATTCATAAGCTTGAATTGCTCATTTATTACTCAATTATTGTTTTTCCTTCCCCCATAAACCATCCTTTAAAGGACTCAAGCATAGATTATATCATTTCTGATATTGTAGTCTTCAGGCCCTGATGCAGACAGCATGAGAGAGTATTTATCACTGGATGAACAAAACAGTTTGTTCTCATTGAGAAAACAACATCCAGTCAGCCCGTATCAGTAAAAACTGATTCATATTTCAGCATTAACCTTGATAGTCCATTGATATCAGATGCCGGAGCATGTGGCATTGCACGGGTTAACGTTCCCTATTGCAGCATCTCTGTTTGAGGCACAACAGCTCAATAAAAGGCAGAATTGCTCTTGAAAACAGATGAGATCTGATGATTGCACCGCGGGCTGGGCTGATTGACTGAATGATTTCTTCTTTATCTCATCTAGCGGCTCTACCTGCTGCACAGCCTCCCTCTCATTCTAGCAGCTCCCCTCTTCCTGTCACTCTTATCCTCCCTCCCATTACCTCTCCAACTCCCAAACCCTTTTACTCTGTCTCTCTCCATGCACCAATTCCTCTGTCTAAACCATTCCCCATCCTTTACTTTGCCTCTCTCTGGGAGCCATTGCGCCTTGTTATGTGTCTCCAACAGTGATTGCCTCCAAATCTCCAGGATTCTCATTTCCTCAAGCGATCATGGTGCCATAATCACTGTGAAGAGCATCGCCAAGATGGATTTTACTTGTTTACAAGATGCTTTCAAGGTGTTTTTACACGTTTGAAACTGTAGTCTTTCAAATCAATATAGGATTTTCAAGAACAGTCAACATTTAGTAGTGACTTTAAAGACTAAGAGTTTGAAACTGTGTTACCACAAAAACCATCTTGATGTCTTCAATTTTATCATTTATTGTTAGCAAGATATTTGATAAAAACAGACTGTCCAGAATATAAAGGGAAACCCATTAAAAAAGTTCAAGTAGATAATATGTTGTGTATCAACTTGTCAAGTATCAAATAGTTATTGTCATGCTAGCAAACTGACATGTATATAATGCCTTTAATACACAATGCACTAGCAGTGCTAAATCAGTCAACACTTGAGATTTTGATAGTCACTTTGTGCAGTACAAAGAAAAATGTCAAAAGCTTGATCATCAGTGCATTAGAGAGGGAGTAATGAATTAAATTATTGAATGGTATAGCCGCTGGTCATTTAACCTTCCACAAGTTCTAGTTATCGACCCGCAGTATCTGACAGGTGTGGCATATCAACATGCTGATTAAACAGCATGGAAGCTGTTGCTGAGTATTGGATGTCCATTTCTCCAACATAAACTGCCTCCAGAGTGATTGTAGAGTTGTTGGGATGTGGTATACAGTGTCGTCAGTTGACGCCCACAACCAAGAACACGGCGCAGCCACTGAAGAGGAGCAACAAGCCGCAAGTCTGGGCATCGTTCCACTAAATGCTGTTCAAGACCCTCTTCTACCAATTTGGGGGGTCTGTTAGACCAACTGAGGAACTCTGTAGACTGAATGGAGTGAATCCAAATGATTTTAGTTTATGTATCTCTGCTTATTAATCTTAATCTTAAAAGGTTAACAGTTGCATTTAAAGGTCAAAATATGCACATTTTACATGACACTACATGTGGCTACAGCTAAACAACTGTTTTAGTGCTAATAAAATATTTGTGCTATGAGAAAGTCATGCAAAGCATAATCCTCCGCTCACAGTGTGGTTTAATCATTTCAATATAAAGCGCTCACACATTTGATGTATTATATAGTTAGTGTGAAGAAAAGTGTTTAAAGAACACTGCAAATCGGTAATAAATTCTATAAATTACCCTAGCACTTCAGGTAGCCAAATAGATTACCTTGTTGTCAAACTTGCTTAGCAATAAGGATGATGCAACGCTCCCAGCATCCACTGGGTTCTCTCTGTTAGAGTTTGTACTTGAGCAGCAGAGAAAAGCCTCGGTCCTGATCGTGGCCTGGGGAAATTGTCTAAAATGCTTGTCAGAGAAACACTGGCATCATCTTTAAATTCATGACAGACCATTTGCTAAGGCACATCAAGTCTGGGAAACTGATTTCTGCATAGTTTTCTACACATATTCCTCGACACCTACTGTAACACACCTGAACAGATAAAGAAATATGCTTAATGACCCAGTCAAAGGCATTTGCACACACAAACACAAACACTCAATGGGAGGCTCTTTCCACCAGGTTGGAGCTGTCAGCGTCCCACCAGGTTCCACCTCTCGGTGTGTCTCCTTGCTGATTTAGAGAGGGCTAGACAACACAGCTCAAACTTTTGAAATGGCTTTCCCTCTTCTAGGGCAGCAACAGTATAATAACCAGGAGATAAGCTACTAATACAACAGAATTATAGTTATAACAAAAGTGTAAGCACAAAAGTGCCTATTTACACATCCAGCAGACATGCAGTACAGTAAACCTCAATTTTAGCATTTCTGGCCACCTGACAAATACAAAGCCAATACTGACACGTCCTAAAAGCTCTGTTTTGGTCTCTCTAACGCCTGGGTGAGGTAACAGAGGTAAAACGAATAGAGCGAAGTAAAACTACAAAATTGCTGACACCTTCCATTTCTTTGTGCATACAAAATAACTAACAGAAATCTTTTTGTATTTGCTTCTGCATCCTCTTTTTTCTTGTTTGCAGATTTTTTTTTTACTTCTAAAAAGTCTCGGGGATGAACAAACTTATTTGGACATAGTTATTCTCTGTAGGTCTCGGAAAGCTAAATATCCCCCCATAAGGCTGCATCCCTCAGATTCAGTTTGGTACTACACTGTGTCCTCACTCTGGTGTTGTCGGTTCAACAGTCCAAAATGATATTTAAGAAGCTGGAACCTGAGAATGTAGAGCATTTCTGCTTGAAAATTAATTTAAGTGAATTATCAAAATATTTGCAGATTAATTTTGTATCAACTGACTAATCGAGTCGTCGACTAATTGGTGTCGGGCAGCTCTCCCTTTCCATAACCCTCTTTATTTCCATTTAATGTAGGTTTGTAAAAGTTTACAGTCCACCATGCAGTTTAACTGTGTGGCTCTGTGTACACTGACAGAGCAGGAAAAGGCAGACGCTTCGACTCACAGCATGAGGTTAGAATCAGGAGATACCATATTAGAATTTGTTACAATATGTCAATGTGATTGTAGTTTCGCCTCAAATGTCCCCTGATTTCTCCAGCACCTGTTAAAATGATTTGGATGTGTGGACATGTTATCTTTTTAATTGTCCATTCCATACAGCACTGCCTATATCAGCCATTGAAATGTGGAGAGGAGCCACCAAGAGAATCCATTCTTTGATAAACATGCCAAGCTGCAGACTGCAATTTAAAAGCTAATCAGCAAGAGACAGGCATTCCCACTAAATCCCACTCTTCCTGATGGCATGCAAATAGTGGAAAATTTAATCAGCCTTTTTTAACCCTCAGTCGTCAAGGCAACACTAATCTCAAAAGCTGTCTAGCAAGTGTAATTTTTAATGCTGATCAAAAGTTCTCAACAATAGGAATAACATCAGCTGAGGTCTGAAGCCGCAACTATGGTGTGTTTTCTTTGGTCTACAATAAAAATGTTTACATTGCTCTGTTTTGGTTAGTTTAGTTACACATTGCCAGATTAAAGCCATACCTATCAAATTCCAAATCACAGCTCCTATATATTTTATTTTACACAGATTTGTCTTTTCCATCAAACATGTCATCCAGCCAGGTTACAGTATTTTGGCAATGAAGGAGAGACAAAGTGGGGTATAATTTCTATTTCTAGCAGCTCATTTCACCATTTTCATTGCCCCTTATTCTCCACCTTATTCTTTTCCCCCACTCACCTACACCTCTGCTGCTTCGGCTTGCCTCTCCTCTTCCTGTCTCTCTCTGCCCGAATGTATCTGCTCTGCTCACTTTCTCTATCAGTGGTACGTTTTATAAAGTTGCTGTAAATACACAGAACTCGTCTTTTGGATTTTTCCACGCACTTCTACTAATTATACTAATCAGCTGCAGATGCCACGCACGTCGATGAGGCTTGTTCACATAGCCTATCAAAACGAAACCAACATGATAGCTAACGGATGACATCTGCATTGGTAACGTGATAGATAATAATTCTCTCTCTTGTCTGTTTGTCTGCAAAATACTAAACTGGCTCGCCAAAAAAACCTGGGTGGCCCGCCAAAGTCTATATATATGACCACGGGTTTGTGTTCTCCTTTGCTGTGATAATCCATCCACCTCACAGGTGTGGCATATCAAGATGCTGATCAGACAGCATGGGGATTGCACAGGTGTGCCTTAGGGCCCATGTCCACTAAAGCATTTTTTCCTGAGGCATCTTTTTTTCAATTCATTCCAATGGGTGGGCTGCGTTTTATACAACATGGTACAAACGCCAGCAGCGTCCTGTGTTTGTTGTCCTCTCTCACAGGTGGCCGTGCACAGCAGATCCGTAGTTGTGTTACATTGGTAGGTTATAGGGATGCAAGGATTACAGATTTTGCTGGTACGATTATTGGCAGAGATATAATCACGGTTTCACGATTATTATGATTAGTATGCATTAATTCATTTCACAACACTAGTAATGGCTTAAGTTGATTTTTTAATATTTAATTACATTAATTATATTTTTATAATATGTAAGTATTATTAATATAAGAAGAATATTAACTTTTGTCCTCCAGGGGAAATTGTTATAAAGGAGGGGAATAAACTGAGTTACTGTCATCAGCTCTCATCCATACATATGTTTTAGTGAAAATGAAAGAAATTGAAATGCAGTTAATTAGTAGCCTCTGAAAGTCGATAAGCTCCTGATGTATGTTAGTGTTTTACACCAGGCAACATTTTGTTCCGTGTTACAGAAACACTGTAGCAGAACCTTCACCATTAATTAACCGTGACATTTTAAAGCACTGTTAATAGTATAGGCAACACAGGGAGAGGAATAACAGCAAGCTCATCGGATGTTTCCTAAAAATAAACGTTGTTCACGAGTCCCGCACCACATGTGCAAGTCAAGTCTGAAGTCTTTTGAGGAGGAGTCTCAAGTCGAGTCTTAAGTCACTGTGTGTCCGAGTCTCAAACTCGAGTCCCTACCTCTGGTACAGATCCCCGCAAAAATCACACCATAATCACAAATATTATAGCAATTGCAATATCAGTGAAAATAATCGCAATTAGAAATTTTTTTAAAATTATTCAGCCCTACTGTGTATGGTGTCAACCACATGCCTGTATGTGCGTCCTTGTATGCGTGCACATCAAAACAGGTACCTGCTCACATAAACATTGCTAAATAGCATCAGGTCAAAAACTCCTCGGGGTACCTTTAAGAAAAAAGTTTATTTTGCAGCAAGTCATTGCAAATACAATTCCAACACTTATAATAAGCTAATGCCTCTGAATGACTGAATTATCAATTCATTTATTAAATGTTATTTATTACATCATGACTGGGCTTTTTGTTGAGGCTGCAAATGCAATGTCAGTTAACTTTGTTTTAACCAAAGTGGCTACATTAATTATTTCACTGTCTAATATTCCATCTGAATCAGAGTCAATAGTCATTGATTTTACCTATTAAATGAGTAACTACCCTACACTAATTAGCTAATGTACTGTTTCACCCCCAGCATTAAAATCTATATTTAGGACCTGTGAATTTTAAATTTCTCCAAAAACTCTAAAGGATGAGTCTGTGTGACTTTAAATAGTTGCAGGGATTATTCTGACAAACCAGGAGCTCTTTCTTCTAATCTTCAGCCACCCTTTGATGTCTACCTTGCATATGGATCAGAAGAAAGCTCTGGTAATAAAAAACGATCCATCCTTATCATTCCACAAATATCTTCAACTACTTACAGCGCCACTCTACACATTAAGGAGGGAAAAAACAAGAAGAGGAGTCCGCCAGCTCAGGACAGAGGACAGCGTTTGAAGTCAAAAAAAAAAATACAGGCATGGAAGGTAGGTACATCAATAGGACAGCTGCTTTAGTACAGCTCACCATCAACCCTCCTATAATACTATCTTATTCAGAATCAATGAACTCAGCGTTAAACTGCCAGGAGAGCTAGATATCTACATCGAAAACCAGTGTAATCCTGTCCTATACAAGAGCTGTGCTTATTTAGGCCTTAGCAACACCAGGCACGTGTCAGCCCTTTGCTCTATTAGTATGGCATGATATTCTATTATTTCTCTTATTCATGAGAGGTATTAAAGCAGGGACAGAAATAGAGAGCCTGCCCGCAAGGGAGGCTTTAGACTGGTCTTCATCATTCCTGGTAGATGGCATAAAGACGTGAAAGAAATAATGAAGAATTGAGTTGAAGTGAAAGGCCAATCTTTAGGTAATAGCCTTTCAATGGATTCGGCTGCTTCACTATACAAAACAGGAGCGTTACACAGCTCAAACAACATACTGATATACTGGTCGTGGTTTAACATTAGGTAATATCTGGACGTTTCACAAGCATATCTGTTCTACAGTTTACATTGGAAGTGCGTGAGGCCTACACCGGTTAAGTTAACTTACGGCCAATAATCTAGACCAGTGGTATTCAACTTCTTCACATCAATGACCCCTACACTCCCACAAATTGGACACCCATTTGATAAAATCTGGGTCCCCAGGGTCCCCTATCTGATAGGACTTTTGCTTTTAGATGTATTATTACAGAAAATGTATGAAACCCTTGGCTAAAATAGTCACATATTCTTTCATTGTATTATTTATGGATGGAATTATATTTAAAATAAAATATTCCCCTTTAGCTGGGGACGCCCTGGAGCCCCTCAAGGACCCCTGCGGTTCCCCGGACCTTACTGAGAGAACCACTGGTCTAGACAGACTAATTTTACTAACATCAGTCTGTCGACTGTCTAGTCTTGCAAAAGGCCCACTCTGCAATATCTGAGCATCAGAAAAAATGTGCATCAGTCAAGCTTTATCCTGCACTGCATAACTAATGTTGTCAATGTTGTAGAGCTTTACTAAATCCAACACTGGATTTCATTGTACTCGGTCCCCCAGAGCATAGAACTCAAATCATGGCAAACCTAAGGGAACAAAGCAATTTATGCTAAAGGTCAATTTATACTTCTGTGTTGAATCTACACCGTACCGTACACGCACCACCCCAAAAGCCTAAAAGAGCGGATACATTTTTTTAAGCAACACAACCACCGCAAACTGACAGTGATTTTGACCCACTGGTTAAAATAACATTTGGAAATTATCATTTTCGATTATCATTTTTACCCCCATTCAGGTTAGTGGAGGGCTAAAGCCAGTGACGCAGACTCTAACCATACTATTTCAAGCTCACAGGAGGTCTTTACTCGCACACTGTGCTCCTAATTCATTTTTCCGATTCGGATCTATTTTTAAGGGTGTATGCCACAAACGCTGCGCTCTGCCTATCTAGTATTGCTGGCTATGCAATATAAATAAATACAATCAGCCACACTTTTAGCCTACACACTCTTTAGACAAAATGTAATACCTCTTAAAATGATGATTAAGACTTTTAATACTTTTTAAGGGCCTTCATTTTCACAAAACTGATTTCCTAACTTTTAATACTTTTGAAGACCCCACAGAAACCCTGAAGAAATATAGCCGAGGTTAAGTTTTTTATTTCAGGCACAGCTCTGAATTGAAGCAATTAGTCCAAAATGCTGCAGCTTGACTTTTAAGTCGCCGCAAAAATGTGGCAATATTGCACCAGTTTTAGCATCCTTCCACTGGCTGCAGTTTCTTTTAGGATTCTTTTAGGAAGGCCAGACATGGTCTAGCACTTTCATATATCTGTGAGCTTTTATCCCCCTATAAGCCAGGACACACACTGAGATCCTATGGTATGGTGTTGCTAACTATTCTAAGGTCTTGGCTAAAAACCAAAGGAGACAAAATCGTTGGCGTCAGGGCTCCCACACCCCAAAACTCTACCAGAGATCAGGCTCAATCTGTTCCTGTTTTTTTTCTAACTTCTTAAGACTTACACAAAAAAGCTTTCAGTGATGCATAATTTATTTCTCTATTATTCGTAAGTTGACTTTGTTACCTGTATTGGAAAGTGCTATAGAAATAAGCTATTGTTGCTGTTGTTGAGAACTGAACAAGCCAAATTTTTACCATAATTTCTTAAGAGGTGCATTTTACTGTAAAGAATCTGAATACGTTCTGACTGAAAAGAAGTGACGCATGTTTTATGCAAAATTGTGTATATGGAGTGACAGGCCAACTTCAACTTTTTTTTTTTTTTAACATATTACCTTACAAATGTGATGCTTTTTGTATCTGTTACCTACGTAATGTATTTATATTTGGTTACATCCAATATAGACATTAAGAAACAAACTAACTGCAAAACGAACTGACAGAATTTTCAGTGCACAGAACGCAAATGTATGAAGTCAAGCAAGAAGAAGTGGTCTCACTGTTAAAGACATGTCATGTTAAAAACACAAACACATATGCAAGATGAACAGTTTTGGGCACTTCTGTCTTTACCAAACCAAGGGAGAAAAATTCAGACAGAATGTACGTCACTAGTAACACACGTGGTGAATTTGCACTTGATTAAAATAACCAACCATGAGCACCATTATTACAAAGCCCTGGACGCTGTCCGAAGATATCACTCCCATATGCATGGTCTAAACACATTTGTCCATACTAAATCTGACTCTTCATAGACACAATAGACCTTACAGATAAGCCAGTCCTTATCTCTAAAAGCCAGAGCACAGGGGGCACAGAGCAATCTTCCAGGTTCCTGAGATGTGAAAGATGAATACTGATTACAAGATCAAACAATCGGAGAGATCTAGAGAGATAATGATGCTTGATAGCTTTGTTTTGGTTGTGGCAATATCTAAATATGGATTTAGACAGAAGGGTAAAATGGTACCCAGATACACACTCCTTTCATCCCAAAGAAAGCCAAAGACAGTGATTCAGAGTAACTATTTCTTTTACCCCTCCGTCACAAATCTGGGAGCAGTGGTACATGCCTGAACTGTTGTTCTCCGTCCTAATGAGAGGCTGGCTTTAGCGGTTCACTCTCAGCAAAAGCAAAATATAGACAAAGACATATCACCAATGGCAAATTGCCATCAACGTGCACAATTTGGGGAAAATAACTAATTATTAGTCTGTATTTGTACTTATACCTGACTGGTGCTGGAGGCCAAAACAGATAGTGAGATATTTGATATTTGAGAGGTGAAAAAATCTTCCAACATTGCTATTTAAACACAAAACACGAACAACCATTGGATCTATTAAAGAAAGAGTGTAAAGGTCCTGATGCTACAGCCTTACATTGTATAGTATGACCACTAGCTTACAGTGTCTGTGGCTAATGTTAGCAAACCTGCTTCCTGTGTAACTGACATTGCTGATGTCAGTTTGTGACTTTGTGGCTCATCTCTACTTGAATTAACTTTGACCATTTACCACTGTCCCATTATTGTCACTCGTGGCCACAGTTTTGTTTTAAAACATTTTTACTGGAGTCATAACTTACATATCTAGGCTAGTGAGTGGGAAAAATAAACATATGTGGTTTAATGGAAATACTGTTTTTAAATACCTCCAATGTCTTTACAGTAACATGGTGTTTTTGTACGGGAGTTTCTTGTTATTTATCTGCAGACATATACTCACATATACTTTTTTTAAATCAACATACATTCATGACCACTTCAAATAGTCAATACAACTGGAGTTTGTGTTACTATGGAGATGGCCTGCTTGTCATGGGGCTGTCTCACCTGGTGGGTAGCCAGTCCTGTCAAGTGGGATGGTGAGGAGGGAGTCAACGATGGCGGCCCTCCGCAGGAGGAGGGTGGAGATCATCTCCAGCCCCTCCGGGCCCAGCAGCTCAAACAGCTGGAGGGAGAGAGTGGGAGGTAAAAAAAAAATCAGTAACCTCAAGCCAAAAATACAGTCATCTACAGCAGCAGCAAACATACTGCCACACACACACACATCCCAACATGTATACACATCCTATGGCTCCCCAACACCCCCAACACGCTGCTACTGCCAGGCTGAGCACCTGGTAATTACCATCGCTGGTACAGAATATGCTCTGCCGCTTAGCCTCCCAAACATAGCCACCTGGCACTTAGCAAGTGACAGAAAAACAACAACAAGAAATCCTGTGCACAGCAGCAGCACACAATTAAAAGCATAGTAGAGACAGGGCTGCACAGACTGTCATCACTATTACTGTGAGACAGAAGTGGAAGTGATGATAACGTTTGTGCTCTTTAATTGGAAAATAGCAGACCTGAGGGCCCAGGGTACGTAATTTCAACCTTAAAACAATGCAGTATTTTTTTTCCCATCCCCTTCCCGGGTAGGTTTGAGGATGGCGTTACGGTTTGCTCTTTCAGTCTGTCCTCCCTTGGGAAGTCAGCACAGCAGGGAACTAAAACAACAGACGCACTTTGATGTCAGGTCAGCAATACTCTTTGTTGGGGTTATCTTTTCTTCCCTTGGTGGTCTCTTTTATATCTGTTCTAAACTTCTGCTGGTCCCTATGAATGTCTCGGTTTTCATTACAGTTGAGAGAACAGTATACTGGGAGGATTTGTTTTTAATGAACTCTCATAAATTCTGTCCTTGAGTTGACTGATTAGGTGTGGGTTCCACTGGGATTGAGAGGCAAGTTTCTCTTTCCGATGGATTCGACGCAGTCCACCATAACCACCTGACAGAACATCTGCAAGGCGACAGGTCAGAAATGTAAATGTCTGTCCTCCCCCTGCGTTCTCCTCCTTCATCTGTGATTAAATATTCCGCATTGCCTACTGTTTATTTGAACCACTGGGCAAGTCTTCATCTCTTCTGAGACCAATTCCAGATGAACCTAATGGCATACCATTGCTTTAAATATTTGAGGCATTTGAGGAATTTAAATGAGCAGGGTGTTCAGTTGTACCTCTAAATCTGGGCCAGTTAAAATAAATATTTAAATATATTTATAAATGTATAAAAAACATTGTACATTAAACTTCCTTCCTTCATGGGTCCCCAGGTGCAAGCTGCTGGTGACATTTCCTATGGTGAGCTATTTCTTCCACTTAGTAGCAAGGCAGCGCGTCCAAAGGCTGCATCGCTGGATTTCATCTTGACGGAAAAGAAGGCAGAGAAATGATTTTCTTCTCCTCCAGTGATTTGCTCTAGAGAGCTGGTCAGCTGGTCAGGAGCCAGCCTTGGAGGACTCTCTTTTTGTTCCATTCTGTTGACCTCCTGCTGCCGGAGGGGCTCCTCTATATATACTGCTAACGATTGCACTTTTTGCATTGTTGCCTGTCCCACAACTACATAGTACTCTGAGCCCTCACACTACCAAGCGGCACATAAAAACAAGGCAGAACCTACAACACAGCCCTGGTGGGCGTAACTCTGATATCTACTTACTAACAATGTGCATCTATTACTCGGCCGATGCCATATGCGTCTCGCTGCATTGCCAATGATCCACTACATTAAAGATACATATGAAGCAACTACCAATGAGGTACAATACGATTCACCCCTGTTGTGATACAACATGATTTTATTCAACACAATGCGATTCAATGTGATACGACACGATGGAAAATAACGAGCATAAGTTATGTAAATCAATATGATACAGACTTCATTTGATTGAATTAATTATGTATTAACTAAATCATAAATTACTTTACATTTTTGTTTTGCACTGCAACTCTGTAATCACCTCATTTATGCAGTTTCTTTTTGACCTGTAAAAAATGTATCTGACAACAGATAAAATAAAACCTGGCCTTGCTGTAAGCCAGTCTAGGGCTGAAACGATTCATCCAGAAACTTGAGTATCTAGATGGCTTAAAAGCAGCCGCACACGCGATTAAAATCACGATGCCGGCTCAACATTGTGATGTCTGTCAGACACCTATGGCAACCTCTATCGGCCCAACTCTACCACCCGCGTATATTCAAGGCCACCACTACACAAATGTAGGCTATTTTTGGCTTTTTCACTGTACCAACCTCCCGGAGCTCAGCGACTACCATAAAATGTCAGCAATCGAGGTTCAGCAATGAGAAATAATAAGAAGCAGGGTCGGTCCATTGTCAGCTTTAATGGTACTGAGTGCAGAGCCTTTAAACTTTACTGTTGACTTTGGAGTCACACTGAGGTAGATGCATGGAAAGTCTGCAGGTGCACTCACTCGCCACACACACACACACACACACACCCCACCACACACATACAGGGTATGCTACATCTAAAGATGTCAGTGGGAGAGTTCGCTTCCAAATGTCAACTACGTGAGAAACATTGGAACCAACTGTAACCAGCTGAAGTTGTATAATTCTGATTCTGTGCTGAAACAATTGATGGAGAAAGAGAGGCTGCAAAAGGAGGACGGCAGAGAAAGGAAGTGGGTGAAAATGCAGGGGGACGGAATGATAGAGCCCTTTCCTGATTCATCAGTAAAGGTAAAGGATGGAAAATAACTTCTGGAGGTTTCAACAGGGTGAGACACATCAGAGGTCTGCAGGGTAGGGCTGTACCGAAATACTATGTAGCTTCATTCTTAACGTCATAATTTAATTCTGAATGAACATCTGAATGTTGCAGCTAACGATGATTTGAGTAACTGAGTATTGTACAGATGATTTCATCGATTCATTGAGTAATAAGTACTTTTCAGTCAGTGAGAATACTTGGTTAACGTGACCCCTGACTCTGTGTTGATTGGTGCTTGAACCTCACCTGTTTATATCACTGACATTTCTGCTGTTCTGGCTACGCTGCTGATGGCTTCTAACCGACACGGTATTCTGTTTGATTTGATTCTCGCTGGGACCGTGCACCTGACAGAGTGTTTAAGATTTGGAGCTGTGAGCGTTGCTACGTTTCACTACCTGTACCTGAGTGCTAAATATTTAAATATATAAGAAGGGGACTCAGAATTGCTTCTATGCTCTTTGCAGATGATGGTACTGTGGTTCTGTGGCTTCGTCAGACCAAGCATGCACTGGGACGGTTTCCAGTGAAGTGTGAAACTGTCTGGACGAGCATCAGCACCTCCAAATCTGAGGCCATGGTTCTCTGCTGCAAAACGGTAGATTGCTCCATCTGGATTGTGAGTGACTTGTCCCGAAGTAAAGGAGCTCAAGTATCTTGAGGGTCTTGTTCACCAGTGAGGGTAAAACGGAGGAAAGGGCTGACAGGCGGATTAGCCTGTCGACAACAAGTGGTTCCAAGCAACCGCTACTGCTCACTGCTTCTTTGTCAACTGAAGTTGATACTGATGGGAGGGATCAGTCACTACTAAAGCCAGCCCCTCCCAGGCAGTAAACAGGGAAGTGAAACAAAAACTTAAATATTATTTTTACAATTGCTTTGAATAAGGAATTAGTCAATGCAAAATATCCTGCCTCCACTCGCCATCCCTAAATCCTTCTTACCAATGAAGGTCAAAACAGAAAGTTGAAAATGTCTACAAAAGCTGTGGAGGTAAAGGCCAAGGACATGATATATCCAGCACCTTTATCAAACACACAAGGCTTGTTGTTGAAGGTCAAGGTCACAAAATCAATAGGAGCCCAAAGTTATGAAGCGTAACATTGGGACAAGTTAAACTTCATGTCACAGAAATACTATGTGAAGAAGACCCCAGATTTGAAATGATTACACTTTTTTTAACAACAGGCTATACACTCTCAGGTCTTGTCTGCTAAAATGACCTCAATGCAAAACTAAATGTAATGTAAATAGAGAAGGTGGAAACAGAGGGCCGCACGTCTCATTTCTGTTGCCTGTTCTTATGCTCTCAGTTTTGGTTTTAGCCAAGTCAGCAATACCAGTTTTGAACCAGACCCTGTTACAACCTCTCCGGCTGACAGAACTGTCAGCAGCCAATCAGGAGAGATGCTCTGCGGTGCGCTATAACGGAACAGAGACCAGGATACCCACTTTTTATTTCTCTGACTGTGCAGAAATCTGATGTTTCCACATCAAAGATGATGAGCAGAGGCATTAAAACGTCAGCTTACAGGTAAAACAAGAGACATGACATGTTACCGACATGAGCTGTTAAAGGAGTTTAGTGTGGCGCCGCTTCTCTATAGGTGTGTTGAACTGTACTGCTTTACTGTAACTGGGCGGATGAGTGACACACACACACACATATATATATATATATACATATATATATATATGTGTGTGCTCTTGCAGAACTCTGTGAACAACTCTACAAGGGACGATCACACACAGTGGAGTATAGCTCTTTTCTGTGATACTATCTAGTTCAACCAGGCCCACTGGAGATGAACTGTCACGCTACTTAAAATCATTGAGAAGCTGTTGAGACTATGCACTCACAGCAATGCCTTTTACAAGAGCAGTGACTTTAGGGATGTGTTTTTGCTCTGGGATGGTTTTGCAGGCATATAGATAGGCTGCCCTCATCACCAGCATCATCCAAAAAACTATATCTAATATATACTGTATTTCACAAACCTCATTCTGCAGCTCATCATTGCTCTTGTGGGAGGCCAGCATTTCAAACAGGGAGGTGCACAGCTCCTCTGGGCTGGATGAGATCATGTTGCCGCCGTTCAGATACTTCTCCACCTCTGTCCTGAGGATAGCTCCATCTCCAGAGCTCAGAGATCTTCCTGAGCTGGACACCTCTTCCTCACCAGATATCTTCCTCCCGCTCTGCTGGTTGTTGAGGAAGTTGATGAAGTCCAAGCTCACGTTCTCCTCATGGATGCCAGTGCAGGGCAAGTCCTCCAGTGGGTCCAGTGTGTAGCAGTCAAAGGAGAAGGCGATGTTGCGTCCGAAAGTGGAGACTCGGTGGGGGGTGTGACGGGAGGTATGGGTCTGGATAAATTCTTCAACACAAGACTCTCCGAGTGGAGCCACCAGCTGAGCCACACAGGCACAGGAGGCTTCAGCTGCAGAAGACGGAAAGGGGCCAAACATCTGTTTAATGGCCCGGGTCGCCTCTGTACCTACATGGTCTTTGTTGTGGAAGGTTTCAAACAGAAAGACAGCAGCACTTTCAATGGCCTCCTGCCCATGTTCAGTCCCCACTGTAAAACAAAACATAATAATAAAACATTACACTTCGATATCATGACTGCAGCGTACAGCCAAAGGCAGATTTAGTGATTTGGGGGCCCTACACAAAGGGACTGAGGTACATGTTATGTGTCATTCTACAACAGATTGCTTCAACATAAAATTAATTCTCATGGCTTTTAATCACCTTTTCCTTAATGGAGAGTGTTGGTATAAAGCTGTGGTGGAAGAATATTTTACTTAGCAGTGGAAAGTCACCAAGTACATTTACTCAAGTACTGTAGTTAAGTACAATTTTGAGGTAGTTGTACTTTACTGGAATATATCCATTTTCCATTTTATGATACTCTACTACTACTACTAATATTTCTACTACATTTTAGCGCAAAATATTTTTAACACAACATTAATTGTGCTTTTATAACCAAAACAAGACTATAACTTAGGGCTGGATTTCACCTAAAATCAAAATCATGATTAATTTAACATTTTATCTCGATTACAATTATTTTACGACTATTTTGCTTTAGAATGTTATTTTGTTATTTTGTTGTTTTTTTGCCCTCATAGTTCACTGACAAGGTTTGTGCTGTAAATATGTTAATTGTTATTTTTGTGATTCACAGATTTTAAAAAATCGCTTATCTAAACATTAATTGATCAGGTAATGTTGACGTCTACATTTTGGAGGCATGGTTCCTCTATATTCAGCACTGCTGAATCATGACCGCTGCTACTAAAATTGCACTCCTCTCATTCGTCACATCCTTCACTCTCCTCATTCAAGCATGTACGTTATGTGATAGCTGCTGTTATAAAAGCAGCAGAGTTTACGTGAGGTCTTTTAAGGACTGCAGTGCATAGTGAGTGGGTGGTGGAGCGAATGAGAGAGAGCAAGTGGCAGAAAGTGACGGAAAAAGGGCAAGTTTGTGATCAGTCTGGCAGTAAATGTAAAGGGTAGGTGACAGCGCGTCCGTTAATAAAATGGATGTCTGTTGTTTGGACGCCTGATGTAAAGTGAAGGCGATTAGCACCACCTTACCTCTACCTGACTCCAGTCTGAAAGCTCAGCTGGACTGGAACGGACCGGAGTCACGTGACCACACACACAGTAGTATGTTTTTAAGGGGAAAGTACATGAACACACACTAAAGGAAAAATATTTAGAAATAACTGAAATATCCGACAAATTACATCAGTTAGAGGCTCTGAATTTCGGTATAGATTATTTTTCAATTAATTGTCCAGCCCTACTATAACTAAAAAATTAAATCTTTAAAATTGGGAACTACAATGAAATTTTGTCAGCAAACACAAACTAAACAATAATTTAAAGGACAAATTATCAGACAAATAAACTAAATACTTTTAATGTAAATAACGTTTTAATGCAAATTCTTATTTGCGTGCACGCAATGCTTGTAAAATATTCACCGTATCCACGTCTGTGTTACAGGACATACTTTTCTCACCATTAGTGTAAGTCACTGCGTCTCCTGACTGAACACCATGGTTGCATTTCATCGTTATGCAGAATCTTTTAAAAAAAATAAAATTTCAATTTCAAAAAGTTCAATAAATGTATGATGTTTCCTAAGTCAATCAGAAAATTGTGTTAATAATTGCATGTTCAATTAATTTCAAAATAATTGTGATTATGATTTTTGCCATCATCAAGTAGCCCTAATTTTCATGTAAGCAATGACTGCATTTAGAAAGACCAACAATACAGAAATTTAGTAAACAACCACTGCACGTCAGCGGGAACTGAACATTTTGTTGGCAGCATTAAGTTCAAACACCATACAGTTGTGTAAAGTTCAAAGCGGTGATCAATTAACACTGCCGGCTGAGGTGGGAATCAAACCCACGTCTGGGACCATGTGCTGTTTTGAAGACTGATGCTCTACTAACTGAGCTATTGAAGCACACTTTTTACAATGCAAACAATTGTTTTGTTCATAGACTGCTGCATCTGCTGCCATTGAAAAAAAAAAAAGCTTTTCAGATATCATTTTGGTATTTTTAGTTAGAGCTTGAGTAGCTGAGAATAAAAATCATGTGACATATCATGTGTCCATGTGGCATTTTGAGAGAGAAATGGCTTGTGGCTATATTTGTATGCCTTTTTATGCTATGGAGGTGAATATGCGTGACTGGCAGCAGTTGCCAAAAAAATTCTGGTCTACCAAAGCCCGCTCTCCACATTGACACACTGATGAAATCTCCAAAGAGCTGTAAAACATCACTTAGTAAGTAAATATCTCCTAAACCTTTTTAGCAAACACCTGATCCAACTTGGGAAGACCAGCATCTTCTCAGTAGTTTAAAGCTTAAATAAAGTCTGTAGCTGCACATATGCCACAGCAGTAAGCTTTTAAAGCTGAAACCCATTCATTTTAAAATGCATGAAAGTATTAATGTAAAAATCAACCATTGCAGAAATCAGCAATAAAAACAAAGTTGAAGTTAAAACAAAGTTTGTAGGACAAACAGTGCAGGAGGACACTAAAAATAGATTAAACATTAACGTCTGTGAACTTTCTCAACCATCCAGGTCATAGTTATCCAAGGTGTGTTAACATCAAGGGCATCTGGAATGGACGCTTCGAGAGGCTTCTTCAGTTCTGACCGACTGGCAGGGAGTCCCAGCCATTTCACCTCTGTGGGGTCAAAGGCTAGAATTATTAGAACTATTATTTGTATTTATTTGCACATTGCCGTTTATTGTGTAGCCACTAAACACCGTCCAGAGTCAGTAGGCTATAGATTGACTTTGCTAACTTGTACTTTTATGTTTTGTGAGGTGGAGATGTGTGTGTTTCTCCGGTCCCCAATGGCTCTGGAAAGAGGCTTCGCACTTGTCTCCACTCACAGCCATAATAGCCGAGTGTTTTTGAATTGTGGTTCTGCAGTGGTTTGTAGTGGTTTGTGTCTCTGCTTGCTTGCATATCCTTGGTTGATAGATGTGGCACTGATATTGTGACTGGTGTTACTTTCTAATGTTACTTTGTTGCGGAGTGATAAAGATGTATGCAAACAAATTCAACATCATAACATGCTCATCACCAATCAGATTGCTTGATTTGAGCTACCCGTTTTATAATCGTCATGCACCTGGAACACATTGAGGCTGGAAGTCCGAAATTTCCAAAAGTGTATTTAAACACTGCTTTAGTGATTACTTTTGCTGTAAGATGTTTCTAGGCCTGTCATGATAATTACATTATTGATTTTTCGGTTGATATATGGACATAACCTCAATCATTTTTGCTAATCTCGCTATTGCCCATTGTGTTTAGAAGGGCTGGCCCGAATGTAATTTTTTTCAGCCTTGAAGCTTTGACGCCGCGGGAGGGGGGCGCTCAGCGATCCCGTTATGCCAATTGTTTAGAAGTGTGTTGATAAGCAGGCTGTCATTTCACGAGCTACAGCTATGTATTTCATTGATAGAACAGAACAGCAGAAGAAGGATACAGTGGATAGAAAAAGTCTACACACCCCTGTTAAAATGCCAGGTTCTTATGATGTAAAATAATGAGACAAAGATAAATCATGTCAGAACTTTTTCCACCTTTAATGTGACCTATAATGTGAACAATTCAATTGAAAAACAAATTGAAATCTTTGAGGGGGAAAAAATAAAAATAAAAACCTTCAACCTGGTTGCATAAGTGTGCACACCCTTAGACTAATACTTTGCTGAAGCACCTTTTGATTTTATTACAGCAGTCAGTCTTTTTGGGTAGGAGTCTATTAGCATGGCACATCTTGACGTGGCAATATTTGCCCACTCTTCTTTGCAAAAGCGCTCCAAATCTGTCAGATTGCGAGGACATCGCCTGTGCACAGCCCTCTTCAGATCACCCCACAGATGTTCAGTTGGATTCAGGTCTGGGCTCTGGCTGGGCCATTCCAAAACATTAATCTTCTTCTGGTGAAGCCATGTAGATATGGATGTGTGCTTTGGGTCGTTGTCGTGCTGAAAGGTGAACGTCCTCTTCATCTTCAGCTTTCTGACGCCTTAAGGTTTTGTGTCAAAATTGCCTGGTATTTGGAACTGTTCATAATTCCCTCAACCCTGACTAAGGCCCCGGTTCCAGCTGAAGAAAAACAGCCCCAAAGCATGAAGCTGCCACCACCATGCTTCACTGTGGGCATGCTGTTCCTTGGGTGATGTGCAGTGTTATTTTTGCGCGAAACGTACCTTTTGGAATTGTGGCCAAAAAGGTCAACCTTGGTTTCATCAGACCATAACACATTTTCCCACATGCTTTAGGGGGACTTGATGTTTTTGCTTGGATGTTTTTCTTTGTAAGAAAAGGCTTCCGTCTTGCCGCCCTACCCCATAGCCCATTCATATGAAGAATACAGGAGATAGTTGTCACATGTACCACACAGCCAGTACTTGCCAGTAATTCCTGCAGTTCCTTTAATGTTGCTGTCGGCCTCTTGGAAGCCTCCCTGACCAGTTTTCTTTTCATCTTTTCATCAATTTTAGAGAGAGGTCCAGTTCTTGGTAAAGTCAGTTGTGCCATATTTTCTCCACTTGATGATGACTGTCTTCACTGTGATCCATGTTATATCTAATGCTTTGGAAATTCTTTTGTACCAGTCTCCTGACTTATGTCTTTCAACAATGAGATCTCTCTGATGCTCTGAAAGCTCTCTGCGGACCGTGGCTTTTGCTCGGAGATGCAACTAAGAAAATATCAGGAAAATCCTACTAGAACAGCTGATCTTTATTTGTGATTAATCAGTCACTTTAAATGATGGCAGGTGCGTAATGACTTCTAGTTAACCTGAGTTTGAATGTGATTGGTTAATTCTGAACACAGCCACAGCCACACTTATGCAACCAGGTTATTGTAAGGTTTTTATTTTTCATTTCCCCCCCCTCAAAGATTTCAATTTGTTCTATTGAATTGTTCACATTATAGGTCACATTAATGGTGGAAAAAGTTCTGACATGATTTATCTTTGTCTCATTATTTTACATCATAAGAACCTGGCATTTTAACAGGGGTGTGCAGACTTTTTCTATCCACTGTAGATGCCCAGGAAGTGTGTCAGAGAGAAAAAGAGAGAGAGCTCTGTTTATTTATTCTCATAGTATGGGCTGACCAAGTGATTATTACCCAAACTTAGTTTTTAGTCTTTGTTATGGCAATGCTAGCAGACCCAATTGCAACTAAGAGAGAGTGGAGATAGATAAAAGAGGAATATTTATTGCAGGGTTAAAGGGATCGAATATTTAGCAGGGGAAGAGCAAGAGCAGGGAAAACCATAGCTAAGAGTCCAGAGTGAGAGAGTCTGATCCAGGCAGGTCCAGAGCAGAATACGAGAATAGTTTAGCTGGGTGGGGGTCCAGAGAGCAGACGGGATGAGTGCTATTTACTTAGAGGAACTAAACAACGGGTTACTCACTTTTAACATTTAATATAGCATACTAAATGTCCTTATCATCGTTTTATCAGCCTTAATAGAATTATCTAAATGTGTTCATTATGCTGTCACAGCCTACTGATTCATTTTAAGATTTAGGCTATTTGACTGTTTTATCTGTAATGAAATTAAGCAATTGTAAAATTAATAAAGGCCATAACTAGCACACTGCAGTTGTCATCAGTCAGTTTAAAGAGCTCCCAAACACCTGAGGGCTTCATTTTGTTTTCTCTTTTCGATGTGAACTGGAGCGTTACGTTCACAGCTGTGAGCAGAGGTCAGACACGCGAAAAAACCCTCAATAATAGAATCTTAAAATCGAAAATCAAATGTTTACCCAACGATCTAATATTCAGATATTTGGGTGCAGCCCTAGTGTATCGTGTTTTTGGTTACATAAGAATGAACGTCGCAACGTCCGAGCCAATGCTTGTGATTCGACCAGATGTGCTGCAGCTCATTTTAGAATCACACTCTGCTCTGTGCAGAATACGTGGGGAGTCTTTGGTTGACAGAAGCCGCGTCAGAGCAGATGAACCGAAGGAAGTCAGACACAGAAACGGCATAGAGACTCTAGTCACTTTTCAAAATAAAACACCCTGTGCAGATTCCTGATCATATATCAACAATAAGCACAATTAAAACATTTTTAAAACAGACAAAAAAAGAAAACATATAACCACGTAGCCTACAAATGACAAAATCTGAACAAGTCAGCAAAATCAGGCAGGCAAAACGCTCTAATTCTTAAGTGCTCAATGCCCAATGAGGGATGAAGCTGTGCAGAGGACGGAACAAAACTGGGTTGCAGAAAGCTGTGCCCAGTAGTAGAAACAAATTAATAACATCAGGCAGGCAAAACGCTCTGTTTCTGTGGGATCTGAAGCTGCACAGATGTGCAGGTTGTTTTGGATGTGTGGTTTTATTTTATTTATCTTTTATCCAAAGCGACTCAACAATTGATACATCGCCTCTAGAGCAACAAGGGGTTAAAGTGTCTTGCTGAGGGACACAATGGTGGATGCAGCGGCTTGAATTAAACCCCATCTCCCACACCAAAGGCATGTAACTTCTCCACTGCACCATCACCACCACCATCATGGAGCCAATGGTCCAAATAAAATATAGGAACATTACATATAGTAATATTATTCTAAATATGATGATGGTCATTTATTTACCAGCATTCAGTGTTCATTTCAGGGTTCAGTATAGTGTATGTCCAGCCAAGCCAGCGTTGAGAGGTGGAAGGTGGACTATCGCAATGTGTCTGTAAGCTATTAATAACTTACTCGAAATGCTGCCTTGTCACATTTTGACCCATCTGCCCGAACCCGTGATATTATCAAGGCTGACTGAAACCTGCCTGTCCAACATTTGGATTGTGCTGTGTTTATCACTGCAGATATCGTAGAGAACGCACTATTGAAACATGTGAAGAAATGTGCCTTCACATGTGCATTTTGCTCAGCCTGTTGTCCCTGCCCTCTTTAAATGAGCACAAGCTGCAGTTGTCAACAGGTCAGCATCTTAACATCGAGCATCACTGACATCTGTGGTATTTCTTTTTTTCTTACTGACAACATGTCAGTGTTTGAATGAGAGTGGGAACGAAACAGCTAGAACAAACTACAAAAACATGCACGCAGCAAGCAGATATTTATGAAACGGTCAGCTGATGTAACTATATCAAGTGCTATGAATGTAACATTAATGTTTCTTTCAGTCAGCTAGAACAAGTAAACCTGTAACCATGGCAACTGTACAAAACAAAGATCCAACAAGCTTATAAGACTGTATAACATAATATAGCATTTTTGAAGGGGGCGTTCTGCATAATGTGTAATTCTGATTTTGCTGTATATTGTTCATATTGATGTGCTGCTGCTTTTAAAATGAAGGACCTGGGGCTGTGTTCACAAAACATCCTAAGGCTAAAATTTGCTCCTTACTGACAGAGTTAGGAGAAACGCCTGAAAGAATAATATATTTTTCATTATTAATTCCTCTATGCGTTAACAAAAGAAACCCATGAGGGACTTCTTAGTTGGGGGCGCCAGTCAGCTGCCTAACGTAATAGTAAATACAGCAGAAATGATAAATTCAAACTGAAGGAACAATTAAAGCTGATGTAGTGATCATCATTTTAATGATGAGGATTATTAGGATTGCTGGAACAATCACATTCACCTCTTCTAGTATCATTAGTGGTATCTAGATAGCAGCACTGTTTTGTATAGTCATTAAATCTGAGCTGTGCACTATTCATAGCTCCAGAGAAGAATCAGCATCTGTTCCTCTGAGCAGTAAAGGCTTCAACATTAGCTCACTGTTTAAGGCCCATGCACCTAATTTAGCTAAATAATATTCCAAACAATTCATGATTAACCAGAACTACATTTAACAAAAAGGAATACAGAGTAATTGTCCAATTAGAGGAAAAAATGTCAGAGGGACAGAGGGAGAATACAGTGAAGAAGGCTGGAGAGGCAGAGGAAAGTGAAAACAGATTAAAAAGGATTTATACCAATTAAAATGGTCTAAAAGCATCAGACTCATTGCTGCACGTAGCAGAGCAGAATGGCTGCTTTCATCCTCTCCACAGTGTGCCTAACAGCAACTTTTTATTTGGATCCAGTCACACTGGCTGAGGGCAGGTTCAACACATAAAGCATTGGAGAGCATCACAACAACAAAATCTCTTACTTTTGACTGTCAATTGAGAAGAAAAAAATACTGCCATGAATGGAGAGACAAGCAAATGAAATGAAAAGCATCGCAGGCTTTCATAAGAGAGCCACATAATTGACTGGTGAAGTTCAGCACTTGAAATTGAAGAGGCAGCATGTACAGGCTGTAGTATATTTAGTATAAGTAAATTTAGTCATATTTTAGTATGAAGCATGATCTGCATCCTTTGCCAGGTTCAGTTTTTGTTGCAGCATTTAGTCCCTCCGGGATTAGCAACTATTAACACAAATTCAACAAATCCCTGTGAATTCAGTGTGACTTGCAATTTAGACCAATCACTGCAAGTTTTTTCACAAATTTGACCTATCATCGCCGTTTCCTGCAAAACTTTGCCGTAGGTCAGCTTGTCATTTCCTTGTTTCGCAGCAGACATATCTGATACCAACGTCTGACAAAAACAACAGCAAAGGGCCGTGAAAAACAGGATCCAGATCTTCTTTATGAAATCCCTGACACACAGGATGCTGCATCTCAGTCAATTGGAAGAAAGAATCAAGGTAAGCTGGTTTAAATATGCAGGGTACAGGTTATCCTGGAGGGACCGTTTAATGATTCAACTAAAATTCTAAAGTTATAAATATTACATCTACCTTTGCAGTTTTCAATTATTCCTACAATTTCAACGCAAAAAAAAAGAAAAACGCTCAAAAACAGCAACGTTTTGGAAAAGCTGCTGCAAAATCAGGCATTTTAGAACGTAACATACACAAAAAAGGTTTGGAAATCCTAGAGGGACTGGGCATAATGCTGTTAAAAAGTCCTGTATCAATTCCAAATTAAACGTCATGTAGCGTCAGAATACTACCAGGGCTTTTATTATGAAACACTTGCAGGAACATGCAATTTGAAATGAATGAACTGACTTTTTGCACAGATGTGGGAAAGACATTTGGCAGCTTGAGTGGAGAGGTGTTGTTATCATGACGTGTTGTTACTTCTCTTAAAGGTACATACCTCAAACGTAGGTATTAATATGGAATATCAGGGTAAATTTCTCAGCAGTTTAACATATTCATATGTAACAAAGGCTAAAGGTTTTTTTCTTTTTCTAGTGCAATCCAGAGTTTTTGGTGGTTATCAGATCAAAACCAATGCCAAATGTCGGGTTCATCTTTATAATATGACTATTTACGTTTAACAGGGCTTTTGGGTCACATTGACTCAACAGTCAATTTGCAAGTTGCAACAATGTCTGACTGACTCAAAACCTCAAAACCTCAAAACTCAGCACTCAGTGAAGTACAGGGCACTCTCATGGGTCAAAGGTTGGGAGTGGAAGGTGGTTCAGTGCCAGAGACTTACTGGATATTAACAGTGCAGTGTTTCCCATACATTGACTTATTTGGCCCACCACAACATCAACATTGATTTTCTTTTCTTTTTTTACAATTTAAAATCTTATTTCATTGTAGAGCTGCATTGATTCGCTCAGCCCCCCTCACCCCCGCTCTTTCTCTCACTCGCTGAACTTTTCATGAACAAATCATGATTCAGTACACTGAAAAGAACTGTTTTGCCCATCACTATCAGAAGCAACAAGAGGGTCAGGAAGGGATAGCTGTAGCTAATGAAGAGAGAGATATAGGAGAGGAGGACAGCAGCCTACATGCTGCGGTGGGAGAGCCAGCTAGGGCAGAAACAGCAGGTGAGACCAACAGCAAGCGCAGAGAGAGCAGGGCAGGTCAGAAAGGAAGGCTTCTCATTTTTATTCTTCACTGTATATACTTTGCTATTTGTTTGACACAGTGTGAAGCAATAGAGCTGTAGCCTATACACTGTATTGTTCAATTGTTAATGTCACAAGGTGCTTGGCAATTAAAATATTTGGAGTGGAGCACCTTATATTATGATTTTATTTAATGATTAATTTAAGAAAGCGTGGGTTAAAGGGTTAGTTCACATTTTCACATTATGAAAAACACACAACCATGACATTTGATTTGTCCAAGACAAGATCTCAGTCTCTGAGATTCCTGGGAGCTGAGCGGATAAAGTTAATTTTTGATGGCAACGTGTGTTTGCATAATTTACTACGGACTGTTTTTTTAACAAGGGCCAGTGACAGTTTAAACTCAAGGATGGATTGATACCCGGCTGTCCGGGACCTGACTTCCAACTTGAAAGCTGTAAGTTTTATGTTGTTTTCAGATTAACTGTTTAACTAGGTGTTGGCTAATGTGGCTGCTCCCACATAATGGGACGATGTTAGACTAATGTTATAACACTGAGGGACAGTCAAGAGAAACTGAACATTAAGCCTCTCTTGAAGCCAACTAAATTACAAGATAGACATACATGATGGCTACATATGAAAAAAGGTCAAATTGCATTCATTTGTTTGGCAACAACATCGTTTGACTTTGATTAGCATCCATTTAGGAATCAACCAGACAGATGGCTTTTTTTGAAGTGAGAGGCATCTGTATCCAGTTCTTACCTATAGGCAGTAAGCCGTTTGTGCACTGCTAATGCGCTAATACAGTACATGGTTTGTGTTAAACCAGTGTTAGCTAATTTTCATCAACAATCACATTGTAACGTCTGAGAAGGTTCTTAGTCATCCAGGTCATAGTTAAGGGCAACTGGACTTTTGAAGATATTTGGTTGAAGATACTAGAAGACGTTTCGTCCCTCGTCCAAGAGACTTCTTCAGTTCTGACTGACTGGGAAACTCAGCTATTTAACCTCAGTGGGATCGTTTGCTAGGATCGTCGATACTGCTGGTTCGTTAGTGCTCCTGACTGTGGTAACGACAGTCATGGTCATTAGAGCCACCCGTGGCCAAGACTTGCATCTTTATCTGAGGCCAAGAGGAAATGCATGTTCAGTTTCCTGGGAGATGATGAAAGCACTGCATCGTAAGTGGGGGATCAGTGGTCGCATAGACCCCCTGTTCTGTTCAGTGACGGCTTCTCAACCCGGGTGTAGATGGCTTCCTTGACACCTCTTTCAAGCCATCCATCTTCACACATATGGAATCTGAATGTTGTTGCGTTCGACCTTCTTCTCCCCATCCCCTGTAGTGTTGGTCTTCTTCCTGGATTTTGTGGCTGTTTTCACAAAAGTTCCTCTCAGGGTATCCACAGGCTGTAAGTGCCCCCTTCAGGTTGTTCTGTAAATGTCTATGCGAAACAGTTTACTATTTACTTATATGGATTAAACAAAGCCTTGATGCAATGTGTGGCATAGCGTAGCCCAGCGTGTGTGTAGAGGAGGAAGAGAGACAGAGCACCAGCAGCGACGATGCTGTGCAGAGTTGTGCGTGAATTTCGCAGGGCGTTTGAATCATGTATCACCATTGAAGAACAGCACAAAGTATATTATATTATTTTTAAACAGTGCTAGGATTAGACCTGTGAGGAACCACAACGTGCATGAAATTTTAAGCGAGTCGGGGGAATACAGTCAGCACAAGACCGGTGAATGACAGGCGAGCAGAGCAGAGAGAAAAGGGTCAACAATAAGCCTTACTTTAGCTGGAAATGTAGTGTAAGTTACAGCGACTAGTGAATAGAGACTGCAGCTCTGCAGCGGAGCTACCGTGAGTAACTAACTACCCTCAATCACAGCCAGGGCAAGTGTCCCCTCGCCTGTCCATTTATTTATATAAAAAGGTACAAATCTGTTAGTTTACTACACAGCAAAATAAGGGTTGAGCTAATGACACATGATTGAGTTGTTGCCTAGGAACAATAAAAAAAATGGCAGTTCAGTGAGCATTTGGCAACATACAAAGCACGTTGTCCCTGATGGGTCCAATCAGAGCAGCGCACCCACATCCCCAAGCATTCAACCGGTTAAAGAGTAGGTAAAATTTCACTCGACCAGTTGAACAAAATACAACATTTAGAAGAATTCAACAGCAACATCTCTTTGCAGAAATGTTACTCACAGACCTCCCTGAACAGTTTTCATGGGAACTATTTATTCCTCTGGAAGAAAGAAGTTTCTGCCTGTGAACACCATGAATGATTTTCTGTATCCACCTCAATGACTGTGGCAGGATTCCTAACTATCTGCATGCCAACACAACTAGTAGAGGTAAGCAAAGAAATGTTTTTGTAATGTGGATGAACTGCTCTTTTAACTAGACAGTTTATTAAAGCCTACCAAAGTGCTTTTCCCTTTAAACTCATTGACACAATGATTTGTAATGCCAGTCTAACAAAAGCACAAAAACATCACAATTTCAATTTGCCTTTAGTTCTTTAGATGTATGTTTATAGGTAGTCTAAGTATAGAAAATCAGTTATTTTCATCATCAACACAAACACATGGATATATATATATATATATATATTATAATATAATATAATATAATAAATTACAATGAAGGAGTTAATTACCAATCTGTTTGGCTGCCAGAAGGAGACTCCTCAGTTCTTGATTCGCAGCCTGCTGCTTAACTTTGTCCTGATGCTCAGTGCAGAAATGGACAATCTTCTGCCAGGTTAGGCTCTCTCTGGCAAACAGCTCCCGTCTCTTGAGTCGTTTGGTCTAAAATGAGCCACAGGGATAAATATACAATTACATTAAGAAAGAGAGCACTTGCACTCACTGCTCTAATAACCACTGGTATTTCTAATTGCTCTCAGAGCCTTAGTTAAGACCAGTGTGCCTGACAATTTGCCAATATATTGTGCAGATATTAAGTAAACACAGGATGGGGTGCGACCAGTCACTGAGATAAAGCAGTTCACTCTATATATATTTGCTGCAAAATGAATCAAGACTATGCCAGATTTCTGTGGTTGCCTTGAACCCTAACTGATTCTAATACGTCAATTTGAGCAAACTGAAGAAAAATACTAAAAACTACTGGAAATTAATTTTTTTTCATTTCATTTAAAAAAATATATCAAGTACTTTACATTCATTCAAACTTAAGATCCAAGCTCAGCTTTAAAATGATGGGATTCTACATTTCCCATAATGCAACTCAACAGCATATTTTCATTAGAACCTCAATGCCTTGTTGTCAGTGTTATTTGATCAAACTTGAAACAAAGCTCCTCCAGAGCCACAAAAGACATTTTAAAAGACACTTAACTGTTTTGTAGTACTCCTAATGGCTAGTAAACTGACTTTAATTTGTAAAACTGGTGAGGGACCCTTAAGGAGAGCTTTTTTCCCCTCTCAGAAAAGATACTGCAAGTTCAGTCATTTTGGTCAGATTCATCTCAATAAGACCCAGAGAGACCCTGATCATTAGAAGCTACAAGGGATTTCATATGATTGGCTTTAATTTCAGCCTTCAAATGAGAGATATTAAGTTAGTAGGATCAGTTATGATTCTGTGTTTATTCTTAGCTAATAGCTATAAAAAAAATTTGACATTGAATATTGTCTATTCAGTATTATATGACCCATTAACAGATGAATGGAGTCATGTAGCACAAAAGCTTGTGCATACTATACATATATATTATGATAGTCTACTTTCAACAGGTCAGAAAGTAATATTCAGGTGGATAAGGGGGGACAGTACACAGACAGAGCGGGAGGACAGCTCCAACCCTTCAGGTTGCCACGGTGCCAAATGCACGTAGAGAGCAGAGAGTGGTGACAGCCTCGGGAGGTTCCTGCAGTTGAGAGAAGCAAGGGAGGAAAAGAGCAGGAAGAAGCGAAAGACAGAGCAAGCGCAGCGCCAGAACCATAGACTACTAGCCTTGAGTTTGGCATTTTGGACACAGACATGTGCGGCCAGCTGATCTGTAGCTCTTGTTGGCTGGAAATGTTGTAATAACCTTCCAAAGTGATGTGATTTTATCTTTGTGTCTGTAAGAAGACTTGAAACTTATTAGGAAAGTGTTAACTAAGGTAATAAATCACGTGTGCAGTAGATTAATTTTGCAAAAAAAATCCAGAACAATCAGACTTCATTTTACCGATGGAGTCGCCACCTGCTGGCCATTAGAAAGAACGCAGGTTTAAGGCACTTCAACATTGGCTTCATTTTTCAGACCCAGAGGTTCTCACTGTTGCAGACAGATCAGACATCCACAAAATTATTCTCACTGCTTGAAGACCCCATTTTGTCTCATATCTTCACAACGAACAGAATACTAAAATGCATTGGACTTAGTGTGCAAGGTTTCTGTGCATCATGTGATGAGAACTAAGAATAAAAATAGAAATTCAAATCATCTCACAATGTGTTTAATAGTAATGTGTAAAACAGCTGTTGAACAGGCTGAACATAAACTTAAATACAACATCTGTGGCTTCCAGTAGTAAACTAGACGCTCTGGCATTCTTAAATCCACATACTACTGGACTAATAAACCTAACATTTTTTGAGTACATGTATGACTATATGCCCAAGGACCTCTCATGGTTGTGGAGATTCACAATTTTTAGTAAAAACTACTTTATTGACTGAACCTATCGTAAAGATTAGACTTGGTCTTTTCAGTTTTAAGGCATGCGATGAGACAGCAAAAGGCATTCCCAGCAATCGGCTCAACGAAAAACAAGGCCTAGTATGTTGCAGGCCACATTTTGGCCTTTGTCGTGGCTCAAAAACTCACATCCATAGAAAAGTTTGTTCTCATCTTGAACCGGATCAGCAGATTAATTCCATACCCGATATGTTATGATCCACTAAAGCTAGGCGAGACGAGATGAATAAATCAGAGTTTTTGTTATCTTTAAGGTGATTAAAAAATGTGAGTGCTCTCTTTTGAATGTTAATTATCAGTGGGTATCTGCCTAATACTGCTTTACATGCATTTCTTTTTCTGAGTACGTGTAAAATGATCAGTCCCCTCCATAAGTATTGGAACGGTAAGGCAAATTCCTTTGTTTTTGTTGTTCACTGAAGACATTTGGGTTTAAGATCAAAAAATGAGTTTGAGACAAGAATTCAGAATTTCAGCTTTTATCTCCTGATAGTTCACATCTAGATGTGTTAAACAACTCAGGACATACCACCCTTTGTTTGAACCCACCCATTTTTCAAGTGAGCAAACACTATTGGAGCATGTGACTGACAGATGTTTTTTGTTGCCCAGGTGTTGCCTTTTAGGTTGATTGTCCAAACATTAAATAGCTCTGCATGACTAGTCTAAGTTTTCATCCTTGGTTCAAACCTATAAAGACTGCAGTCTTTATAGGTTTTCTGTTAAAGAGGATAAACCAACATGTTGACCAGAGAGCTGTCTGTGGGAGAAAAGCAAGACATTGTTAAGCTGAGAAAAGAAGGAAAATCGACCAGAGCCATTGGACAAACATTGGGCATAGAAAGCACAACAATTTGGAATGTCCTGAAAAAGAAAGAAACTACTGGTGTAGGAAAACAACAGTAGTTGATGACAGAAATATGGTGAGAGCTGTGAAGAAAAGCCCCAAAACATTAGGAAGTGACATCACCAACGACCTCCACAGTGCAGGGTGAAGGTATCACAATCCACTGTTGGAAGAAGACTCAGAGAGCAGAAATATAGAGGCCACACCACAAGATGCAAAGCACTCATCAGCAGGAAGAATCGGAGGGCCAGATTGAAATTTGCAGAGAGAAGCACAGAAATGAGCCGCGAAAGTTCTGGAACACATTCTTATGGACTGATGAGACCAAGATCAATCTCTACCAAACTGATGGAAATGCAAAGTGTGGAGAAAGAAAAGGAACTGCTTATGATCCGAAGCATGCAAGCTACTCTGTGAAGCATGGTGGAGGTAATGTCATGGATGTCAGAAGACCTTAACAATAAGGGAGAGTGTTAAAGCACTGGCTTCTTTGCACTATTTTTCAGTTTTCAGACTGAAAAAAGTGGTTTTGGAAAAGAAAGGACGGAGGTGACTGGAGGAGCTGAGGTTAGTAACGCTAATTAGTGATGCAAACTTGTCCTTTTAAGCTGGTGAGGAGATGTTTCTTTTTGGATTTTAATGTGCAAATAAAATGCACCTCAGAAGGAAGGAGGTTTCTCATGCTGCCTATTTTTTATATTAATGTCTACCAAATGACTTTCTCCAGATCTAAAGGTTGGTGTTCCTCCAGTAGACTGATCTTTGGCTGTTGGTTATTCTGCTCTAGCTTTTCCAACTATTTGTTCAGAGATATGGTGAAAATAATGGCCCAATATGTACATATTGGGCCATTATGTGGTACAAGGTTTTAGACTGGCCAAGTCAATCACCTGACCTTAACCCAATAGAGCTGTATTTCACATCCCTTAGAGGAGACTGAAGGGAGAAACACCCCGAAACAAATAAGAAGTGAAAGAAGCTGCGGTAAAAGCCTGGAATAGCATCACAAATGAAGAATGCAACAGTTTGGTGATGTCGATGCGTTGCAGGCTTGAGGCAGTTATTGCAGGCAAGGGTTATGCCAACAAATACTAAATGTTATTTAGATTATTTGTTCCATTACTTTTGCTCACCTAAGAATGCTGTGGTCTGATACAAACGGTGATATGTCCTGAGTTGTTTAACACATCTAGATGTGAATAGAGGTCTTTTGATCTTAAAACCAAAATGTCTTCAGTGAACAACAAAAACAAAGAAGTTTGCCTTAATGTTCCAATACTTTTAGAGGGGACTGTATGTAACCCAGTAGAATCCTTACCTCTGCTTTCAGATGTTTCAACGCTTCAGAACACTCTCTGGCAATAAATTTAACTGTTTTTTCCAATTTACCTAATAGCATCATATCTTCACTTCTATAACTTTCTGTTTAAGCTGAAACATCATTAATTTGCCTATCTGGGAATTAATGTCACTCTCAGGCTGCTATCTTACAATGAGATATATGGCCATAACTTCAAAAACCTATTAGACCTTACAAAAATCTTTTGAGATGGTCATCAATGCCAATTTCCTTGGCAGACATGGTTGACACAATTAAAATGACATTTCTGCCTCATTTCTTGTTTCTGTTTCAAATTATTTATTTGTTGTCTGTATTTTGAAACCTTGACCCTCACATCTTTACTCACATCTCTTCATTACCCATACTGAGTTCTCCACTACCAGAGGGAGCTTTCAAACATGTCAATCATCCTGTGATAAAAAGCTCTCTTTGATTTTGGCATCAAAAAAAAAGCACAAAAACTTCCATTTCAGTAGTACATGTGGACATATGCCCTTGACATAAAACCATATTTTTCTCCCTCCCACACTGATGAAACATTTAAAATGTGACATAGGAACAGTTATACAACAAGGACTTCTGACCAAGCAATCTGATTGGTCAAATAGACATTTAGAACGTAATTAAATCAGCATGACAGCACACTCTGCTCATCATTTGAAATATTACTGTTCCATTGTAACAGCCAGAGCTGAGGCAAAAATCAAGAAGCTACAATTCAAAGGTAACTTGGACAAAAAGGCTGCCTAATGAGGGATTGTTAGGATATTTTATAAACAGCTAACATATTGTCATTAAAATAGAATATTATATTTTGCTATTCACAGGGTGTGATTTGTGACAAGTCACTAGATCATGTTTAATTATGTTTGTGAAGTGTTTTCATCCATTAATAAAACACAGACAACTGCAGGCTCATATAGACTATGACTTCCTGAAAGGCTTTTTCTTGCAGCTGTTAAAGTAACATTTATACAAGCTGCTCTCCTGCGAGCTCCTCAACCTCTAGTTCCTCCATTACTTTTATACCTGTACCTTGTACATTTTGTCTCCTGCCAGCACTTGATCTTCCCTTTCTGTGCAGACTGTAAAATCATTGTTGTCAAGGGACACACAGGAGGAGGAAGCAATGCCCGCTTCGCACTAATGTTAACAACTGGACAACTGGACAACTGGACAACTGGACGGAGTGAGCTGGTGTAGGTACAGCCACAAGCAAATCTGGCAGCAAATACTACAATATATATTAATCTACTATAAAACAATATAAAAGGATCTGATTCTGATAGATGAAGTCTTGCTTGCCAATCTTTTTGATTTCTCTGTCCCTCTCCCCGCTTTTCTCCCAGAGTTTCAATTCCTCCCTCCCCATATACTATAATTATTAGAAATAGTATCACTGCTGTTAGTTATTGTGTTTCTTTAAATGACACACAGTACTGTGCAAAGGTTTTAGACAGGTGTGGGGAAATGCTTTAAATTAAGAATGCTTTTAAAATTAGACATGTTAATATATTAGTAGTTAATAATATAGTATATTTTTAGCAATCAACAAAATGCAGCGTGAGTGAACAGAAGAAGAATCTAATTCAAATCAGTGCCTGGTGTGACCAGCCTTTGCTTTCAAAACACCATCACTTCTTCTAGGTACACCTGCACCAGGTGCTAATGATCATAAATTCAATATCTAGGTTGAAATACAATCATTAACTGAAACAGAAACAGCTGTATTGGAGGAATCCAACTGGGTGAGGAACAGCTAAACTCAGCTAACAAGGTGAGGCTGCTGAAGACAGCTTACAGTTTAATATCATACACCATTGTAAGACTGAGCACAGCAACAAGACACAAGGAAGTTATACTGCAGCAGCAAGGTCTCTCCCAGGCAGACATTTCAAGGCAGGCAGGGGTTTCCAGATGTGTCCAAGCTCTTTTAAAGAAGCAACATTAAGGACCGTGGTTGGTTGGCGAAAGAATCTTATTGCAGCAGATAACAGACACATCATGGTTCCTTCCCTTCGCAATTGGCAGTTGTCCAGCAGTGCCCTCAGCTCAGAGCTGAAGAGAACAGTGGGACCATGGTATACCATCTACTGTCCAGAGAAGTCTGGTCAGAAGTGTCCTCCATGAAAGACGTGCAGCTAAAAAGCCTCTGACATGGAAACAAGGCCAAGTGATTCAACAAAGCATGAAAACACAAGAACTGGGGTGCGGGAAAAATGGCACCAGATTTTCTGGACAGATGAGTCAATATTTGACTATAATGTTTGGCTGCAGCATAAGGCAAATTGTTCATCGATGAGCTGGAGAGAGGTACAAGAATGAGTGTCTGCAATAGAGAAGCATGGTGGAGGTTTCTTGAATTCCTTGGATTTGCTCAGAATGATTGGTCTCCTAAAAGCTGAGAAGGTCTTTGCGGTTTGATTAGCGTTTTAATTCGTAACAGCGCTACTGTTTAATTACTTCTCATTTTGGTAATTTATAAATATAATCTCTTAACATGTCTATTTTAAGCAGTTTTACAAGCTTAGTTTATAAGGGTAACTTTAAAAATCAGCTCTACCATTACGTAGCCTGGCTGGGAGGGAGGAAGAGGTGAAATGCTGCTTCCTATTTGTTTGGAGCATGTAGCCAGGAATGATACATTGTACCTTTAAAGAGGTGGTATTATGCACATTTTCAGGTTCAAAATCCTATTTAGGAGTTGTACCAGGTTTACATGGTTTAATTTTCAAAAAACACCTTTTTTTTTGCTGCAGCTCCTCTTTTCACCCTGTGTTGAAGGCTTCGTTTTAGCTACGGAGTGATGCATCTTGTCTCTAAATGATCTTTGTTGGGAGTTGCACATGCACAGTTCCTAGTAAAGGACTACTAGCCAATCAGAAGCGCAGCCAAAAAATGGTAAACAGCTTCAGTTCAGCTGTAGGCAACATGGACTGGAGCAAGAGTTTCAGAGTGGTGAGTTATTAATGTGTAACAAAAGTATCTTTCATCCATAAAGTTTTAACTGAGCTCTGTCTCCACATCAGTAACAACTTTATGTCCACTGACTGCCTGGAGGGTAGCTAGTGTTTGGAAGGGAGAGGAGAGCTGTGTGCTGCAGCTCACTGTTTTTCCAGCAGTGTTTTTAAGGGCATGTCGGAGTAGCCGCTTGGCGAGCATTATATGAAGCGCATTTAGCTTTCATCCCTGTGACATCACAGAGATGAAAGGGAAATGGCTGGACTACAAACGAGCTGTTTTCAGGCAGTTCAGAGCAGAGTTTTCTGTGGGAGATGGGAACTAACTTTGGGCTGGACTTTGGCCTTTTTCACTTTGCAAACCTGTTACATGCACAAAAAAGGTTATAACTTAATAAAAGAGAGAGGAAAAGCCAAAAAGCAGAATACCACCTCTTCAAATAATATAATTTATGGTGGTGTTAGACTGCGACTGTCCCTTTAACACAGGTGTGTACTACCATTGTGTGCAGCAAGCCGGAGAATTCTATGACCGCAGTGAAAATTATGTTTTTGAAAGGCTAAATACAAAGAAATACAGATTGAAGCAGACTATTTCATTAGATAGAAACATGTTGTGGATTTGGGAAATGATTAGCCAACATATAACTTTTTCAATATTTTGTTTTTTGGACTTTACAACACTCTGGAGTTCTCTGTTCTCTGAACCCTGTTTAGCCTTGATGTTACTAGACACTCTTACATTCTCTATTAGCTCTGCTGGTGAGTCGGTGATAAAGTGCTCCTAACTTATGAATGTTTGTGTTTATATAAAATGTTTCAGTAAATATCTATGATATGTTACAACAACATTGAGCTAGCAAAGCAGTTTTGTGTTTGTATGTGTGGTAGTTATTCAGTAAGGGAAACCCCACAATCTCTGGAAGCAACGTTAGCTCAAGTTGGCTGGCTGGCTGACTCGACAGAGACTAGACATTGTCTGTTTCTAGGTCGTTACTAAGGGTCAGCCTAATTGCTGGAGTAGTACACTAGGTTTCATTATATAGGAGTCTACTGATATTACTGATTGTTTTCCAGTATGAGAGCATGTGTGCTCGCGAGCCTCTCTCCAACTACAGCGGCAACACCACAGCATATTGCCCCTTTAAGTTCTATGTAGCTTGAAGGGACTATTAACTTTATACAAGCTTGTGTTCTATATAATAAATAAACAACCTTGATACCATGAATTACCCAACAATAAATTTTGATTTTGTTGATAACCATTGTATAATCACAATCACAACATCCAGTTATTGGAGAGAAACAGTGACTGTAGTATCAATGTGTTAGATTCCAGTTCACAGTGTGAGAGTGACAGAGCAGAACACACATTGCCATTTCATGATAATTTATATCCTTATAATATAACTTTTAACAACTTTATACATAGGTTTATAAGTAAATACAAACATTAAAGCACTCACTTCTCAACAATTCTACTTAAAAGGAGAATTAAGAAACACTGTGCTGAGGAAGTGCTTAATGTGTTGTTTTGGTCTCTTCTTTTTGTCTTTTTTTTCCAAAGTTATTTTATGACAGCACTAGTTTCCAGTTATCCATTAGCTGACCTCACCTTCAGATCATAGAGCTGTTCAGTAAAGTCCTCCTTTTTGCTGACATTGGAGAAGGAGCGCAGTGCACCTGTGAGCCGTGGAGGAGACATCGTCTCGGATGCTCTCACCTATACACTGGTTCTCCAGCTGATTTCTATGACAGACAGACAGACACAAATAGTAAACTGAAGCAGTATGTTTTTTTCTGCATGGTATAGCCTACCAACTGCTCAGCACGTCATTCTCACATTATCTAAATACACCCTGAACTCCATACAAAAAGGCAGTCAATTTAACATCGCCACTGTAAACGAGAATCATACACATACCGTAGGACATTATTAGCAAATGTAACACATATATAGGGTCTTTGTATGTATTCGGCATAACAAAGAACCCTAACAGAACACTTATCGGTAGTTAAAAATTTGAATGTCAGGAAGAAAGTCAACACTAACGTCATGTTTGCTGGAGAGTAACGTTAACGGTGATACCTGCTTTAACCGTTAAATTGTTATGGCAAATATTAAATAAGACTGCTTGGTAAACGGGGAGTGCGCCGAATAGAAGAGTGGATGCTTCCGATTCAGCCAAGACCCAAAACTATCTTCTAAATGTAACGTTACCGTCACTGAAGTTATGTTACTAAAATGATGGTGAAGTCAGGTGTTTACCGACCTAAAGATATTGCCTCCGACATGAGAGTAAGTTAGGGCTCGCGCCAGAGACATTGCGCTATTCTAACGTTTTTTTATTGCACAACCGATTACTTGTCTTACGCCACTTTTACTAGTCTTAAATAAAACAAAATGAAAGATGTCTTAAAAAGTCTGTCTTGTTAGCTAATGTTAGCTGGTCAGCTTGTCTGCTAATTCCCCAGGCATATTAGCTTAGATACTGTGACGAACTGTCAATATAATACGAACGGCGACAAGTTTTAAGTCTATTAGTCAAGGTAAAACTTTATATTTCAATACCTACCTTCCAAAGTGCCTGGTAGAATGGACTGTCGGTCGCATGTGAGTGGCCCCGGAAACGTTAGATGTCAACAGAAGTTGCTTGAACGCTAGGAACTATGGGTATTGTAGTTTTTATGACGAATGCTTACAATAAGGGTATAGCTTAAAAGACTACATTACCCATTTATAAAAAAGTGGTGCCACATCGGCACGCTTTAACTTTAACCGGCTTTAATATTTATATCTACAGTCTATGGCTTTAACCGAGATTGGGTTCATGAGATTCAGTCCAGACAAGATTTTAACAGTTAATTAAAACAGTTAATTTCCTGCATATATAATGCAGTGCAACTCTCAGGCTTTCTTTGTGGCTTTCAGATATGTTTTTCCTGTAGATCAACTGTTTTTCCTGTAGATCTTCCTGTAGAAGATACCTGATGGTTAATTGTGGTTTAAACTCTTCTCTATGGTCGAACACTTGATGCCAAACACTGGATCACTTCATAAATCTGAGGTAGAACATTCAAAAAAATGATGATAAAATCTTTTATAACAAATATGCATGAATAACATGAATAAAAAGCTTTTTTCCTTCCTTTTTCCTCAACAAAAAAAAATCATAATAAAAAAATTAAGTCCTAATTTGTTCATGATTCAGGGGAATAAAATAAAACATTTATTGAATTTTTACTGAACATTTGTTATATTTTTATTGAAAAAAATATATTGCGATAATTGTTATTGTTTTATTGTCCCGCTATGTTTAAGCAGGTTTCCTCTCATGTTCAAAACTTTCTGCACATCTTTATGGTCTGACATGTCAAAATTGCAATATTATGAGAATAATGTCATCATTAAATGAAAATTCAGAATTTGCCCTATACTCTGCTGTGCATTACGGTAATGGTCCCCTTCATACCATTTGACCGATGAAGTATGGGACTGCTGATCAGACAGAAATCACACGTTAACTTCAGCAGCTTTAATAAAGTGCAGCTCACAGTCCCAAACAGAGCAAGTTTGTGCCTCACTTTTAGATGTTTATACTGCAAATCTCTACCAGCTACCTTGCCACTTGTCACAACTTTCTGGACTCACAGAGCTACAGTGGGTTTAACTGATTTTTCATGGCGTTCTCCGTTGTCACATCAGCTGGGCAGAGTTGATTTGCTATACATTTGTTTTTTTGCTAAGTGAGAAAATGAATTTGTGGCTTGAAAGCATTTGAAAAATGTCAATTGCGTGAGTTTGCATAAGACCACTTTTAATCTGATAAGAAATCTTTTCACATTTTAATCTCGCAAGCAATTTTTGGAACATATTTGAGTACAGCTTAAATGACTCTGACCTTCATAAACAACTGCTCTGAAAGAATAAGGCTAACATTGTCATAAACGCCATCAGACTCTAAGCATCTAAGCAACACATTCATTCAATGGAATACACAAATATAATTATAGTCAGGTATACTTGCATTATCTAAGGATGGTGCAGTGATATTATAAGCTTCTTAATTTAAATGTTCAGTGTGTAAGTTTTAGTGGCATCTAAGGGTGAGGGTTGCGAATTGCAACCAGCAGCTCACGGTGCATTCATGTCCTCCTCTGATGGTCCCGTTTACCGAGTTGTGAAGTTGTTCTTCTGACTTCAGTGTGTGTTCATGTGCTCTTAAATCGGAATCTGGAATCCAGAGCCACAGTTAGTGGGGATTGTGTTCTACCGAAGTTCAGAAAATCTTTTGGTCAGTCTAGCTTCTCCTTTAGAGGGGCTACACTATGGAACTCTCTCCCAATTGGACTCAAACTGCAGAGAAATATTAACATCTTTACCAGAGACCTTAAACAGTGGCTGAAATCGGGCCAAAGTTGTTCACATGTGTAAATGTTTTTTGGTCTTGTTTAAAAACGTTTTTATCTATAGTAAAAGCCCCTATGGACAGGTGTTGAAAATTAGCACATGTGCTATTACACTTTAAACAATGCATCTGGTTTGTCCAATGTTATTGTTATGTCCATATTAAATAAATAAATAAATGAAAAAAATGAATCAACATGGACGCTGCTACAAAGATGTGTTGGATTAACATTATCAGAGCGTATAAACAACACACAGACATCTAGTTCACTCTACATGGACAGCAAACTAACCTTTATAACCCTATCACACATTACGTTTGCAATGTTTGCAAAATATGTATATGCAATACTTGATTTTGCATGAAAGTTCTGTATACTTTACTAGTATAGTATAGTACTTCTAGTACTGTACACTTTATTTCTCTTTTATATAACAATAAAAATTTAAGGAGGAAAAAATGTTTTCTGATTATTCAGACACCACATGATTGCACCATCAGTCACCGCTCACCCCTCTCTTTCCAAGCGTGCAGGAGAAGCTAAGGTGGCTGACACGCTCTGTCGGCTCTTACGCTAAATAATACATGTGGGCCTCCATTTGTCCAAATTTCTCTTCTTTTCTTACTTCTGATAAACCAGTTGACTACAACTACTACTACTAAGGTCACTTGTTGTTGTTTTTCTTCTTCTTCTTCTTTTTCCATATTCCAAATGTGCTCTGTAGAGCCGTTTGTCCATTTAGACTACTGTAACACGGCGGCGTAACAGGGCCACGTCCATGTAAGGGGATCTGCAGTTATGTAGATAGAAATGACTCACTCTAAGCTAATGAAAACATAACTGATCATTATGTAAGGTCTTTGTACACCACCACACAGTTATGGATATTATGTTGCATTTCTGTCAATACATAAAATAAATAAATATTACACACTGAACCTTTAAGCATTTGCAAAGTCATTTTCTTTCTTTCCTGCATTTGGCGGCTGCAGCTGTGTTGATTTTAGCCTGGATTATGTGTTTAACTTAACCATATTGGTGGAATATCATAGTTTGCTCTTTGTAAAATATGCCACTCTGATACCAGTAGGGTGGAGTCAGCTGAAATGGGCTATCATGCAACATGGTCAAAATAAGGTTGAAATAAGGTTGCGGCAAAATTGCGCGTCATTTCAGTCACTTTATAAAACAGAGCCCACAGCTGATGGAGAAAGTCAACAGAGCACACAAATACAGGCAGAGAGAAACAGAAAGAGGTAGGGCAAGCCGCTGTGTTTGCAGCAGAGGGTGTGTGCGTGTGTCGGGAAATTAGAACTGAAAGGAAACACAGCAGATTCAAGTAGGCTAGTGAGTAAACACTAAAATAAAGATGGAGAATGAGAATAAAAATAGTTAAATAAGAAATAACCTAAGCTTCTAGAAATAGAAATATACTGGCATTCTGTGGAAAACACTGAATATATAGTATAGAAATAAATCCTGTTTACAGGCCGACGGTGCGTAGGACATAGTTTGATTGTCGTTTTACAGATACTCAGGTACACAGCTTCTCCACTGCCTCAGTCGCTGTAACTAATGTGACTCACATAATATACAATAATGCAACATAACGGGGCAAGACAACAACACAGAGGAAGATCCATCCACTACAGTAACATTACTTATTGAAGTCGAACTGTTATAAAGTGGCAACAATGTGATTTATTTTTGCTCTCTGTGTGTCCGATTATGCTCGCCCATGTTCCAATCTGAAGACTGCCCCTACTAGTGGCCACTGAAAACTAGAGAATGCCCCTTTAAATAAAGACTGCAGACCAAATGACCCAAATCACATTTCTTTTCTCATTTGTGACTCAGATCTAACAGTCTTGGAGCCGTCGTCTTGTTTATTAGAACTAAGAAGTGAATTGGGACAAATGGAGGAGCACACGTGTCATTTAGCACGAGTCGTCAGTATGTGGACCTTCACAAACATGATGAAGCCAAAGAAGCTTGGACAAAGACAGACAGATGAGGGCAGAAATCAATGGATTCATCGTTGTGGATTTTCCCAGATGGTAGGAGCTGATACAGGACAAATGTTTTCAAAGAGGCAACAAAGTTTTCTGCTAGACAGATAATTAAAGTAGTCCACCACCGAAACAAATGAAAACTGTTGTTTGATATTTCATGTAAAGTTGTTCTCCAGAGTTCTTACTTTGGATTTTCTAACATTACGTGGACAGAAATGTGTCAGTTAGTTTGTGAGACAATCAGCTGATTAATTGGCAATAAAACAGTACAGCATGAAAGTTCAGGTCAGCCAGCCAAACTTCATATTTTACTGCCCTTGCTGAAAAAACGTTTATATTTTTACTGCAGACACCGTAATAATTACAAGACCGTGTCCTATCAAGTGACCATTAATGCGTATAATTTAAGAATTTGCATTAAAAAAACATATTTGGCTGCAGTTCCTTAGCAGACCTCGCAGGATATGGAAGACGTCAGAAAAACCAGTGGAGAAACAATGAGGGCTGCCATTAATCAGTACCAGGAGATAGCTGAGAGCGTGTAGACGGCTTGGAAGACTCCAAAGACCACTTTGCATTGGTGCATTAGCGGAAAAGTTCCTGGCTATACATTTGTGACGATGCAATACCTGCCAGAAGAATCTGAGATAGAACTGGCCAAAAGAGGTTTCCCCTTACCAAAAGAGATGGCCAGGGAGTTTCTTCATTTCTTTAGGCAAAGGCCAATTATGTCAAAGGCTTCTCCACATAAAACACTGCTGGGTATTACTGGAGGAATCCAGACCTTAGCATTTAGAAACCAGAGGCTTTTTCACCAGCAGGAGTAGCAGTGCTGAACCCTGAGGTGGTAGGAAGTGGTTTCAACAGTATGAAGACCTACTGAAGAAACTTGACATCAAAGATGTTTCATCCCATCTTTGAAATTGCGATGAGTCTGGATGCAAGCAGGAACATTTAGTCGCTCACTTAGGGAAGCCGCTAAGGTGTGAAGGTGTTTATGGTTACCCAGACAATGTTTCTGTTAGGGTCTCTGGCAACAGCTGTACAAACAGTGATGTCTTCCTGGAGTGGGGTCAGATGTTTACAGTGCAGTCCAGAAGCTGACCCAAGACCCTATGTCCTCTTGTTGGATAGTCACAGTAGCCATGTCTTCAATTTGCACTTTACACAACTGAACAAAATTGTGCATCTGATGGCCTATCCACATGCCTATTTGAGTAAGTTTGTACCATATGTTTTTCCTTAATAAGTCAAAATCATCCTGCTGAGTTTAAGTGTCTGCAATTAGGTCCTAAACCTGTGCCTGCCTGAGCTGTCGGTTCTGACATGGCAGGAGATCGCAACAGTTGAAATATCCAGTCTGGATTCAGGGGCACAGGGATCGTCCGGCCCCGCCTCACTTTCCTGTCAAAGGTAAACGCAAATGTTTACAACTTTAATAAGAGGATGAAGAGGGACTATCCTTCTAAGCAAGAGAGTGCCAATAAAGCTAATTTGAATTTGAATTTGAGAGGAGAAAAAAACTCAATGACATTGAAGTGCAGGAACAGCAGTTAGGTAAACATGTGTTCTCTCCTCTCAGAGTCTCATGCAGTGAATCTCTCTGTCTATCTGTCCATCCTGCTAACAAGCTGAGCAGCACAGCTCTTGTCTGTCTGTGTCTTGGTTTCTTGCCAGACTGTGACTGAACAATGTTAGAGTGAAATATAACTCTTTTTATTACGTTTGATAGATGCACGTAGCTTAGAAAGATGACCTCATTGCGTGTGGAAATGCGTTCATATGCACGTGCACGAAATTAAACTCACGCATTTGAGCAAGAAACATCTGTGGGACCAGTCCAGGCAGGATGTGAGGGGAGGGACAGTGAAGTTTAGTTACAACTCTGGACTAATGCAAGATGAGAAGCAGTGGATTCACATTGAATATTAAAATGGTGATTAGCTGGACAGACTGGGCAATTTGGATGCACATCTCAGTAAATAATAAGAATCACATTCATTTTAGAAATAGTATTTTATATTTGAAAATGTAAAGAAGGAAACCTGGAGGAGCCAGTTTGAATTGGCCTGAGTGGTAACGTGAGTCTGGTAGAGTTCTACAGTATAAATATCTGAAAACTGAAGCTAACTTTGCTCTGTTTGGGTCTGTGAGTTGCACTTTATGAGAGGTGCTGAAGTCAATGTGTGTGGGTTTTTGGTGAGATTATGAATTGAGAATTGTTTCACTTAGTTTTGGTCTCATCTTAACATAGCCAAAGTCCCAAATGGGTTTCTGTGTCTGTCAGACAGTCTGAAAGGGATACTACCACACCAGCAGAGCAATAATGCAGACTTATCCTCCCCACATAGAAGAAATATCCACTTGTCCTCTTGCAAATCAGTTTTCCTTATTGTGATTAACTGTAACTTATAAAGCTGTATTCAAACCTGGAGTGAATTTAAAAAGATAGTGTGTTTTGTTAGATCAATAGATTTTGATGTGTAGCACTTCTACTTTTGATTACTTGAAGTATTTTTAAAACCAGGTACTTTTTTTTACTTTTATTTGAGTAAGTTTATACTGGATGAGTTTTACTATTACTTTTTTACCATGTATGAAAATTGAATACTTCTTCCACCCCTGGGACCGGAACAGCAGACAGTGGGACCCTTGCTTACTTTAATTCTGCCAGTTAGTTTGCTAGCTAGCTCTGTTACTCTTGACATCGCCCAAAAGCCAATTACCCTTACCCTAACAACAACAACAAGGTGTGTGCATAAACCTGAGATATTAATTACATGCATGTTGACTGGTTAACCCTACAGCTGCATACATCAGTCTCACTGTCGATGTACTAGCAGACAGGGTTAAGCTCCTTTGTGTGGCTGCTTACCAGCACCAATCCATTAGATGGCGTGTGTTGCAAAAGAACTATGGTCCTAGAACTGCGGTCCCATGATTGTGAGGTGGGTCCTGAAACTGCAACCTCCAGTACTACAGCTATATAATATTGCCCATGTTAGCCCATGGTAAAGGATAAACCAATCTTGACTTTCATTGAGGAAGAAGAAGAACTGAATATGTGGTGATCATCACATCTCAGGAGGATAGAGGTCGTTATTCCATGTCTTCACTCCTGAGCAAGACACCTCAAACCATCACAACGAGTAACAAAAACCCACAACTTCCGAATCTGCTATAGAAGTCAACACGAGACTAGTCACCTAGTGACCTAATACCCATTCCAAAATGGTAAAGGAGCCTCGGAACGAGAGCCAAGCCCCCCTCCTACCATTTAACAAGCATAGACCACGTTAATTACATTACTACCAAACAGAATAAAAAACAACCAAAGGGAAAAGAGCAAAACAAGCAAGAGTGGTAAATAAATGATGTGAATGACCCAAAGGCCACGGAGGGCAAATCATGGTAACATGAGAGCTGTGGAGAGGATAATAGCATCTGTGATGATGGTTACATCTGCAAAAACTGTGTTTAAAGGGAACACACGAGATACAAAACTAAGACACCATTGCAGAGAAATACACACCCATAATCAGTTCAATTTTAAATGCACAAATTAATATTTGTTAACTTTTTATTGCATGAAATGTGTTTATGGTGCTGTTACTGTAGGACACCAAAGACAATAGTGTCAGTTTACTGCTAAAATTTAAATTACAGTGTTCTCTCAAGGAAGAAATCTCGCAATTTTCTTTCTAGAGAAAAGTCACGAGAAAAAGCTTGGCAATATAGCAGAATGTTAAGTAGCTTAACAAAACATTTACTAACCACTGCTTTTAAAGGTTCAGTGTGTAAGATTTAGTGGCATCTAGTGGTGAGGGTTGTGAATAGCAACCATCTGTCTAGTCTACCACTGCCCCCTAACCTTTCAGAGAGCGAAGGACAGCTACGGTGGCTGACACAGCACAAAAGGTGTCTCTTCTGAGACAGCAGAGATTGGCCAGTCAAGAAAATTCTTCTTTCTTTCTTTAGGTATATTTATCAAGAAATTAAATTTACTTAATTATTCAGTAAAACCATGTGTTATTGTGACTTGGCCACTGACAGATAAAATGGGAAATATAAACCAAGAGTGTGAAACACTGTCACTGTTTCTGCACCACAGTCCATTATAAACCATTGGATAAGGTTTATACAAACATTGAGAGGGGAAACACATTCATTCTCTCTGTGATTATGGACCCTCGCCAAAACTGCCTGCCAACAATAATATCTGGCTCACTGCCAGATTATGGTGCTTTGATAGTGGCAAAAATATATATAAATAAATAAATACTTTGATATTGGTGCTGAAATAATTCTCAGTCATGGCAGCAACAATTACTCATATAAGCACAAGTTGTGGGTCCTGCACCTACTGAGCTTACTAAACAACATGTTGATGAAAGTCAGTATTACATCTTATGTTTCATCCACCAAATAAAATTAAAGTACAATTCAATAATATTTCAACAATGTTTCTTGTCAGTTTATATATTGAGCTGTAGGGATCATAAATAATAAGTACTCTAATTATAAATAAGCAATTTAAATAAAATAGAAGCTGCATTTAAAAATAAATGATAAATAAAACACAACAGAGAGCTTTTGAAAAATGTGCATCTCAAAATAAAGTGCTTAATTTTAGAAAAATGAAATAAAAAGTATAGCATGAGTTTCCCTTTTACATTTTAGTTAACTCCCAATAAACAATAAACAATACAATTTATAATAAACAATCTCAACACATATTAACAGTTGAACAGCTTTAACACCTCCTTTTTTCTTTCTTCCCCTTTCATATCACCACTTCCCCACTTTCTCTTGCTTAGTGAGAAAAGTGAGCTCTTACTTTTAAATCTGGGCTGGAATGGTGTCAGGGTCATTCTCTCACACAGCTGATCATTGGTGAGCCTGGATCGATATTTGCTTTTAATAATGTTCTTGGTGGAGAAAGCAACCTCACAGTTGTGTGTGGAGCCAAACACGGTAAAGATGTACAAGGCTACTTCCCTCAGACCTGGAAAGTGCTCTCTGAGACTATTTGAAGCCAGAAAATGGCAGGATCAGTTTTTCCAAAATGCTCTTTCAAGGCCACATCTGTTTAGAGATGGACCAGTTGCATCTGGAGAGGCCCAGCATTTGCCCACTTGAAGAGCTGTGTGACTTCCTTTGAGAACCCCCTGACATCTGTATTGAGGTATGGGTTCTGAATGAACGGGGTGAGCTGCTGTCCAAGGCTGAAGCTGTCAAAACGCTTGCTGACGTTTACAATCAACTTGTCAACAAAGTCAACAAAAGAAGACATATCTCTCTCACCCTGAACCTGTTCCTTCACTGTTAGGAAGTGTGCACAGTCTCCCTGCAGGTCTTCCCTAAACAACTCAAGTTTCCTCTGAAAGGAGCAGACAGCTGTCGTCAGGTCACAAACTGAATTGTCCTTGCCCTGTAGCTTTAAATTCAGTTCATTCGGGTGTGAAGTGATATCAACCAAAAACGCCACAATATCCATCTTCTTGTCATCCTCCAAAAAGAGCGAAAATGTTGTTGCCTTCCAGCTCTTCAGCTGTGCCAAGAAAGCTGCGATTTCCCCTCGGATGGACCAAAAGCCCTCCAACACCCTACCTATGCTGAGCCATCTTACATTGTTGTGTAACCGAAGGTTCATCAGCATTTGCATCAACTTCTCTGAGGAATTCCCTGAGCGTGCGATGCTGATGAAAAAGTTTATCATTCTCATCATTGTGTTCATCACCTCAGCATACAGAACTCTTCCTTGTCCCTGTTGAACCTTACAAAAGCAGCTGAGCATTGTCAGACACATCAGTGGACTCATCTACAGCTAAGCCTGTGCATGGTGCCGTGTGAATTGCTTCATCCAGCTGAGCTGGCACATTCTGGGTTAATGTTTCTGTTTCTTTTGTGGCTGATGATGGTGACATAGGTATTTGTTTGATTTTTTAACACAAGTCATCTTCAGAAATATTATACACTGAAGCTTTAACTGAAGCCATCAAAATTATACCATTCAAGGAGTTACTTATCATTTGCCCAAATTAACAGTTGTATACTTTGTGTTAATGGTAAGCATTGGAAGTGAATGTTACTAAGGAAATTTGCCATGAAGATTAGTAACAACCCCTAATCATCAATGCTAATATGTATTACTGCCATGTATTTTATGTGCAAATCTCTAATATAGATAGAAAGAAAGAAGGCTGGAAGGAAATGTTGTGGAAATACTTATTTAGTCTATAATAGATCAGTCAGTGATGTGATGCTCATGGAAAATATCATATTTGAAAAAGGACTCTGACGCTGCACAGCCTGGCAGCGTAAGTATTACCTGAAGGACACCACACCATGCACAATTCCTACTTTGCTGTCTGATATGTGGTTTATAGAATTCACAAACTGTCAGATGTCTGTATAGCACACACATAAAAAAAAACAAATAGAGTTGGCAGAAGTGAAAATGAAATATGGACCTGGATATGGAGATAAAAAGAGACACTGAGGAAATTGGACTTGGAAATCCAGAAAGTAGAAAGAGATGTAAGTGATCATTTCAGTGCACACTGTGAGAAAGACTGTAACACAATGCATTAATCATTGTTATTTTTTTCACTCCCAAGCTCCCAGACCACAAGTGATCCCAGCAAAAAAAAGGGTCAAAAAACATTGTGGTGTCCTCTCCCTGCTGTTTCATCAATGTAAAGTTTACTATATAGTCACTGATCCAGGGAAGTGGGACTATAATTTGGGAAGATTAAACAATTATGAAACCTAATAACCACAAAATGTGTGCTAACAATACCAGATTCAATACACGGTAACACATGGTGCTTTATTGTTAAAGAATACATCAAAAAGCAATAAATCCACTTTAATAATTAATGACATATTGGTCTCTGACCAGTCTGCCAAGACTGTATGTGTGCTGTTCAGCTGTCTGGGGGTCTGCAAAGGGAATAAGTAGAAAAGGCTCACAGGCATAACAAAACATGTTATGATATAATATGTCCAGGGAGAGGGTAGGTAAGTTTTTCAATGAACGGGCTGTCTTGATCCTCCTACAGGGAAAGGAAGTCCCTTTTTTATTTCATATCTTATAGAGATTACACAAACAGAAATCATGTCAGTGTCCAAATATTGACCTGAGACAAGAATATATTTTAACAGACCTACTATTTAGGATTTTTTTTTCTATTTAGAAAAAAATTATAGATGAAATATTCAATAGTGGGGTGTGAAGAGCATTAAACACTTAATTTACTGCATTCTGGAGACATTTTCTGCACCAGTTTATGGTGGAAATGTCTTTTTTTATAAAGAGAAGCAAAAAAATCAGGTGGCAGGTTTATATTCACAATATAAAACTATAATATAATACAAAAAAGTAACTTAAGCCAAAAAAAATAAGCTACTGATTAACTTTTTTTTTGGACAATGCAGAGTTTTCTTCTATATTGACATTGCATTGCAGGCTTATTGTGCAAATAAACCTTTTTTATAGCATTTTTATTTTTCAATTAACATTTGTTCGTGCAAACTACTTTTCAGAACATTTTTAACAAATGTTATTCCACCTCTCTGCTCCCTTCCTACAGGTTGAGCTACTCCATGCTTACTACTTCACCTCCATTCTCTTCCTGCTCTGTCCCTCAGCCCTGTCACGTTGTCACTCCGCTGTCACACGCTTCCTCCTCTTCCTGCCAGTGGCCACGGCTCTCCTTTACTCCTTCAAGTACCACGTCGGGTACTGCAGCTGATGTTGAAGCTACTGCAGCCTGCAGCAAACAGATTGGTTATTTTTGCGCATTTGGAGTCAGCCGTCTGAAGTTTTTTTTTTTTTCTGGCCCGCAATGCAAGAAACAGAGAGCAGAGGGGTTGAGGGCCAGTAAGTGAATTGGCCGGCCCAGTGTCGCTATAGAAAATTACCCAATGGGCCGATCGTTGGCCCATTTTTAAAAACAGTTATATAAATAAATTTACATTACACTGGCCCTAAATGTGCGTCAGCCAGCGGGCATTTGCCCGGGATACCAGATTACCAGTCCACCCCTGGCTCTTTTTCAGAAACATAAATAACATAAATGGCTACATACAATTATGCTTTCTTTTTAATGTGAATCATCCACATTTATTTTGCTGATCTTATCGCCTGTCATTGGTGCACTGCCTAACAAACTGTGTGCAATGTAGGGCTGGATAAGATTTATGTAGTCTACAATGACAAACTTTGGTCTTATTTTACTCGATATGGATAGATCTAACAGCCTATCACATAACAGAAATAAATGCCACAACTGCCTGTCAGACTGAAGTTTTTGGCTTGCATGTCAAAGTACACGCTCATTTCCTACGCAAAGCATTGTTTGAGCTACCTGCACTGAAGAAAGTGGATGAAAAAAATGAACAGAACAGAGGTGGATGAAAGCAATGGTGAAAGTGAAAACACAATATATTACAAAGCTGGGGAAATTGTTGACAGAAAAGGTAACGCAATGTCAATTATGCAGAAGTGGTTTGGATATATCTCAAAAGCAATGAAGCACCAATTAAGAACGTCTGCAAAATAAAATATAAAATTGTCTGTGACAACAAAGATGGGATTCTAATCATTTTAGTCACCTTAAAAGGTACCATCCCAGCGACCACACCGAGAATATGAAAGTGCGGGCCCATGTTAATGTTGGTGTAAGGTTTTGTCCAACGTTCAAGTGGTTATTCTGCTGTTGATCTTCACCAAAGCAACAAGTGTCGTCTTTCATGACCCTTGCCCTAAATGAAAAACGATCAAAAAGGAGCAAGGACTTGCAAAAGACGTGATGCCCCTGAGCACAGTGGAGAAAGACAGGTTCAGGAAATTGCTGGATTCAGGGTCCTCCCAAACAGATAATACTGCAGAACTCTGTGGAAAGCTGGAAATTCAACTAATTGTCGCAACCATCAACCTGGTTCGGTCGTACTTCAGAGCCTCACCAGTCATACATCAACAAGGAGCGGACTCTTCAAAGCAGATGCTTGGACCATACAGCTGAAACGATAAGCTAGGGGCTGGAGGATGCACTCGCATCTTGGGGCCTTAGTGATGACTGACAGGTGTACATCACCATGGACAACAGGGCAAAACATTGTCAAGGCTATTGGCCTCGCCTGCAGTGTTTCGGTCACAGGCTGAATCTAACTCAATCACCCACAGAATCATAGCACAAGTGATGGAGCGAGAGATGATGCAAAGGTTTTTAGAGCTGATAAAAAAAACAGGCAGTTGGTTCCTTCATGGCAGGACATTGATGTTCTGGAGTCTGTCCACAAGGCTCTAAATCCACTTGTTGACTTCACTGATGTCCTTCCTGGTGAAGCATACATGAATGTGCCTGAAACCTGTGCTGCAGCTCTTCACTGAGGAGGTCTTGAAGCCAGAAGATGATGACACAGAGGTCACAAAGACCATCAAGGCTACTGTCATCAGCTATCTGAATGAGAAATATGATTATGCTGCCACTGATGACCTCCTGAACACGACATCCCTTGGTTCAAGACCCACTATGCCAAAGATGACAATTCAATTCAATTCAATTGCAAGGAAAAACTTCCTTTAAGAGGCAGAAACCTCGAGCAGAACCATGGCTCAGGGTGGGCTGCCATCTGCCTCGACCGGTTGGGGGTGAGGGGGAGAGAGAGAGAGAGAGAGAGAGAGAAGGACAGAGAGAGAGCAGAGGGAGGCAGCCTACACAGTATACACATAGAGGTACAGACAGTAAAGGTAATGTTGCTATAGACAGAATGAAAAATGGTACAGATATTTATAGTAATGTTAATGATAACTAGAAAAGCAATTTCTGAAGAAATTGCAGTGTGAATGCTGTCTGCTGAATGGCTTGCGCTACGCTGAAATGCTAGCTTGAAAAAAGTTGAACAGTAGAAATGTATGAAAGATCTGGAAGCTTTTGTTGAAAAGCTGACGCCACATTGCACTGCTGTCTTGAACAAATCTGAATAGTACAAAAGTATGAAAGACGTGGAAGGTTTAAAGAACTGTTGAAAAGCTGACGCTACACTGAATTGCTGGCTTTAATGTGCAGAAAGTAGCTGAAGGACTATGAAATCTTGGAAACATGGGAAATGTTCTAAAGAATATGAATAAGATTTTAAAGTCACTTCAAACTGCCCTGATAAATGTAGAACATTTTACGGTTTGAATGTAGTCTTTAGCTGAAAGCCATGAAGAAGTTGAAGAAATGTGAGAAACTCCCCCAAGTGTTGAGAAGATATGACCTGAAATATTTAGAAAGGGCTATGAAAGGTGACATAAGCGTATCAACTCCAACTGGAGGTCCTGGGTGAGCAGAATGACTCCAGTGTGGAGTTGCACAGACTGATGGAGATGGGTACAGCTGGCCTCTTTCTGGAATACCTGCCCATCTACACTGTCTTCAGATCATTGAGCTCCAGATTGATCTGGCTGCTCCAGGACCCAAGATTGTCAATCTCCTACCTGTAGGGACATTGATTGTCGCGACCCTACCTTACAGTTTGATTTAGTTACAATGTTACACTGGTTTGAGAGTGAGGGATGTGTTGACTTGCGGTCAAAGACTTGTGAGCATCTCTGCAGGACCCCAGATGGTCAATCTCCAACCTGTGGGCAGACTGATCCACACAAGAGATGAGCCCAGTGAAGGTGGTGTCCTCTGTACACTGCAGGAGCTTGGTGTTTTGGTGACTGGAGGTGCAGCTGTTGGTGTTAAGGGCGGGGATCAGAGGGGAAAGAACACGTCCCCGAAGGGAACCACTGAGTGATGGTCCTGGAGTCAGAAACGTGTTTTCCCAGGTTCACGTGGCGCTTGCTGCTGGACAGTAAGTCTGTGATACACCTGCAGGCATGATCAGCTGGGAGAACTTGTCCTGGAGCAGAGCTGGAATAATGTTGTTGAAGGCAGAGTCCACTAACAGGATCCTGGTGTAGTCTCCTGGAGAGTCCAGGTGCTGGAGGATGTAGTGAAGGGCCTTGTTTAATGAGTTGTCTGCATTACATCATCTCAATCAGCTGTGTGCTGAGCCAGCATTCCCAGGTTTCCATGGCGATGCTAAAAGCTGTCTGACTTAGACAGGCTTAGAGAGCTGATGTCATTGAGTTTTAACCTGGAGCGCAGCTCTGCTTCTCCTGCTCCTAACGAACAGACCGTAACTCTCAGTGCCAAAGTAAACGTATTGTTAGAGAGATAAGATCCTCATGATGATGATGTCCAAGATTTGCGCGTCTACTGTCAAAAATGGCTTCACAGCAGCAGTATAGAAATGTCCACATGTCTGCCTCTTGCTTGAACCTGCCGCACTTTTTAAACATGGGAGTCTATGCGGCAGTTGACTGGCGCACCTCTCATTCTCAAGCCCACTGTACCAGCTGTGAAAGTCTGTTTGCTTTCAAAGTTGGACATGAGCGGCACAACAAGTTTTTCTACAACTTCTGAAAAAATTACGTATGTTGAGTGAAAATTGTGGGAGATACAGCGAGTTGAAGACAAATTATTCGGATGATTTTGAAGTGTATTTGCCCTCTGTCAGTTGGTCCCCTCACTCTAGCTGCCAACATTCCGTCCCATTGAAACCCATTATAAACTCAAAATTCAGGCTGAAAACGACATGGTACTTGAATTGAGATTATGTGAAAAGTATAAGAGATGTGAAAAAGTTGAATTCACTGGAAAGAGTCGAAAGATTTCTCAACATTTTAAAGGTGGAATGGCGTTTCTACGTGAATGTATGAATGAGTGGGAAGAGGTTGAAGATGAGTGAATTTGAATGATTTTCTCATTGACTTTCATTGTAACAAAGTTTCAAGGAAAGCTGAATAGATTGAAGAGTTTGAATGGGATTTGAATGTTGAATAATATGAATAAAGAAGGAAAGATATGGAATCTTTACCATTTTGAATGAAGTTTCTAGCTGAAAGTATGAATGAGAAGTTAACAGTTGAAAAACCTTGAAAAAGTGTGAAAATGGGGACATTTTGAACATTCCGTCCATTCATTTGAATGGGGGAAATTTCCTGGAAAACCTGGAATATCTTGAAAAGTATGAAGGTTAGGAAAATTCTGAATAATCGCAATCGATTCCTAATTGAGAGGAATATTTTAAGCTTTGAATGACGTTTCTACGTTGAAAACTGTGGAACTAGTTACATCGCAAAATAACGAGCGGAATAATAAGAATAATATAAAAATAAAGAATTCCGAAATCATAGAAGAACATATGTTGTGAATGCTTTACAGCATTCACACCAATAATAGCAGTAATAATAGCAATAGGACTGGTAACAGCAGTTGCAACTGTAGCAGAGGGCGTCGAGCAGGAACACGGGGGCAGCAGGAGACTCCCAACCACAGATCCAGACTCCACAGCTCCAGAGCCAGCAACACCCGCAGGAAGTGATAGGAGGAGAAAGCACACGGGAAAGGGAAGAAGTTGAGTTAGTAACATGCATTAATGGGATGAGGTTGCACTCAGAGAGAAAGAGAGAAGAGGAGAGAGGAGCTCAGTGCATCATGGGAAATCCCCCGGCAGTCTAGCCTATAGCAGCATAATTAAAGGATGGTTCAGGACTCACCTGAGCCAGCCCTAACTATAAGCTTTATCAAAAAGGAAAGTCTTAAGCCTACTCTTAGAGCCACTCCTACTCCTACAAGGTTATGACAGTGGAATCCAGAGGTGTGGCTCAGATGCTGGATGAATGTCAGAGCACATCAGAAGCTTGTTTCACATTTAGATGTAAAATGTATCAATCTGGTTCACTTTGAGAGCAAAACTTTGTGCTCTTGTAAACAATGTAGCCATCCAAGCTTTCCTAGCACTCTGTGCTATTAAAAACAATAATCACAAATTAATATTGTTTAGGCTTTTAATTACAGGATTTGGACTGCAATTTGCTCATTCTCCCAAGTGAAGCCCCAACCAGCTGTAGGGATGATGTTTCGTTGGGATTGTGTCTATATCTTATCAATACTCTTAGAAGCCCGGTTCTTTATCAATAATCTTACCGGTTCTTTTTCACTACTAACGAATTGGATTATTTAATAAACATTTTTCAAAAGAATAAATTCAGAACAGGATTACAATTGATTTATACAAACAAATCTAAAATGTCAGTTAAATAAATGATATTCCTGAAATCAAAGAATGAATGAAGTTTGGAGAGAATAAAGAAGACAGACATCAGTCAGGATCAGTCCTTCCTCCTGTCCTCCTCCTCCGTCTGCTGCTGTGATTCACTGCCTGCAGGTACTGCTGGCAGAGGGAGGAGGTGCTGGCTTGCCAAATTCTATGGTACATGGCAAACTAAGCTAAACAGTTGTGCTACATACAGACAGCTTTTGTTTTTGCTTGTTCGACAAAGCAGATGGAAATATAAGTAAAACATTACCTTCACTTCACCTGGTTCACTGTCTCCACTGTGGCCTCTCTGCTCTACTGTCCGCGAGTGTGTGTGTGTGTGTGTGTGTGTGTGTGTGTGTTTGTGCTTGTTCATGCATGTGGATGGCAGGGGGGCTCTTACTGGCTGAGAGTGAGAGATGCTTTGCTGAAGCAATGGCGTAAAACCCAGTGTTAGAGATATTTTATGTTATTATGAGAAGTGTAAAAATATTTTTCAGTTCATTATGAAACTGTGGGTGTACAAATTAGAAAGTGGTGGGCCGGTCAGTAATGGGAAACATTTGCTAAGTGCAATTTGAATCTAACTAGCTATTATATTATGACAAACATTCACTAAAGGTGGCTACATAAAATACCACTATTATTATAGATTCATGAGAGGTCAACTAATGTGTTTAAAATGTAAAAATAGCATTTCATAAGCTTAGCAGTAGGTGTGCATGGAAAACACTGAAAGTGAATGGGGTTCAATGTTGGGTTTGCTCCACCCATGAGCCCTGGGATAAACAGAGCACAACCACAGAAACGATTGGTTTATTAAAAACTAAACTTTTCTTTTCCTATATGGAGACAGTACTTTGAAGGACTGCATGTTCATAAGAAAGAACACACACAGCTATACCTCAATGCCTTGAAAATCAGTTTTAGTTTCTATATTTCTGAACCCATTTATTTAATTAATGTATTTTTCTTGTTTATAAAAAAAAATTTTAAAAAAAGAACCTTTACTGACAACAGCATAGTTGTTATACTACGTCAAAGCCAAATGCAGGCAACAAATATGCAAAAAATAAAACAATACATACAATAAAATATTACAAAATAGAACCAGATTGTATTCAAACAGAACAAATAAATAACTGCAACAGTACGTGTGGGAAATACAGATGAATCATGTTTCATAGGGTATTACAATAATTTATGGAATGTGTAGTCATGATACATTTTATACATCATCAACATCATTATGATCATCATCACGATGACGATGTCGGGAGATTCGACTTATCTGTCTCAGAACATTCAAACTGACACTGACAATTGTATGTAAAGCACAGGACATCAAATATGAATAAGACATTTAAACATTCATGAAGAACATTTGTGCAACATTATCACAGCATATCTATATGACTGACTAGAATCAGAATGAGCTGTTTTGGTCAAGTATGTGTACACATACAAGGAATTTGACCGTGGTTTTATGTTGCTCTCAGTGTGCTTACACACAATTTACAGGGAGATAGAAATAGACATACAGATAAAGAAGGACAACAAAAGGGAGGTAGCCTCAGTATAAATGTTATATACATGGGATTATGGAAAAAAATGGTATACTGTATATAAATATATGTAAAAAGCAACAATGACCAACAACATACAATCTATCAAATGTTTCTGTAAATTATTAGTGTTTAGTTTGAGAAGTGAGTTCCAGATTAACATGCTCGTAAAGAGCCATGTAATGTGGAATAGAACATATTAGGATTTCTTACAAACGAATAAACTTTATCCCTAAAGCTAATTTAGAGTACTCTTTTTATGTTAGACAAAATGACAGAAATTAGATAGATTTCCATGAATGAGTAAAATGACTATCTACAACATGGCTGATAGTCCAAGATTCAATGCATTGATGGGCGGATCCTAATTCAACTGTCAATCTCACAGTCAAAGCTTCGCAGCGAAATGCGGATCGTGCCATTTTGGCGTTATGGTGCTCAACGCCTGATTTTACATAGAACTACCAGTTTTCTGCCAATAAGTTAATCTACAGCCTATTACAATATACATTTCTTTTTTTCTTTTTATATTATATTTTTATTAGGAAAGAACATGTTTACATGAAGTAACATATTCAATAATAGTACATATATCTACAATATACATTTCAACGTTTAAAGCTGTAAATAAAGATGTAAAGAGAATAAAACTTTCAATAAATGTTTTTAAAGTGCGTAAAAAAATCCAAAATTCTTAACCTAACCCTGGGTCATCAGCGTGCATGTGTAGGCATGGCGTGCAGGTAGTGGCAGTGGAGGAACACTTGCTGAAGAGATGGAGCCTCAGTTTCACTGGTGTTGTACCGAATTCTCCGCACCTCACGGGACTTTCGGATAATTTATCACCGTTGATGAACCACACAAAGAATATTTTATCGTTTTTAAACAGCCGGCTACTTGAAATAGACCTGCGAGCAACCGCCACGTGCATGCAGCTGTCTGCAGCACGGAATGCACGCTAAACTCTGCACAAGACCGGTGAATGGCAGGCGAGAGAGAATTACAGAATTTTTATATTTTTTTTTTATTGTTATTATTTTATTTTGTCTTAACACACACAAACACAACAAAAGCCTCAGTTTAGCTGGATATTTACAGTGTAAGTTTAAAGATTGAATTGAGACTGCAGCTTCTCAAGATTAAAGCGGAGCCACTGTGTTTTCATTTTTATTGTTTCTCTCAGACACGTAAACAAAGCTAAGAGTCTACAGCCATGCTAGTCGCTCTGTAAGACTTACAGCAGCACAGCTGTGCTTTGAGCTAAATGCTAAATGGCTCACAGTGACAATACTAACATGCTGATGTTACACAGGTTTTCAGTTTTCACTTTCTTTGTTTAGTGTGTTAGCATGCTAACATTTGCCAAATAGTACAAAACACAAAGTACAACTGAGGCTGATTGGAAGGTTTGTGGATATTTTGTTATGAACCAACGTATCCCATGTTGGACCACTGCAAGAAATACATAAATTAATAAATACTGGAATGAAATGCACTGACCACGTTCACGCTCCCTGAAAAAATAACCACTTTCAATTTTGACACTCCTTAAGCTTTTCTGTAGCAGCACCTTCAGGTAGTGCCCTATTTGTATTGCGCAAGCATAAGAAGTGCAAAGGGTTTTGGTTGCACAGAATGTGCAGGCATCTTCAAGCCCCTATGCTATTTTGTTTCATGAATGAGAGCCACAAAGTAGAAATGGGTTGAGTGAAATAGAATACAGATCGGGAAGCATAGTGGTTAATAAATACACTCTGAGCCAGTCACATCACTGGTTTCATAGCTCTGAAACAGCAGAGCCAGTTACAGTGATGCATGACAATAACGGACTGTATGCATGCTCCAGATTACAGAAAGTTTGTTTGTTGTGAAGAGAGGTTGCACGAGGAAATCCACCGTTACCTCATTTATAAAATTTGTCTTTGAATAAATACAAAAACAGCCAAATGGCATTGAACTCCTGAAAAATCACTTAAACACTTAAAAGAAATTGAAATGCCTGCCATCAAAAGTGTAAATATCTGCATGACAGTTATGTAGAGTCCAAGAGAAAGCTGAAAGGCAGGAGTGGCGATGCAGGCAGGAGTGCCTACATACCTCCCATTATTTCCATCTTAGATTGGATACAAAACAGCCAATCAGGGTTACTTTCGCTAAGCCTGTGATTAGCTGAGCGAGCGAGGAGACAGAGTGGAGTGCAGAGCAGAGACTGTGAGCGGATTTTTGTTCGCTCTAATGTATATTTTATCTTCAAAGTATAACTTGTATGCTCACAAAAGTGAAACTGTGCGCGCACGAATGTCTCTCTGTGTTACACCATAGTCAGGATCATACCAACATTCTATTGTTTTCAGTGTGGCTGGCGAGAGTACACTAGCAACAACATTAATAAAGTAATGAACTTTATTTCTATAGTGCATTTCAAAACCAGTTGCCAAAACCTGATGTGATCATAAGGGAGGAAAAGAGTTCATATAGGCACGTCTGACGGAAACAGCGCTGCAGATTAGCAGCAAGCATGCGACTACCTAGCGTGCCCAAGTGAAGAGTGATCGCTGTTCATCTAAGAACCGTTGGATATATTCCTTGAGGGTGGTAATGTCTCTTTTTGGTTTTAGGCTGTCCTTGCAGGGCATAATAATGTTATAAAACTGTTCAATTATTACAAAAAAACTGGGGAGGCTTGCTATAGTGGACATTAACTGTTAGCTCCATTAGCTATGTTGCGGTGTCCACATCATAACTGCTACACTCAGGCCCAGCAAGTCCAATGGTAAAGCTGAAGTGTAGATCAGTTGTTGATTAAAACCATCCAGAATTGACTACTGCAATAGCATCGTCTACAGTTCACCTGCCAAAGCCCTTAGTAAACTTCAATATATCCAAAACTCTGCTGCACCGCCTCCTCACCCACACACGCACCCATGACCACATCACCCCTGTCCTCCAGAGTCTTCATTGGCTCCCTGTTCCCCAACGTGTTCAGTACAAAATCCTCCTCCTCACACATAAAGCCCTCCATAACAAGGCCCCTTCCTACCTCACAGACCTGCTCCACCACCACAATCCCTCCCGTAACCTCCGCTCCCCTGACATTAACCTCCTCTCACCTCAAATCAGGACCAAGCACCGCACCTGGGGCGACAGAGCTTTCGCCATTGCAGCCCCCTCCCTCTGGAACTCCTGATACACATCCGAGATTGCAGCAACATGGACTCACCTTTTTAGACTAGCTTTTAACTTTGCTCTTATGTATTTCCTCACCACATATTTTAATCTACTGTTGATATATTTTATATTATGCTATATATGTTTTACACATACATAGCTTCTGCTTTTACTGTAAAATGTCTTTGAGTGTCCTGAAAATAAAATATAGAAATAGAAATAAAATGTATTATTATTATTACAAGGCAGATTAAGATTGACTATGAACTAGAAATCCAGAAACATAACATTTTTAAAAGGCCATGAAAAACGAAAGAAATAAAAATGAGGTATTCATGCAACAGCCAGCCTCATAGTATCTAACGTCGGAAAAAGTCATAACGACCCCATGACCTTTCCTCTAGCCCCACCATCAGGACAAACCTCACATTTTTACTACCACTGCTGTTGGGCTCTAAGAATAGTAGGTGATTTAGTATGTTGGTTTTTTTTTTTTTGCAAATTAGAGGGGCCATTAGCAGAGCTTTAGACCTTCAGTCTTCTTTTCTATGGCTGTCATGTCTTTATTGTGAGCCAACTGAAAGGTTTATGCTGTTCTATGTACAATAACAGAGGTGAAATGTGGATGAATAATCATGTCATTTACACACACACACACACACACACACACACACACACACACACACAACACTAAACTCTGGCTACGCCGCAAGAGAGCTCTGCTTCAGAGAATAGTGAGAGTGAGAGAATGATTCACTCTCATTTTGTATCTCTATCCCTACACACACACACACACACACACACACACACACACACACACACACACACACACACACACACACACACACACACACATCCCTGAGACCACACTAAAGGGCACGGCTTGTAAAATACGATGCATCAGTTTGAGTTTTATTTATGTGAATTTTGACTTGTCAGCCCTGATATTGTTATATCCAACATAAACCACATTCCAAGTGAACATTCTGTGGATGACATTACCATGGGCAAAGACAAAGTAATATGAACCTAACTGCAAAGAAAACCACTATATCTATGAGGCAAACAGATTTTGTGTAGACAACATCACTAAACAGACAACAGGCTCAGTCACTCCTAAATTGGAAACAGATATAATACTTTTTTTTTTTGGTACACTACAATTACATATTATTATGCTGTCAAGTTTTTATACCTTTAATCATTATAGTTTATTCTGTAATAATGCACATTTCTGTCTAATCAATAACCTGCATTAAATGTGCCATTAGTCACCATATAATGGTGTGTCTTTCTTTCCCTTTGAACGTGACCTGTGATGGATGAACAGCTCCTTCACAGTTCCCCACTTGAAAATCATACCACAATGTTTTGAGGAAGCCTCAAAGGACGATAACTGCCAGAGAGTTCTTTTGTGATGAAATTAAATGATAATTGTGATGAGATGAAATACATGCTATGGTGGTAAAAGCACAGCACTTGCATGGTGATTTTCTGTCTGAGCAGGACAAAGTGCTTCACAGAGGATCTCACTCACCCATTCTTACACACCAGTGGCATCAAAGCCAGGGGCCGGCCGCGCCATTATCAGGAGCTTGGTGTTCAGTTGTCTTGGTCAACTCCGTGACATGTGGACAGGAGGTGCTAGGAATCAAACCACAAACCCTACTATTAATAGCCATTCTAACAGCTGATTTTTGCTACTTGGCGCACATTGATGTAAACCTATGAGCAACATTACACAAGCAAGACTAAGAGGCTGCAGCCTCTCTAGCAGCTCTGTGAGACTGTGGCAGTGCTCACAGTGACATGCTGATGTTTAGCAGGTAACATTTTCACCATGTTCACCTTCTTAGTTTAGCATGTTTTATGCATATTTTGTTGTGTACTGGAAAAATTTAAATGTTGACCTGATAATGGTGCTATAGGTGTAAAAAGTGATTACAATTTATCCTGATGGGGGCATGGATTTCTGAACAAAACGTTACGCCAATCCATCCAATAATCGTCTGCTAAGTCAGGGGATTACCAAAGTCAGTAGGATTTATTGTGAGGAAACGAGGCACGATGAATGTCTGCACTAGTCGTGTGTTCACTGAATCAAGCTGAAGCATCTTCCCGGTCTTGAGAAATATCTGTGAGTTAATGAAGACCACAAGATATCATCAACAAAAGGTAAGACCACAAGCCAACAGTCCCAAAGTTCCTCTGCCCGAATCAAACTCACAGCATAAAGGTAAAAAAAGAAGAAATTAACGTGAACTCTTGCAGCTTTTGGGTCTGTGAACATAGCTCAAAATTCAGAATTGTTAGCTATGAACATTCATTTTAATTACATTTATTCATTTAGTTGATGCTTTTATCCAAAGCAACTTACAATTGCTATATATGTCAGAGGTTGCCCGCCTCTGGAGCAACTAGGGGTTTGAAGTGTCTTGTTCAGGGAAACAATGGTGGATGGGTCACAATCGGGGATTGAACCCAGGTCTCTCACATCAAAGGCATGTCTCTTATCCACTGCTCCATCACCACCCCAATTAGTGTGAAACTTTGAACTAGTTCTTGTGAAATGTGAGCTTGCACAAACCTGTGTGCGTTTTGGGCCTTAGAGCTTTATGTTGGTTTCAGACCAAATGTGAGAGTGAATAGAATGCAGGAGTTAGTGTGCAGAATGGAGAACAGCACAAAAGAAAGTAAAAAAGCAAGTAAGCAAGTAAGAATGTAAAGAAACACAGTTATTTTAATAGTAAACCCAGACAAAAATCAGCATAGTGCCACCATGTCATTTGGGCTGTGCTAGAGGAAGTAATGAGGTAATTAAAATCAAATATTTCATTTGCTCAGTTAATTTCAAAGCGGTCAACCCATTAGAGTCATCACATCAGCAAAATTGCTATTTTAACCTTATAGTGACGCTTGAAAAAAGACATACGGTGTCACCTATTATCATCTCTGAATCTGAATCCCAAACATTATGTCACTCTAGCCAGTAGTTGTAAAGTACTGGTTATCTTAAAGCCCTGTTGCTACCAAAGCCAAAGTCCAATAATAAAGTGAGGCAATCTAGAACTGTGCCGTTTTCCAGGTGCACAATATCCTACGGTGTGTTTTATTTACAGTTCTACCTTCTTTACAGGGTGGGCAGGGTATATGAGCACATTAAAGGAGACTAGTTGCCACAGAGTCTAACTGAGAAGCACTTCTGGCTCTCAACAGGAACAATAAAAGAGCTCCTTCCCCCGTATGCCACAGGAGATACTGTGGCATACGGGGGACATTTGTTTTTGTCAGAGGGCTGCTCAACACCCTGCTAATGTGCTTCCAGGATGCTGCTACTGGCTTTTCCCTCAAGGTGGAAATCCATCCTAATTATTCACATTTTGAAGTGAGCTCAATGGTGCAGACCTTCTCCCACAGTGCAGCCAGCGCCACATACATCTTAATAACTCACCTCCCTGAAAACTGAAGCCAGTCTGCCACACACTCTCAACAACTCTTTGTATAGCCAGTATAGTACATGTAATGTCTATTACTGGATGTGTGTGTGTGTGTGTGTGTGTGTGTGTGTGTGTGTGCGCATGTGTGCTTGACACACTTAACAAGATAGTGTGTATATAAGCTCATATCTGTACATTTACGAAAGAATGGCTAAGCGTGTGTTTGAGTGTGTCTGGTCGTATGTATGATGGGTCATGCAAGTCACAATTCTTTCTGGGGCCTCTCGCAAACAAATTCTGTTTTCACATACATATATCACCTGTATATACAGTCTACTTTCAAATACTGTATATACAGGGGTTTCCACTGTCACGTCCCTATATTAAGTACTTTGAGTGGTTGGAAGACGAGAAAGGTGCTTTCCAAGTACAGTCTATTTACCATTTTCACTTGAACATTTAAATTTAGACTTAACTGTGTTTTCTTTTTTGTAATTAGTGTATTATTGATTTTTACATAAGCATAGTCACTTTCCTGTCAACAAATGAAATGACTTCTATATATGTATTGTATATATACACACATGCGTTCAAATACACTCACAAATACTGTACATATACATGTACAACAGTACTATTACTAACTATAAAGATAACAACAATAACACTACTAATTAATTAAACAATAATAATAATAATAAATCAATTAGATATTATGCACGAAAATCAAATCTTATCCACGAGCCGATTCATTTGCCACATATTCCTCTGTCCTGTTCTTAGCACTGAAAGAAATCTGTTCATATGAACTTTTGCCAACTCCATGAACCCTTGCAGAATGGGAGCTCTCCCGGGGCCTCCAGTGTCTCATTAAAATTAGCTTTCCTACCATTACACTGGTCTGAATAAAGTCCTTGGCTCCACAGTGAGATGTCCTCTGTGGATCACTGAGAACATATAACCTCGGGCAGAGCTTAAAGTTGACCTGGGTGATGTTTTTTATACATTCATGGACCCTTCCCCAGTATTTCGGAATCATGACACATTCCCAGGGTAGGTGAAGAAGAGTCCCTTCAGTGCTGCAATGCTTCCAACAGTCAGCATTGCCCCCCCCCAATCAGCTGGGGTGGGGGGCAGTAAAAGCCATTTAGAATCTTAAATTGTATTAGTCTGATTTTGATGTCCCTTGATACCTTTGTAACAGTTTCACATATATGATCTGACTCCTGAAATACCTGAAATCTGCTGTCCACCTTAATGTCAAAGCACAAGATACAGTAATTCTTCATTGTATTTTAATTTTCATCTCTTCTCACATATACTTTTATCCACTCATGTCATACATTGACTATACCTATATATTTGAACTCTAACTGGAACCTAGGCACGCCTAGCTGAAACTAATGCAGCGTAATGCAACAGCCCTGCAATAAATCCTCCCTTCATGAAGGTTAAAATGTTTTTGTTGAAACTGTTGAAGAGAGGTGCTGATTCAACTTTCTGATTATTTTGGAGGCTGCAGTTTGTGGAGCTGTAGTGCCTGCTTACAACTGCCTCACTATGAGGGGGGCCTGGTCCTTTCTCCAAAATGGTGGACCGAGTTCCCCATCGACATCAGGACCTCAGATACACATTTTCCATTGCAGACTGCAAACTCACCTGTTCAGCCTGCTCCTTGTCCTGCTTTCCAAAAATGTATCACATAAGGCAGTTCAGCGTATTTGATAAATACTCACATGATAATGTACTCACATGATTCTTGCAATATTTGCATTCTATCTGCGTGGTTAAAATCACTTACTGGAAATTGCTTTGTGTGAAAGCATCAGCTGAGTAAATGTAACGTGAACAAGGTCATTTTTTTGTCATTTTACAACACATGGTTGCGCAATGAAATGTAAGAGGTATGCCAGTTTTATATATGTAATATTTAAATCTAGAATAAAATAAAAGTAAAATAAAATGAAAGTAAATATATAAAACCATATAGGCCTACACTTATATACATACATATTAGGGCTACAAAGTAATGATTATTTTCATAGTCCACTAATCTGTTAATTATTTATTCGATTAGTCGACAAGTCAGGATTATTTTTGTCACCCCCTAACCCTAATTAAACCATTTAACCAATTAAATATCTTTCAAGTGAATTACTGCTCTCCAACACACAGCCTAACTAGCCAACATTACCATTAAGTGAACAAGGTTTACTATTCAAAATAAACACCAGTATCAACATCAGGGGGGAAACCAGGGGAGAAGACGAGACAGCGTGTGATACTCCTATAAGTCACTGATTTACTGTGCCAACTAATGTGTTTGCTAACACAACTAAAAGAGTGTTCTTTTAGCCAGCACCATCCACGAGACCTCAAAACCAAGAATGCAAAGAACTGTGGAGAGGCTGCTCCAAGATAACAGCCAGGCTTTATCACCCACAACAATAAGCTCACAAACTGATTTACTGCCAAGAAGGTTTAGAACTATATAAAATAAAAGCACATTAAAAGCAAGTACTATAACCACAACTGCACACTAACCATGTAGTATCTATTAGCATAATACAGCCCCCTTTCTTTATACTTCTGAAGTTTTTTTTCCAAAGTGCTTATAAGTTTTTATAAGCAGAGAATGTTCTGAAGGCCACATCCCGAACCAAATGTTTCTTGATTTACTTTAAAATGTTAAACCATTACTCAGATTGTAACACAGAATAACAGATACGAACATTGAAACTATCTTAGAGTTGTGGCCTTTCCTGGCATCTCTGTTGGTGCTGCTGCAGTGGTCCGAGTAACTGTGACCAGGGCGCTCTGTGGGCGTCACTGGCTAACCTCGCGGGCGCTTTTGGAGCTTCTCAACCCTGAAAACGCTTCAGCACATTTTCGATTCGCCATCAACTTTCATAAAACTGCCAATATTCAAATTCTACATCACCTCAAAACTTCTCAAAAGTGTATTTAGTGATGAAATAGCGTACAAACCTTATAAAAGACAAAAATATGTTCTACTGTTAGCCTCTTTCTCCTTTGTTTTCTGCTTCTGGCATGAATGCTTTGTCTTCATGAGTAGTCTAACAGTCAAACAGTCATGGCAGACAGTGGAACCAATACTGCCCCCAGCACTTCCTGTAGTGCATTGCAGTTAGAAATGAACAACCAGAAATGTTCCTAATAAGAAGATTGCCATCTCTCCCATAAACGGCCTCTTTGTAATGACGCGGCACCAATGAAATTTCACATTGTCGATTACGTTGGCTAATCACTGCCCTAATACATATATATCTATACACAGATTAACTCTACACTCAATAATTCTGTAGTGCATTTGCATCTGGGGAAATGTAAACAGCAGCAACAAGATGTGTTGAAAATATGGTCTGCATCTTAACGATGTGTGTGAAGGCAGGTGGGCTCTGTTCGTTCTCTCTGACTCTGGACTCCTGGTAGTTTGTTGGCAGCATGTTCAAAAGAATGGACTTGAATTATTCACCTTTTCTCCCTGAAGAGAGATGTTTTTTTCTTTTCATGGCTTTTAGTTTCCAAATCTCTGTGGGTGCACTTGATTCAACTGGAGGATATTTGAAAATATCGAAATATCAATTTTAGATAGAACTTAATGTGACAATCAGTGCAGTAAAATAAAAGAATGCAATGCAATATGGCTAATTGTGCCAAAGCTTTGTGAGAAAGAGCAGTCATGCTCTTGGTGCGCTGTCCTCATCAAAGACACTCAGGATGATAAAGGCATTCCTAATTTAGCTCTGTCTCAAATGATTGACATTTCAATAAGATAAAGTATATCTCCAGTCCTCTAAAATGGAAGATGAATTAAACAAAGCACCATTTTCTGAGTACAGGAAGCAGAATGTTTTATGTAATACTTAACATAGAGTGAAAAACGTCTTCAGAATTTTAGGTGAAGGTGCAGGTATTGCTTCATAGACTACAGGCTGTTGAAGTTGTGTTGATGCGAAAGATGTTTTTTTTCAAATTTCAGTGCATTAAATATAAGCACTAGAAAAGATCTCATGGGCTGTGTTCGTCAGTGAGATCAGTGAATGTAGGGTGTCATGGAGGCTGAGAATAGCGTGTGAATGTTGTGAATAAAGCAAAGGAGAACCATGGAGAACCTAAGGCTGCCACATCGCTGGATAAGGTGCCTGCAGGGAGGAGAGCAAGAGGTGAGTAACTGAGCCTAGGTTTATATTGTGGTAACACTGGGCCCAGGTGTCCAGAGGGCTCTGATGACCAGACCATCTAACACTTAACTGTCAGGCATGGTAGCGCACAGAACAACAGCAGCGGTCACTACAATATGGTGGTTAAAGCTGGGGTGGGCATGTTGGAGAAACTAGCAAGAGACAGTTAGATTTTTAAAGTATCCCACTGAAAAAATCCCTCCCGCCCTTCAGGCCTCCCTTCAAAACAAATTTTCATGTGCAGAGAGTGCACAGGCAGGCTAGCGTAAGTAGGCAGGCAGGGGGGACGCGAGCTAGTGATTGGTTGTGCTTATTGTGTCAGAGCATTTGATTTATTGATTGCTGTCGGGATGTGACTTTTTTAAAACCTTCACTTTGACATGGAAATAATTTTAGAAAATACTTTTTTTTCAACTATTTTCAAAATGTGGTCTTTGTTCCAATGCATCTGATAAACACTGAATAGGCCTACTGTAAATTGATATATCTTCTGAAAAGAAACATGATCTAACTTGAAATGTTTACATCTGTCAAAAGTGGTAGCATCTCAGTAAAAACATTTAGGCAGATGACAGCAAAAAACAATTATTTGAAAATTCATTACCACAAAATTAGACTTATTCACAAATACAACCAATTTATATTGACATGCATTAACTTTTACTGTAACTACCATGTAGGATAGTTTCCATTTGAGGTGCCACTCTGGAAAGAAGAAAAAGAAGGTGGGAGAGCTTCAAAGAGTAAACAGTGTTCAACGGGGGGAGATGTCTGAGCTGAGTGGATTAGAATATTATTTAGCAGCATCAGTTCAGTGGAAGCACACGCCTGACTGAGTTCTTGCACAGGACCAATCTACACATCAAGCCCAATGCAGCAAATGCAAAGCAAGTGTTTCAAATCAGTCCTTTGCACTATGTCACTGAACCAGCTACTTGAGAGCATTTAACACTTCCTCTGAAAGCCTTGATGTTTGGTGATGGCCTTGCATATGCAGTCGAGGCTGGAACCCTAATTTACTCTATAACAGATTTCTGTTTAATATCAACTTGTATTCCACCTTAATCTTACAATTGTGTTACACAACAGATATCAAACACATATCATGCCATGTTACACTTTCAAATGCAAATTGCAACCTGAAACAAAGCAGACAGAGGACAACATGACCTTGGTGTCCTGCAGCTGTGGTCTGTTTGTGTTGCTGCGAAGTTTAAACAAAGAGCTTTATTGATGGATGACCAAAGGAAAATAAATGAAAGTCAAAATCACCTTAAATTTTACAGCTATGACAAAAAGCCTGACATCAGATGTTTTCTCCGTGTTTATCTTTTTGGCAATTTCTATAACATATTTACCCAGAATGCCTGTGAAAGCCGAGCAGTACCACTTAGACATTGCTGTGCTTGTGCTACGTGATTTAATAGCAGTATACTGCTCAGGAGAAATCTGTTTGTATTTTCAGATAATCAATTTGACAGAGACTACATGAACAGATTGATTTAAGCCAGGGAGCAGCCAGACACCACTGCACAGAGAAACTCCATCCATCAACGGGTACAATTGCTTTCTTTGGCGTGTCGCAGGTAAGACATACTCCATCACCTTCCACAGAGAGAGAAGTCACACTATCAACTGCAGGCTGGTGCACCAACACCGCCCTGCCCGATACAGGCTGGGACAGAGTGCACAGTGAAAGCAATATCTGAGTCATTAATTAAATCAGAATTTACAAAGATACAAATGCAGCCATTCCAAATGCTCTGTTTTGCATGGTGACACCAATATGAGGCTGAGATGGGGACGTTTTTTGAAGTGTCCTCTTACTTTTAATCAGCAGTATTAACACCAGCCGCTCTAGGGATGGCAATGTACAGTGGTTGGTTGATTGGTCCACAAGAATGAAAAATCTCATTAACTACTGAATGCATTACTATGAATTTTTACACAGATTTCATCGTCATGGTCCCCAGAGGATTCCATCTGGCATTGGTGATGACTGAACTTTTATTCTAGCCCCATCTTCAGGTCGAAATTTCAGTCTGTCCAATATATATATTCTGATACTTTATAGCTGTAAAATGAATGACATCAGCCTAAACTACTTTGTGTGTTTTACAAATTTTTGATGTTAGCATGCTAACACGCTAAACTGGTGAACATGGTTAACATTACCAGCTAAATATTAGCATGATAACTTTGTCACCAAGAGCATGTTAGCATGCTGGCGCTAACATTTAGCTTAACATACCACTCTGCCAATGCAGCCTCACATTTAAAATCTTAATTAAAGTCCAGCTTCCTTTTTTCATCTCTCTCTGACACCCGTTAGTCCATCAAATTGTCAACAAAATTGAGAAAAAATGTTGTACAGACAGCACACACACAATATGCACAAACACAATGTGCCATGTTCAGAGGTTTACATATGGTATGGCTATTTCAGTCTTTCAATAAAAGGCACAAGCACTATTGATCACTTGTTCTCATGATATTTAATTAAGTAGGGACAATGTCAAAATGCAGTTAGCTGCTCCTAAGTCAGTGTTGGAGGAAGTATTTAGGTCCTTTACTTTGGTAAGTACTTTGATCAGGACATGTCATTTAACTCTCACATTAAGCAAATTTCAAGGACCGCCTTTTTTCACCTACGTAATATTGCAAAAATTCAGGAACATCCTGTCTAAAAATGATGCAGAAAAACTAGTCCATGCATTTGTTACTTCTAGACTGGATTACTGCAACTCCTTATTATCAGGCTCTTTGAAAAGTCCATTAAGACTCTTCAGCTGATCCAGAATGCTGCAGCACGTGTTCTGACAGGAACCAGTAAAAGAGATCATATCTCTCCTGTCTTAGCTTCTCTGCATTGGCTTCCTGTAAAATCCAGAATAGAATTTAAAATCCTTCTTCTCACATACAAAGCTCTTAATGGTCAGGCACCATCTTATCTTAAAGAGCTCATAGTACCTTACTACCCCACCAGAGCACTGCGCTCCCAGAATGCAGGGTTACTTGTGGTTCCTAGAGTCTCCAAAAGTAGAATGGGAGCCAGAGCGTTCAGCTATCAGGCTCCTCTCCTGTGGAACCAGGTTCCAGTTTGGGTTCGGGAGGCAGACACCGTCTCTACATTTAAGAGTAGGCTTAAGACTTTCCTTTTGATAAAGCTTATAGTTAGGGCTGGCTCAGGTGAGTCCTGAACCATCCCTTAGTTATGCTGCTATAGGCCTAGACTGCCGGGGATTTCCCATGATGCACTGAGCTCCTCTCTCCTCTTCTCTCTTCTCTCTGAGTGCAACCTCATCCCATTAATGCATGTTACTAACTCGATTTTTTCTCCCTCTCCCGTGGTCGTGGTGCTTCCCCTCCTGTCGCTTCCTGCGGGTGTTGCTGGCTCTGGAGCTGTGGAGTCTGGATCTGTGGTTGGGAGTCTCCTGCTGCCCCCGTGTTCCTGCTCGACACCCTCTGCTACAGTTGCAACTGCTGTTACTAGTCCTATTGCTATTATTACTGTTATTATTATCATTAACATTACTATAAATATCTGTACCATTTTTTATTCAGTCTATAGCAACATTACCTTTACTGTCTGTACCTCTATGTGTAGGCTGCCTCCCTCTGCTCTCTCTCTCTGTCCTCTCTCTCTTTCTCTTGCCCTCTCTCTCTCTCTCTCCCCCTCACCCCCAACCGGTCGAGGCAGATGGCCGACCACCCTGAGCCATGGTTCTGCTCGAGGTTTCTGCCTCTTAAAAGGAAGTTTTTCTTTGCCTGTGTTGCCTAGTGCTGCTCTTGGTGGGAATTATACTACTTATGTAAATAGTAATACCACAATGTAAAAGCTCTGGTTTGAAAATGATACTTAGGTAAATGTATGTAAGTACAACCAGGAAAATGTATTTCATATAAAATGATGCAATGCAAACAATGTCCTCTGACTGTGACACTGTAATATATCAAATCATTACACAACCAGCATATTACTGAAGTACAGCAAATATTTAACTGTTTTGCAAGTTATTTTCTTTTTGTATTAATCTGTAGATCATGCTCTCGATTAATTGATTGATTGTTCAATCTGTAAATAGTGAGAAGTGCCAATCACAAGTAATCATAGCCCAATATGACACTATCACAATGATTTGTTTTGTCCAACCAATAGAAGAATTCAAAATTATTAGAAAAAAATAATTATTTAAAGAAAAGCAGAAAATCACATTTGTGAAGATGGAACCATGACATTTTATAGCATGCAAAATTACTTACTTATGTAAGATTTCTTTTTTTAGTGAGATTTTGCACCCCTGTTTTAGAGTTTTAGAGTGTAATTCACAGCTGTCATAAATAAGGACAACTGTACACATTTGTTAAGATTACATTACTTATGATCAAAAACTAGCAAGTCAGCAACGTTGCTAACACAAGACAGCAATATTACTCACTAGTCCAACAGAAAAAAAAGCCAGCTCGGCATCTGTTTTGCAGCCTTTTATTTCACAAACCTCTTGCCAACATCCAGCAGCCTCTTACTTGGTCACTCTCCTTTTCTCTTCTTAGCTTCTGTAAGCTTCCGGGTTCAGGTCCCGGTTCAGGTGACAGAAGCTTGAAAGCAAATACAAAGGCAAGACAGCAACATAGCTACTAGGACAATAACAGAGGAACAAAAGCGAAGGAATGAGATGCAGATGAGGAGGAGGGCGGAGAAGACCACGAAGTGAGGATAAATCAAGGATATCTTTTCATTATCTGGCTTCACTAACTCTAACAATTAGGATCGGGATAAGCGGTCCCACAAAGCTGGTTATCAACTTGGTAACTCAACCTCAACCAGACAGTTGAAAATATTTCGCACAGACCTGTAAAGTTTTATGCTAATATGACTTACCGTTATTACTTACTGGCAATTCAAAGATTACAGATCGCGAAGTTAAGGGGAGGCGATGGTGTAATGGATAAGACTATGTCTTTGATGTGAACGACCCAGTTTCAATCCCCCACTGTGACCCATCAGACCATCCACCATTGTGTCCCTGAGCAACACACTTAACCCCTAGTTGCTCCAGAGGTGTGCAACCTCTGACATGTATAACAATTGTAGGTCGCTTTGGATAAAAGCGTCAGCTAAAATGTATAAATGAATAAAATGTAAATCATTAGACTGATAGGACAGCTGATTTGGTGGTTGCCTAGCAAAATTAAGCTTTGCTCCTTTTTTGCTCTTGCTCCAAATTCAACCAAGAAAAGGCATTGCTGTGCGTCTAGCGTTTTCAAACCTGCAAAGTGCTTTCTGTCTGATCGGGCCTTGTTCTTCTTTGTCCTTTTAGCAGTTGGCATTATCGGCATCTACTGGATTAAACAGTGCAAAATGTTTCCAGAAGCATTCTCGCGACCCCCCTTGGACCAGGTCACCCAGGTTAAGAACCACTGCACTACAGAAATAGGACATGGTCTAAGTAGCAGAAAGGATGGGAGACGACAGTGTGAATGCCTAACTGAAAAGGCGTAATCTATAAAAATTATTTGATTGATTCTTCTGAGCTGTATGAAAATATCAGCCTTATCCTTTCAGCTTTGCTGTGTCTGTGTTTCCGCATTAAAAGAATCGAGCAATGAAGAAGTGGTCGTTCCCCACTTTAAAGAACTTCTCAACATTTAGAAAATGAGATTAATTCCTTTAACTCTTTGGCTCAGGAAGTAGAGTGGGTTGCCTGTTATCCTTGGGCAAGATACTGAACCCCGAACTGCCCCTGGTGGCTGTTCCTCCAGTGTATGAATGCGTGTGAATGTTAGTCTCTGTTTGAGCACTTAAGCTCAGTGTATAATTGTGTGTGAATGGTGAATGCAATGTAGTGTACAAGCGCTTTGAGTGGTCAGAAACACTAGAAAGGCGCTATACAAATACAGAGCATTCACAAACATTGTTCTTGTTGTTTTCACAGAGTTGAACTCTTATCTGGAACATAACCTTATGTTTGCGTGAGCTTCCTCTCTGGGGCTTGACACCTGTCGTAGCATGCATGAAGACAAGCGTTGAGTAAAGTCAGGTAGTGCTGGTTAGGGAGTTAGTGTGGGGAGAGGTATTCCAAAAGGTGGTTTAAAAAAACTAAATTAACTTTATCCCAGGTTAAAACTGTAAAATGTTTTAGTCTGGCTTATTCATATTGGGTATTAGTTGAGTGCCCTACTTGGTCTGCTGTTGGTGAGTAGCTTGCCAGTAATGGGTTAATTTGCTATTAGGTTAGTGAGTTCCTTTGTCTCTTTTTTGTTTCAGGAGTATTGTCTGGTGTCACTCTGTTGAAAAGAAGGCTAATGTGGAGGACTTACAGTGTCCCAGAAAGACCAGCAGCTGAAAATGGCAGAGTATTATGAACTAGACCTTCCAAAGCAGGGTTGTAAGGAGGTCATATTAAGGGCCCAGTTAAGACAGGTCGAAGTTTTGCCAAAATGTGCCAAAAAGTGTTAATTCACCTTCGTCTGATTTAGGTGAATTAACTTTTGAACTGAAAAAAGAAATTATGTTGCTGCAGTACCAGCAAGAGAGGGAGCATGAGGAATGGTCACATGCTCGAAAGCAAGCCCTGGAGATTGAAGGCTTAAACTTAACTACAAAGTTGCGTGAAGCTGAATGGAACAATAATGTTATAGATGGTACCTGGTAAAAGAGGGTAAGTTTTAACCACCCTCTTCAAGGCTTTCCCCAGCAAATTTTGACATAGATTATAACTTTAAGTTGTTACCAAAATGCTATGAGAGTGATTTGGATACTTTTTTGTTTTGTTTTGAGAGGCTTAGTCAATCGAGACACTGGACTGATTTAGAAAAGACACTGCTCTTACAATGTGGGCTCACAGGTAGGGCTCAAAAAGCATTTTCTGCCCTAAGCTTATCTTAAAGTGAGGACTATAGCAATGTTAAGTTTGCAGTGCTAAAAGCTTGTGAAGTGGTGCCAGAGGCTTATCGCCAGCAGTTTCAGAAGTTAAGGAGGTTAGACAGGCAGACATTTGTAGAGTTTGTTGATGACTTGATTATACAATTCAATCGTTGGGTTAAATGGCTTCTGAGTTAAAGAGTAGGGATGACTTGATGAAATTAACTCATTTTGAGCAGTTCAAAAGTATTCTCCCCGAACACGTTACCACATACCTCAGTGAACATTAAAAAGGAGGCCGACCCTGCAGTGTTTGCTGATGACTAATTTAAAAGTAAGTTCTCACTTACAACTACACTTTAACCCATAAGATTTATACAGGGGGAAAGAGTGAGTGGGGTTGCAGGGTTAACTCATTTAGCGGCCACCAAGTTAGAGTGGGCGGAGAAATGGAGAATCCAGCGGTACGTTCCTCACATGACAGAAGGGGTAAAGGAGATCTAAGTCAGACTTGTAATTTTTGACATGGTAAAGGTCACCGGAAAATTGGATGTCCAGTATTTAAAGCAAAAAACAAGGCACCAAGTAGCTGGAGACCTAAGCTTGTTGCTCTGGCTGATCCTGCACACTGGACTGATAGAGATGAGGTTATCGCTGTTGTCAAGCTCTGAAACAATCCACAACCAGCTGCTGCAGTTTCAGAATCAAATCTAGAGAAACCGGAGATGTAGACTCCATTTGACCTGAGTTCTGAAGAATTTGATCCAGGTGATGCACCTTATATATGTGAAGGTTATGTGTTTTTTTCAGGAAGTGACAAGAAAGTCACTATTAAGATCCTGAGACACAGACAGAGGTTTCATCAAACCCTGAAATCTTTGTTATGGTCCTACTGCACTGAGTTGAACCTTGACTGGAAAGGTTTATGTATTATTATTGTTATGTTATTGTTTGCTGCCAGTGAAGTTGTCAAATCCAGTACTGGTTTTAGCCTAAATGATCTGGATTAGGAACTACCTGATCACCCCTGAACCCCTGTTGGGTTATGTAAATGGTTTCAAGCGATGGCTCTTTGAAGCGTGTAGAATGGCCCGAACAAAATTTGAGTCTTCTCAGAAGAAAATGATATGCTTATATGACAGACAAAGTGTTAGCCCTATTGCCTTTGGTTTCATCCGTGTTTCAGGCTAAATTTGTGGGGGCCCTATTCTAACTGTGTATTATCTACCCCAGATAGGAGGAAGGCTACCCAAATGTGTCATGTAAACTTGGGAAAGCCTTACTTTTGTTGTGTTGCTTCTTCAGGAACTGGAGCAGGGGTGAAACTGCTTGCTGTGGCAGTTCCTGTTGGGGCAGCCAGCTCTAGTCTCCCAGAAGCCTTGCTTGATGAAGTAGAGTTCACTGACTGTATAACGCAAGGTCGGTTGAAAAATTCTGAGTCTCTGGGTAAACTGGGTGACTTATTGTTGGGACCTTTGGTACCATCTGAATTAGATGAGTTGAGCTCTCTGATCAGGTCATATTCTAACCTTTTTTCAGATGTTTCTTCACAAACATATATTGTATGACATTGAGGTGGGAGATGCTGCGCCTATAAAACAGCTCTTCTGCAGAACTTGAGAAACGTGAGCAGTCAGAGTCAGAGGTTAAACACATGCTAGAGAATGCCATTGCAGTACGGTCCCACAAACTTCTTTCCCGAGCCATATTAACCAGCCCCTACTGGGGGATCCTGAGGCATTCCCAGGCCAGTGTAGAGATGTAATCTCTCCACCTAGTCCCGGGTCTTCCCTGAGGCCTCCTCCCAGCAGGACGTGCCTGGAACACCTCCCTAGGGAGGAGTCCAGGAGGCATCCTTACTTCTGTAAAGTGAATGTCATAACCAAGCAAGTTTTCCACTTCCTCGGATGGACGATTGCGTGGATCAAGTTGGATCAGCTAAGTTTGTGAGTAAATTTGATCTCCTTAAAGGTTACTGGGAAGTCCCACTGACACCATGGGCTCAGGAAATTGCATCCTTTATTACACCTACAGGGTTGTACTTTTACATGGGCATGCAATTTGGGTTGAGAAATGCACCTTCCACCTTCCAACGTTTAATGAATAGGGTAGTTTCCGGTTTGCAGGGGTGTGCCGTGTATCTAGATTATGTGGTGGTGTATAGCGACACGTGGCCAGAACATTTGCTGTGCATCTAGGCCCTTTTTCATTGCCTGGCCTGGGACAACCTCGCTGTGAATTTGACAAAGTGTGACTTTGATAAGGTCACAGTGACATACCTGGCTAAGGTGGTTGGGCAGGGTGAAGTGCAGCCTGTAATGCCAAAAGTGGAGGCCATTGATAAGTTTCCTCCTACCATAACAAAGAAAGAGCTCACCTGATTTCTTGGAATAGTAGGTTATTACCGAGGATTTTGTGAAAATTTCTCAGCAGTAGTTGCTCCTTTGACTGACCTGGTGAGTCCTAAGGTGAACTTTCATTGGTCTGACCGTTGTCAGAAAGCTTTTGACAATGTTAAAGTTCTCCTTTCTTGTGCTCCGGTGCTTGCAGCCCCAAATCTAAAGGTTCAGATTAAAGTGGATGCCACCAATATGGGTGCTGGGGCTGTGTTGCTGCAAACAGATGCATCTGGTATTGAGAGGCCAGTCAGTTACTTCTCGCGCAAGTTGAACTCCTGCCTGCCAAACTACTCAGTTTTAGAGCAGGAGGCACTTGTGTTAATTTGAGCTCATGAGCTCCTGTTCTTATCTATAGTGTTTCTTTCTCCTGTCTTAAATTAAATTGCTTCTAGGGTACCAAGTTGCTCAGTGGGAGTCGGTAAGCATGAATTATGTGGATGAGGTAATTGCAACATCCAGAGAAACCATTTTCATGTGATTACCTATACTTAAGGTACATTGTAAATTCTAACTTTAAGATTTGAATTTAATTAGTGGTCCCTAAGAATCTTTTTTTATGGTGGGGGTGGGGGGACCCTGTAGTTGTCTGTGCTGTGTTGTGCTGGTTTTGTGTTTGTGTATTCCAGGCTGTCTATAGGCGGAGCCAAGGCCAGGGTCGTCAAGAGATGTGGCTCATCTGCTCATCCTGGCTTAGACCTGGGACACGCCAACTCTTCCTTTTTGACCTATTATGTAGCTTTTCCTATTGCACTCACTACATTTTACACTCACCCATACATGACACTCTTGATTATTCTGGTTTTCATGTTTGCCTTGACGTTTATTTTTATGTTTAGTGGATACAATAAAAGCATTAAACTTATGTTTGCGTGAGCCTCCTCTCTGTGTTACAAGCAGGAGCCAACTTGTGGCACTTGTTATTGGTGGTTGAGAGCCCTGTCTATCAAAACAACAAATATCTTTTGAAATTGTGCTGTTTATCACTCCAGTAGAGTTCTACTCAGTGGGGTAATCTATGAGAAGGATCACTGAAGCTGTTATGGAGCAATACTTTACCAAGACTCTATGTTGCTTTCTCCTTTCATTTGTCACTTCACATCTCTATATACTAAGTATAACAAATGCATCCACTTTTTGCAGGATTATTTTATCTACCATTTCCTACCTTTTAACATCTTTCAACACTCCCCTCTCTACTTCCCTGCTGACACTACCCCACTCACATCTATAGTCTTTTGTGCACATTTAACAAAATGAATCATGTGTGTACATATTAAACATAATTGCAAATACGATGATTACATTGTTATGGAGAAATGTAAAGACATTGTCCACCAAAAAATTTAACAAAGCATGTATAGTGATTGTACAGTGGCAAAGTAAATGAGATTCCTCCAAACCCTCTCTTCAGTAATCTCCATATGATGAAGTGAAGTTAAACATGATTGCATATTGGTGAGAATGAGGTTAGCTAGGTGCCTGTGTCTATCTCTGTCTCTGTGAACAGAACCAGAATAATGGTTAAAAAGCGTTTTCTACCAGCTGAAAACGCCATCTGCTGTTCTGAATATGCCTAGCTGGGAGCGCAAGGGTGCGCTTTGGAGACGCAGCATTTTTTTCTGAGACGCTGTGGTTGCTATGTATACATAATATTCATGGAGGTGATGTGCTGCAAGTAGGCTACCTAATTTTAATGATTGTAAAAATACGTGGTTCATGAGATTTTGTGGACGTGGTGCTCCCATTGCAATGAATTAAAAAAAAAAAGAAGATTTTTTTTCAATTCAATGCTTTGGTGGACATGGGCCCTTAGGGATGTGCTTTTCGGCCAGCTGAAAACTCCAGCTGCTCTTCTGAAAATGCCCCGCAGGGAGTGCTAGCTGGCGTTTTTGAGGTGCGTTTTTTCGTGACTGCTGTGGTTGCTATGATGCATAAAATCCGTGGAAGTGATGTTGCTAATAGTTCTACCTGACTTTACTGGATGTAAAAATGTCAACACAGAGTAGAGTACTTGCTCTGGCCCTTGCTCTGCATGAAGAGGCTGAAGCAGGTAGAGAGAGAGGACGGACTCGATACATGTGGGCTCATGAGATTTTGTGGGTGAGGAAACATCTTGCATAGTAACCATTGCTAAGGTGTGGTATTTGTCCCACCCTTCCTCTACTTGGACAGCTCGAGTAAAAAGAGACAGTGACGAGCGCAAAGTTAAACATTTTTTAACTCTGGGCAATTGGAAAAAAACACTCAGCGCCAAGTGCAGAACTAGATGCTCAGCGGCCTAGTTACACTGATGACATTTTCACTATGTCATAAAAACATGGAGCTTCCTTTGCAATGAATTGAATAAAGATGCTGGCTTCAGGAAAAAAACGCTTTGGTGGAAAAACGGCCCTAAAATAGGTTGATGTCATGCTTACATTTGTTGTGTGATTTATTTACCATGTGTGTAAGTTCACCTCTATATGATTGTATATGGAAATAAAGGTGAAGTGCAAAAAAGTAGATTTTGCAAATAGATATTTCACTTTAGTGGTAAGAAAAATCATGAAGAAATTAAATATTAATCAAAGTACCAAAAAATGCTGACATGCAGTGATTGTGAAGATCTTGGGCCTCCTAGGGCAGAAATATAACTTCATTACCCTTTCCTGTTTCAAGAATGCTTAATTCAAGGCTCATTTTTTCTTATCTGTGACAGGTAGTTTTGCAAAGACAGGACATAAACCAGGAGAGACTAATGAATGAGGGGCAAAATTATGTATTGGCACAGACGTGGTCCAAGCCCTTTTAACAGATGGTCTCTGTCTTCTGGTTGTGTCAGTACATCTTTGGTACTAAGTTTTGTCGGGTGCTTGGTGTTGGGTACCTGCTTACAGGTCCAGTTGAGTTTGTGTTCATTTATCATTTTTGAAACTGTGTGTATTTGCTGCGTAAAGTCATATCAGTTGAACCTTATATTATTACACCTGCAAATTGTAAAAATTCAAGGCTGAAAATGATCATGTATTTTTTTCCATCAAATCTTATTTTCTATAAAGGTCAAATAAGCGAACATTTAAAAAGTTCTGTCTTGACAATAGAGCGTGTTGTTACCACCTACACAAATGTATAGTTCAGTTCAGGTTTATTAGTTATATGAAGGTTAACACAAGGTCAACAATACAATGAAATGAACAGCTCAGCTCATCAGTGCACTAGTCACTAGTTCAGCCTCTATTATTGAACTCTCTCAGCATTGTGAGCATACATGGGTTTTATACAGTTTAGATGGCAGGAGTTTGTTTTCCTCAAATTTAATTAAAGTCAGTCTAACTGTGGTGTGCAATTGAGCAGAATTTACAGTAGCTGTCAATCACAAAAATATCAATTTCATCAAATTATATGGCCCTCAGATACATACACTCCTCCTGCAACACATTTATAGAATATGAGTGACTAAACACATGACTGAATTTATTTTAGATTAATAATGTTTCATGTAGCAACTGTCATGCATCAGTTGTCACAGTGAGTCTCCATCTGCATAAACAAAATACCCCTGCCAATTAGATAGACAACTGGCATTTCTCCCTGCAGCTATCACTGTGAAACCACACTCCTTCCAAAAACAGAAAATATTAGAATTTTTCCATGATATGAATACTGTTTCTCATGTATCACAGGCTTATAAAATATTATGGAACTGGATTAAACTTGAAATAAATCCTTTCTACAACACTGCTCTTGTTTCTAGAATCAAACTTTTAATTGGAAAGAGGCAACATTATAAATGTATTTTTTTCATAGATACAGTGGTATGTATTTTTTTTAAACATGTGTCAGTTTCAGTAGTGATATTATGACTATGTAATAAATTATTTTCTTTGGTCTTCTATGAAGATGGATGGCACAGGGGTGTCCTTAGTGCCCCTTAGGTGTTAAAACATTGAAATGTACACCCATGGGGCTGTTAGCTTTTACCTGCTGCAAGTGTAACTCGCTTTAAAAACAATAATGTTCTCCCAATGAGCAATTCCAGTGTGCTAAATGTTTCTCGGAGTAGAAAATTAATCAATTTACAGTTCTGATGCCTGTACAAAGCTTATATGTGTAGGTAGGTGATTGCCCAAGGTGACAAAGAAGGAAGAGATGAGATGTGGTTGGAATTTCACAAAGTGACACAAAGTGATACAGAACGTACAAATTCTACAGCTTACAGGGCCAGACTGGCTTCCAACTTCCCATGTCAAATAAATGTAAGGAACCATTATTACTATTTCTTTTTTTTTCTCTTCTGAGTTTTGTTTGGTGAATGAACAGTAGTGTTTGGGGGAAGACTTCCTTGTTTTGAGTTCATTGGAAATCGCGAAGTGGAAAATTTCGGGTTTTTGCATTGTACTGGCTACTGCAAAATCTCGGACTGACTGTGGTTGCATTTCTTTCTTTTCCCTCTGCTTTTTATGAAAATAAATCTGTTGGTGTTGTGCTTAACAGATGGAGGCGTAGTGTTTGCAGAGACATGTATCCTTTATGGGGTTTGAAACATGTCGTTACTTGTTTAACATGGTCAGACTGCTAGAGTACAGTACAGAATAAGTGGACCATATTACCATGAGATTGGGAACTGTATCTCTTTACACCTACTGTTTATCTCTTCTGCAAATTATGGAAGATGTATGTGTAGATACAGCTGTAGGAGCCTCTCAGGGCCTGACTCACCATGTTAGGCAAGGCTTCCCCTGCTGTTTGGCCAGGGATAAAATTGCCTGCAATGATGAAGACTTGCTGAGGCCAGAACCAAACAGAAGACTATTTTATTTTTTCTTCACAGGAATAATAATAATTTATCATTTAGCTGACACTTTTATCGAAAGTGACTCACAATTCCTAAAAATGTCAGAGGATGCACGCTTCTGGAACAACTAGGTGTTAAGTGTCTTACTCAGAGACACATTGGTGGATGTCACCATGGGAATTGAGCCCAGCTTTTCCACACCAGAGACATGATTCTTATCCACGACACCATCACCATGGAGCCTAATTTCCTTTTACTTGTCAGTATATGCAGAAGGCTTATTTTCTTTTTCTATAATGTTCTGTTTGAGGAACTCTTTACAAACCCAACTGTTTGCTAAGATGTATTCAGTATTTCAGTATTTCACAGTATTTTAGAAGAAAGAACATTCTATTCTGGCATTTTATATTCAAGTATGATGACATTACAATTTACAATAGGTTACTGTACGCAGTACTAGTAATAGTATCTAGTTTAACACTGAAAATGTAAAAGGCCTATACTGGTAATGTTTTAAGCTCATCGTGTTGTTTTCCATTGAGCACATCAGTGTTCAACTGGTTCTTAGTAATTCCTATTCATTTGAAGGTCTGTGTGTTATTTGAAGACAAAGTTTCAATGTTTTTGTTAGCAACCTCTTTGCTTTTGTAAGAGATTTGTGGATTTTAGTGTGCGAGTTTTCATATTTGTGTTTAGTTTCGTTTAAGATGTAGTGAAACTGCACAGCAAACTGGGTATCAATGGAACCTTCCTCTCCTCTTGTCCTTTATGGAATAACCCACGGTTATCAGCAGGTGCTGAGGGATGGTTCAATGCTCAAATTACCTGCACTCAAAAGCAAAATTTGGACTCGGTAACAGTTCCTTCCTAACCTATGCCCAGCTTAAAGCCACATTAGATCGCATTAGAGGTATTCGCACACTGGAGGTCCTTGCCCATGGGAGAGGAACAGTCTGAAACCTCTGCAGGCTGCTGTGCCTTTCCATTCCCTTCTGCAATACCCTGACCCAGCTGCAATGGCAGCAAGATCTGGGAATCAACCTGGCATCATCTGAATGGGAAAGTCTGTGGAGTACCATGAGCAATTGTATCAGATACATGGAGTAATAGGATTAATATAATGCATAGGGCATATGTTATCCCTGCAAGACTCAAAAAGATTAACCAGAACCAGAATCAGATTATTGCTGGCACACATGTGGAGAAGTGGTAACTCTTCTCCACATGTTACAGCACTGTCCTGCTGTGGATTTACTGTGGAGGGTGGGGTGGGGATCCTCAATGTAGATCACTTGTGTTGCCTGCAAAGCGATAAGCAACATAGAGTGACTGCTAACCAGAAGGTGAGGAGGCTGTCCTGCTTCTGTAGAGACAAGTGGCTGGAGGATTTCTCTGTCTTTTAAGCATGGAAAAGGCCGACTCCAGCTTCACCCGACCAGGATACAAGGAGCTCTGGAACACTATAAGATCCTTTAGAGTCAAAAGAACGAACACTTTTTCTCTGTATTATAGGAACTCACACTATGTCTGCCCATTTTACATGTTTTAACCAACCTATGCTCTCCCTGCTCATAGCCTCTAGCCTGACTAGCCACCTGACTGTTTATTATCCATCTATCTATCTAGAATCATCCTCACAGGTGCTGACATGTACATATTGTTGTGCATGTGTGCAAAGTCACTGTTGTTGTCTTGTTATCGTTGTTAAAAAGAAAAAAGAGAAAGAAAAGAAAAAATACCAATGACGAAAAAATAATGTTTTAATTCGAATCAGGGCACTCCCATCAGAGGTATATAATAATAATAATAATAATAATAATAATAATAATAATAATAATAATAATGCTACAATCACAATGCCTCACAATCACAATAACTTTAAAAGGGCCAAAGTCAATTTGCTGCTGATTTTTGTCAAAGCCCATTATTATGATAAACTTAGTTACAACCCAAACAACAAGAGGTTTCAAGGTAGTCAAATGTTCAGTTCATTTTTTTCTTGATGTTGTCCAAATGACAGTGTCAACCATTAGCATTAGCCAGTTTAGGAAACCATCTTTGTCAGGGTAGTAGCTGTGTGCTCAGGCACGAACAGGATATAGGGCCCAAATACAGAGACTTACATAGCAGGAGGATTTTTCAGATGTATTAAACAAAACATAAAAGGTGAACAAAGGTTCAGGAGGTAGAGCAGATTGCCCACTAATCTGAAGATTGGCGGTTCACTCCTCAGCTACCCCAGGCTTCATGTTGAAGTATCCGTGGGCAAGAATTGCACAAACGTGTGTGAATGTTAGTTTCTGTTGGAGCACATAGGCTCAGTGTATGAGCGGTGTAGTGTAACAGTGCTTTGAATAGTCGGAAGACTAGAAAGTTGCAAATACAGAATATTTACATTAAAAAAATTACAGGCAGGGTCAGGTAAATCCAAAACAAGTGGTCCAACAAAAGTCTGGTAAATGATTAATAATCCAAAACGTAACTCCCAAATAAACCCGTTCTCATTCCCAGTACATATGGATATCACATATCACATATGGACACATGGTCAAGACCTACCAGCATCAGTTTGTAACGCACTGGGGATCCCTATAGCGTCAGTTTTTGATGGTAAAGGTAGGTGTATGATATTTAACAGAAAACACTGAATAAGGACATGGTTGGGGTGGATTGTGGGACAGAACCTGGACTTTGAACCAGAAGACCGGTGTTGGTGTCCCGTGTGAAGCAAAAAGTCAACATTAAATATTTTTATTTAAATTATGCGAGTTACATACATTGCGTAAGTTACGCAAGTGACGTAAGTTAACTTAGATGTTAACTGATCTAGATAGTTTTTTAAAAACCCAAACCATGATCTTTTCCTAATCTTAACCAAATAGTTTTTGTGCCTAAACCTAACCAAATTGCAACGTTTCGCAACTTTAATAACGTGTCAATTCAAAATGTCAATGTTTCGAAACACTAGCGTTTTATTTTGAAAGCCTAACCGAATGTTGCATATTTGCTATTGCTAACTTTACCGGACATTGCATATTTGTTGTAGCAAAGGATTGCTAACTTGATTGCGGAGCCTAACATCTCTAAAAATGACGATAAAGGGGTACTCAGGGCTTTAAAAAGCAACGCCAAATGGCGTTGATTAAGTGCCAGTATGTGTCAAGTCGGAAGTGAGAATGTATTGCCAAAATGCCCAAATGACAAATGAGCATACCTGTCAAGTCCCGTATTTTACCCTTCTTTCCCGCCGTCCTCTAGTATTTTCCCGTAAATCTCCCGTATTTTAACCTGCTTTATTAAATAATATTAATAATATTTAAAAAAAAACAAAAAACCCCGGCCCGGGCAGAGTAAAAAAACCAAAAAACATTAGGTGCGTTTGACTTCGTGCAGCGCTGCGCGGGGCTGACTTAAGGTGATGAATGTTGGACTTAAAATAAGGCATGCTGGTTAGAAATCATGTCCGACTTTAGCCGGCGCTGCAAAACGTCACCATGACATGACAATATAAACTCGAGGGGGCAAGGCCACTGCATTGATCTCAGCTTACAGTAAGCTCACGCAGGTAGAATGTGTCCGACTTTACGGTGCCATTTTTATACCCCCCTGCACTATGAAGTCAGCGAAAGTCAGCCGCTGTCATCTCGACTGCACCTATACCCAATCTGAGCTCTGTCACTAGCCTCGCGATAACTGCCACCTGCAGGTAGATGTTAGACAACAGAACTGTTTGCGCTCTACTAAGTAAAGAAGAGTAAAGAAAAGTTATGTGAAATTAAAAGAAAAACTTTTAAAGGAGAAGCAATATGAAATGAAAAGAATGTGTTGAATGAAAATAAAATGTAAATGTAAAGACAAGTAATGTTAAATGAACAGAAAATATGCAAATAAGCATTTAAATAAATGCTCTTCATATATATCCTTTTGTGTTTTCATTTAGGCTGTAACACCTGTCTTAAAATGTCAGGGATACTGGAGCTTGGTTGGGTTGGTGGGACTGCTTGCGGTGGGCGCCGGAAAATTTTCCTTTATTTTCAAATCCAAAACTTGACAGGTGTGAATGAGTCAAATAGACAGGGAAACAGGCAGACACTCATGACAAAGACAGCACACAGCATGAATGACAACGGACTGACAAAGGCTGAACAGAACTCCAGACTCCATACTAACACACACACAAACAGGGAAGGAATGAGCCGGTGAAACACATAGGGGCTTATTAGACTAAACAGCAAATCAATCTAGACACTACAACAGACATAGACAACTTCAAACTAAAACAGGAAACTGGCAGACAGAGACCAAAACAGACCAAACCCTCAACAATATTCTCTATATCCTTATTAAGCATTATATTTTAGCATGTCTACACAAAGCATAAAGAGGAACATGAGACCTGTTTTGCACACCTATTGTGGAACTCACTATGGTGGATCCTAGAATACTAGTTGTGACACTGATGGCAGGGCCTTAAGCAAAACATTAGTATAGCCCATACTTTTTAAAATATGTGTCTCCTCTTGACCTACTAAGAGTATAGTATAGGTGTCAGAATGGGTTAAATACAGCCTGGCATACATTCCTGCTGTACCACCTTAACTTCGTGAGTTTTCATCTTGATCAATTAATTTTGTTGTATTACACAACTGCTCCATAAGCTGTACTTTTGGTACTCTGTCTCAGAAGGCCTTCATGATCTGAAGTATTGTTAAATTCTCCTTTCAAGTCATTGGCCTGCCCAAAATCTTTTGCATCATTGCAGTACATTATACATTGCCATGGAGGTGGGAGTGTTTCTGAGTCTGAAGGCAAATCAGTGGCAGAAGTTGAGACTAATTGGCTTTAGACTGCACAATCATACAACAGATCAGCAAAATGTTTTGCTATAACATCGGGATTTTCACTGGGGTCGAGGACTGACACTCTAAGCAAAGCAAGCCTGTAGACAAATAAATCAACACTGACAAATTAAAAGAGTACAGTTCTCTTGCAAAACGATTTGCCAGGTCGCTTCATCATATAATGAGAACACAAATCTTGTGCTTGATGGAACAACGGTTTTGTATCAACCATTTCCTCAGGAAACAAAAGGTCAGCAGACATGATGATCAAAACGGAGGGCTGTTTCTTGAGTCACCTTAAAATTTGTGACATTGCTAATATAATGTTGAACAGTTTCTTCCTTGTTTGTTGTTTTGTCTACAGGCCTCTAAAACATCCCATCGTCACATTTAACCCCGATTGTTAACCTTGCCACACCTAGTATTCATATCTCCTTCCACCACATGGCTTTAAGTAGAATTTCTACAAATGCTGCAGTAGAGGAAACTGGTGGTACATAAGCCCAACCCAACTTGATGCCTTGAACAATGAACCAGCAACCAGACCTGTTCCTTGGCTGATGTGTCTATAAATGTTATTTCTTGGTAGATTCCATTTTTTGAAAACAACCACCACTCCTTCTGTTTGGCTGTTCTGAGTTTTAGCTCTAACGGGGACATAATTCATGATTCAGTTGATCTCTGTCAGTACCACTAGATCCCGATATCTCAGCCAACGCAACAACTCCACATTTTCTAGCTTATTCTGGAGCACTCTGATGTTCCAGAAACCTAAATTGACATGTATGGGACCAGATGGCTCATAATGTGATTCAAACATACAAATCAATTTCCCATCTTTGGCTACAAAACACTTCTTATAATTTACTTTAATTGTGCATCTGTTATTTGCAGGGGCTATAATCTTTTTGTTCTATCTACATAAATCAATCAGTGGATCGATTGATAGATCTGTCTAAGCCTACTAGAGTGGATCAATTCTTAGGTGTATATTTTACTATTCATTTTGCCTCTGAACGCCAGCAGTTCACTTTCATTGTGTGCTGTTTGTGTTTGTACAGCTGGGGAGCTCAAGTCAATTTTCGAGAATGCTGTAATGCATCTAACCTTCATTTGACTGGAGGATTTGTTGCCTGCCAACAGTCTCATGAAAGGGTATTGTCACTGACTGATATTCTGCGCTGTCTGGAACTGAGTCCATTGTTACGTCAATACAAGGGTATCTGTGAAGGACTGATCTGTGCTCTCACTCCTTCATCAGAACAACACTTGCTGTGCCTCGAGGTGAATGTAATTACACAAAGAAATATCCACAAAGAAAAACAGAACACTACCAGTGGACCTTTTGGGTTAGTGTTGGGCTTATTATTACAGCTGCACTGAGCTGAAGATATTTGTGGAAATTTTGAATAGTGGCTATTTCCAGAGAAACATTAAGCCGTGGTTGCCATAATCGTGAAAGGATAATCACAGGGTGACATGCTGCGCTCATGTCAGAGGGATTTCTGGAGCAGCATGTGGCTAATTCAAGTTCTCAGAAGGGCCCTATATGACACGAGTAAATGGAATAAGAAAAGAAACAGAAAAATAGTGAGACTAAAGGGAGTCTGGGGAGGCAAGTGAAGAACAATGGGACTGCTAAAACCTACAAGTGAAAATTTGGACTTTAGAAAAGTGACATGACATGGAAAAATTATTACTAAACAGGTGCTGTTGATAACCAGTTCAATGGGTAGGTTCTGTTCACTCACATTGCATTTTGTTAATTGATAAATATAAGCTGTTAACAAATAATCAGTAAACTCCTCTAACATCTCCCCTAGAATTATATTCATTCATTGTGCAGAAGGCTTTGATGTAGCATACTGAGCATCATGTAGGGAGAGAAAATGCACAAAACAAAAAGCAAACAGACACTGAAATACATAATAACAGGTCACGATACAATAAAATAACTACCCAATTAAATTTTTTGTGGCTAGTGGATCCAGTAATTTGGACCCAGACCTATTTTTACAATCCTGACAACAGGCCTGAGAGAGATCTCTGTGTCACGTCCTCAGTGTTACTTTAAGCACATTGTTTTCACTCCATGGTTGGATTTTTTTTGTGGTGAACCTTTTAATGAATTTGCCACATGAAAATGGTATTCATTTCACTAAATGATTATTAATGGTGAATTTTTTTGTAGTGAGTATACTGTGATTTTCCCTCACCGCCTCATACTCACTCATCCCAGAGCGATGTCCCATAAGCACTACTTCACTAATATATACAGTATGCATGTACATGTAATAGAGAGCATTCTGCAGGACTGCTTAGGCTGTGCGTTATCAACACTGCAAAGACTCCAGCCCCCCCGTAACCCTGTACGCACGATAAGTGGTTGACGATGGATGGATGGATGGATGGATGGATGAAATATACGAATGGGGGGGTCTGGGGATCCCCCAGAAGACATTAAGCATTAAATACTTAATATTCTGCATTCTGGAGAGATTTTCTGCACCAATTTATGGTGGAAACATTACATTGCATTGCATATCCCCCAGCGTCCCCAGTGTAAATGACACCCATGCAGGTGGGAGAAAAGACTGATTTTCTAATGTTTATTGTTAACTCAGGAGCTACATTTAGCCTAAGATGTTTCCGTGGAGCACAGTTTTTATCAGATGGCAATTTTCAATGCACATTTCACAGTGCAAGTTGCAACTATTACTAACAATTATGGATAGCTGAAGCTTATCAGTAGCAGTAATAACAATGAACATAGGCCTATGTGCAGCTCTATCACCAACACTCACTCATTACAGAATATTATTAACAGTGACGACGCAAAAGTGTGGTCCACATCTTCTGAAGCACACTCATTTTCCAAAACAATGTAGGTTATGTAGCTACTATCAGCTGAAATACATGAGCAAGAATCCAGGAAGTAGCTACTACTTCTACTACTGTACAGACACACATACACACACACAGTATCCCGCATTCATTGATTGATCCACCACATTAACGTTAGTTCTAGATGCAATTCAATGTACCAACAATGCTGTTACATTTCTGTTAATGTCGGCCTATATGCTGCTTTTACTCACCAAGTAACGTTACGACAGTTTGCTCGCGTTTTACATCTCCTCTATTGAATCACATTAGTTCATTTCAAATTTGCTCCGAGTGACAGCTGTGTTGTTGTTTTGTGTGTGACGTCAGATTCCGGTCACAGGCCACAGAAGCCCCAAAAGTCAGTTCAGAGCTTTGCAACACAGATGGGGAGAATTTATGAATGAATTTGTGAAAATTCTGTCACAAAACGACGTTATTACGTATCATCTCACTATTTTAAGTGGGTATACTGAAATCTTTGACCTTTTCTAGTGAGTGTAACGGCGATACCTGCGTATCACATAAACTACACCACTGATTCTGGCTATGTTTAATACAGTTCGGACTGTCTGTGAGCTTTATTTTCAAGAGCCTGTATGGTCTGGCATAGAATGTATGCACATATGTCTAGTAAATGAGCTGATGTGCTGTTTTTTTGTTGATGACATTCATATTATCCCAAATATTGTCCCAGTCAAGTTCAGAATGGATTGTACAATGCTCACAATGTGCTTACTCTTACAATAATACAATAAAATAATAAAAACAGACACAGGCTACAGTATAGAGAACACATATACAGTATACACACTATAAAGAAAAACAATGTAGACAGATTGAGACAATAGTGTAATGAGCAGAGTGGAAAGGATGCAGGAGTAAATTATTATCACCATTATTGTTATTATGTAGATGTACTGTCTTTCTCTCGCATTGTCAGAGAGAACACTGGCAGCAAGTTCAATTCAATTCAATTTTATTTATATAGCGCCAAATCACAACAACAGTTATCTCACAGCGCTTTTCATAAAGAGCAGGTCTAGACCATACTCTTAAGTTATTTACAGAAGCCCAACAATTCCCACCAAGAGCAAGCACTAGGCGACACAGGCAAGGAAAAACTTCCTTTTAAGAGGTGGAAACCTCGAGCAGAACCATGGCTCAGGGTGGGCGGCCATCTGCCTCGACCGGTTGAGGGTGAGGGAGAGAGAGAGAGAGCAAGAGAGAGAGAGCAGAGGGAGGCAGCCTACACGGTATACACATTGTCACATCCCGGCTCATTGAATGTGACAATAAGGGGAGACCAAGCAGGTTAAAGTGCCAAAAAAGAATGTTTTATTAAATAAACTATAAACAACATAACTATTTGCAACAGAGGAAATGTATGAGTGAAAATGTATGAACAAAAGTTGACGGAAACTCAGGAAACAAACCCAAATCAGGAGATGTGGAGCCTAGGAGAGAGAGAGAGACACACAATGAGACAGGGTGATATATGTAGCCTAGGCTGAGGCCTGCACAGGTGTCAGCCCATTACTGAACGAGCCCTCCCAAACTGCCAGCTCCTGCAGGAAGCAACCAATGAAGTTACAGCAGGCAGAAAGGGAGGGGTCGTAACACCCCCCTCCATAAGAATGGGGTTCTTCCAAGAACCACAATTTCTCCAACACATCAACCTTGACACAGAAAAAATGTTTTAATTAGTAACACTACTCTAAGGTTAGCAATGTATATGTACAATGTGCTAGATCGATACATTACCTATAGACGCTTAACATAACTGCTCTCCCACTAGTTACACTCCTCCAGGCAACACCTCCATCCCCATCAACCTGCAACCTGGGTACCACAGGAGCAATTTAAGGATTTAAGATGAAAGAAAGAGATAAGCCAAGGAAAGCACAAAAAGGGAGAACATTCATGAAACATTAGGGAGACAGCGCATCTGCAATGACATTGTCAGTCCCTTTAATATGTCGAATGTCTAGGTGATATGGCTGCAAAAACAACGCCCACCTCATCAGTCTCTGATTGGGATTTTGCAATGACTTTATGAATGTCAGTGGATTATGGTCAGTGAAGACTGTTAGAGATACCCCAGAGCCAACATAGACGTCAAAGTGCTGCAAAGCCCACACTAACGCCAGCGCTTCTTTTTCAATCACCGAATAGTTGCACTGATGCTTGTTAAACTTTCGGGAAAAGAAACTTACAGGGCAGTCTACCCCCTCTGCATTCTCCTGCAACAAAACAGCCCCAGCACCCACATTGCTGGCATCCACATGGAGTTTGAAAGGCTGATCTAATCGTGGAGCAGCCAACACTGGAGCTGAACACAACAAGGCCTTGACTCTCTCGAATACATCCTGACAACGTGAAGACCAAACATACAGCATTGGCCTTTAACAGGTCCGTCAGAGGTGCGACCACAGATGAAAAATTCTTACAGAACCCCCCGATAGTATCCTACCATCCCCAGGAAACGCATCAATTCCTTCTTGGTAGTGGGCGAAGGAAACTGCTGCACTGCCATGACCTTAGCCTGAACTGGGCAAACTCTGCCCTGACCGACCACCTTCCCAAGGTAGGTCACCGTGGCTTTAGCAAACTCACATTTAGCGAGATTAACAGTCACACCACCACATCGTCCACAGCCAGTTAGCCCTGAAACCACACGGTTCATAAGCCGCTGGAATGTGGCAGGAGCATTTCGTAAGCCAAAGGGCATCACAGTATAAGAGTACAAGCCAAAGGGAGTGATAAATGCAGAAATTTCCCTTGCTCTTTCAGTAAGGGGAACCTGCCAGTAACCCTTAAGAAGATCAAATTTACTTACAAACCTGGCTGACCCCACTTGATCTATACAATCCTCCATTCGTGGAAGCGGGTACAAATCAGGTTTTGTAAGACTGTTAACTTTACGATAATCAGTACACGGCCGTAAACTAGCATCTTGTTTCTTTACAAGAAGACACGGTGAGGCTCAGCATGATGAACAAGGCTCAGCAATGCCATTATCTAACATATACTGCACCTCAGCTTCCAACTGTTTCCTTTTATCCTCTGACACACGATAAAAACGCTGTTTAACAGGCTGAGCAGTTTCCACTTCTATGTCGTGTTCAATTAAGTGGGTTCTAGATGGCGTATCAGAAAACAGTGAAGGATAGCCATAAATCAACTCAATCAGCTCCTTACGTTTGTCTGCATCCAAATGACCAACGAGAATATCCAGATTTTTCAAGGTATCAGAATTTCTCAAACAGCCATGCAACAACCCATCATGGACAATCTCCACCTCGCTATCCACTACTGCTGTCGCAGAAGTGGGGAAATCTAGAATGGGACTTGCAGCTAACACTGGCTTCATCACTAGGGAACCTATTTCCCCAGGAGACACCCGGCTGTGATATGGCTTCAGAAGGTTCACATGGTATAACTTAATAGACTTTCTGTGCCCAGGAGTCTCAAGTAAATAATTCAGGTCAGAGACCTGACGCACCACAGAAAAAGGGCCACTGTACCTAGCCTGAAATGGTGAGTCGACAAGGGGAAGCAGAGCAAGAACTCTGTCGCCTGGTTTAAACTGGCGAACCTCAGCACGCTGGTCATAACGGTCCTTCATCTTTCCCTGTGCCACCTCAAGATTCTGCTTCGCTAGCTCCCCTGCCCTAACCAACCTCAACCTGAAGCCATTCACATACTCTGAGATTCTGAGGGGGGTCCTCAGGCAAACATCCATCTTTTAATACTGCCAGTGGGCCACGCACTTTATGTCCAAACACTAAATCGTTTGGGCTAAACCCAGTACTCTCTTGAACCACTTCTCGAGCTGCTAACAGCAACCAGGGCAACCCCTCTTCCCAGTCACCAGACAGCTCTGTGCAAGAAGTGCGCAGCAGAGATTTAAGTGTTTGATGAAAGCGTTCAAGTGCGCCTTGACTTTGAGCATGATATGCTGTCGATTTATTATGTTTCACATGCAGTTGTTTAAGCACTTGAGCAAATAGATGCGACGTAAAATTCGAACCTTGGTCAGACTGAAGCACTTTTAGGATGCCAAATACAGAAATGAATGCTCTAATCACTGCTTTAGCTGTAATGGTGCGAAGTGGAAATGCAGCAGGATACCTGGTAGCCTGGCACATAACTGTCAACAGGTAAGGGGACCCACACAGTCCACAATCAAGTGTTCAAAAGGCTGCCCAATTGGAGGGATCGGATACAAAGGAGCCGGCTTAACCACCTGATTAGGTTTACCAGTGATCTGACAGGTATGGCATGTTTTGATGAAGAGAGCAACATCACGCTTTAACCAGGGCCAAAAAAAATGTTGCAGTATACGCTCATATGTTTTACGGACACCAAGGTGACCTGCCACATCACCATGTGATGTCTGGAGGACTTTACTGCGAAGTTTAACAGGAACAACTACCTGGAAGATTGGCTCTCCACACACATCAAATTCTGTGGCACCCATTTGCGAGCCAGCAACCCATCTAAGAGGAAATAACACTGAGCAGAACTCCTAACCTCTAATGCTGGCACAACTCTGTCAAACAGCTCAATTAACGATGCATCTGCTTTCTGTTCCGCCACTAACTCAGCTCGCGTCTCTGCTAGCTGGTTTATCAACAGCGAATCCGGCAACTCCAACTGCTCTGGTTCAACCACTTCTGGCTCAGGATGACTGGCAGCCCGGCTAGCAGCTTGGGTGACAGCACAGGCTGGAAAAATGCAGTCTGAGTCCTGTGGCCTCCCAGAAGATGTTACCCCTGAGGGAACTGCTGGCAGCTTCACTACATTAGGCACTCCGTCAGCCCACACTTTATCCCCAGCCAAATCATTCCCTAAAATCATATGAACACCCTCCACAGGTAACTAAGACCGCACCCCGACTGACACCTCCCCCTGAACAAGACCACACTTAAGAACCATGTGATGTAACGGGACAGAAAATGGAACCATACCCATACCCAAAGTGATTACACAACCACCAGTATCAGTTTCAGGTGAAAATGGCAACACTGATTCAAGAACAAATGAATCCAGTGCCCCAGTGTCTCTCAAGATCTTTATGGGGACCTGTACACTACTGCCCACCAATGAGACACATCCATCTGAAATGAAAGCAGAGAAATCAGCTTGAGAATCAACTAGACCAGGCTGGGCCTGCAGCTGACCAAACCCTGCACTCTGAGCTGCAGTGACTGAAACAGCCATGGCAACAGGTTTCACCTGATTGGGAGATCTCCTACCCCTCAGGAGTGGACAGTCTTTTTTCCAGTGCCTCTTTACCTGACAATATCTGCAAACGTCAGAGCCAACTGGTGCACGCCCACCATGATTGAACTTCAAAGGGGGTGTATCAATTACTTTTGACCGTCCATGCCTAAAGTAATTATCATTCTTACGGCGAATTTCTCCATTACTTTCAAACACACTTTGGTGGGTCAACACATACTCATCCGCCAAAACTGCAGCCTCTCTAGGTGTTTTTACTTTATGCTCATTAATAAATGTAGCAACACATTCAGGAACTGAGTTTTTAAACTGCTCTAGAATGACTAGATTACAAAGATCCTCAAAGGTGTCAACCTTAGATGCCGTACTCCAGCGCTGAAACAGAGATATCAAGTCACGCGAGCAAATTCGGTTATGCGTCTGGTTATCAAACTTTCTCTTAGAGCGAAAACGCTGACGATATGCCTCCGGAACAAGTTCATAAGCTTTCAATACTGCTACCTTTACAGTTTCATAAACTCTACACTCAGTTGCACTTAAAGCTGAGTAGGCCTCCTGTGCCTTTCCAGTTAGCACACATTGTAAAAGCATCGTCCTATCTACATCTGACCAATCCCTAGCATCCGCAATACGCTCAAACAGGGAAAAAAATATATCCGGATCCGACTCACTGAATTTGGGAAGCAGACGAAGGTTATTAACCAAGTCCAAGTGCATATTCCTGCCCCCCGTAGCCTCATGACTATCAAAAACCTGCCCTTCAGAAAACTTACCCTCCTTTACTAACTGTAACTGATATTGCTTTATCTCCAATCTTGCATGCTCAGTTGTATGTTTTATAGTCTGCAACTCTATTTCTTTATCATATTTCAACCTCTCCAACTCCACTTACTACTTAAGTTGCAACTGCAGCAACTCCTTTTGTTGTTCAAAAGTTAAAGTCCCTGCACTAGGAAGCACACTAGCTACAGAGCTAACAACTGGCTGCCGACACAAAACTCCTTTCTCCAACAAACTCTCCTTTAAACAAAACTTTATACTCTCTTTTAGCTTCTTGTCTACAATGTCAACTTCATAGTACTCTGCAATCTTCAATAACTGATCCTTTGTGCACTGATCCAACAAAGACTCTGATGGATCCTGAAAGAAATTATCTACAAGGGAAGCCATTCTCACAAGCCAAACAAAAAAATCAATACAAACCTTGACTGGAACACAACTGGGAAAACCAAATCTGGAATAACCCGTGATCAGGAGCCTTATCCCCGACACTGACTAACTACAACCACTGCAACTAGCTAACTACCTCACCCCTAGTCTTCGTGCAGTTAATGGTGGGGAGTACTTATGCATGCCAAACCAGCGGTGTGAAAAAGACCACCAGGAAACTGGCAATCCTCTCACTGCCATGCTCCCGAGCTAATAGCTCTACCCACCTTCGCTGCCGCCTAAAGTCAACACCACGAGTACCATAGGGGAACTTGCTGCCAAGCCTACCAGGGATAAAAGGTACTCCTGCTTACCACACAAGGATCCAGATAGGCCTCACCATAATGTCCCAATCAAGTCTAAACAGCTACCCCACAAATATACACAAAGGAAATGCATCTAGTACCTAACACAACGCTGACTGGCATTAACAACCTGCTATACCACAACTCTTTTCTCCCCCAAACCAACCAATATGTGTAATCTACCACAAACAGCACCCTAGCTCAAAACTAGGCCTATATACCAAAAAGGATCAGACAAGACCCAACTTGTCATGATTCTGAGTAATGGATGAGCCCTATCCCGGACGAGCCCCCACTTGTCACATCCCGGCTCATTGAATGTAACAATAAGGGGAGACCAAGCAGGTTAAAGTCATAGACTGTATATAAAAATGGACGTAGTATCCGTGACGTCACCCGTTGGTTTCTGAAGAGCAGTTTTGAAGCCCGAATTGGGCGGAGCCGGCCGTCGCCATCTTGGCGCCGCGTCACCGCGCGTCACTCCCGGATAACCATAAATGGGCAAAGAGGCAGGTCGTGGGTGGAGCTGAGGTGACGTGTTGCTGAAACCACTCCCGCATAGCTCGACATGACTGAGTTAGCTCATGCTAAGGAGCTAATGCTATATGCTATTCTGCGTTAGCAGAGGTAGCTTCTAAACCCCCGGTGCTGTACGGTGGAGGTTGGAACCTGTGGCCGTTTTGGTACCAGTTTATCGTCGCCAGCTCATCAAGGTAAGGCATCGGAAAATATTAAAATAACTCACAATTCTGTTATTGACATTATACTTTACCAGGGTTTAAATGCTTTTTAATATATAAATAAGGTAACGTTATTTTGCAACAGCAACGTTAACAGTTAACTATGAATCAGTTATTAATTACATTAATTTTCACTTAACGTTACATCTCAAACGAACAATCTGAAGCGAATCAATTAACGTTAACCCTTTTACATAACGGTAGTTACGAGTCGTTTATCTGGACGTCACCTCGGTATGTTACTTGTAATAAACATAATAAGCTAGCGGTAGAGTCCTTAGTTACATGATAGAACCGGATAGAACCTGTAAAATGTTAGCCATCGCTGTTGTCACGTTAATTAATTCCCCACACCGTTATATTGAGTAACGCTGCTGCTGTCGGCAGGGCTGTGTGGGATTATTGTCTGGAAAAGGACACTTGAGAGAGAAACTTTTTATATTTGTCACAAGGTTCTTGTTGAGGATCTGATGCCTCCACGCCTGCTTTAACTGCTTTAAGTAACGTTAACGTAACTAGAACAACTTGGCTGCTGGACATTTGACAGCTGATAAAATTGTCTGTCTTAAGCAGACAACACAAAAACATTTAAAGACTGTCTCCTTTGTTCCATCTCTCCCACGTATGTGACATAATAGTGCTGTCAACATTAAAACACTGAGGCATCTTTTAGAAGAGCATCTCAAAAAAATAGAATACTGTGGAAAAGTTCATTGTGAGCACCACCAGAACCAGGTGTTTTGAGTTAATTAGCTGTTTAGAGAGCTCGTCTCCAGTTGACATTTCTGTATAATTTATAATACAGGAATGTATTTTTTTATTCTAAAATGTTTATACATTTAAACTGTAATCAAGATGAAAACAAAAAGGGTTTGAAATGCTTCACTTTGTGTAATGAATCTAGAATAGATCAAATTCACTTTTTGAATAGAATTGCCTAAGAAAATTTACTTCACAACAATATTTTATTTATTAAAGACTATTTATTAAAGACTTTTTTATATTTATATTTTTCATCACCTGAAGCATTTGCCTCCTAGAGTCACTCTGTGGATCAGATGTCCCACCTGGTGCCAGAGAGCTGCACAGACCTGGAAGCCTTGTTATTGTCGTGGAAGTCTGTATCTGTTGGCGTGGACTGATGTGGAAAGGCGTTCTCTCTTTCTGTTACTTTGAGTTGTAAATATTGTCCATATTTGTGTTATAGGTCCATTTAAAAAAGATATGGTTTATGCTTCACATTGTAATAAATCCTATATATATTAGCACTCCCTGTCTTTACTAATTACTGAAAAGCTAATGGTAAACCACAGCAAAAACATGAAACATTAAAACTCTTGCTAAAGAACATCAGTCTGGTATAAGTTAAAAAGTGAAAATACTCCCTGAACGTTTCACATGAAATTTTGAAAAGTAATTATGCAGTGTACTTCTGTGTGTACAGGAGTATTTTTACTTTCTACCTTATACTTTAAGATAAATAAGGAGCCATACACCCAGTACCCCTATACTGCATAACAGAGCCTGAAGTTTCTGAAGAGCGCCTTGTTTGCTGCTCTGATATAAGTCTAGTTCAAAACAGAATAATGTGGGCGCATCCAGACCATCCTGTGGGTAAGCACTGAAACAAAGAATGATCTGCACTTCATTTTTTACTTTCTACTAACATGTAAATGTTAGCCTATAAATAACATCTTAATATTTCCATTTACAGCCATTAACTATAATATATTAAGTTTAGATCACACTGTTTAAAGTTAAAATATGAAACTGATAATGAATGATTTTTTTATGTATAATTAGTTTTATACACATTATAACAAAGTATTCCAAATACAAAAGCAATAGTTTGACAAATAAATAAACTCTTGTCTTGCATTTATGAAAACAATATTAAAAGGTTACAAATGTAAAAGTAGTTTTATATGACTTAAAATGTGTTGAGAGTTATTATAATGATAGAGTCTGTCCCAGTGTCATAAATTCACGTCAGTAGTGTTCAGGTGTTGTGAGTAAAAAGAAAAGCAGGAGCTGAAGTGCTGGAAGCTGGTGCTGTTTTCTCCTGAAGAGCTGGACACAGCTAATCACATCTGGAGGGTTCTGCACTCAGCTCCGCTGGTACCTGTAAAGACAACAATGGGTAGACAGTTAAGCAAATTCCAGTCCACCAAACAAACTCAGAGGCGGCTCTCACACACCTAATTTCTCGACTTAACTAAACCATTGCCCTAGTTACAGCCCAGCTACCTGTCTGCAAGCAGAACGCACATTATATGCTGACAAAAAAGGTGGATGCAAATCTCTGCAGGTAACAGTTAGCCTACAACAGCTGTTCTGCCGAATTATGCATCCACCTCTTAAGCTCCTTATCAGAAACGTCGCTGATCAAATGCAGTTTTCACCTCAGATTGTTTGCTGAATCTCAATGAATGCTACATCTGAGTGTAATAACTTATTGATGACATTACACTGCTTTAATATGTACTCTGAATCAATCAAGAATAGTATAACGTTATAGTTATTAAACAGTAACGTTACGCTCGGAGGTGCACGGCTCCCCTCGGGAGAGACAGCTAGCTCAAATAGCGGCATCGGTGCTCGGTGTGACAGTTTCAGGCAGCCGCTCCCCCCTCGGCTCTCTGACTTTAAACCCTTCGTGTCCATCCGGGTCAGGAGCAGCCACTTCTAATAGTACCTGGCTAGTATCTGACAGTGATTCCATTACAGGACGTGGCTAAATCTCACATCACCCGTTAGTAAAAGTTACCGTTAGCATAATATCAGCTAACTGAGCGCTGAGCCTTTTAACGTTACTTACAACTTCACACAGATGCCTTTTTTCCCAAAGCATTATCACCCTAATGTCTAACACTAAGGTTAATCTAATAACGTTACATTTTGGCTTCTCTCTTCTTGCTGACTTGTCTTTGACTCATTAAAAGCTGTGGTTAAAACACACCAACTTACTTAGCAGCTTGGGGCTGCTCGTATATGGCTAATTAGCGTAACGAGCTTACGTTAAACTAACCGGCTGTATGCCGATACCTGTTAAATGTTAACACATAAATAAAATACAGAAATTTCACTCACCAAGTAGAACACGGATTTCCTGGAGGTTCTCTCTCCAATGAACTGCACAGCCTGCCATTAATCATCCGGTATCTGCATGTAGAAATGTCCAAAAGCCTCCAACAGGCTGAGCCTCAGAGCTCCGTGTAGCTGAGTGAGGCTAACAGATGGCGGACACATTGCTAGGAGTGGCAGAGGGTAATGGTGCCTGTCAATCAAAACGGCCACGCCCCTAATAATGCAGAACTTTAAGGCTTAATATAATTTAAGCAGGTGAGTTATGAAAAAATTCACCCCCCTCACAGTTGTCACGAAGGGCAAAATTAGCGATATGCACTAAAACCATTTTTTGAACCAGGCTGTAAACATGTTTTATTCTGCTGTAAAGTTGGGCTTTTTAACATGGGGGTCAATGGAGATTGACTCCCTTCTGCAGCCAGCCTCAAGTGGCCACTCGATGAATTGCAGTTTCAGACACTTCCGTATTGGCGTCAAGCGGGAGACCGGAAGTTTGCCGCTTGGTTAAAGTGCCAAAAAAGAATGTTTTATTAAATAAACTATAAACAACATAACTATTTGCAACAGAGGAAATGTGAGTATCAGTGGCATCAGTGGTGAATGGAGTGCATGGATGAAAGGAGGCAGACTGCAGAAAATGTATGAACAAAAGTTGACGGAAACTCAGGAAACAAACCCAAATCAGGAGATGTGGAGCCTAGGAGAGAGAGAGAGAGAGAATGAGACAGGGTGATATATGTAGCCTAGGCTGAGGCCTGCACAGGTGTCAGCCCATTACTGAACGAGCCCTCCCAAACTGCCAGCTCCTGCAGGAAGCAACCAATGAAGTTACAGCAGGCAGAAAGGGAGGGGTCGTAACAACATAGAGGTACAGACAGTAAAGGTAATGTTGCTATAGGCTGAATGAAAAATGGTACAGATATTTATAGTAATGTTAATGATAATAATAATAATAATAATAATAACAGTAATAATAGCAATAGGACTAGTAACAGCAGTTGCAACTGTAGCAGAGGGCGTCGAAGCAGGAACACGGGGGCAGCAGGAGACTCCCAACCACAGATCCAGACTCCACAGCTCCAGAGCCAGCAACACCCGCAGGAAGCGACAGGAGCAGGAAGCACACGACCACGGGAAAGGGAAGAAGTCGAGTTAGTAACATGCATTAATGGGATGAGGTTGCACTCAGAGAGAGAGAGAGAGAAGAGGAGAGAGGAGCTCAGTGCATCATGGGAAATCCCCGGCAGTCTAGGCCTATAGCAGCATAATTAAGGGATGGTTCAGGACTCACCCGAGCCAGCCCTAACTATAAGCTTTATCAAAAGGAAAGTCTTAAGCCTACTCTTAAATGTAGAGACGGTGTCTGCCTCCAGAACCCAAACTGGAACCTGGTTCCACAGGAGAGGAGCCTGATAGCTGAACGCTCTGGCTCCCATTCTACTTTTGGAGACTCTAGGAACCACAAGTAACCCTGCATTCTGGGAGCGCAGTGCTCTGGTGGGGTAGTAAGGTACTATGAGCTCTTTAAGATAAGATGGTGCCTGACCATTAAGAGCTTTGTATGTGAGAAGAAGGATTTTAAATTCTATTCTGGATGTTACAGGAAGCCAATGCAGAGAAGCTAAGACAGGAGAGGTATGATCTCTTTTACAGGCTCCTGTCAGAACACGTGCTGCAGCATTCTGGATCAGCTGAAGAGTCTTAATGGACTTTTTCGAAGAGCCTGATAATAAGGAATTGCAGTAATCCAGTCTAGAAGTAACAAATGCATGGACTAGTTTTTCTGCATCATTTTTAGACAGGATATTCCTGATTTTTGCAATATTACGTAGGTGAAAAAAGGCGGTCCTTGAAATTTGCTTAATGTGAGAGTTAAACGACATGTCCTGATCAAAGATAACTCCAAGATTTCTCACAGTGGTGCTGGAGGCCAGGGCGATGCCATCCAGGGAAACTATATCTTTAGATAATGCGTCACGGAGGTGCTTAGGGCCTAGAACAATAACTTCAGTTTTATCTGAGTTTAACATTAGAAAATTGCAGGTCATCCAGGTTTTAACATCCTGAAGACACATTTGAAGCTTAGCTAACTGATGAGTTTCATCTGGCTTGATCGATACATATAACTGAGTATCATCAGCATAACAATGAAAGTTTATGGAGTGTTTCCTGATAATATTGCCTAAAGGAAGCATATATAAAGTGAAGACGATTGGTCCGAGCACAGATCCTTGTGGAACTCCATGACTAACTTTGGTATACATGGAGGACTCATCGTTAACATGTACAAACTGAAATCGATCTGATAAATAGGACTTAAACCAGCTTAGAGCGGTTCCTTTAATGCCAATGAAATGTTCCAGTCTCTGTAATAGGATCTGATGGTCAATGGTATCAAATGCAGCACTAAGATCTAGTAAAACCAATCCAGAGACAAGTCCTTTGTCTGATGCAGTTAGGAGGTCATTAGTAATTCTCACCAGTGCTGTCTCTGTGCTATGATGAGCTCGAAATCCTGACTGAAAATCCTCAAATAAACTATTGCTATGTAGAAAGTCACACAGCTGTTTGGCGACTGCTTTCTCCAGGACCTTAGAGAGAAATGGAAGGTTAGATATAGGTCTATAGTTGCCTAAAACGTCTGGATCCAGGTTGGGCTTTTTCAGTGTCAACATCTTCTTCACATTATGACTGGTTGATTTTTAATTTTACTTACATTTACATTTTTAAGTATGGATTATGTTTGTCTCGCTGTACAGCACTTTGGAACATGGTTTAAAAGTGCTATACAAATAAAGTTATTATTATTATTTTTGCTGTGGAAGGAGACACCTTGGTGTGGTTTCTTTTGATCTGCAAGTCACCAAGATCTTTTAGTGAATCCCGCCAGGATGTCCACTGGACGTTCATCTCCTCAGGCAATAGTGAATCCCAATCACCTTTCCCTGGGTAAGCTCTCGTAGGATGTGCTTTCCTTGAATGGCAACAGGAGCTACAAACCCCAGAGGGTCATAGATGCTGTTCACAACAGATAAGACACCAAAGCGGGTGAAGGATTTCTCTTCATTATCAACTTTGAAAGATGAAACTGTCAGACTCCAAATCCCAGTTAAGGCCCAGGCTATGCTGTACTGGAGGAGTATCTGTGCCTAAGTCCAAATCTTTCAGGTCATTGGCAAGATCTTGAGATGGGAAAACATTCATAAATTCTTTGCTGTTAGAGGCAATTTTGTGCAGCCTCAGGTTTGAGCTTGTAAGAATGTCCTGGGTCTTCTTCAGCAGACTGATTGCACCTGCAGCACTGGGAAGTGATTTAAGTCCGTCGTCAACATAGAAGTCACGATTGACGAACTGTCTTACATCAGGGTCATGGTGCGGTCCTCCTTCTTTCACGGACTCTCTAAGGCAGTAAGTAGCAATTGCTGGACTTGGGCTCTTACCAAAGATGTGCACAGTCATGTGGTACTCAACAACATCCTGAGCAGGATTATTAACTTGGAACCAAAAGAAGCGCAAGAAGTTCCTGCTCTCTCACAAGAAAGAGTAAAACATATGCTAATTATCTGCTGTTACAGCAATAGCTTCCCTACGAAATCTAATGAGGACCCCCAAAAGTGAATTATTGAGGTCAGGTCCTTTTAACAGAACATCGAGAGACACCCCCTCGTACTGAGCACTGGAGTCGAAAACAACACGGATGTTGCCGGGTTTTCTTGGATGGTATACTCCAAAGGTAGATTGATACCACCGCTCCTCAACCTTTTCGAGGGGAGGCGCCACTTCAGCATGTCCATTCTCAAGTATCTTTCCCATAAATGAGAAAAAGTGCTGACTCATCTCTGGCTTCCTCTCGAGACTTCATTTGAGAGAGGAGAAGCGTTTGAGGGCCTGGGATCTATTGTCAGGAAGCCGTTGTCTTTGGAGTCTGAAAGGCAAAGGAGCTATCCAACTGTTGCTGTCATCCTTCTTGATGGCCTGTTCCATTATTGTCATGAAAGTGAGGTCTTCAATGATTGGGCCCACCTTTTGGTCGTCGTTGGTCAGCTGAAAAACTGTGCGGCCTAAGCAGGTACCATCCTCATAATCACATGTTCGTGTTCCTTGAGAGGGTGCTACATGAAGCTCTGATGACTTGAGTCCGTACATCTCTTTAACATTGAAGATACTCTGACAGGGTTTGAAGACTGTTAGGCGAACGTGTTCCAGGGCATTGGTAAAGAAGGTGTTTACATCCAGCGGCTTGTGAGCACTCCCCAAACAGACGTTACCAATAACGACCCATCCCAGGTCAAGTTTCTGGGCATAAGGAGCATCTTGTGGACCATTGACATGTTTATGTCACTATGAGGTGAATGTTGTGTGGAGAAGACTGCCAACAATGTTCATCATCAAAAGCTACACTGTAAAGAGGCTGAGTGCGTGGAGCCAGAGTGTCATCATCCATGTTTGAAGCGGAAAAAGGGTTCTGAGACTTGCGTTTACTTGGAGTGTGCGATGACGTCTCATGAAAAGGAGAGTTAGCTGTAGGTGCAACAATACTTTCCGTTTTGAAGCATTGGTTGTATACAGACTGGACCACAGGTGGCTCTGTGTGTGACCACATTACCTCGTGTTGAAGGAGTTGTCCCTCTTCTTGTGCTAACGCTCTTTCCTTACATACTTGAGCTTGCTCCTCTACATAATCTCTTGTGCGCTGAGCAGAATCAAAGGACGTTGATATGAGTGGGAGTTTACAGCTGTGTCTTTCCTCACTGTTAGCGACTGCTGCCTCCAAAATCCCAGCTTTTGCTTCAGCTACAGCAACTTATTTTTCTATAGCGAGCATCTCTATCGAAGCCTCCAGCTTTACTTTCTCCATTTTCATTCTCATCTCCTCTGCAAACATCAGGCGTGCCTTGGCAGCTTCAGCGTTAGCTCTGGCTGCAATAGCAGCAGCAGTTGTGGATGATGAACTAGAACACGATGAAAGAGAGGCATATGACCGGGTTTTCAGAGCACTTGACTCTCTCTCTATAACGCCAGTAAATTATTTAACAATGAAGCTGTGATGCTGGTTACTGCAATCCCCTTAAATGCGTTGCTAGCCTGTAGAGTGCCGTCTTTTCACTGTACGGTCTTTCTCTCACATTGTCAGAGACAACACTGACACACTCACATTGTCAGAGTGTTCCCAATACAGAACACTGTATTGGGAACACTTGTGTTCCCAATACAATTTAACACTAACTGTCCTGATGCAACAACTTGAACCCTAACTCTGACTCAACCACTAGGGGGCAGAAAACACACCACGTTACAGCTGTAACAGCACAGTAGATGTCGGAGGTGGATGAGATATACACCCATATATACCCATTCATGCATACGTGTATGTACACCTTCAAGTTCACCTGCAAGTTCAAGGCTCTGTCCCTCCGAGGCCACTGTTCCAGGACTCCCCCAGAGTTTTGAGATTAAATCATTATAAATGATTAACACCAATCCAGCAGAGGATCTTTGAGGTTTAACGCAAGTGCTCTGTGGATGACAGAGTAAAGAAGAATCCAACACAACTCCATGGCCATGGATTACTGATCTCAGTTGCAGGTACAGGAACCAGGAATACCCATGAAGAGAATAACACTCATTAAGCTTTTGAAATGAAAGTAATCCATTTCTATCATACAGATCTTAAAGACTATGGACTCCACCAAAGGCCCAGGTATCTTTAAAATCTTCAAACTGATTGACCAGGACAATCCTGTCATTTTGGCCTTTCTCTGTACCCCATTCCTCCGACTCTCCCCTTCTGCCTATATCTCATCTCTGCCTGTTCGCAGCATGTGAATTAAACATGGCTTCATATAATGTAAGAGACGATTGCACAAGCCGGTCGATAGGATTTTAATCCCTTTCCTGCAATCCTCTCATTCCACTTCTGCAGTTTTAGTCTCCCTGCTAAATACACTAAGGCTTTCAGCTCGGTGTGCTTCAAGCCCCCTTTCTCAGCTGTGCACCACATTGGCCAGCTGAACACCTTCTTTCTTTCATTCTTCCCCAGCCTCGCTGCGTCTCTCTTCCAATGCTGGGTGTCATCCTGTTCTCCTGAGGCAGCTGCTTTGGAGCTGCTGTTATTCCGCCTGTGTGTCTGTGTTATGTGAGCTCAGTGTAGTGCAGTTAAAAGGACGCCTCAGACTGAGATACTGTCATTGTGCTCGTTCTTGACCTGCAGTCTGCCTCCTTTCTAAACTACCGTGTTTACTCGTACGAGTCGTCGCCTAACTCACTGCGTCTGCTAATCAAACACCCCCTGGCCTTACTTATCATATCAAAGTTAGAATAAATAAATGTCATTTCCCTGGTGCATGTTGGGAAATGGGTAAGACGGATGCTGCACATTTCCAGCCTAGCAGAAGCTTATAACTTTCCGCTCACCACGTAGGTCATTGAGAAGGTGTATGTATGAAAATACTTCATAAAGCAGTTACCTTTACAATGAAAAATATTGTGGTAGGGTGTCACACCGGTATGTATCCCAGATGTACTGCAAGCAGTGAATACTGTAGTACTGCAGAAATTACTTAAAGCTCCTGAAAATTTGGGTTTGAATCTTAATTTTCCTGTATGTGTTTGTGGTAGTGGTACATAAACAACTGTCATCAATTCAAATGTTGCTTAACTCTGATTAGTGCATGGAATTACATGAAAATCTAAGAAATCAAATCTAAGAAGACAAATGGTGAAAAGTCATTTTTATGTTGGCTATGTGAGAATCCAAACAAAGAGGATTTTTGCATGTTAGCCCTGTGACTATTGTAACACTTTATCCTTGTGCATACATTATGATCTATTGCTTAATCCTCTTTGTCTACTAGACAAGAACGTTGGAATTTACACTATAAAATATACATTAATCTAGCACTATTGGCAGCATTGCTTTACCATTCAATTGAGATCCACTATTTGACAACTCCTTCAGAAGGCTTATAAAATCAATGGAATGGAGCAAGCTGTCTGGGAATCGTCTCCAACATGTTGTGTAGAGTTTTATTATCTATTTCTGTTTTTTTTCACAGACAAGTGCAACCTAGCGAACAGTCTGCCTCCATGTTGGTTTACATCTGAAATCAAGTTTGATCATGCAATTCTCTGTGTAATTCTTTAGTCTAAGTGCCAAGTGTGTGGTCTTGTTTCCTGACTGAATTGTCTGGTGTGTGGGTTCTTATGATTAAAATATATATATAAAAAAATTGTAAATCTGTTATTAAATCTGGGGTATCCCACATTTTTAAAATTGGTTAAGATTTGAAAATCCTCTAGTGTGCACCAGGCATACATCTCGAGGAACAAAATAGTTCAAAGGGATGCAAACAAAATGACATAGCGGTCAGTGGAAACCAAAATCCCCAGGTTGAGGGCTGGATTCAAAATTACACTGAAAATCGAAGTAAAAATTTTCAAATTACAGGCTGACCCACCGTGCATGACCTTCCTCACTGCAACTCATAATCTGACTCAGTAGTGTGTTAGGCACCCACAGTGGATGTTGCAGGCTGCCCAACGTTCACCACGGCGTCTTCAGACAGTTACGTCAGTCACATATGCTCAGTGTGGAGAAAATTGGGAGTCAGTGGCGGACCTGCCAATTCTGGTGTTCTCAGGCGAATGCCAATTGAGCTGCACAGTGGAGATACCGGTCCTGCTGCTGGGTTGATGACCTTCTACGGCCCTGTCCTGCTCTCTTCATGTAGCTGCCTGTCTCCTGGTATCTCTACGTGCTGTCAAGACCAAAGAAAGTTTCCCTTGTCTTGCTTCCTGCAGGGTAAAGTGAAGTGAGTTAGCCCCTGTTTAACTGAACTGATGTTATACTGAGATGATTAAGTGTTCCCTTACTGTTTTTGAGCAGTATATATATATATATATATATATATATATATGCTTTTGTTTGGATTGTTCTTTGTAGAGCCATTTCATAATAATCTCAATAACTTTCAAGTCTGCTGTTGAAATTTTTCTGTCAACTTGTATTTACTGATGAAACGGTCATCAGTGACTTTCAGTAACGTCTTAGTAAAGTCTTAAGTCACAACACTTATTTACATGTCCATGTGATATTGACACACTCACACACTCATCACAGGCACATTATCATTTTATGTTGGTCAATCAGGCCAGCTATTGGATGTCATAATATGTCAATATGTTCGACACATGTTAAGCATCTGGACATCTATGTTTGACCATCTCTGGACATTTAAAATAGCATTAAATTGGAGATGTCTTTTCAATGCCTCTTGGAAGTTCATGACAAGACATCAGTTGTGACAATTGTCTCAAGTGGTCAAATACAGCAGGTGGTCAGTGGCTCCACTACAGTATGACGCTGTAGGTAGTCTTTGAAGAGTGAGAAAATCCACATGTGGAGGAGTTTGGGTGGATGGATGGCACAACAAAAACAGGAGTTTAACCCAGGAGGCCGCTGTTTGAGTCCTGTGTGAAACCAAAAGTAAAGGATTTCTTTTACATACGTGGCAGTAACTGTACAGTCAATTTGCCCATGAAAAATAAATGCAGCTCTCAAGACCCCAAAAAGGTTCCCTTGTCTTGCTTCCAGCTGGGTAAAGTTAAGAGGGTCAGCCCTGAAGCAACTTATGGCGTACTCACATTAGGCCTGGTTGGCTTGTACCGTGCCCAAGCACGATTGTCCCCCCCCCTTCCCCGCTATACCCTGCACTCACATTGCGCCTACTTTCCGAACCGGAGCACACTTACGTCATCACTAGTGTTTCCCATAAATTGATTTATTTGTGGAGTCCTGCCACAGTAACAACGCCGCCCGCTCTGCACCTTGTCTCACTTGCTCCCTCTCTCTCTCATGAACACCGCTGTACACAACATAAAGCTGTCAGTGTGGAGACCCAACTTAAAAAAGTTATGAGCAAGCATGTAAAGAGCCTAGCTAACAAGGTAAGCTATGTTAATGTTAGATCACAGCTGGGCTGTCAAGGTTAGCACACCCTCATTCTGTGGGTGTTCTTTGAAAAAAACAAGAGCTCTCTCTTGCACAGCACTGTGGCATTTATTTCGGGGTTCCATGCTTGGGCACGGTTAGCAGTCACACTAGATGCGTACCGTGCCGGAGTCCAATGTACCGTGCCCAGGTACGGCTTGGAGACATCACACTGGTCAAATAAACTGGACTTTGGGGGTTAGTCAGTCTGGAAGCTGAAGCAGGAGTGGTTACCATGGTAAACATATTTTAGCATTTAGCAGCTAAAGTCAGATATTGGTAGTTGGTAGAGATTAAACTAGAGCTAAAAGGAGACTGAATTCCATTCATCACGTGGACACAAAGACCTCTCCAAATAAATGCTAATGCTGCTAATGATGTGTAAATGAGCAGCTGTTTGCTAGCATGTTCATCATAGCAACTTTGTAAGGTGATTATATCTTTTAAGCCTTTTCTTTCTTCTTTCCTTTTTTATTCTTAATTAAATTCCATTATAACTTAATAATTGAAAGACAGAACAGGGAAATAAAGAACTAAACCTTTCAAGCTGTACATGAGTTGCTTGTACTGAGAATTTTTTCAACAAATAAACCTGAATGTAATCATAAACAAACATCCATGTTTGTACAGTTATTAACATTGCTCAGGGACAACATATTAACATCTTCTATTTGATGTCAATATTCTCAGTCTTTCCACCATAAGTGCGGAACGACTGTCCTCTTCAGATCAGTTCACTTGATGGCATCTTGATGAGCTTGCAGAGTTGCTCTTTAACAAAGTCTTATCCCACTTATTGGCATGGTGACTACATTAAGGGAAATATTCAATCCACTCTAATCTAAAGTGGCAACGCACCGAGCATTTCTAATTAGTGTCAGGGTCAGCTAATTATAAATCAGCAAAAACCTTTGATTCCTTACAAATGAGAAGGAAGAGCAGGGGCCAGATGAAGACAGGTAACGCTGGTAACAGCATCTCTCTCTTTATTCCCTCTGTCTCCCTCCATTCAACCTTTTCCCATGTCTTCACCATTATTCTCCCCCCCTCTCTAATCCTTCTCTCCGTGGCATCTCATCCCGTGGCTGCTTGGTGTTGTCAGTCGGGGACAAAGCGCTGGCTGTGTGGCTGATCTGCTCTGGTATTTAGAAAGCTGATGTCAGATGCATAGCAGTGGCCCTCTGTCTCATTAAGATGGAGCCGGCTGCTCGGCTTGAACCTCCACTGGAGCGCACAGCAGTAATTGGTAATCAGAGAGGGACGGGGCAAGGCATCCCTTGCTGGCTGTGTGACCTCTCGCTGCTCCTGGATGCCAATGGATGTAGACTGTTACACCTTGCTTTGAAACATGAATGAACATTGTACTACAAATGCCTGGCTGTGCAACTAAAGCTGCTACAGTCTGGACAAGGTTTCACTAGTATGGGCTTTTGGTGGTGTATACAAATCACTAGAGACTGTGTTCCCCAGATCTTTTCGAGTAATGACAATAGCTTTAAATTCCTTGCACAAAATAGAATTTTAAGATGTTCAGTGATGGAGGGAAAAAAACCTTAAATGTGATACCCCTCACAGCCGACCACTATAACATAGTGAGACTGTCTTTACCAAAAGTTTGAAATGACCTTCTCTTTGTCTTTATATAAAGAATTTAGGTGAGTGAACATAGAGCGAATACTAATTGCAGTGAAGACGATATGGTTTTACAGTATACAGTTATAGAATCTTCTTTCTCAGAAGTTCTTAGTTAACTAAAGTCTGCCTTTAGCCTTCCTTATGTTACAGATCAATTTGACCCATTTCTGCTTTTGAGTTGAATAAAATACTGTTAACAAAATACCCTCTCTCTTTTTTTTTTAAAAAACTTTTAGAGTCATGGTCTTATGTGTAAAATGTGGACACACCGACATGTTGTAAATGTCTGTACCTAGTTTGTATACAATCATGATTGCGGATTAATTTGACCTGGATTATTTCAAGTATGTAAACAGTTACAAAAATAAAAACGTGTCTTTGTATAATAACAGAGATGCTCACAAGTCTTTGAGCTAGAGTCCAAGACAAGTCTCAAGTCTCTGAGCTGGAGTCCAAGTCAAATCTCAAGTCTTTGAGCCAGAGTCAAAGTCAAACTTTGACGGTAATAATTAACGTGATGGCAAGTAAACAAACGCTCATTCATCTTTTCATAACAAACGACAGTCTGAGTTAACCTCCTGTAAGTCGTAGCTGAAGCAAGAAGCAAGCTAACGTTAGATGGCCAATCCTGAGGTAAACATGTTTCCTCACCTCAGGTTACTGATCTATTTGCATTCAGTGCTTCCTTTTATGGGTCTCGTTGTATGAAGTTTTAAAACCAAAGTTTATGATGAATGTCTCAGCAGCTGCCACTGTTTGTTGTCCTCTCTCAGTGCGGCCGCGCGCAGCTGATACTACATGTTACGTAGGCAGGTTATAACGGAGGGAGGGAGGGAATAACGGCAAGCTCATCAGACGTTTCCTAAAAATAAACATTGTTCACGAGTCCCGCACCTCGAGTCCGAGTCGAGTGTGAAGTCACTGTGTGTGTGACTTAAGTCGCATTCGAGTCAGAGTCTCTAACTCAAGTCTCCATCTCTGTATAATAATAATAATAATAATAATAATAATAATAATAATAATAATAATAATAATTATTATTATTATTATTATTATTATTATTTTATTTCAAGAGCAATTTTCAAAATCCATATTTCAAAGTGCTTTCACAATAAAACTTCAGATAAAAATCAGAAAATTAAAATACAGTTAAAAGAAAATAAAAGTTTTATATTTCATTTGGTCCTTTCAGCTGATGATTTTATCCAAAGCGACTTACTACCACTATACATGTCAAAGGTCATATGCCTTTCGAGCAACTAGGGGTTAAATGTCTTGCTCAGGGACACATTGGTGGATGTGTCACAGTGGAAACTGAACTTCCTACGTCAAAGGCATGTGTCTTATCCACTGCTCCATCACCACTCATGAAAGTCTCTGTTTGTTTTAAGAAGTGATTGAACGGCAGTTTGTGTTTTTTAACCTGAGCCCTATTTGTATATATTCTGGTGTCAAAATGGCGTCAAGTAGGTTCCAAAACGTATTCCTTCGTAGCAACTTTGCCTGTCAAAATAATGTCTACAGAAAGTGCTTCTTTTTGCCACTGACAGGCTCAGATCGTTGTAACAGGTGTCTGACAACATCATGGAAGGGATCCCTACGAGTGGCACCTGGCAACAACTCCCCTCTCATGGTTAGGGATGTCTCCTTTCTCTGACCTGACTCACCCGCTGAGCCCTCAGTGGGATCAACCTGTGTTGAGTCCCCATCATCGGTGCATCCTACCCCAGGGTGCACCCCGGGATTCCCCTGTTGATAGCCAGGTCTCTGCGTCTCTCTTAATGGCGCTTCTAAATGCTTGCTCCATTGCAAACAAATCATTTGTGCTTAATGATCTCATCACTCTAGGAAATGAGACTGTTCTGGCCCTGACTAAAACCTGGCAGTAGAATATGGATCATGGCCTTCTAATGGAGCTCTGCCCGAAGGACTGCACTTTTATCAGTGTGCCCAGAATGTTTGGCTGGTTGGAACTGAAATCCTTTTTAGTTTTAGTACTGTCCACCTCGGCCGGACAGATCCTTTTCAACTGAATACAGTGTCTTTTTGTCCTCTGTTCTTAGGCTATCCGGGTTTATCATTGCTAGGAATGTTAACATTGATGTCGATTATGTTTCTGAATATTACGCCTCTAGTTTTATTAAAGTCACAGAGTCTTTTAATCTCAGCGTGTGTCAGGCCCTCACAGAGGTCATACCATGGCCTTGTTTTTACTCTTGGTGTGAATATTGATTCTTTATTTTTTGTTACTGACCACAACTGTATTTTATTTCTTTTCTCTTTTAATCTAGATTCCTTAGCCTGCAGGCATATTGTTAGCTGTCACATCCTGAAACACCATTCTGCTGCAATGTTTGCTGCCACTTTCCATTTTAACTCTGTTGTCTCTCACAGTTATGTTGACTCCCTGGTGCAATCTTTTAATGAACACTGCCTCTCAGCACTGGATAAAGTGCTCCCTATTAAATCTAGATCTGCTCCTTTGATCAATTCCTCCCCTTGGATAAATGACAGTATTCATTCTCATTGGAGAGTTGAGGGCTTGTGGAAATCAGCCCGGTTACACAGCAGTAAAGGATGCCATACATGCCCAAATTTTATTTGAGACAATTAGTAATATTTTTACTACTGCATCACCTGCTGTTCCACATATTTCCAAGTGAAGTGTGCAACATTTTTTTTTCACTTTATGTTGGTAAAGTCAACATCAAATCAAACATTTCCTCCTCACTTCTGCTCCTCTCAACCAACATTTCTGGAGTGTTTTTCTCCAATAACAATCCAAGATTTAGTAGCATGGTTAACTGTATGAAATCTTCCTCTTTCCACTTTAACATCTTGCCTACATCTCTGCTTAAAATGTAATTTGCTCTATTGGCCCTAGTGTGCTGTCTATACACAGTTCTGTTATCTGGTTGCTTATTTCAAACAAATTGTTATTTAGCTGCTTCCAAAAAAATCCAATCTTGAACCTTATTTACACCCAAAATTGCAGGCCTGTCTCCAAGTTACTTTTTATAAGCAATATCTTATCTAAAAAGTGGTTGCTAAGCAACTCAACTGTATTAGACAAGCATAATATCTTTGACAGGTTTTAATTTGACTCCTGAAACAGCTCTTGTAAGAGTTTCAAATTATATCTATTTAAGCCTCAAAACACAGCTGAGGCGCTATAAAGAACTGGATGGCTGATCATTTCTTACAGCTCAGTGCTAACAAAACAGAAGTTCTCCACCCAATTTTGTCCTTCAGATAATGGATGGTCTTGGGTCTCTTGCATGTTCTGTAAAATCCTCCATATGAAATCTATGTGGACTATGGACCAGGCTTTGACTCTGGACCAACATGTGAAGTATGTGATTTATTCCCGCTAATCATTTTCATTTTATTTTTTGCTTTGGGTTTCTGGCTTGCTGCAACTTGACATGCTACAACTGAAGCAAAATACACGTCATTTGAACACCCCTGACCACAATAAAAAGACAAACAATGTGGCAGCAATAATCACAGCAGAGAGTATGTTAAAGGTACAATCATTTTATTCTTCAGGCCTCATGATGGAAGCATCACTTCCAGCACCGTGAAAAATCTTTCAACTAATATATGGTTGTAAATACATGGTTTGCGCATCTGCACATTAAATTACTTACTAATCATCTTACAGTAAACACACATGTATCTCTACCTCTCAGAGCTAAAAATGTAACTTGAAGGAAGTTCACAAACAGTGCACATAAATATTCAGACCTAACCTGGCAGTAGTAAAGGTTCAATCTGTAAGTTTTAGTGTCATCTAGTGGTGAGGGTTGTGAATTGCAACCAGCAGCTCATGGTGCATTCATGTGCTCCACTGATGGTCCCATTTACCAAGTTGTGAAATCGTTCTTCTGACTTCAGTGTGTATTCATGTGCTCTTAAGGAGGAATGTGGAATCAACATATGCGATATGTGATTTTGCAAGATTTAAAGTTTTATACACTTCTTTATGTCCCATGTACTCTTTATTTCCCTTTTTTGCAATAAAACTTTGAGGAAAAAAGTTTGATTATTTTTCGAGCACTTAAATGCATTCGCCTCTCAACGCTCCCGTTGCAAATGAGCAGAAGAAGCTCCGGAGGCCGACAAACTCTGCTCTTGTGCTAAATAATACCTGTGGGCCTCCATTTGTCCAAATTTCTCTTATTTTCTTACTTCTACTACTCCTACCACTACTATCGCTACCTGTTCTTCTTCTTTGTACGTTTTCATTGCATTGATGAAACACACTCTGTATAGCCATTTGTCTCTGAACTACAGCCCATCAGCCAGCCCGCAAGGAAGTTTCCTGTTTTACCTGATTAGCCACCGCATGCCTGGGACGGTGCTTCTGAGGTTGTGGCTCCTAAACTGTCAAACTCGCTACTAATGGACTTGAGATAATATTGCTGTAACGTTGCAAATGTTACAAATAGGCTACTCTAGAAACTGTCTGTAGGCAGACTATCCAAATAAAGTGTAACATATAAATACATCAGAATCAGAAGGAGCTTTACTGCCAAGTAGAGTTTCACACATACAAGGAATTTGTTTTGGTGTTAAGGTGCTACACGCAGACAGACATAAATAGATGTAGAAATATTTAACAAACAAATGCAAGTTATACAAGAACAACAAAAGAATAGAGAAAAATAATACAACTGACAATACAAAAAAATTAAAATAACTATACACTCACACATATTATAATACACATAAAGTTACTTACTCACTGTCCTGCATGCCTCAGGGTCCTGGAGGCCTACAGGTCCTGGAGAGGTGGCAGATTGCAGCCCATCACCTTATCAGCAGAGTGAATGATACTCTGCAGTCTGCCGTTGTCCTTGGCAGTGGCAGCAGCGTACGACATTGTGATGGAGGTGGTGAGGATGGCCCAAAAGAAACCTACAGTATGTTTAGCCATTGCGAAAAACATCTTCAACCGCTAGTAGCCATATAGGAAATTAATCATCAGCTGAGTCATCATGAGTATTTAAGAGTTTGGTGGCCTGAGGGTGAAGTAATGACTCACCCTGTTAGAACTGGGCTTTGGTAGTCTAAATCTCCACCCAGACAGCGGAAGCTCAAACTTTCAGATGAAGAGGACACTGAAATATCTTGAGTCTCTGAATATGCTCTGTTACGGAGAATGTGAGATAGATCAGGCAGTTTAACATCAATGATATTATGGGTTACTTTAACTATATGTTGCACTTGTTCTTGTCACCTATTGAGATATTACAAAGTCAAGGAATAACAGAAAAGGTGAGTGGCTCTGCCATAGAGCTGTAGAAGATTGTCATCAACTTACTTTCCAGAGGAAGTGCATTCATTACAAATCGCTACTGTGTTGTCATTGAATGTGCATAGCATATTGTCAGTCCTTCCAGAAAAATGCGGAGTTTTTTTGTGATTGTTGCGGGCAAAAATCCTTGATTACGCGGCGATGAAATATGCGGGATATTTATGCAATTTTATGCGATGAAATTGCGGGAACTTGCAAAAATTGCGGTTTGATGAAAAAGAGAAAAAAAGTAATTCCCCCAACACCCTGTTCTCACTAGGCTCCTACCTTAATGTAGAGTCATTTCCTATTACTTCCTATGATAAGCAAGCATACTACATCACAGAAAGTGCTGGGGATATTTAAGGTTTGCAGCTTTTCGATGATGTTCACTTCGCGTAATTACGTCACTTCAAAACGTTCCCATAGCAACAGGGGGATGGCTGCTCTTGTGTGAAGTAAACGCAACATTTTCCAACTTTCTGCTAAGATATATGTGACTTTTTTTGCGATGAAAATGCGGGGATTATGAAATCATGCAAGCCCCGCATATTTTGCGCGGAAATCAGCAATTTATGCGGCCGAAATTGCGGAGTATTTGAAAAAAATGCGACCCCCGCATAAATATGCGGACTTTGGCTGATTATGCATTGAATTCAGCGATCGCATAATCGCGTTTTTCTGGAGGGACTGAATTATTGTCAGTTACAGTACAGATATTTGTAACGCTGATCTTCAGTCAGTTCAATGATCTAATGACTAATCACTGTCTGAATGGGTGTGTGGGTTAAAATATATACACACACACACACACACACACACACAGGTGAACAACAGGTTCACTTCAGAGAAATCATCTGTGAACTTCAGAATGTGTCCACCAAGTAGGAACATGGAGCCATCAGTGTCCAGTAGGTGTAAACCAGGTGACAGAACACAGCCCTGCACTGATCTAGTGGAGGAGCAAAACACCTCAAGCAATTCCAATTACACTGACACAGCAGGAAATCTAAAATACATCTAACAATGCCAGTGCTCAAGGAAAAATTTGGGAATAATTTATTGGCCAAAGTGTGGGGCTGAAGAGTGTTAAAAGCAGAAGACAAATGTAAAAAGAATAAGTGTGCACGTGCCTGTGTTCAAAGTGAAGTTAGAAGGGCAGAGGAGCCAGTGAATCCTCCACAGCCACAACCAACTCCTTCATGCTAAGCTTTTTTCAAATCACTTCATAACCAGTGAAGTCAGGGCCACAGGTCTTAAATGTCATGGGAAGGCTGAGTGCAGCGGCAGGCAAACTGAGGTGTGGACTCAAATGCAGAAACAGGCAAGGAGGATGCAGTTCAGGGGATTTAGTATAAGGCAAACTTAAACAAGCTTACACAGAGGCATAGCAGTCTGAAGTCCAAACAAAAGTACATCCAAACGAAACCTAATCCAATGGTCAGCAGGGTAATCCAGGAACGAGGAAACAAAGTACTGGGAACTGAGCAAGGCAGAACACTCAACATCAGACGAGGATGCAACAAAGACTGAACAGAACTGAAGGCTTCAATACCAGGGCAAACGAGCTGGGGGGGAGTGCACAGGTGAACGACATGAGGAACTAATTAGGCACAGCAGACACTTAGTGAAACAGGAAGTCAGACATACATGACCAAACCTAAATGCAGAGACACAACTGAACATCATAAGGCAAACTGAACACAACAGGCAACAAAACAAAACACTGTCAAATAAACAAGAACCAGACAGAGGACACACAACCAACAGTGCACACAGAAAGCAAGCATGAAACAAACACCAGATAACAATAAAAAAAGAAATAAGGCAAGCACAGATCAAAACCAAACAAGACAGGAAACAGACTGAAACAGTAAAACCAAGAACGCAAAACCAAAATCATACATATATCACAGCCCTTACAGGCCTTTTTCTTCACCACTTTTAGGCAAAATTGTTGACTGTTTCTACATCCTAAAAACCGACTGCTGGAACACTTTGAAATGAAAAAAATGTAATTAATCTGCGCTGTGTCTCAGAAGGTAACCATAGTGTGTGTCTTCACACTGGCTTCAAGCTGTGGAGTGGTGGAAATATTTGATCTCATCAACTTTGTCACATGAGGTTGCGAGTGTCGAGGCAGGAAAACAGGTTTTGCACACAAAAGTGGAAACACTAGGTATGGCAGGGTGAGTTAACTAATTTATTCACCAAAAAAACAAAACAAAAGGTACAAGCTTAAAATGGTGGCAGTGTCCAAGAATATCTAGCAGGCAGTTCCAAACAAAAGATAAATAATCCAACAACACAAGGTGACAGCAGGTGAAGAGCGATAATCCAGGTTGAATAAGTAAAATCCTATAACCACAGAATGCGAACATACAGACAGAGGTTCCGGTCAGATGCACAGGAAACAAGCGACAACAGGTACAAAGTGGATACAAACCTGGACATTAAAAGCTCTCACACACACACAAGAAGGCATTGTGAAAACACAGGTGAAACACATTAGGTAATCACAGGGAAGACGCAGACAGGAAATAAAGTGGGACAAGGACACCAGAGACAGACGTCAAACTTGTTCTTTAAAAATCATTTGTATCAAATCTCAGATAAAGTGTTCTGATTCTCAGTAGGGCCCTTGTCTGATTTAAAACCAACCAATTGTAGAATTTTATTGCTTTTCTTATGCATACCTGTGATTACATACCAATCCAGACAGTTTTTAAATCAGTGGTTCTCCAACTCTTTTACATCAAGGACCCCTGATTTGACACAAATTAGACCACGACCGCGTTTTTGATAAGATAAGGTATGATAAGGTAGTCATACATTCTGTCATTGTGTTACTTATGACTGAAATTATAACAAAAATAAATAATTGTGCTTTTTGCTGGGGACCTCCTGGAACCCAGGGGGAACCCCACTTTGAGAACCACTCTTTTAAATCACTATTAAACTTCCCCTCAAGGTTTTCTATCTAAGTTTAGCTTTTCTAATCTGTGCACTCATTATTGTCTTCATCACTACCATTTTTAAAAAGAGCATGTTTCTTCCTGACAATTGCTTTCAAGGACATTCAAGGTGATTCGCAGTTTAATATTTGGATACCGTTTAACCTGTCGTGACAGTGTTCTGATAGAATTTGATACAGCTACACACAATGTCCCTTGTGCTTATGCAAGACCCCTCACTTGACTCGTGTAATACAGAGTAATGTGGAGATGCTGGATAACATCCTCTGACTGCATTTTCGCAGACTTGGTGTGGACATCCTCCCTTTTTAATACAGTCTCATTGACTGGTTTCAAATGAACAGAGATGTACAGAGGCATCATAGTTGACCTGTATGCACCTTATATGAACCCATAACAAAGATCCAGAGACTTACAGGGGCACATAGGGCAAGTAACATACTGGTAAAAAAACAACTAACAATGTCAGCTTACAATGGTTAAATTAAGTGTGTTTACCAGTGATGAGCCATTGAGTCCAGTCATGGTCCAATTAAAAGGGAGATTGGGAGGGTCTGACCCCCCTAGTTAAGGCTCGGACCCCCCCAAAAGTGACAAAAGCAACAGTTCAGGTGGTCTTTCTTACCTGTAATTGTAAATAGTACAATATATTTCCCATACTCTTGCCTTAAATTGAAGAATCTTGAAATAGGATTAATAGGCCCTAAAATGGAGCGTACTATTTCATTGTCTTGTCTGTCTGCGTCACTCGCTATGGCTGCACGCTGGTGGAGACACTGCTGGTTAATGTCAGTAGTTAGCTATCTAGCTTCTTTAATAAACTTAACTTACCTTCCTTCAGAGATTCGTAATTAGCATTTTTTTCACTTAAAATGAGCTATCTGTTAGCTAGCTGAGAGCCCATCCTTTCATTTCATTATCACTATGTAATTTCAGATTTTTTGTAATTGCCAGCTAACACTGGTGCTTAGACATGAAATTGGGGATTTGTTATTGTGGTGATACATTTTTACATCAATACAGAGTTTATTATTTCATGACACTCCCCCAAAAATTCCCTAACAACAGTGTCTGACTCCTGCTTTATCGGACGCAGATTACATCATTCACAGTCAACATGAGCAAGAGGAAAGGAGATATTTGCTAAAAAAGAGTAATTTGAAACTTTATCAATTAGGAATTAGAGATGAATTAGAGATGATAATGCAGACTTTATTTTATGACTTTGGTTGTGGTTCAGCATTGTGTGGGTCTGGTTTGAGCGGTCCTGATGGTCTGTTAATGTGGGTCTGACTTTCTGGCAGTTTTGCTCTAGAACACTTGGTGACCCCTAACTACAAAAGTTGTTGTGTATTATGGTGCACCCATGAACTGGTGTAATGAATTTATCATCATCTACAGACTGCAGACGTTAGTTAAATAAGCAACGATACTGTAAGCACTGTAAGATTTTAGTTCACTGAAGCACGCACCTGTGCTGTACTGGGTTTCCTTTTTTACATGGCAAAAAGAAGTTGATCCCCCCGGCTGTCGCTGTATAATTCGCACCCTGACTCCTGTAGATTTAATGAACTGTATTAGTATTGGAATGATGCGAGTACGACACCACACAAGTATGAAAAACATACCATTTGCTGTCCTCACTTGATGAAGTCCGCACAGAACACGTCAGTCAAAAGACAACAAGCACCTGCTGCAAACTCTTCAAACTGTCCTGACAGAAAAGAGCACACAGTTAAAAGCAGGTGGGGGTCTGCGGTCGTGTGTGAATATAGCTGCCTGTGTTACTTTTTTAACCATTTCATTGTATAAGTTTCCAATAAAGGTGCAAAAGGAACTAAAATTGAGGAATTGAATAGATCTGGCTGGATTTAAATTTCAAACTGTTATGGTTAAGGACTTCTGTGTTAATTTTTTTTTGTTCTTAGACTTTACAAGAAGTATTTTTTTTTGTTACTATTTCCTGCTATAGTGTCCATCACACCTCAAAATTCAACTTCATTATCAAAAACACATCGAAGCCAAAGCTGTTTCTTGTTCTGGACTGTGAGTGATAAGTGATCTCTCAGAGATGCAGAGCAAAGCCACCACAGCCACGACTGCTTAGAACTAAAATGTGAACAGAATACTGCATTAAGCAGAGTGATGAAAGTGTCGCTGTTTAAGGTTTAGCAGACTTGAACTTGACAAGTACAGTAACATCCTTTTTTTATTCCTAACAAAATGCCATTGATCTCATATATCACTAAAAGTATACATTAGTCTAACTGTCATGCTCCATGGCTACAATATTTCAGTGTATATTTAGTAAACAAAGTCTCTGCAACATTTTGGGAGGCAACCACAACCATTCAGTTTACCAGGCACACACCTTTCAAGTGCAGGTCTGTGTTTGATTTGAAACAGAACAAAAGATTTGACTCACAGGGGGGGAGACTGTTTTTATTCTCAGCTGGCAGTGACTCATCAAATCCCACTGCATCGTCTATTTGTCTGTCTTACCTCACTGATTTGCCTTTAATGAGAGTGTTGTGTGCCTGAAAGGACATGAGCCAATCCCCCCCACAAAACATTTGTTGTATGCAATCAACGGCAAAAAACTGTATTTCCACAACCTGCAATTTCACATAATTATTTTGGCAAAAGAGGCCACCGTGTTGGTGTTGTGTGTTTGAGGGTGGCCAGTGGCAGAAAAAGGCTTTCAACCTGATTTTCTCTCAGGCAATCTTTTTTTCTGACTCTGGGTGTTTGGGTCCTCCTCCTGTAATCGCCAATGCTGTGCTCCAGGCCTCATTACCAACTATGATAAGAGAGGAGAGACAACCAGATTGAAAGGAGGACGAGAGAGAGAGATTGTCCAATTTGCTTGAACTCCGTATGAAAAAGATTTTAGAATTACAAATCAAATGTGTCAGAAAGGTAAAGTGTACCAACAGTGTCTGGAAAACTCTGTACTCTCATTTAGAATGAATGGGAGCTTACAAGCATGTCATCTGTGTATGGCAATCAGTGTCCTATTCGTCCCTCAATCCAGATGTTGTGTTGTAGTTTATTAGCATGGAGAGCAAATGGTACAGAAGTAAATGAAAGCAATGCTATCTAAGTTGTTGGACTAAAACATGACTTTAAGAGTCTACAGCCATGCTGTACCCAGGCACAGCAGTGCTTTGGGCCAAATGCTAAACACCAAAAAAATAATTTAGCATGCTTTAATGGGCATTAACCATGTGAATTATCAAATTACACATTTTGCAGATGCAGTACCATTTTTATTGTAATAGATTTTTTCTAGGGCAGAGCAGTAAAATGTGAAGCTTAGCTGGCTGATCTGAGCTTCCACGCTGCAGGCTACCATTTTATTGCCAATAATACTGATGAGCATTGATTGTCTCCTTACGTAACTGGCACATTTCTGTCCACGTAGCAAAGCCAAAACACAGCGTTGGAGAATAACCTTACATGAAATTAAAATCCAACTACATATTTTACAGCACTGTCACTCCTCTCTGTGATTATGGCCATTCTTCTTTTGCATCTTTAAAGTAAAAACAGACAACTTCTGCAGAGCTTTGAAAACATTTGTCCTGCATCAGCTCCTACCATCTGTGACAATCCACGGTGATTATATCCTTGATTTCTGCCTTCATCTGTCTGTGTTCTAAATTTCACTTTCCATCATCAGTTTTCATTTCAATATCCAATTTCCGTGTTTCAGTTTCTTTTTACCTGACCTAATTATCCTGAGTAATCAATTTAACAGCGGAACAGTTCATTTGACATTTCCTCTTCACAATTCCCATTTTGCTGTACCATTTTAATTCTGGGTCAAATCATCCTTCATAAAACTACTGGTGAGGCTCTAAAACAGCAAATCATCATCATGGTGAGTCGAATACTTTTGGATTGTGGGATGTAAAAAACATTGTACTGAACACTACTGGGGTTTTATTTTAGTTCCACATATGGCTGACACATCTCAGTCTGCATTACAGTAAACCCACAAACTATCACAATATCAAAACTGTCTGGGAGTCTCTGAACAGACGACTTGGCAGTGGATTTGCTGTGGCATTGAGAATCCCTCCAGAGAAGAAAGACACAGTTGTTTACCTCAATATCGGGGCTGATTTGTATGGTCACTGAGTATTTGTTTCCTCACTGATGGGCTATAAAAGCCCAATGTTGGGGACAGTAGGGTGTTGCTGCAAGCACAGAGTCCGTGTCATCAGGAGTTTACTGTTAGATGTCAGAACAGTCACCGGGGACCGGCCTGAATCCAAGGACATGAGTTGATGTTTATTTTGATGTGTGGGACAAACTAGATATACACTCTTCATGAAATAAATAAGGAAACAGGACATGGAGTCATATTAACTTTTGCTCAGACATTCCTTAATGTCATACTTTCTGCAAACTGCACTTTGATGTTGAACTATAATTGGCATCAGAGTCACAGAATTGTTGCTGGATTCGCTGATGTGCGAAGGAAAACAAACAAGCGTGAAAAGAAAGAGTGCGCTGAAAAAAATCCCTACTTTTATACTTACATGAATATTGCATGATACAGCAGAAAAAGCATGACTCCTATTAGTTATTCAAATGTACCTACAGCTAAATTAGGCTGCTGAAGTTACTAATAATAGCTCAATGTACTTTACCTGAACAAAACACCAAAGACTGTTTAAGCGACTTCACAAGTTCATCACATGTCCATTATCACTAAATTTAATAGGCATGTGTTCACAGTGGTTCTGTAATGACGGGTTAATGTTGAACTGACCTTCACTTGTTGGTCCTGATTTGATCTGTTTCTAGTAGCAGTAGTTGCAATTGATGTAAGTTTGGATATCATTCCTACTACTACTCTTGCAGACTACAGTGCCTAAAAACAGTAGTACCCCTTTGAATTTTAGCATTTAGTTAGACTATTGACTGTTTTCAAAATGTGTTTATGCAGGATGTGTTATATATGTCCTGTTGTGTGACTTAAATTTATCTTGCTCATTCCAAAAAAACAGAAAATATGTACCTTCATGAGAAGGAAAGATACTGTATTATTGTTTTCCCTTGCTTTAGCAGGTGCTTATCACTCAGAGAGAACACTGTTTCCATAGAAATGTTGACACTCCCAACAACCCATGGTGTGCCGCATGGCTGGTGGACCAGAGCAAAGCTACAATAGATGGCTAGAAACTTGTCTCAGTGCTAGTGATGGTTTTATCATCAAGAATGATGCCTTTTAACAGAGGAGGGGAGGTAATTGATCTTACATTACAACAAATTGTTCTTTTTAAACAGGATTTCTTTATTTATTCCTTCCTCACTAAATTATTATCCCCTGTGTTAGTGGAAGACAGTGATGTTGTCCAACACTTTAGTCCAGAGTAAGATATCTTTAGAAGTACTTGCCAGATTTCCACAAACTTTTGCACAGACACATGATTGTGATGTGGGTCATGATACGTCAGTCCCGGACCTACCAAAATTTCCAATTGCAACAAAAGGTGTGTGTTCACCAGAACAACAGTGCCGGCTGCCTATTGTTATGCTTGAAACAACTGTAGGTTTTTGCTTTCCTGACAAGTGACCTTGTGGCTGTACAAATAATGTTGTGTCTTGGAATCAGTGGTGGAAGTAGTGTAACATTTTTAGTGCTGGAAAAGCTATTATGGGCAATCCACAGTGGAGACGTTCTAGAAGTATTTTTGATGTCACTCGCTTGTCAAGACTGGTGTGAGCAGAGCAACGGGGACAGGACCCAACTGCAGACAACTAGGCAGACTGGCATAGTTCAGGGATTTATTGCCTCAGTGAAGGTATATACAAGCTTACAGGCAGGCACAAGCAGGCAGACAGGTACTGGTCCAGATTACGGTTCAGGTAGCAGAAGCTGAAAGGCAAGAAAAGGGGCCGGTTAAATGTCAGGTAAAGAGGTTATTACAGGGAAGGAGGGAGTGGCTGAATGATGGCGTGAAGCTTTGTTTATACACGAGACACTGTGGCGTGGGCCTCCACAGATGGCGCACGAGCCTCAAGCATGCGCCAAGGCATTTATGATTAAAGTGTTGTTCATTGCATTATTCGCAATTTTAATCTCGATAAGACTTTTATGAGGATGTTTTATTGTTGTTTTATTGAAACTATTCTTTTTTTTGCCCTTGTGAGCTGGTTTGGGTGACTCACTCTTAAAAACAAAAACAGGTTGCAATATATAGGTAAAGTGTGTGGCAAAATTGCCCAAAGCCCTCTGACTGATTTCAATTCTTTATATGAAACAGGTCTAAGACTAGGAATAAGTCAGTCCTGGCCGACCCAAGTCACCCCCTGAACAGCTGCTTCATGTTGTTGCCGTCTGGCAGCAGATTCAGTCTGTCTAAATGCAGGACAAACAGACACAAAAACACTTTAGTTCCTGCTGCTATAGGCTTTTTTAATGAATCAATGTGAGACGTGGATATTTTATGTAGTATGTACTAATTTAGTTTCTTAATGATGGTGGTTGTTTATATATGTGTCATTTATGATACATCCTGCTCTTGCACAGCAAATTGCCCCTCAGGAATAATAAAGACTCCTTTAACTTGAACTTATTCCCCAAAATGCTGGGATGTACAAACAAAATATTCTGTGAATATGCGAGAGGTGAACGAGTTTTACCAGGAGAACAACACACATTATCCAACATGGCTACATGCACTGTCTGGCTAATGGAGTAAACACAAACGTACCCCAAACCTGGCATTTGTATACTGTAAATACTGTTGCTTACCTCCAAATCAAAGTCTTTAGTAAAGTGTCAGAACAGCACTTTCAGGTCAGAAAGCTCTCCGACGGCCTAATACAGAGTGCAGCCACGTTGTGCTTATGCATAGGAACAAAGAAAATGTAGTTCCAAGAGAAATGGTTGGGTCAATGGGTCTGTCAGCAAGCAAAGCACTGGAAATAATTAACACATAGCGTACACTTGAAATGATACTGATATTTTTTGGTGAGTCTTCTTTTAGTTTGTTAACATACATTTTGCTGCTGACCCTGTCCTCAGCAATTCATTGCTTAGCTTCCATGCTGGTCTGAACATTTAGCTGACGCTTTTATCTTAAGCGACTTACAATTGGTATGTGTGTCAGAGGTCGCACAGTGTCTTGCTCAGGGACACAATGGTGGATGGGTCACAGAGGGGAATTGAACCTGGGTCTCTCACACCAAAGGCATGCGTCTTATCCAACGTGCCATCTACACCCCTGTCTTCCTGGGGACACGCTGACCGCTGTCTCCTGCACTGACTATGGATGTGTACCTCACGTAAAATCTGACTGAAAGCTCTGGCTCCTTGGGAAATGCACAGAGAGATGATCTTCTCAGCTAACTGTCACCCAGAAAGCAAGTAAGTGTATTTGCTAAAATGATTTACTGCTTTAACCATGTGGTTTGGTTGCCAACCCTAACCATAGTTTCTTTTCCTGTCATTCTCCCTAACTTTAACCAGAGTTGCCATTCACTTATCCTGTAGAAAGACAGTATTGATCCAGCATCCACAATCATGTCTTTGGATACCATTGAGCAATCCGCCTCTTTCCTAGCAGGCCTTTGCTGAGTCTTGTTCTGTAACAGGCTGCACTAGGCTTTGAACGCTCATCATTTAACCTTTAGCTGCATAGAGCACCACAAAGGTTTACTGTTTTAAATAGAATCAGGGTCATCTGAAACGTCTTTGGTAAAAAACACATTTTTGATGCCCATTTTAATGAAAAGTGACAGTGGACATCGCAACTCCATTTAGTGATCTGCTTACTTTATTAGCTTCTTGATTTGCTTTTGGAAATAATTCTAAACATGGCAGAATAAAGTCTACTAGACAGGCTTGAAACAGAATTATTCTATTTCCATGGACCTTCCAGCTGTGAGAGTTTTAAAAGCAATTATAAGAGTACTTTGACAGGACTGTGGGCCAATTCTGTGTGCAGCGGAATATATTAAAAATGACCCTTTTAAGTTTGACACTTTATGGCTTTTACATGTCAGGGTGTCAGCTGGAGAGAACTGCACTGGTGACTGCTGCAGTGACATGGCCAAAGCAGAGATGGGCTGAAAATGCATGCAATAAGAGCACTTGACTGGCTAATTCCTCTCCGTAAACACACCTAACCAGCAGCATTTCCCTTCCATTACAGCAGCCTTCCAACACACTGAGACACAGAGGAAAAACAGAACTGAAAAGATACAGGGAAACTCAACAGTATTGTAACAGCTACAGTTATAGCAACATTTTGGATGATTTATCTGTCAGACATGTTTGGTGTGATGGTATTTAAGTATATTTCAGATATATTTGCATGTGCAGTGTGTGTTAGCATGTGCAATGCCCTTGTTTGTACCTGATTGGGTTCTATTTCTGCACAGTTTGCATGTTCTCCCTGTGAGGGCATGGAGGGTTATCCCTCACACATCTAAACACATGCAGGTCTGGGTGAAGTGAAAACAATAAATAGCAGTAAATGTGTATGTCTAATATATATCATTATTTACATAGATATATACCTAGAAACAGACACACCCAGGAAATAATAATTCCGTAGTGCATTTTTTGGAATTTGTGTGGGGGAATGTAAACAGCAAGAACAACAAAAACTTGATATCTGAGAAACATTTTCCACCAGCTGTGACTATGTGCCAAGAATCACTGGTGAAAATACAGAGGGAACACCCATTGAGTGCAATAGCTTGATCCGGGATGTTCTGATTGAGCCAAGTCTGGTAACATACACTCACTGACCACTTTATTAGGAACACTTTGCTAGGATTGCCTTCTAACTGCCTTAATTCTTCATGGCATATTTCCAAAATTAAAAAAAGAAGATCACACAGTTGCTGCAGATTTGTCAGCTGCACATCAATGATGGAAATCTCCTATTCCAATACGTCCCAAAGATGCTCAGTTGGACTGAGATCTGGTGACTGTGGAGGCTACTGGAGTACAGTGAACTCATTGTTATGTTCGAGAAACCAGCTTGAGATGATCTGAGCTGTTGTGACATGGTGCATTATCCTGCTGGAAGTAGCCATCAGAAGATGGTACACTGTGGTCATAAAGGGATGGACATGGTCAGCAACAATACTCAGGTAGGCTCAGTTGGTACTAAGGGGCCCAAAGTGTGCCAAGAAAATATCACCACCACACCACCACCAACAGCCTGAACCATTGATACAAGGCAGGATGGATTCCATGCTTTCAGGTTGTTTAGTCCAAACTCTGACCCTACCACCTGAATGTCGCAGCTGAAATCGAAACTCATCAGACCAGGTAACGTTTTTCCAATCTTCTGTCGTCCAGTTTTGGTGAACCTGTGTGAACTGTAGCCTCAGTTTCCTGTTCTTAGCTGTAGGAGTGGCCCCTGGTGTGGTCTTCTGCTGCTGCAGCCCATCTGCTTTAAGGTTTGACGTGTTTCTGTCATCTCGAATCAGTCCACCCATTCTCCTCTGACCTCTGACATCAACAAGGCATTTTCATCCACACAACTGAGTATTTTCTCTTTTTCAGACCATTCTCTATAAATCCCAGTAGATCAGCAGTTTCTGAAATACTCAGACCACCGACCATCCAATGTTCAAAGTCACTTAAATCCTCTTTTTTCCTTATTCTGATGCTGCCAGGTGATTGGCAGATGAGCTATTTTTGTTAACAAGCAATTGAACAGGTTTACCTAATAAAGTGGCTGGTGCGTGTATGTGCTTATTGAGAACTGTTATGTGCAGGTAGAACAGAATGTATGCAGGTGTGCACCTAAATATACTGTTTTATACTGTGAAGGTAAGATAATAAGGTCATCTAAATAAATGGACCATGTATGGAATATATAATATATAATATATAATAGGCAAACAGTATATAAATACTGTACATAATTAAGTACTGTAAACAATTCATGCAAAAGAAACTTAAGCCACTTCACATAAAGTTAGTGAGATCAAATCACAATAAAGAGAAAGAACAATTTCCTCCCGTTTTTACAAATATGTGTGTCAGGATCTGGAAAAATATAAAAATATAATACAGTTATATTTGTTATTTGACTTCTAGTTGTAAGAGTGTGAAGAGTGAAAATATAAATTCTCATTTTTTTAAAGAACAATCCCAGCAAATTCCCTTAAATAATGACTACTTGTTATCTCCCAGGTGGTCTTTTATTCAATAATTGGGTCAGAGCATTTAAGCCCCCTGGTCTACATTAGGAAATAAATTCTGTATGTCCAGTGTGACTAGGTGTGTGCCAATGCTTAGATCATCCACTGTCTTTAAGATGTTAATAATGTCCGTGTCCATCCATGGGGCGTCTGTGGCTCAGAGGTGCAGCTGGTTTTTGAAAGACTAGCAATGTGCTATTTAAGTGGAGTCCATTTAACTTTGAATCTTGCACATAGGACCAAAGGATAGTGACAAAGGGCATTAGAAATGTACATACCTGGAATTTTTAGTTAGTGAGCCAATAGCAGAAACACTAGGTCTGGATGGATTATCAAGACTTTTGTAAATGAATAACAGGAGTGATAGGATGTGACACTTTCAAAAATTCACACTCTTTCTCCTGCTTCCAATAAATTTCTCGTCAATTTCTTTTTTTTTATAATTGAGACAGAATTGCTGGTGTCATTTTTTAGTTCTGTCAAAGCTTCACTTTGCTTTTTGGATAAATTGTAATACACCTTAAACTCTCTTCTCTTATTCAAAATACCCATCGCATCATTTCCCACAAGTCTACTAAAGGTATTAATGGAAGCATTTCTGAAATTTGAGGGGCAAAAGGCGGATTTAGCCCAAAAATGCTGCGCACTAGGATAATGTCTCGCTCTGGGGGGGGGGGGCAAAGAGTGGAATATGTGTTAATGACACTTTATCTTTATCAGGCTTTTATTACAAACCTTGTGGTGTGAAAACACCTTCTTAATCTCTGTTTCACAATCTGGGAATATCTGTCAATCTGATGAATTCACAACACTTTAGAAGTCATGATCCAGGCTTTGTATCACATTTGTAATTGTCTTTGAGAAAGAGGTGTGGCAGCTGGGGCTGAACCTAATGATTATTTAATATTTAATAATAACACCCCCGATTAGGTTTTTTTTTTGATTTGACGGTAAAAGCTATTTTTATTACTCGATCAATATAACTAATTAATTTATCCAAAATAAATACAAAAAACTTGTCACATCAGTAATTCAATATTTTGTTCAATCGTTCTGAAAAAGAGACACATAAAACACATTAGAATGATAATGATAATAGTGCCATATTATAAAATTAGTCTTACTTCCATGACATATTCAGGATCTGAAATTCAGAAGGGCTGTGACACACATTCATTTAAACTGTATGACAACCTAATCAGTATTTTTACTTGAGTTAGAACTTAAAATCTTCATGACATGGATTTATTTCATCACTGGAGTAGCCTAATATGCAGTAAGACAGAAAAAGTATTTTTGCATGTATCAGTGTAGAAAATAGCTCATAAACAGACTGTAACAACAGTCACAGATTGTAACAGCAGTCTGTAACGTTACACTCTCGCTGACACGTGGCCATTAAAGCAAACGTTATGACGCAAGGTGTAACGTTACGTTACCATGACAGCAGCCGTGCAGAAATGACTTTCAACATGGGGGGTGATGAAGAAACATTTAGAAGAGCAATTTTCAGTGACTAGTTCTAACAGAAACACACTACTTGTGTCGATGATCCCATATCGTGCCTCTGTGGGGACAAAAAGTAAACAGGATCAGTGGTGCTGACTTGCTGCCATCTTGACAAAGTGCTCCAGGCTGATTCCAGTGTTTGTGCGTAGCAGTTGTACTGCTGTGATAAGCCATTTCTAATTTAGAGAGCTTACAGAGCTCCACGTTGTTGGGTCTCCCAAACTTTAGATAGTCGAAGACGAGGTTCAGCTTGTTCTCTGGGGAAAACCCTGCTTAGACCGGACGCACTGACACAAATTAACATATTTTCGTAAACAATGGCCTCAGTTACGTCAGTGAATTGCTCCAGCACCACATGCAGCAAAGGTCCCCAGTTGAAATTGAATGGACGTTGCGGTACATATGCGTCTTAGCCAGTAGGCTGCTGGGGTGCTCCACAAACTAATGGTGAAAACGTTTTGTAGACTACAAAAAGTCAGTTTTCAGACTAAAACAACACAATCACTATGAACACTTGGTGAAGACCCCTTGGTGTCTCTTTTTAATGCACATTTGCATTGTTGTTCAATGCAATGGGTAGCCTTTAGTGTCATTGTTCAAAGCTATAAGTAGGCCTAGTATAACTAACTAACTAACTAACTAACTAACTAACTAACTAACTAACTCAAAAGTCATTGTATGGAGGGAGTCAAGCTGGTTGTATGGATCAAACACCAGGAGACTGGTGTCTGGGTCCTGTGTGAAACCAACAAAATGTCAATGTTGATTATTTTTTAACTAATGTAACATGTAATGTATGTGTAACATGCCTTTATTTTGATAGAACAGCTATAGAAAGAGATAGGAAATGTGAGAGAGAGAGAGAGAGAGAGGATGACTTGCAGCAAAGGACTGCATGCTGGAACGGAGCCTTGTACACGGTGCACACGCTCTACCTGGTGAGCTAACCTAAAACGTTCCTAACACACTTATTTGAACCCAAACCTCTTCCTAAACCTAAACAATGACCGTTTCACCACGTTTTTTTTTACTTGTGAGCCATGTTAGGCAAGTTACTATATTACTTTCACTGCCACCATGTTTGTGGTTGCACAAAGTTTACAACGGACAACAAAGTTCTTTGCATCTTAGACTGTGGCACAATAATGGTGATACATCCAGCTGTGGAAAGAACGCCTCTCTGCCTCGATCTCCTTTCTTCCTTTAGCTGTTTGACTGACTTGAGCAACATCTGGTCTGGTGCCGCTGACCTGCAGTACGGTCCTCATTCACGTCCAGTATGCTGCGATCAGGAGCTCAGCAGTAACGCAGCTTTACTTGGATTAGTAACTGTAATATTATTACTGTTTTGGTAATAGTAATCCCTTACACTGCCAGTGACTGGAAAAAGTAATATTATTACAGTAACGTGTTACTGTCCAACACTGCTCGTGAGACAGGCTACCAGCTACCTGCGAGTCATTGTTAAAGGTTGTCGGATGTCCACAGTGTTGATGTGCACGTAGAAGGCCTGTAATGAGCTGAATGGTTCCTAGGCCTGCCACGATAAAGCCTTATTAATTCATTCTCATATCACAGCCTTATCAGAGCTGTCAGTCCTTGGTGCTGAACTGAATAAGCTACTTTTCAGACACCTCTTAAAGCTGTCTTTTCATCCTCCCCTCAGTGTCACTGATCCTGACGAGCACCTGGTAGTGATCTTGTGCATTTCTGTCCCCCAGTCACTTTAGAATGATATGAATCTGAATCAGGATCTAAGGACAGTTGTGGGGTCAAATCTTAAACTCTCCATGAGACATGATACCGTGAATAACCTACCCTACCCCAGGGTTTGGGCAGGGACTGGGTGGGTATCAAGACCAGACACACCGCCCCCTCCTTAATAGTCTTTGGGTGCAACCCCAGTTTTGGATGATCTACAGATCGTCTTCTAACAGGAAACAAGATTCAGACAGAAAGCCCAGCCTGGCTGTACCAGTCAAATATGTACTGCCCCTGCTGTGCCGGTAGCAGTCCAGTTTGTCTTACGTGTACAAAATGTAATAAAAATGTTTAACAAAACTGAAAAAGTAATAATTTGCTTATAATGGAATGAAAATTGTGATTAATTGGATAAATGGTTTGCATATGAATAGCAACACTAATGTAAATAAATGGGGGCCTATTGGAATGTGGCTCATGCAGACCATGATGTGATGGTGCTAGATCTCACATACAGACTGAACAACACAAGCATTTGATTTTAATCTGTTATTACAGCGTATGTTGCAGTATTACATAAATGTATATGGCAGCATGTACAAACTCATAATAGTTCATCCTACATTTTTCATCTTCTGAAAAAAAACAGGCAGTGCCACCATGATAAGAAGTCTAACATTAAAGAACAGACTTTTTGTCTCGGATTTATGACTTTAATCTTTGATGTATTTGCTTTTGTGACAGAATTCTAACCTCATCTCAAAACTTTTACATTTCTGTATTATGACTATCTATTAATATTTCTTTATTATTAATCTCAAACTGTTTTTACCATGTTGCCCAAATCACCATTAGAAACTGAAGCAGTAGCATCTGGATTTAGAAAATCTTTTTGATTTTGAAAAGGTGCCTATTCTCTACTGTTAAAAGTTTTCAACTGGTTTTGGAATTTATCATTTATCATTACTCTCCAAAATTCCCATCATCACTGCAAATCTAAACCACTCTGACTGAATATTCTCTAACACTAAAATGATTTAAATAAATTTTCTTATGTTTTGCGTCCAGGGGTTTCAGTCCCTGAGAGTAGAGGTTGTTGGACCACAAAGCTGTCATTGTCTATTTATTTGTAGCCCACACAATTCAACTTTTCATGCTCCATACTGGGGTTGGGGATGAGGGCTGCGGGGTGGGGGGGCCGGGTGAAAGCTCTCTTTCATTTCAGCTCCAGACTGTGGCCTCAGATCAGGTCTCTATCACTGCGGTGATGTGCTCCTTCACCACTGGATTGTATTTCTTTTTGCAGTTATTTCTGTCTGATGGCCTCACCCCTTATTTCTGATTCTGCCTTTTGATTGGCCGATACGCTGAAACAAAATGAAAGGAGTGTTAACAAGTCAATTATTCAGGAATTGAATCTGAAGAAAACTGACTTTGCCAGGCAAAGGAGATCATTTCAGTTGTTTCTATGCAAATCAAGATGTATCAAGATTTTGCAGAATTAAAGGACATTATCTCGCCAAATGTCAAGATACTGTCACTTGTCTCTTTAAAAACAAATTGAACAGAGAAAAGCTTCTCACCACACAGGAGTTTGTCACTGGCTTTAAAGAACAAATTAGTTACAGTACATGTTATGACAAACACTGTTTTGGTTAGACGAAATAATGTCAGTGTCGGCCGCTCCTGCCTGACGACACAGAAATAATATCTGTATTGTAACCTGATGTGACTTTTGATTTGGTTGCACATTTTTCCTTTAAAAAAAATAATATTTATGATTTTCATAGTTTTCTTAATAGTTTATTGTTTCAGGTTGGAAACCCACTGAGGCAGTGTTTAGGACAGATATATGGAAGAAACACTGTATGTCTGTGTTTGGAGATAAATGTTAAAGCTCTGTGATAAACAGTTCATCATGTGGAATTGTTGTCCAAATGAATCCTCACAAACGGAACAGGTTAACCATGATCACTATATATTAAGCTTCACGTGACCCATAAATGTTCTAATTATTATTATTATTATTATTATTATTATTATTATTATTATTATTATTATTATTATTATTATGTTTTTCCACACTAGAAGGAATACATGTTCTAATGGAGATTTAACAGTTAAAGAAGCATCACACTGAAAATGTCTCAGTACAAACTGTAAGCTTTGAACAGCTTCAGTACACAAACAAACAACAATGTACTCATATTTGCATTTGCTTTCAAATACAAAGTTCTGTGTGTGAATCCCGTGCCATAAAAATATGTTTTAATTTTATCACTCTTTACAAAACTGTATTATGGAATACAACAGTTTTATATAAAAATATGGAATATTATAGGGGAACTGTTGGGTCTAAAAAGGTTTCCCATAAGCAGTTGGATCAAATCTGTATATTTAATATAATTTGCCACCAGACCTTTAACATTTGCTTACAGTGTGTAGGACTGATAGGAAGCTTGCAAGCTTTTAGCTCCTCTTTGCTTCCAATCTATGAACAAGAAATAAATAATTTGATGTGACATCCAATCCCCTCCATAAACTGAGAGTGGATTTCTGCTGTCACAAATGTTGCAAACTAACTAAGTGAAATGTGTTCAGAGAAGTTATCTTGCTACAGTCTTAGAGAGAACACTGAACTTAGATCTCATAATATGCATTTATTCAGATTCCTGAATTTTTTTTGTCATTTTACAAGATGGTGCTGACCCAGTCTGCAACATGGACAGCACCACACCTTTACAGCCATTCGCGCCTCTGATTCCCATAGTGTCTGCATTGCATAGGCTACCTCAGAGTGCAAATGGCCACAAAAAGGATAGGGACCAAACTGTGCCTCAGTCCGACTTGACACCCAGTCTCCTCCGTCGGGGGAGGCTGCAGAGTCGGTGCTGGTGAGTCCCTTGGTCCGACGTGTGCCCCCCTGTTGCTTTAAGCAGTGAGTCCTGCCGTCCGACAGGAGGCGTGTCTCCCCTCCGGCCGTAGCGCAGCGCAACGCTGCCAGATGCAAGTGCGGGGGAAGCGTCTCGGCTGCTCCTCAGAAACAAATCAACTTCTTTGTGCTGCCCTGGTTACTCTTCCCGCTACATCTCTGCATAGGGTAAGTCCATTCTTTCAAACTTGATTTACATATTTTTTTACTGCGCGTCTCTCTTTTTTTGCGCTTAGCATCTTTTGAGGAACTGGTTATACCTTTGGAAAAATACCTAAGTAGGATCTTTGTTTCCAACTGGCAAAACACCCAGAAAACACCGCTACACACCTCGCCGGCCAGGTTTTAAGTTCATCCGTGAGTTTAAGCAGCGTTTAACCTGCGCACCCAGCGCGAAAACAACATTTAAATGTCTGAGAATGTGTCGTTCAATAAGCCTCGGAGAGATGTGACCTCCCGCGTCTTTGCCCGACCTCTATCTAGAGACGCTTGTCACCTTTTCGGGTTCCTCCTCCTCCTTCTCCTCCTCGGGCTGATGCCTTCACTGTTGAGGTTGAAAGACATTATGGGGTCGTTAAATGCTTACGGGGATCTGCTTTATGAATGATCCGTAGATAACGTCTGCAGCCCAGGGGCAGTGTGGAAACTCGCGGAGACCAGCCGCGCATTTAAATCCCATAGTTGATGAGCACATTAGCTTTAAATCAACTGTATCATCACGCAGCGCTGCCCAGTGGATGGGCTTCCGTTCAGCCCGTTTAAAAGCCCTTTTCACATTTACAACGGAGCATTTGTTGAACTGTAAAAAGAGCTGAATATAAAAAATCCAAATGAGTGTATGCACTGGCGCCAACTGTGCTTTTTTCCGCCTGCCAACCCCGCAGACCCCAGAACCACATATATGCCCTTTATGCAGGGCTGTCAGAGACCCGAGGCTGCTCCTTCTTATTATTACCTGTGTGCGTTAAAATACTGCTCCGGTTTACTCATTGCACAGGGAGATGCAAAAATATCTCGGATGTGTTTTTTCGTTTCGTTCATTAGTCACATATTGGCTCAGGAAGCCGTTTGACAACCTCTAAAGCTCTCTGCGGCTGTCATGAAAAATAAAATAAACAAGCGCGTTCTAAAAATGGAGAAATCAACTTATAAGTTCCGTTGCATGGTGGGATAGGTTCTGACTCTACCCCAGTACAAATTAGGTCCTAACTACTTCATTAGAATTATGAGGTTGGCCTATTTTTAAAATCACATCGTCTGTACATACAACTTGCAAATGAGTTCATTTTCAGCTTAGTTATTTGGATGTTTGGGTATTGTTTTCTCCAGTAAATGACTGTTAATGTGGAAGCAGTCTGGCACAGTGAAAAAATATTTACCTTTTAGGTAAAAACTGTTTCATGGACTGGGTCCAAACAGAATGCCCTGTGCTAATAAAGGAGGCAAACGAGGGGAAGCTGACAAATAAAGAGCGTAAGGGGCCACGGAGTCGCTGTCTGTGGTGCTGAAACCTTCTCAATGCACTTATTGAAAAACCTGTCTCTGTGGTCCTCACTGCAAAGCTCGATCTGAAACAGGGCCGCTGTCCGTGGGGCTGAAAATTCCTTAAAGCAAAGACTCCTAAAACAAATTCCACCAGCTGTGGCCTAAATGTTAAGCCTTTTACTTCTTTAGAGGCGGTCTAAAATCTCAATACGATTTTTATTATCCCAGAACTGAGTATATTAGAGGAAGAAAGGACATTTTGTCATTGCTTAATGTTTTCCTGAAAATCCTCTTAATTTTCAGCTATCACTGATAGCGTGCAGTAGAGGCCAGCTGGCCATTCTTTTTATTTGCTCCATGTTCAAATCAGTCTAACCACCATATACAATACTCTTAATCCTGTCTAAGTTGTGAAGTTTAGAGAAGAAATCTATGAAATTTAGAAATTATTAATCAGATTAACCAACCAGAATTTGACTCTGCACGACCAGTTACAGACCCTGGAAATAATGCAGAAACACTGTGTGCTTCTGTCTGGATATCTAGTAAAAAATAACCCATATGGTTGTGAAATCTTTATGGAACCTTCTGATTTATTTGTAAAACGTTTGATCTACAGTCTTGCCTATTAAAAATATTGAACGTGCCACTTTAATTTCTTTGCTTTTCACATCATGTAAGGGCACTCAGTAATTCAGCAGTCATCAAGTAGCCGAGCACAAGTCAGAGGACAAACATGAAATTGAAATTTGATGTCGAGGGTTCTTATCTAACAGGCGGTCCAGTCTCAGTCTCAGGAAAAGTAGAAAATAAAAAAGTAATAATTCCAAAGATAGAACATGAGCGCTGAAATACGGGGGTGAGCATAGGCTATTCATCATGTAGAGTGTACAGTGACAGGTTTGCTTCACGGAGCCCTCACATGAGTCCAAGCTTGAGCGACTCCGATCAAACGCAGGCGAATTTTCAAATTCATAGATTTGGCTGTGCTCGGCTGCCAGCAGCAGCCACTGAACCGAGCCGGCGGCCGGCTGGCAGGGGACACTACATCAGGGAGAGAGGAGGAAGGATGAGGAGTGGGGGAGGCATGTCAATTTCGGGAGGCGATGTAGATCAAGGGGCAAAGTGTGGTCAACGGTAGTCGAGAAACATGCCTAATTCACCCCGCGCGCTCTCCCACTACTAGTGTTGGCTCTACGTCAGATGCTGTGCGGCAGTGCAGCAGGAGGAGCTCGGGCTGGCGAGGCTGCTGAGACCGCCGCTTCACTCCCTCACACTCTCACTTGGTCACGCTGGATCTCCACAAACCTCCGCTCTCCCCCTCTCTCCCCCTCTCACCCCCTCCATTCTCTGCCCGTGTCTTTCAGTAGATGGATTTCTTCAAGCGCTGCCCTGCCTAGCATGGATGCCCAGCCAGCACCACCACCACCTCCACCGTCATCTTCCTCAGCTCAGTCGGAGGGCTGTTTCTTCTTGGCGCAGTGAGCTGGACACGCAGTGCTTATTTTTTTTTTTTTTTTGCCAAATGGATGTGGGGAAACCGATGGCCAGCCCGCCGGTGGTGATCATGCCGTGATTTTGCAGCCGCCTTGCTTCACGTGAAAGGGTTGAAAGAGAAAACATTGTTGGGAATTTACCGATTCAGGGAATAAAAATCCTGTGCACCACACAAGCACCATGAAGAATACCTCCCTGCTGATATTTAAGGCGAGAGTCAGGTGCACCGTCAGGCTCCTGCTGCTGCTATTACACTGTGTGGGATATTCACATGGGATGCCACACGTCTTGAGATTTGGTGAGCTACTTTTTCTTTTTCCTCTCCTGTAGCCCTAAAAGTTTGATTGGTGTGTTTTCAGCCCCAGAAAGCACGTTGCTCTCACCACGACCTGTTGGAGACTCACACCCCCCCCCCTTTCCTCATTTGTGGGAAGTAGTTTAGGTTGCTGTTGTGGTTAATGTTTTGCAGTGTAACAAGGCTTTTTAGGAGCAACAGCATGAGGTAGTGCATCCAAAGAGCTGCTACAGACATGCATTATAGAGTGACAAGCTGGCAAACAGGAAATGAAAATGTGAATGAAGTCCATAGGGAGGTGATAGTGTGCAGCCTGTAACTTGTTGCTATTTAGAAAGTTTAGGTTCAACATTTACAGATCAATGCCCCTCACACCACGCCCACATGTGTGTGTTAGATGTTTGCTGGTAGCACCACCCACCTGTCTAAGTGTGTGTAGATTTTGTTACTTCTCATGTGATGCTATGGTATTTGTGTGAGTGTTGGCTATTAATATGTTCATATGCACATTATATTTTCATGTTTTGTGTGTGCATTTATGTGTGAGGAAAACAGAGAGACACTAACATGTTATTTATTACATTAACTTCACCTGTTTTTTAAATTTCTTTTGAAGAGTAAAATCCATAATGATTTTATAAGATGCCTACATGGCCATGTTTCAGAAATGTGATAATTATTTTATTTAGCTATAAGGGAAATATTTTCTCTTAAATGTTTTAAGCAGCTTTAGAGTAGGAAAAAAAAAACACATTTCATCACTATAAAGTATTTACAGTATGTTTGTTCCAACACACTGCAGCTATGTGATGCTGCTTACACAGAAATTCTTCCACTGCAAGTACGTGTTTTTATAGCTCCTTTATTTCATCAAATGTAAATATTGTGGATATGTCCCGTATCATTTTATACACAGCGTACATGTGGGTTTTAAGCTCAACATTTTTTTCATGCTGGAGCCGCTGGTTTGCATCACACAGTGTGACTGCAAGCCCTGAACAGAACAGCAGAAAGAAGGAAAAACACAGCGGAAACAAATTATTAAAATAAAATATTTGAGTTAATGTATCCAGTTAGGCATTTATTTTATCAAGTAGACACAAGGTAAAGCGAGCACACCGACGCACAAAACACTCATCACAAAAACACACGGAGAAATACACAGATTGAACACAGAATTACTTTTTTTTCATTAATCCAGCCATTTTTATTTTGTATTAGAAATGGCACTAATACTACATAGAAGAAAAATAAAAAGTAATGAAATCCACAATGTACATTTCTTTAATTAATGGATGCAAATTGATGAGGTGCAGATTGAGTTTTCTGCTGATGGAGCTGTAGGATCTAAAAGCATAGATAGCATAAACCTCTGGCCTGGTAGGTGTCAGTAAAGTTGGAGTCTCTTTACATAATGGGGACTTGCTCACAGCTGAGAGTTATTCAGTTAATGTGAAGAGGGAAATACAGTGTGCAGATGGAAATACCCTGTGCTCCATTTCATCCCACTATTGTTACAGTCCTTCGCCGCTCCTTGGTTAAATAGGCCTGTATACAGCAGCAGAGAACCTGTCTGCTGGACAACATGTCTTGTGATTACAGTTATTCCTCCACCCCTCTTTGCAGCGGTGCTTTTAGCTTGTATTTATTCTGCAGGCGTCTGTGCCCCTTTTGTTTGTTTGCTTTTAAACTGTCATCATGTGTGTGACAGATTTCAGTTAGAATTGTGAAGACATTCACCAGGAGCAAATCAGCGGCGCAGGAGAAAACTATATCGGCTGAGTTTAACCTCAGTGTAATTTAATAAAACAAATAAATAAATATATATATATGTTGAAGGGGCACTCCAGCAGTTTAGTATCACACTTTAAGCGGGGAAACTTTTGAGAAAAAGATAAAGCAAGGGCCTCACAATATTAGCTATAATATGACTGGTCCACTGTCAAAACTGTGCAACTTTAACTCCACCAATTCAATTTTGACTTCCCACATGGGATTTCCTCTGCGTCTGGAACAGCTTCCACTCTGTGAAATGACATGAACAGAGAGCTTATTAATGCAATAATCCCAACATTACATTTGATGATGATGTTTTTGACCATTTATTTTATAATAGCTATTCTTCAAAATAGGAGTTTGTGGTTCAACTCATTCAACCGAAAGAATTATGGTGCAGTTGTGATGGATAACTAAATTGGATTTCCATTTTGAAATTCATTTCCCAAAGAAAAACAGCTCAGTAAGATCACCACTGCTGTTGTTTTTAATCATTCTGACCAGCTGTGGTAAAAGAAACATTTTTCTCAGATTCTCAGAGTTAGTTCTTAAAACAGCTTTGGAGCAGAGATTGAAGCCGAGTAAGAGTTTAGCACTTGAAGACAGAGACTCACATGCTGACAACCGCTGATGATAGAAGCCACGTAACTGAATTTCTCGGCAGCCTACTGAAGATAAAGCTTGATACAGATCAGCTGTAAGAGCGATAGACTGGACCGTAGCAACATGTGACCTGCCAGCTCTGTAACTACGACTCCAGCCTGCTGGGTCTGCTGAAATGTTCTAGATTTTCTGAGGAGTTGTATTGCAGACAGGTGAGGTCAGGAAATTGGATTACTTGTGTGGAGGAGACACCATGTTCAGGGTCACTTCACAGAACTACAGCAGAATGTATTTCACACATTCACTGCATGAGCTAGTGGTGAAAAGCAGATGGTTCACCACTTTAGAAAAGTAGCATAATCAAAAAAGTGTAGGTCAAGGAAGAGGTCCAACTAAGCACAGTATGGAAAGTCATGGACTGAATACAACATTTTTCATCAGAGCCACAACCACAAGGTTCCTCACATCCAAAAGAAGAAATTTCAACCAGTATTTGTGTCTCTATAAACGCTCCTATTTATACTGGTCCTTTTTTTTTGGTCTCTGTGATCTCTGCAGAGAGGAGATTGAATCAGGTGAATTAGCACTGTGTGTCGTGGTCGGTATTAGCATGAAGGTCACCGTCTAATAGGGCAGACAAGCTAAATTTTGCAGGTCGGAGCTAGAAAAACTCCCTCTTTAGAAATTTACTCGCTCTCTCTTAGAATTCTGTCTATAAATAAGTGAACAGAAAAGTTGACATTATCCTCCAGGCTCCATCCTCCGCCTCCTTGATGACTTGTAAATAAAGAGATTTGCAGAGAAACGCAAGCTGCTTGGAAACAATGTGTGGCTAAGAGGATCAACGCGCAACGGAGAGCGTTAGGTATGAAATGGGAGGTGAAAATCACAGAATCCTTCAATGAACAAGCCAATTTCCCTATTTGATTTCTAGTTTATCAGTGTAGCTGTGGGTGGAATTTATTTTAATAAACATACAGCTCTTTCACAGTTGTAAATACCAAAAGGTGACAAAAGCACTACATTGTGTATTAATCCTCTACTCAAAATAGTCCTCAACAAATTTACCATTTCCTCACGTTTGAGTAACATTTAGTAAAAACTACAGTGTGATTTAGGAAATTATGGAGCCTTTAAAAAAAAAAGAACTAAAAACCCCGTTTTTAAAGATTTAAGTCTTCAGTAGGAATCAAAGGGAAAGAAATCAGAAAAGAGGACGAGACACATTATTGGTGTTTCCATGGGAAAAACATCAGCGTTGTACAAAGTAAAACCCATGCTAATTTTCTAAGACAGTCATTGTTGTACACATATTATGTGTACCAAAACAATTCCTCACAGGTAAATCTGAGCTCCATAGTGGATGATTCCAGACCTTAAAATGTATGTTTAGTGACAAGTTAAGGTGTCCTTTATGTAGTTAGCCAGAAATGAGAGGCTCGGGGTCATGCATCTTATTTTTATGGCTTAGCCTGGAGCTTGTGTCCTGTCACAGACCATTAGCCATAACCACGATCTTTCCTCAACCTATACCACACTGTGGTTGACATGTGTAGATAGCATTGCAACCATAATTGAAAAAGCAGCAGTCTGGCCAAATGTCTGATACTGATCCTGAGCAGTGAAGAAAACCCTTTTTTTTGTCAGTCTTAGTCTATTCACCACGGACATTTGTAAAATGCCTGACTTCTGACCTTATGCTCAGATTCACAAATAACAGAACACCAAACTGTCCCCCTTTGGGTGGCTGGATGAGTCCAGTTTTTCCCTCTCTGAGTGGCTGTGCAGACTTGGTTATCTCCTGGACTGAGTGTATGATTCATCTGTTATTCTCATGACCATATGTACGTGTGATGTTGTGGTTTGAAGATGGTTTTCTGGCCTTGATATTAAGTCTATTAAGTAGATTTGGTTTTCTTGGAGATGATCCAAGATGTGCTGTGTGTGTGTGTTGTGCACACTTTCTCTTTTTTATGTCATACAAATATCTGTGGGTGCACAGTCTTCAAAATGTTGACTTTACTCAAAATGTATATTCTTACATAACTTGCTAAATACACAACCATGTGGGTCTTTTTCATTGCTCAAACATTAACCTACCTTAATATTAATAAACCAACTCAAAAATGTACAGTTGCTTTTTATTGAACTTAAAGAGCTCATCTGCAGCTCCTCCTGTCAGCTTGGCCTATATATATTGGCCAATATAAGCTTATTGCAGATATGTTGACATGGGCATGTATACAGTAGAGAAATATTAGAGATGTGTTTGAGGTGGTTTAGAAACAGTGACGCCATTACAGAATTTGTTTAACAAACACAAAAGACTAGTTTATTTTTACACAAACAAAAAACTAATTTGAGGGATGCTTATCAAAATTTTTTTTTTAACTTCCCAATACTGACGAGGTTATTCAAGGTTTTTTATTTGTCAATATACAATGGGATTGCACAGTGAAGCAGTTGTCGCTTGAAAGCTTTCTAGCGTAGCGAGGCCAGAGATTGTGCCACTAGTAAGTGTTTGGCTTGTAGCTGTGGCCCCTAGGTTTTCTGGTGTTGCTGGGTCACTCCATTGTGCTGTCGAGGGAGGGCTATTTTTTCCGTCAGCAGGGCTTGCAGCTAGTGCTCAGACAAGATCCCGTTTCAGGGTCTGAGTAGTGTCAGGGCACTTGCTAGCATGGAGGTCAGTGGTTGCACTTACCTGGCCTGGCTGAGTCTCTGACTGGTTCCTGACTGGTGCTCTTCTGCAGTGGGGCCTGAGCTTCTCTTGCTTGTGAGAGCTTGGCTTGAGGGGACAGGCGCTCCCGATGCAGGTTGGAGTTGCGATGTTGAACGGCGTGGTAGCTATGCTACCACGTTGAGCGTAGCGTTCCTCTTGTTCTTCAGCTCCCAGCTGAGCTCTGTATATGCAGAGGAGCACTATTTGTCCTAGCACGTCGGGGATGGAGCACTGTGGCTTCCTGGACGGGTGGTTGATGTACGATATGACCTCTTATCTTGTCATCACGTGTTAGCATTGTAGCTACACAGATTCACTCTGTGGTCATTGGAGAGGTGGTGGAGACCAGCAACCACATCCTGCAGGGCTGAGTCAGCTGACTCATCGGGAGCTTTGGCTCCTAGCTTACGGGGGTCTTAGGGACTAATTTCACCACTCTGTTTAAGAGGACATTCTGCAGCAATTAAGTTGTGGCATGGAAAGCTATTAATGTGTTAAGGCAGGTGCACAGGTGAGTGGCATCAACATGGCTTGCAAATGGTTGTGTTAATAACTAGCTACTCTACAGAGTACTTAGCAGACTTAAGAGCCCTTTAACAAACAACAAAAGTCCAAACAATCCAAATACTATCCAACGGTACACAGCAAAACTTCCACAACACAAGTGAATGTATGTGCTTGGCAAAAGTGTGCAGAATTTGAAACCAAGAAAAAGTTACATTTTTTACTTCATTGTTCAAAAATTCAAAGTTAATAATTCTGGATTGTTCATGTTTGAATATTGCAATAAAGCATTCAGACCATTATGTTGGGAACACTATCTACAGCAGCACCATATGTTGGTTATTACCTGAATATTCTAGAAATATTAGTTAAATTATTAACATTCAAAAATGATTAATTACAATGAATAACTACGAGGCACTACCCTGGAATCAGGGACCAATAATCAAAAATGATCAGTCTAAAAGGGTTTATATGCCTGTAGATGGCAAACAAAGAAGGGTGAATCCATACACTGGCTGTGGTAGCTAATTCTTACTGAAACATTATACACAAATAATCATCCCAAAGTTATAATAGGATTTGTTTAACTCAAGCACAACAACTTTAGCAAGTAAATCACTATCACCTATTGTGAGCAAAATGAAAAAATCGTGGTTCAGCCCGCAGATTTTGGAATCAAAATGCGCTTCAAAACCATGTGATCCAAATCAAGATGGCGGACTTTCTGTCCTGAACTGAAGTAGGAGAAGAAACGGACACAAAGCTAGATGCAATATCACTATCTACACTACAGCCACTCGCAGTGAACGCTTATTCAGCTGCAGGTGCTGGCTTTGTTTGGATAGACTGTGCTATTGTATGAGAAGCTAACCACCAGAAATCGCTCACCAGAAATCCGAATTACGGTGGCAAACAAACAGCTACAACTTTATCAAACAGCAACGGTACAACAACGGTAGTGAACTTTACATTCAGCAACCGCGTGACTGGACATGATAAAAATACTGAAAGCAAGTCACGGCCCAGCGGTGTGGTACAGGATGCAATCAACATGCAAAGCACAGAAAAAGCCACAGCAATAAATATGACACAGCTTCTACAAGTTACAATTACACAGTTAGAGAACCTAAATTCTGCCTGGACACACAAGCCTCTCACGTGATCGCTCTTGGTAGTGATTATGTGTAACTCCTTTTAGAAAATTCCAGCGGAGTTTCCTCTCAGCTGGGTTCTGATGATCCGGCGGCAGTTTCAACAGCGCAGGTTATCCTTCAGCGGCAGCACAGGAATCAGAGTCAACATAATGTTGAGAAGGTGGAACACGGACGTTATCTTCTTCTCAGTTAAGCTCGGAGTTTATCTGTCTTCTTCTGCAGCCATGGGCCGTTATCTCCTGAATAATAGCTTCCTTAGGGTTTCAAAACTGTGTTGGTAACAAAGCAAAAGAGAGGTAAAAAGAGAAAAAACAGGGTAACTCTTCCAGTGAGTGAAGTGTTTTCAGGAAAAGAAATTCAGTGCTGAAAGAAAATACCTCCTCACAACTCACTGGTGGAGTTGGGGCAGGCTTTCTTTTTTCTCTGGTCACAAAATGGCTGCCCTTTATTACTCTGTGGTATTACTCCGCCCCCCCTTGAAGGCTCGGCCAATAGAAACTCTCTGTCTCCTTAAAGTTCATTTACATTCTCAGGTAAAATGTAAATTAACTGACCGGGGGATTGAGAGCTTTCTCCTGACTCTGACCCCATTGAGAGAAGCCGCATGGCCAGGCTTTAGCTTGTTCTTTGTCTAAAGACTTTAGCCAGGCTCCTCATTTACCTGAAGACACCATAGATGTGAGGCCCAACACATTTAACCCTATGGAGTTAAAATACCATGATCATTTGACATTCTTAAAATTATTGGTAGGGACACTTGGAAAAGGCTCTCTGTCACCAAATATCTGTTGACAGAGTCTACAATAGCTGAGATAAATTGAATTAACGCTTCTATATTTTTACAAATTCAAAATTTAACAGACTTATAATACTAGTTATTTCCTTTTTAGTAATTCAAATTGCATTATTTCCTCCTCTTTCTTGCTTCAGTACGTCAGAAGTGCTGCCGTGCATTATACTGTGCACACACAAGGAGGACAATCTCTAACAAAAGAATATGACAATAATAATTTCCATGTTTCACATTTGGACTGCCACACTCACTGGATTGCCCATTATGTTTACTGCCTGTGTTGTCACACTTCCTAAATTTGTGATGCCACATGGGAGGTAGCACTGCATGCAAAACGCTGCAACATATCCTTGTATTTCCACAAGGATGATGACATGAACAGCTTTTCCCAGTTGGCACACCTTGTTTACAAAAATTCCAACATGACATGAATGTAACGTCACTTGAACAGCAGACTATCTAATAATTAATATATACTTTTCTGGGAGTGGTTAATGGAAATGACATGTAAGCATGCAGGTTCACTGCAGTGTGTTTGTGTGATGTGCTGAGTTTTTTTTGCCTCGGTTGTTGGACAGTGTGTTTCCTCTGTGGGTGTGAATTGAAGAGCAGTGGTTTCCGTCAACTGAAGCTGCTTCACACTTGCGAGTGAAGTAGGTAAGAGATAAAATCTTGAACACAATCAATAGTCATGAAGGAAAAAAATGAGTAAAATAAAGGTCTAGGTTGGAAAAATGAAGCAGGTTATGGATTGTGAATTGTATTCCTATCAGAAAGGGGTTCATGAAAGTAGAATAGTTCATTTATATACAGTATTTGGCAGAAAAGGCTCTGCGGTTGAGCATGATTATAATATGAATCCAAACAGTGTGTTAAAGTTTCAGCAGGGACCGTGGTAAAAATGCTCAGGAGTATATAATAAAAACCCAGAAGTGACTTCACACTGAAAAATACACACATGAGAATTGACTTAACATTTGGGAACATGTAGATTTGTTTTCTTTTGAAGAGCGAGATGAGAAGAGCAATCTCATGTCTGTACTGACAAGTGCGGAGCTGCAGTCAGAACAAGGTTGGCCTAGAAAACAGCTAGCCTGGCTCTGTCCAAAGTGACAAAATGTGCATACCACTACTTCTCTCTGTGATTATGGACCCTCGCCAAAACGGCCCGCCAACAATAATATCTGGCCCGCCGCCAGATTATGGTGCTTTGATAGCGTCAAAAAACAAAAATAAATAAATAATTTGATAGTGGTGCTAAAATAGATCAGCAACAGTAAGTCACATAATCATTTCCTCTTCAGTGGTTTTGCCTGCAAAATAAAAGCGCTAGAACATTTTTTGCAGCAATGCCGTATTTCGAGTTAAATTGAGAGCTTTTACTTGAAAAATTTGGAACGACATTTTAAAGTGTCCGTAGCCTGCCTGACGCACCTCAGGGAGAGCCTCAGAAAATGTGATTCCCCTAAATATCCTCTGCCTGGAGATACTGGGGAAATGAAAAACCGTTCGTATTTTGATGGATGTGGAATAAAACACCGAAACACACACACCTCAGCACATGCTTTATTGTTATTCTCTCAACATAGGATCGAGCAACATTCTTTGTGCGTGTGACCAACTGAAACTGCATTTCTTTCAAATATTACGCCTTATATTCTCACCCACCTGCAATGGATAAAAAAATTGCTTTGATGCAAAACTTATTTGCCGACACCTGCTGTATATTATTACTTCTTCTTCTTCTTGAACGTGTATTCAGCGTAGTGATGAGCGTCCACACTGCCAGAATTCTACAAGAAGAAGATGGTAATGTAGCTGTCCATTCTGGGCTACTCTAGAAACATCATAGAGCATCATGGCAACGTCAATGTCAGGGGGTTATGTAGATATAAATGTCTCATTCTAAGGTAATAAAAACATTATGGTTCATTAAGGTCTTTACACACCACTGAAAACATAGTGATGGATCTTGTATTGTATTTCTGTCGATAGCTCCTCAGAAATATTCAAACGGAACCTTTAAGACTTCTACTTTGGTCTTGCTTGGGTTGCCAGATATGGTCAATGAGCACAATGGTGTCTGTACAGGCAACATGGCACCAAAGCTGGCAACCTCAACATGACAACCTGACCCCTGAGCATAGCCTGAACAGGATGCTCCATTCAGTATGCACTTGTTATAGCAGTCGAGTCAGGTCCTTGTGCTCAAATGGCAGATTTTCTGGTAATTTGTTTACAAGCTCTACATCTTCCCTACTAGACTGGAAGAAGGGTTGTCAAGGTTATTCAGACCTAGCAACGAAGCTGTTATTTTAGTAAGGAACATGCTCGCTGAACTACATTTGACCTTAATCAGATTTGATCGAACTGTGTTAAGAAGGATTTTTTTTTTAAAGAGGAAATCAGTTTCCTGCACTTTGTCTGTTTTGAATGGGGAATATTTGATACCTGAGTTATCTGTGTAAGACAAGGACACAACTGATTATTTTTAACAGTCGCTTTCTTAAGTTGCCATCCAAGTCCCCCTCCTTGGTTATTTCAGCTTTTACAGTGGAGTTAGGTTTTTCCTATTTAGGTTTTTATTGACTTCAAGGCCCAAACAGAATAACCATCAATGAGCATTCTTTCCATTTGCAGTCTCTTTTCATTGTAGCATGACAGATATGGAGATCTGACATAAATCTGCTCTCACTTTCAAGCATATGAGACAATGTGCACCTATACAAAACCAATAATGCTGAGCACAGTGCTGTTATATATTTAAAATGAAATTCAGTGCTGTTCTCCTTCAAGTGCCTTTGTGTTCATTACGTATGCAGTGTAAATGTAATACACTCTTCCGTCAGCACTTCTTCCACCAGTAAGTGCAAAACAGAGGTATTTCACTAAAATTTGTATACAATTTATTGTAAAACATATGCATTTATCTGTAACTCAATTAACAGCTGGCAGTGCTGGGCAAAGGGAAAGGTTGCTTTATGACACTGAGGACATCAGTACAACCTTTATTTGTTGCCAAAGCGTTTGCTAACATTTTTTCTGATATGCTGCAGTGATGGCAAGGTGATAAGCCCAGCCCAAGCCACAATGGTATCAAGGATACATCTGATTAAAAAACATTTTACACATTTGTCTTACGCCAGGAATCCACTGACTCGTTTTCAATGCGTCCTCAGTCCGGCGTCAACATTCACTGAAAGCGTCTCAGGAGCGTTTCAGCAACGGAGCGTGCAGCCTGCCTCACGTCATTGACTTGTTATTAATTTGTCATTTTTGTACTTCTACTACCTTCTTCACAGCTCTCTGTGACCACGTTTGTCAACTTCAGGCTGTATATCCCACTGATTTTGCTGACATGTTTAGATTTTGTTGATTTGGTAATCAGTGTTAGTTTTGTACTTCTACTAAGATTAACTAGGCTACGTAGTTAAATGGTTTCTTTTTGTGTCTGTTTTAACCGTATTTATTGTTGTTGCACTATCGGAAGTCTCCACAGGTCATTGTATTTTGAATATTGACTGGGTTCTCTGTGCCGTTCTGTGTCTGACTTCCTGCCTGGTTCGATCTTCTGTGCTGCTTGACATGTCATCCATCAAAAATCGACCTGCTACCTATTTTCTGTGGAGCGGAGAGCCACTTCTGGGCCGCGCTACGGCCGCGTCAGGTGGACACAAAAGCATTGACTAGAATGGCCGTTATTAGCTCCGGCAACTGTGGTGCAGCCGTAATGCGCCGTAAGCCAGAGTCAGTGGATTTTAGCAGTTAGTGTTTGCCTGTATTTTCTCTTCCCAATAAGTTCGACAACTGGGGGCTTGTTTCCAACCTGTCTGAGACTGCTTGTGTTTCTTAACTTATAAAACCTAAATGAAGTAATGTCACCATGCTCCCAAATCTTAGCAACTACTTTGGTGAGTACAATGTTTTAATGACATTGTCAGAGTGATACAAATAAAACCCATGTCGTCATAAACCAGTTTCTCTTGTTAACCGGTGCAAATTCTGGGCTAATGGGGACACTGGAGGAAAGTTCAGAGGGTCACCAAAAGCACTGAGAATGACCTGGTGAATATCCAAGGTCATTGAAATCTCATCGGTAGCATTGGACATATCTTGCTTTGGAACACGTGTCAGATTGATGAATTGGGAAGACCGATTTGACCAAAACTATGGACAGAGACCAGCGGTTCAACCTGTTAACCTAGTGGAGCAGATGATAGGTGGAAATGACATAAATGTTAATGCCTTTGAAAGTAAGACAGAGCGAGTGTATATTCCTTATTACACAGTCCTTGGAAACCTGTTTTCAGCCAGTAGGCATGTTTGCTGAGATGGAAAGAAGTTCAGCGGTTTTACAGAATGGCAACACTCATTGTATCATCCTTCATTGAGGGTAATTCAAGCATATGATGTGTCAGTGACTCTTTTTATGCCCTTGGCAGCAGAGCACACATTCTATCATGGCAGCACTTCCCCTTCACTTGTTCTTCCAGTTTATGATGATTTTCTACGAAGGATTGCATCTTTACTTGCCTTATTTAAACAGATGTAGAGTGTAGTGCTCATGTTTTATAAGCTTGAGCATCTTCATTACTGATGGTAGGTAAAATAAAGGTAATACTCGCCGATAATAGGATTCAACCTTGTGATAAACCTCTAGTTTTACATTGTTATTAACAGATAGTTCTTGGGATAGAGATGCATGTTGGACTAGCTGTGTGTTTGGAATAGTTTAAGTAGAAAAAGCAGTGTCTTATTAGCAATGTCCAAAGTGGAAAAAAATAAGTGTTGGTACTCCCTATTCACATGTTGGCGTGTGCTGTGCGTGTCAGCTGGTACCCCTCTGCCCCAGCACCATCCACGACCTGGAGGAGCAACTAAAACAAATCAGTGTATTAGTATATTAGTATAGTATTACTTTTAATAAAAAATAGAATGTTAGCATGACATTAATGTATTTATTAATGTGTATTAAGGTATGCAATACGTCTGCACAACACAAACCTGGAATAATGCACAATGCGACGTTGTTCTTTCTCTGTAAAGAGTTGCATTATTTTTCTCTATTCTTTTTATTATTCTTATATAACTTGCATTGTCTATCCCATATTTCGACATCTTTCAACTGTATGTCTGTCTGTGTGTAGCACCTTATCACCAAAGCAAATTCCTGATATGTGTAAAACACTACTTGGCAATAAAGCTCCTTCTGATTCTGATGTATTTATAGGTTACACTTTATTTGGAAAGTCTGCCTACAGACAGTTAGTTTCTAGAGTAGCCTATTTGTAACATTTGCAACGTTACAGCAATATTTTTATAAGCTTGAGCTTAAAGTAATCCATGCTCGTTACCTAATAATATTACATTGAGTACATTTAGCCGATGTGATACATAGTTAGCTCACCTGTCTGCTTTTCAGTAACCAACCTTCTTATTTGTGTATCTTTCACCGGAGGCTTAGCAATGGGAGTACAGCTAAATATACTGGATGAGTTATGTTGCAGTATTGTATATTATATGTGTCACGCAAATTACAGCGACTGAGAGGTGGAGAAGCTGTTTAACTGAGTATTGGTAAATCTACATTGAAAGTTATGAAGCCAACAGCAGTAACTTAGATCCTAATGTAAGGTTAGCTGGCTGCCTGGCTAACCCTGCCTGCATCACTTCAAGCTAGTATAAACACACCGCTTCATGTTTGGTTAGCTCTGTTACATCATTTCATGGAGGCTAAAATGAAAACACTTCAACATGATACCGGTGGTACACATGATAGTAATGCGGATCGTGTTATCTGGTGATGTCATGTAGAAAGCCATAACCTTATTACTATAGTATTTTGCAGATAATGTTAGCAACTGTGCTAACATCAGCCATTCTGATGTTGACTGTTTTCACCCGACATCATCTGATTACATTTTGCCTTCAGCACATAAAACTTGTTTTTATTCTTACGTGGAGTTTATGTTATGAGTTTATGAGTCTGTGTCATGCTGGGAGCCGGTTGTTTTATAGTGTTGGTAGACTATATGTTGTTAGCTTTGTTGTTGTTGCTGTGGTCAGCTGGGGCCTCAGTAAAACGCACAGGGCTACATGCCTAACTGATACCTTCACATAACAAGGAGAATAGAGGCAGTTCAAAGTAACAGAGAATAGGCATGTGCTTCATTTCTTAGTGAGCTGTACCAGTGAGCACCGGCCCAGTTAACGCACTGCTTATGAGAAAAAGCAGCCGACAACAAAGAAAAAATAGGAGCTTACAGAAATCCCCAAAACTCGAACCTTGACAACTGAAAATACAGGTAAAAAAGGTTTTGACAGGTGACTTCTGGGAAGAGCAACTAAAAATATGTGTTTAATGATAAAGTGGAACTGGTTGTTTGCTAATTACACATTGCAAAGTTAATTTTGGAACCATGAACTTGTTAACCACGAAAGGTGATTCTTGACAACTCAACTCCGTTCACTAGCCTTTTTGGGCTCAGCAAACTCAATGTCCTGAAGAAGACCATGTGATATGTTCAAATAATGGTATTGCACCTTGAATTTCAATAGTCATACTATTGTGTACTGTATATGCAAACACAGCCATTGCCTGTACTGTAATGGCACACCTCTGTAAAAGGATTGCATACTGTAGAACAGGAATGACCCACCACACTGGTCTGGTCATTGTTCTTGTTGCCTGATTCCTCTCTACTATGTTCTCCAAATGTCTACTCATATCTGTGGTATTCTCCTTGCTGTTTTTACAAAGCATGAGAAAATGAAATATTTTACTTAAATGACTTTATTTGGCTTAGTGCTGCCAGTCTAAATTATCAGCTTTCTTAAATTGAGTTTAGCCGTGTTGGCTTTGTGAGCATTACACTGTGCCTTGGCCCACAGCCAATACACTGCTGGTAAATATATTTAAATCAGTGTTAAGCTGCTTAAAATGTTCATATTTCACTCATAGCTAGTTTATAGAAATTCTAAACTATCTCAGGCTGGCAAAATCAGTTACATGGATAAAATATGGTATATATCTAATTTCATATTTTGGGGAACAAAGGGCGCAGGATCTGGTGAGTGGTGGTGGGGCATTAAGCCTCTGTGCTCTGTGTGTGTTTTTCAGATATGGCTGACTTTAGATGCTCTGTCTCTCCCAGAGGACACATCCCATGTTCCTCTCAGGCTCATGATACCGCTTTGCGTGAAGACAGTTAATGTGGCACGTAAAATGATTATTCTAAAATCCGCTTCTCTGCATACTTCCTTCGGCTTGAGCAGAAAGCCTCTGCCTGCTGCTAGTTTTGCCAAATACGGCGTGTATATAATTAGCTGAGTCTTAGATGCTGACTGGGACTGAGCTGGAGGTGACTTACTGTGCGGACGAACAGTGACGGAGATGCTCTGTTCTTGCTGTACTGGAACACACTGAGGACATAAGTGACCAGATCCTCTCCCTGTATCACTGTGAGGGTAATACGAACCAGGACTTTATATGACACACTGTCCTCTGTTCTGACTATCGTATCCTTGTGGTTTGTACAAAACTTGAGTCACTGTGTACTAAGGGCTGCATCCTGATGCCATGATGACTCTGTGCACACAGTGCAAAGGCTGAAGTGTCCCATTGCTGTTTTTCATCCGATTCAGAGTCACCTCTGCAAATTTGGATCCTGATTCTTATGACTGTTCTTAATTTACACAAAAGCAGAGCTTTAGGAGTCCCTAAGGGCAATTAAAAATGTATCCTTTGTTAGTGTTTCCCAGATCAACCCTTATGACCTTTACATAAATTATTGTCTACCACCTCTATGGTTTGGCAACTAATCATGGTCATAGTTGTATGACAACTATTAAAAAGTTATTGGCTCAGTCGAGTTTAATCCCCAACTGTGACCCATCCACCATTGTGTCCCCGAGCAAGACACTTAACTCCCAGTTGCTCCAGAGGCGTGTGACCTCTGACATGTATAGCAATTGTAAGTTGCTTTGGATAAAAGCATCAGCTAAATGAATAAATGCAAATATTTGTGCAGGTATAGAATATTACCATAAAATTAAATAGAAACAAGTAGTTTAGCATTTTGCAGCACTGATTCATGAGCCCCATTTCCACCAAGTACCTGGGCTTCTGGTCCCAAGATCTTCTGAAACTTTTCAAGGAACTAAAAGGTTTCTTCAGCCCATTGCTGGGTACGTTTCCACCGTGATCTAAAGACCTGCGAAGATTAGGCAAATTAACCAGCTCACGTGTATGCCATACAAAGCAATGGAAAGGCATCCACTATCCATGAGCAAAAAGTGTATTTTTGAACATCAGATTTGATTGCAATATAATAAACAACTATACTTGACCAATAAAATAGCTTTTTTTATGTGGGAGAATATGAAGATATACATGATTAAAGTTACAAATGGTTACAAATTTAATAACAAACTGAATAAAGCCATCAAGTTCTTAAAAGAACTCCAGCACAGAGAAAGCAACACAAACATAAAATCGCAGCACTTTGGACGGTCATTAAATCATTTTCAGCCGGCAAGAGCTGCAGATCAGCTGCAGCACTCACGTCTGTGTCCGTCTGAGCGTCGGAGGAACGTGATTTTTAACGTGCTGTATTACCTTTTGCAAGAACTGATCCTCTTGTTTTGGAGAGGAGGAGACTTTTTGGGGGGTAAAATAAAGAACCTGGAACTTACCTTAGACCCTGGTCCCTGGAAATGCAGTGAGTTCCGCCAAAGGTTCCTAGTTCCGGGGTAAAGTTAGCCAGCTATAGTTATTACCAAGCTGCAACCTCTGGGTCTGAATAGTTCCTTAAACCTGCATTCTTTCTAATGGACAGCAGGGGGCGACTCCAGTGGTTGCAAAATGAAGTCTGATTGCTTTGGTCTTAATGGCAAAATGAGCCTAATTCTCACTTGATTTATTACGTCAGTAAACATTTTCACAATTAGTTAATGGTCTCAACTAGACTAGTTTCAAGTCTTCTTCAATACAGCGTGATGTTCACTTTGTAAATTATGATCCCAAGTAAAATAGTCAACAAGACAACAGGCTGATTGAGAACTTGCTACCAGGGCGACCTGTCAGTCAGGATAGAAGTTATCCACTGTGTACATTTAACCAGCGCTGTTGAAAAAGCATTTTTAACAGCTCTGTGTTTAACTAGCCATATGGTCACATTCGCTCACATGTGGTTGCAGAAATCCCAGATGGCCAATATGCCATACTCCTTCAAAACTGTAGTCTATCTATCTTCAAATGTCTTTCCCCATTAGTACCCTTTTTTGGCCTCTTATCACCCTGTTGCTTACATTTCAGCCTATTATTACCTACATTATTTATCCAAGCTATTCTCTGGTTATTACTTTGTAAACTGTATTACTTGATTATTAGCTCTTTGTTATCAAACTGTTACCCTACTATTACCATGTTATTACCGAACTGTAATGTAAAGCCCTATCATATGGATCTGAGTGAACCGTCTCAACAACTACTGATTGCCATGAAATTTAGTACAGACAGTTACCTTCCCCTCTGGATGAATTGTAATCACTTTCGTCATCTTGTGATTCCATCTAGCACCATCAACAATTTTAAATTGTCCAACATTTTTGGATGTAACAAAATACCTGCAAAACTACAGACATTTCCATCTGCCGTAACCTACAAACAGCTGCTGTAACAGTCATTGTTTTATCACACTAACTGTTGGCAATATGCTAAACTGACAAAAAAAATCCATAAAAGACTTGTAAATATGCCTACATGTTCCTGCACAACCAGCTATGCATTAAGCACAACTTATAGATCTCCAGCATGGCTGCCAGAGTTCCATCACCTGAAAGCCCTCTGTATCTGTCTGAGTCTTCCAGATGTCTTTATCTTTCCTCCCGCTGTCTGGGAGACAGGTGTTTGGAGACCAGAGCTATATTTTAGGCAAAACCCTCTGATTGAGAATGGCAGAGATACCTCTCCAAGTCAATAACTCATTTGGAAGGTTATGAATTAGAATGATCTTGCTGAGGGGAAGGTAGACTCCGGCGCATATCCTGCCTCGAGTTGCTGAAGAAACTGGAATAATAGTCCTCCAGGAAAATCGATGACAGAATGCAGCGCCGCAGGGACAAATAGCAGCACTGGCCCCTTTCTTATCTGTCAATCGGCTGAATTTCTGCTGATACGCCATAAATCGAATTCCCAAAAATGTCATATTAAAATTTCAAGTCATTTAGATTGGTTTGTTGATGGATAATGACAGCCTCCCTGTCCCAGGGGCTGGGATTATATGTCAATAATGTCCTCAGTGCCAGGGAGGTTCTTTCATTAGCTGGTATTTAGGTTGAAGTGTCATCTTTATTATGAGAGCCTGTTGCTGCGTCTCTAAGTGTCTCAGCAGTGTGTTTGTGTGTGTTTGCCTGTTTTTACAACAGTCGGGCTCTCTCTCAGGTTTCAACCTTAATAGAGTTGTCAGTCCGACAAGTCAGCAGCATGATGCGTATGGAAATACACAGTACATGGAGTGGCAGTGTTATAGTGTAATGGAGGTTACAGAGACCATCTCAAAACTGACAAGTTATAGGTTTTAGGTCATCCGGTGTCGATGAAGTACCCTTTACTCCAAACCTGTCTTTAGTGACAACTTGAAATATTCACAATAATCCTTAGTTGTTACTGTGCAAACGTATATTGATAACAGGTTTTGAAAGAATTTGTAATATGTAATCAACATTTTGTTCATAGTATTAATTACATAGCGTGCAAGAGTAATACACTGGTTTGTTCAAAATTACCAGTGCTACTTTTAGCTATACTGGCAGGAAGTCTGTATATTGAATCTTCTTCTGTGCAAAACCTCAACTAGTGTCCAAACATTTTGGAATAAAACAAATGCACTTCGATGTCTCACTGGGTGAAATCTTCTTTCACTATAATAAAAATGGTTACTGCAGTTTATTTTGACTCAGTCCCACATAGGCTACTCCTGTCCTGATAATCACATCAGATTTGTGTTTGGAAGAGAGGGGCATTTTGTTTGTTTATGTAGCATACAGTGATAGACAGACTAATGCCTTTTTGGTTGCTGTCTTAATTATAATAAATAATAATAAGTCTTATGTTGATTTTCAGACTGTACAACATGGAAAGGTAACCAGTGGCTACCTCAAGTTAGGAGCTCAATCTAATAATTAGGAGTTCTAGGCTTCAGATAAATGGTCAGCAGTAGATTTGATTAGTTATAATCAGTGTGTATACTAGATTTTATGTAGATTCATTTCAATTAGCGAGGTTGACCACTATAACCCCACATTGTGATTTTATGTTATTTATGTATGTTGTAATAGGGCAGGATGATATGGCCAAAAATGTTATCACGATAAAAAAATCATTTCTTTCGATATTGATAATTATCATGATAAGTATCAAATCGTTATTTCTTTCATGTTTAAATTCTGATTTTTGCTCCTGAGTTAAAGTTGAAGAAGCCTGATGGTTAATTGGGGTTTAAACTTTTCTTTATGGTCACAACACTTGATGCCAAACAGTGGATCACTCAGCAAATCTGAGGCCGAAAATTCAAAACAATTATGATAAAATCTTTGTTAACAAATACACACGAGTAAAATTAAGTAAAAATCTTTTTTGCAGTCCTTTTTCTTCAACAAAATAAACATCTTAATAAAAAAGTCTAATTTGCCTAATTTGTGGATGATTCAAGTGAATAGTGAATATTGAATATTCATTAAACATCTGTTATATTGTTATTGAAAAAATATATTGCGATTTTGTTTTATTGTCCAGCCCTATGTTGTAATTCTTTACACAATCATTATTCTTTTAGCACTTTCATACCAACCAAGGCCCACTAATTTATTGTCTTTATCTCCTGTGTTCTAACACACTGCAGAGGACGTTTAGTGAATGTATCTCTGTGCAGAAGAATTTCCACGTGAGTGGACGATAAAGACGTCTGTTCTGTTGCATATTCAGTGCAGTTTTGTGGTGTTGCACAGTGACTGTACACACAGTGAGTGTTGCATTCAGAGATGTGTATAGAGACGGTTGCTCTCTCTGAGGCAGTGTCTCACTCTGCTGACTGGAGAATAAAGAAACACTTCAGGCATTTCTTAGAAGTGCTGCAGCATCACAACCAACAGGATCACTGGTTGTGGGTGGGGTATATTATCTGCACTTCTACAGGCTGGGCATGTGTGTATGTGTGTGCGTGGCTTCTCCTGCTATTATTTTCATTCTTTGAAAGTTTTCATGGGGGATTTTTCTTGTGTGTTTTGTCTGTTTTGAACTGTGACTTTTTTTGAACTGTCCTTTGTAGCGCTGACACCCCCCCCCACACACACACACACACACATCCCAGCTCATTGTAACTCCTGATTGTCTGCTATAGTTTTGAGTGGTGTTTGTTTGCGCATGTGTTTTCATGTCGGCTCGCATCGGTAATGTGGTAGGGTAGCTGCTTTGATTTCCCAAGACGTCTGGGTCAGGCGTCATCGCTTTTAGACAGCAGTCTCTACTTAAAGAGGAGGGAAAATGTTGGGAGAAGAGAAGGGGCCAGGAAAAGATTGTGTGCATCCTTGCGTGTGTGTTAGAGAGAGAGGGAGATGATGGGCTGAAGGTCAGTTGGGGAAAATTTGCAGAAAAATATGAAGACACTTTAGAGAGGAGGAAGCAAATAAATAAAGGATGTTTCCTTTGAATTAAACATGACTGTAAATAGCGGTGGGGATAGGGACCTCTCACTCCTCTGAGCTGGTCAACACAATATACCTCATGAGCCTGCTGGGACACTCAACAGTTAAATACACTTCTCGCCTGTGCTGGTATTCTCTTCTTTATTTTAAATCTTTCATTTATGTCTTTACACTGTGTCCTACATCACGCTCATTAGAAGATTCTGCATGTCGCCATATTTTAGCATCCAAAGTGGCTCCAAATTGCAAATGTAGGAGTCGACTTCTGTGCAGTAGTTCTTCATTTCACACTCCTTCAAAAATGTTGTTTTGATAAATGCAATCAATTGCTTTTTTTAGTGCTCCTTTTCTCTTTATTATCTTCTCTTTATTTTTTTCTCTTCTGTTGCTATACTTGCTTTTTCCCCCTTAAAGCACATTGAGTTACATTTGTATAAAAATGGAGAATATAAATTAACTTAAACTCGAACTTTGGTGTGTACAATGTTCAGGTTATAGAAATGAGAGCCAAAATATGACCCAGTTGCTAATGAAGTTTGTTATCCTGTATGGGATTTAGGCTCCAGTAAATTACACCCCAGTACATCTTAAAAACATCAAAACACTGTGAATAACTACTGAAAGCCGGCATTGTAGATGTAAAATATATTCTTTCATTGCATGGACGATTTCTCAGATGAAATTTATTCAGTAACTAGTTAAATTTTAGAGAGATATTTTTCACTTATAAAATTATAATACACGATTAGCTGACGGTGTAGTACATTCAAGCATTCACGTGTTGGAATGTTCCATTCTTCACTCGTGTCTGAGGGGAGGAGAGAACTACCAATCAAACAGGTTTTACAGCTTACTTCAGTGTTTCTACCTTTATTTATCCGGGCTGGTTGGATGGAAATGAATGTCTTCTTGCCCTGCTGCACACTGAGAAACATACACACATTCAGACCTGGAAGCTGCCCAGTACAACCACAGTCTGGCTTGTTAGACACTAAGCGGAGGTTAAGTGCCTTGCTATGGTAGCACATGAGGCAAGTGGTGCTCCTTCACACCCTTGTGACGGGTTTTGACTGGCAGATTCATCCAGTTGGTCAAAACCATGACCTGTCAAAGCTGGAAGAAAAGGGAGGCAACATTGTGGGATGGCTAACAGTTTGTGAAGAATGTGCAATATTTGAGCATGATCGAATCTGAAGAAAAACCCAGACTATCTCTTTGGCCTTCCATGGCTCATATCGGTCAGTGCACATACACAAGCATGCATCTTTATTCAAATCAAACTGCATCCTTCTTTGTTGAATGCTGCTCTCTGTGTCAACTGCTGTACTGTACATTCATCCTGTGTTACTCTAGGGAAATCTGCTCGGCTCCTCCACCAGCATCACTTCAAAGGCTTTTCAACCCTCTTCTCACAACTTTTAAGTGAGAGGAAGTGCTGCTGGAAATGCATAACAACATCCTGCTCGCCGTTTTTTAAGATCCAGTCAGGCTCTAGTTCCACATTTTGCTGATTCAGTGGTGGATGTTACGGTCAACTGAGCTTGCCCAATTCGCTGTAAGTCAGGGAAAATTTGCTAGCTTCCAAAAATAAATAGTATTAATTGGCAAATTTAAGCATGTATCCAATGATTTGAATCAGGGAGGGTTGTTCAACAGTAAAGTATATGGAAACAGTCTAATTTAACAAGTGAGTAGGCCTTTTCCCTGTGAGGGTTACAATTACCCTAATTGAAAAAGCTGGACATGGATTGAAACTGGCAGCCTAATTAATTGACTCATACACAAGCTTCCATAGAAACCTCTGTTCAGTACAATACTTACACACATGGGAAGTTTGTGTATGCATTCCATATTTAGCTGGCATCTGTTGGTATTTGAAATATGTGTCTTTTTTCAATGATACAAAGGTTGAATTTATGGTCCTTTCTTTGTATGTCTGTGTTACCTCTGTTTAATATAAAATCAATAAATAATAATACACCTTGAAATAAATAATCATGTGATTATTCTGTACAAAATATATAAATGTACATTATCATATGTTATGAAATAAAATGTTACATGGAATAAAAATTAAATAGAAATGCCATTATTTTGAAAAGGGGTATTTTCATATTGACTGATTTAGAAATTAAACTTAATCAGTTATATCAGAATGATAAAAATAACATTTCACTATAATGATCTGAGTTTATTTTCAACTTAGCGTGTGGCCTCCAAATAAACTATGAAAAGACCACACTAATAAACTTCAGCATAACCAGTTCAATACATGAAACCAAAGGTAGCTGGAATTCAAGTGGACTTTTAACGGACGTTAAAGTTGTTTCACTTCTGATTCAGATTCCCTGCTATTTAACCCCATGTGATCATTATCAAGGTATTATCCTGGCTGCTGAAGCAACAGTTGTTGTAGTCGTTGAATGCACCTGAGGCCAAGTCTGAATGACCATTGTTTTCATTGTTGAGAGGTGGTTACTTCACTTCTTCAACTGACAAAAGTTAAGCAGTCCTGTGCTTAGCCATGTACACCGTCATGCTATGCTATGCCCAGTTAATGTTACGAGTACCACCAGGTGGGGACATAACATCCAGCCACTACTGAATTGTCCTTAGCAAAAACACAATTAAAAGTTAAATATAGCCACTGCTGTCTGTCAGTGTCTAGTCAAAGTATTTGGTACACAAATGATCAACTGATCCCGTTCTCTACTCAGTCAGTCCAATGCATTTTAAGTTATCATATGCCTCACAGTGGTTTGGCTCTCTGCTCCAAAGTGTGAATTTGTATCTGAATAGGTGTTAATTGTTTTGGTGGTCTTTTCATCAGCTCCTGGAAACATCATCAATAACTGTTAATGGTTTCCCTGTTGTTTTTCATTTTTATGTCATTGTCTTTATTTCCTGGCTCCAATTCTCAGTTGTTCTTACACTGACAGTAAACTGTCCTACTGAATGCTGCTGTTCCCTCAGTGTCCCTTTTGGTATGTAATTCCCATTAATTATTATTATTATTATTAGATAATATAACTTAGTTATATTCTCCCGATTGCACCACTCTGAAAAAAGAGAAAACTGACAGCCAATCACCTAATTCAGTCTTAAGAAATATTCTAAACTATCATTTTGGCTTCCTGATTAATAATTAAATTATTATATTATATATATATTATTATATTATATATTATATGTTTTCAATGAAACACTTAATAAATAAATCAAATTTAAACTGCCTTATTGTCAATGGGCTCTCATCTCATTTAGAAATAAAGCACACGCCTGTTTTCTCTGTTGCTTGCATCAGCCACTGTTCTGCTTTTAATGTGAGGACACCGGGCCGAATGTAGCTCCCAGGCCTCTCTCAGACCACAGCGACACCACTGTAGCTAAAGAAATGCAATCCACTAATACGAAAAAACATAGACTCCAACATAAACTCCACGTAAGGATAAAAACAACAATAAAGGTTTATGTGATAAAGCCTGTCAGACCAAACAAGATGCAGATGATGTCGGGTAAAGAGAGAGTCACGTTAGCTCGCCGGCTAACAATGAGCAGTTTCTAACGTTATCCTGTGCAAAGTTGTAATTTCCACATTACTTCACCAGCTAACGTGACCCACATTACTATCCTGTGTACTGCCAGTATTATGCAAAAGTGTTGATTTTAGCCTACAAGAAAGGATGTACAAAGGTACAAAGAAAAAGTGGAGCAATTTTTTACTAGCCTATAGTTAAGCAGACAGGGGCAGCCAGCTACTGCTAATTAGCTCCGACCAGCGCTGTTTGCTTCGTAACGTTCAATTCAGATTTACTGTGGTTTTACCGATGCTCAGGTACACAGCCTCTCTGTATCACATGACCCACATAATTTACAATACTGCAACAAAACGGTGAAGGACAACAGCACAGTAAGGGCCCATTCACTACAGTAATGTTATTTGCTGCGGTCTGGAGAAAAGCCACAGCCTGCATGCCGGTGTTTCCACATTGACTGCATGATCTCTGTATGAAAACAGTTGTGATTCGGATTATGCTCGGTTATGATTTCAAGCAAGCACGCGTACGAGCACACGCCTGGTTGCAGTCTTAGAACCGCACTGCTAGTGGCTGCTGAAAACTCCATAATGCCCCTTTAACAAAATCACCATTAATAGCTAGTTGGTTGAAGGATTCAGAGTTCTACGTGGAAGAGGTTGGCAATATAATCATTCTTATGCAATATTAATAGAAACCAGCATGTTCATAAGAACGCATTTGATTAAAAGATTAACAAAGCAAAACACACCAGATTCATCTTACTAAAATGCACCAAAGACTAGATGAAGACAAAGAGGTGTGTATCTGAGGACAGTGTGTTGTTCTGCCGTCTGTTTGTCTCACGTACACAAGCACGCTTGGTCAGACACAGAAAGAATGTGCAGTGGGAACTTTAAGTGTCATCCTGCATGTGCATAGGTGGGTAAAGGCGGCGTCCAGGATCCAGAAGAAGAGTGGAGAAGTGAGGAAAGGGAGAGAGAGAGTGACCTTGCACAGCTGTTTTTATGAATGAGGTGATGTCATAGATCAAAGGTCACAGGTCACTGACCAATCGTAGCTGCAGCTGAGTTCATGTGCTGACTTCATGGCTAAGTGTGACTTTTATGGAGGACTCCTGGGAATCTGAATTCAGTGACTAACATGATAAATGTTCAGTTATGATCACAAAAGACCGACTTCATCTGTGAGGTCCCGTGATCCCAACAACTGTCACAGCTATATTTGTTGATATTGCTAAATTGACTCATCCTTGTCCCTCTCTTTGTGCTCCCTCATAAATACACATACAGTGAAAAACAGATCTTGTTTAATCTGTCATGGAGCTGATGAATCAACTTGGTGCTTACGTTAAGTGTAGCTGGTTTCATATCAAGTGTACTCATACTCCATCAGCATTCAGTCTTTTTTTCCCTATTTGGTTTCTTGTTAGGTTGAATGTGATAAAGTTGCTTTGTGGTATTTTCAGATCAGGTTATTTAAAGATCTGGTTCAAACACACCTTTTAGGACTGGGAGAACCAGGAGAAAGCTGTTGCTTTCACGGTGTCAGCCATGCTTCAAGTGTTGTCATAGCAACCTAGGCCACATTATCATCATGTGACAAGATGAGGTGGCTTGTGTTATTGCCGTGGTCCATATAGATTTAATTGGTGGCAATTCTCTGAGAATAGTCAGAATAAAAATGGATGATTTTAAACTGTAAACTGATGTTTTCTCAGAACCGGCCTGCCGGCAATACTATCTGGCCCGGGGCCAGATTGCTTTGATAGCAGAAGAACAAACAATAAATAAAGTGATAGCGGCTGAAATAGATCTCAGTCATGACAGCAACAGTTACTCACATAATCACTTCCTCTTAAGTGATTGTCCAAAATAAAAGCATGAGAACGTTTTTTTTGAAGCAATGCTTCATGTTGAGTTTATTGAGAGCTTTTACTTTGAAAAGTTCTGAAGGACATTCGAAAGAGTCTTTGGCTTACTTTGTCACACCTCTAAAAAAGCCGTCCAGTAAATGTGTGATTGGATTCCCCTGCATTTCATTGGGAAATGAAAATTAGTGTCAACAGGTTTATGAATGTGGATCAAATGCTGGGACGCAGACACATTACGGCACATGCTTTAGTGTGAGCATGCGAAAAAGTGTCGTTATTGGCTAATCAGTTTGTTTAACAAAGGGAAAAAAAAGGTTCACTTGAATTTGGGATCAATCATAAACTCCTCCAACAGGAAAAACAGCTAAACGTGCACATGAGCGTCCAAGAGTTTGAAATAATTTGACTGAAATAATGTTCTGTCCCGTGTCATGGCTTGAAAAAAATTTGGCCGATGTCAGACTTATTTCCAGACCCCTGGCCTAGGCTATAAGACAACTGCCAAGACCCTGAAACTGAGCATCAGCACACCGAGACCATACAGTGGTTCAACAGGACAGATTCCACTCAGAACAGGGCTCGCCATGGTCGACCAAAGAAGTAGCTTGTCGGTGCTCAGACCATAAACCGCACACTGCATCAAATTGGTCTGCATGGCTGTCGTCCCAGAAGGAAGCCTCTTCTTAAGATGATGCACAAGAAAGCCCCCAAACAGTTTGCTGAAGACAAGCAGACTAAAGACAAGGATTACTGGAACCATGTCCTGTGGTCTGATGAGACCAAGATAAACTTATTTGGTTCAGATGGTATCAAGCGTGTGTGGCAGCAAGCAGGTGAGGAGCACGAAGACAGTCAGACAGGGAGTGTCATGGTGTGGGGATGCATGAGTGCTGCCGGCACTGGGGAGCTACAGTTCATTGAGGGAACCATGGAGGCCAACTGTGACTTAGTGAAGTAGAGCATGATCCCCCTCCCTTAGGAGACTGGGCCACAGGGCAGTATTCCAACATGATAATGACCCCAAACACAGCTCCAAGACAAACACTGCCTTGCTGAAGAAGCTGAAGGTAAAGGTGATGGACTGGCCAAGCATGTCTCCAGACTTAAACCCTGTTGAGCATCTGTGGGGCGTCCTCAAATGGAAGATGGAGGAGCGCAAGGTCTCTAACATCCACCAGCTCCGTGATGTCGTCATGGAGGAGTGGAAGAGGACTCCAGTGGGAACCTGTGAAGCTCTGCTGAACTCCATGGCCAAGAGGGTTGAGGCAGTGCTGGGAAATAATGGCGGCCACACATAATAAAATGATGTGTGGCCACCATTGTGTAAAATAAATTTACACTGTGTGAGATGTTGTTGGGACTGGCTAGTGGCTAGTGGTTGGGGGGTTCAGGTCAAAACATCTAATGCTAAGTCGGTTACATTAAACCCCAGCAAAAGCAGTTGTGCAGTCCACTGGTTAGAAGAGAGATGAAGTCTGTGGTGCACAGGCACAAGTAAAAATCTATATAAAACTCCTGTAATCATAAAGCATCTTATTAAAAGGAAATAAAAATAGAATCATTAAAAAGGTGCCAGTAAGGCCTAGAGGGGTGGAGGTATTAACCAGTGATCCCAGCCAGAATATATTATCATGTGGTCTCCCCTCCAAGCTCTCACCAGGGTCACGTCTGCTTAACTGTTCTTCAAGTTTTGGTGATTTTCCTGTGAGCTATGGACCCCATGGGATGTGAAATAGGGGTTGGAGGCAGACAAGGGATTGGGGTGAGGTTGGGTTCAGGCACAGGCATTTCAGATGAAGGTTCTTGCAAGCATGGCAGTGTAAAATGTGTGTGTGTGTGTGTGTGTGTGTGTGTGTGTGTGTCTCGTATCTGTTTCAGTCGTTAAGCATCTTGCACATACTGTCTGTTTTTGAGAGTGTGAGCGTGGGTGAGTGAGCATTTACATATGTCTGTGACTAAGCCTATTGGCACTGTACAGTATGATGCAGTGTTCCTTTACTCACCGTGCCTGTCTGCTGTAAGTGTACTTTTCTGTGTCCTGGTTGTAATCCTCAGCACTATCCCTGGGAAAAAGCTCAGGCTGTCCTTGCTTTCCCACGGGCTGCCACAACACTACAACATGATCACAGTGTTCTACGTGATCTTGTGAATTTATGGGGGGGGGTTACCAATGTAACATTCAGGCTGATATGTTGGTCAGGTTAATGGCAGACACATCACACTGCACTGACACATTAGATTTGCAATAAGATATTTTAGGAGTGTTAAAAGTTCAGTTATGCTCATCACAACCAGCGTACTAGATTTTGTATTTCATGTTGGTGTCACTATTTGAACTGTCAGGGTGAGGGAGTGAGCTGGCAGGAATGAGGACTCACAGGTGGATTTTCAATGAGAGGGTTTTATTTACCCAAAAATTAACAATTGACAAAATATGCAACAAAGTAAATAAACGATAAGTATGCTGTAGGAAACAAAAGTATGTCTTCATTTATCTCTTTGCTGATATGTGCAGTGTGAACGTAATGAACTATTAACTATAATGAAAACTGAGGTCATCTTCGGAGGGTTAGCAACATTCAAACGTGGCAGTTATCTTGGAATCACGTGGAATTTATGCCAAATTTAATTACCAAAATCTCCTCTTGGGTTGAATGTTGGGTTGACATTTCCTGGCTAAACAGAACTGGTACTGCCACATTTGTTTTTGTCAAGCTTATCTGACCTAGCAACAGTAACTACGGGAGGCGGGACTTTGGTTTGCCCTTGTTTGGAGAGACAAGTGACCATTCACAGATTTTTTGGCAGGGTTAGGAAAGGGAATTTTATATTTTACATCAACAGGTCTCTGTACTTATTGGCCAGGTGCTTCTAATGGCCGTCGTCCTCCGCAGACAGAAAGAATAGAGGGACAAAAAGCAACCAATATTTTTCAGTGCTGTGAGTGTTTAAAAGCCCCAATCATTGAACTCTAATCTCAGTGTCTTCCCTCTGACAGCTCCATTGCACAGACCTCTGCCCTCTTCTCCATGTCTTCCAGTGAATCAGACAGTGTAGTACTACCCAGGTCACTACACATGGGATCTTATCTTATTCATTAGGAACATGGATGACAATTGGACACTAAATTATTCATTCAAAGTTGGCAAGTAGGAGGATCTCTGGCATCTTGCTCTTTTGCCCTTATCCACCGCCCAAGTCACTCAGTCCTGTTAAGAAAAGGTGATTAAAGCCAGTGAGTGGTGATACTCTGCTTGCACAGCAGCTTTGGGGAAACTGGGAGAGATGTGCACTGGCTCTGTACCTCATTCTGAGGTGAAAATAGGCATTGTGGATCCACTGAGAGACAGAAGTGTTGGCAGGTGTCCCATATCGAGGAGTGTGAGACAACCCCATGCTGCATGGCAGAGTGAAATAACTAACAAAAACACAGGCTGGATAAGTGTCTGCATAGTTCAGGGACTAAAATGTGATACAGAGGTCAGGAATGCAGGTGGGAAGTCACTAGCTTCAATTCCCGGACCAAGTGCGAAAATCTTGGCTGAGGAACGAAAGCAATAGATTAACACTCTCCAATCCTTCAACACATTCCTTTCTTGAGTAAACTGCTTGACCCTCAACTGTTCAGTGGTCACCAGTAGAAGACTGGTTGTACTGGGCAGGTCCTAGTGTGATTGTGTGATTTGGATTTCTAAAAGTAAAAGCTGAAGAAGCACAACACATCACACACAGTACACTGCAGACGGGTACTATGAGCACTAACCAATGAGCAAGTGTGATCATGAAAGCAACACAGAGATGTGGCCCACTTGTAACCGACAAACAGGAAGCCAACTTTGTTAGAAGAAATGAAGAAATGGTCTGTAATAAATGACTTGTTAAATGACAGAACAGAAGGAATGTTAAAACGTTTTCCTCACAACATGGGAAGCTGTTTTTGTATCTTCATCTAAAGGCCCATTTCCATCTGATAGCAGTCTGATTTGTAGGAAGACTGATTCAAATGTCATTTAAAACAAATCACTAAATGACACATTCAGTAGCGGCATAGTTTCACTCCTGAAATGCAAAATTTATTTTATTTACTGCCTCCTTAACTACATTTTGTTGTTCTTGTTACTTGGTTCAGTTACTTTAATTATAGAAAACTAGGTGTAACACAGAGCAGTTAAATCAGAAATACATGAATAATATCTAAATCTTTGTATTGATATCATAGAAAATATACAATTCCACTTGATATGGATAAACGTACACAAATATTACACTTGTATAGGTTTGAGATCAATTCATGGGTAAAAAGAAAATGTTTTTTTTGATGAGCTTGGAAATAGGCAATGAGTTCAAGTCACCTTAGCCAATCAAATGCGTCAGCCTGCCTCCCAGCTATCTACTGACTGGGCACACTAAGTTGAAGGGGCAAAGTAACAATCTTGACTGAATCTTCAATGAAAACAGCACTTGGTTATGGAAGGGCTAAGAAATTTAAATAAACAATAGTGGAATTCATTTAATTAACTTAATGCGTTAATTTATACTTTATGTTGTCCATGTAAATGTACAATGTGGATAAAAAGAGAGTTGTTCGCCCCAGACTGTGTGAGAAGTTATATTTCAAGCTATCGTGCCTTTTCATTGCACAGGTCTGTTTTTTTAACTAGAGTCCTTTTGAAGTGGTCTGAGACTTCAGAGGAGATTTCAGAGATTACTGAGAGAACCTTTTCCAGTACTGGATGGCGAGCCCAGCCCATGAGAGACAGAGCCTGGCTGCCGTATGGAGGCTGTGAACTAAAGAACACTCACGTATTTCACAACTACATCAAATGCGGTAGGAATTAACTGTATACACACATACAGCTCCGGAGACAAGCACACTTTTCTGGGATACATCCATGGAATTAGATATATCTAATTTATTTCAAAATAAGATACCAAATACCCTCATTTTAAGTGTGTCAAAATAAACTACATAATACAGCAGCCACGCTATGTATCAAAATAAACTTCTGTATTTTTGTATTTCATATATATACGAAAAATACTTCTCAAGGGTACTATGAAATCACTATGATCTATCGCTTTATTACAACACTGACTCAGTCTCTCCATGCTCACATCTCGCCCTCCAATCACGTTTTGACTAGCAAAAGATGGAGAACGACTTGGAGGCGTGCATTTTCAAATATGGTGCCCACATAGTCTTGTCAGACTTTTTCACAACAATTCACAAATACTCGCAAAGCAGCAATATTCCACACTTGAGAAGAAGTTGCGAGCTACAAAAAGCACGGGTGGTGGACTGACAACCTATTGTTTAATGGCGTTGGAGCACAATGTTGTTAATGACAATAAGGCACGTGTGTGCATTTAACAACTTACACCATTTTGTGGCATTATACAGTCATGCTGTGAGACAACTCTGAACCGAAAACTTAAAGTAGCTGCTACTGTGTGTGTGTGTGTGTGTGTGTGTGTGTGTGTGTGTGTGTGTGTGTGTGTATGTACATGCGTCCCATATCATCAGGGAAGGGGGATGACTATTGGATGGATAATAGAGAGGCAATGAGGCTGGCAGGAGAGACAGAGAGAGAGAGAGAGAAAAACCCTCAGGTAACAATAGCAACAACAATAAGAAGAAATAAGTAAAATTTATTAATAATAATAATAAAAAAAACATAGTAGTTTTTAAAACCAGCAGCATCCTGGCCCCATGGCCCTGACAGTGAGGCAAAGTAGGGGCGCCGCCCGTGATGTTGGAGCGGGACAGCAGGGTCCGGGCACCCCGGGTCAACACACATTTATGTATAGCAAGTTTTCCTTTTTTACTCTACCTTTTTACGTTTATTTTTTTAACAGGAACTGTTAAGAATTCTTACTTTTTAATTTATGTTAAAAATAGATGGAAAGCTACACACCTACACGTTCCTCAGCCCGACCTCCTTCTTCAGGTCTGAATCAATTTACTGTTCTGATCTCAAAAAGTCTGGGCAAATTACTTTTTTCACCATGTAGACTTCTCACAAAGTATTTTACAATCATTTTAAAATCTGAAAGAATTTGATTCAAAATATGAATCCTTTTTTTATCAACACTATAAAATACAAATTTGAAAGTAAGAACTCCGGGCAATTTTTAAGTTGATCTTGATCGTTATACCTTTGTGAGTACAGTCTGTAGAAAAAAAAACGAGCCGGATTGGTGCTTGCAACACGGACCTGCTACAGCTAATGCCCAGAGCTCCCACGTAGCTAAAACGGCAGTTATGGGGGCATTCGTTGTTGCCGGAAAAAGGTAAATAGCATCGGAGTTGCTCAAAAGTGAAGAAGAAATGGTTCGCGTTTGTGCCGTTCTGAATTCCGCGAACCATTTCTTCTTCACCTGTGAGCTCCAATCATCACTCTTCACACATTACGCTCTTCTCACCTGCACACTGCTATTTACCTTTTTCCGGCAACAACGAATGGAGTTCCCACGGGACTTCAGCGCGAGACTACAGCTGGCCGTATAAAACACTATTTAGGTGAATTTACACAATGGCTAAGTTGCTAAACGCATCTTGTTGTCATGAAAGAGCCCTGTTCATGTTGGACAGACAATTTAATTGCATTTTGTGTCTGTTAAGAGGCACAAAGACACTCTTTATGTAAATGCCCCCATAACTGCCGTTTTAGCTACGTGGGAGCTCTGGGCATTAGCTGTAGCAGCTCCGTGTTGCAAGCACCAATCCGGTTAATTTTTTTTTTCTATGGACAGAACTCACAAAGGTATAACGATCAAGATTAACTTAAAAATTGCCCGGAGTTCTCCTTTAAATACTGCTGGTGCCTGCCCCGGTCTTTATTGTTTTATGTGCGCACTCTTTGTTTTGTTTTTTATTTCTAACTGAATCTGTGGAAAAATCTACATTGTAACTGGAACTTGAACTAGAGTCCCACCTATTTGTTACATGCTACTCATTTTTTGACATCTTACCATTTCTAGTCGACACACGTGGCAGAATTGAGGAAAAGGTTAATTTTGGAAATCAAAGTACTGTTTTTAGTCTGTGTCTGTGTCTTCATTCTCTGTTTGCCTCTGTCTCTCTCTGTCTCTCTCCTTGCTTCTTGCTTTGTAACCCGAACCTCTGGAGGGCGATGGGCTAAAAAAGGAAACAGACGGTTTGGCCCTCGGCTCTTTTCTCTTTTAATAGGCCTGGTATTCCTGGCGGAGCAGGCAGGAGTTCACCTTGATGTCACATATCAGCGGCAGGCTCAGGGCTGTAGGCTGGCCTTCCCTCACTGGCTCACAGTTAAGAAGGGCAGAGGTTTGGGGAGGGAGGGAGGAGGAGGAAGTCAGCAAATTCTTTGAGCATATTTTATCTGCGAGCTCTACTGCAAAGAGGCAGAGAGAGTGTGTGATTTTTATCAAATTGTATACTGTATGTATGCACTCAGCCTAGTGCTAAGAGACAAATATATCTGGCGACATGTAAATGTTTTAAAAATTGAAAAATCATGTGGTCATAAACTAGAGTGTCATTTCTGTTTGTATTGTTTGGTACTAATGACATATTGCTGCAGGATGTTTTGATACTGTTCTTCAGTCTCACCAGTCGCTGGCTCTGAGGATTATTGCTCATGCCAACTACTCAGTTCTCATTCCTGTCATTCTAAAGGAAAAGGAAAATTCCAACACTTCATGGATACAGGTTATTTTCTAGTATCTCTGATTGCAGAAACAGTTGACCTTGGTATAATAGCTCAATTCAAAGAAGCTGCCAACCCTGCCCAGTCTGAGAGCAAAGCACCGATGACAGAATAGCCCAGGCCAAGAGCAAAGCTTAGCGTACGTTCAACAGAACGCTATGTGACCGAATCACAGAGTACAGCGTGCTGAGGTGACAAAGGGGTTAGACTTACTCCTGACACAGAATACCAGGACAAAGCCATGTTGTCTAAGCAGCCACATAATTTAACTCCAGGTTAATATCTAAGCATTATTTCAATGACTATCTGTAAACCATCTTTTTTTCTCACCGCAGACCATTTATATATTATACTGTATATAGGCATTGTTTCCAAATGGCTGTCACGAGGGTGTGTGGCAAAAATAAAAGTTAGATTCTAGTGTTAGCGAACACACACAATAGACCTTTTATCCACCCGACCTCGGCCACAGAAAACTCTCAAGCTGTCAAACTTTCAGTGTTGTTGTTTTTTAATCACATTAACTAGCTGCAACAGTAAAGGTACACACAGGTTATGTAAGTGGGTATTAATGGACTGGCCACACCAAGTTCAAGGTAATTACCAGAAAAAGCCTATAAAGTTAACATACTAATTCAGTCTTTTTGATAAATCATATCATTCCCCACAGTCCATTAGTGCTTGGCTGCACAAAATTCAATTTTGTATTTTTATTTGCAGTCAGATTTTACACAGATTATTCTCTATGTCCAACTATTTTAGCATTTGGTGCAGAAACTGGTTGAAACCCATAAAGGGCAATACCATTGACAGGATCCTTGCACAATGTTGTGCATTTTTTGTGTTTTGTTTGTTGTTATTTTGTTGTCTGTGCACACATGACTACATACTAAATAACATATTTAAAAGTCTGCTGTATCATGTATATTGTGGTACGTTTGACAGTTTGTGAATCTGCTTGTACTGTGGTGGCAGCTGTTTGCTTGTGATTTGCAATTAGCAGCAGCAATATCAGATAGTAGCATTAGTAATAAATGTGGGAGGCAGGTGTTTAAATAAGCCACTCTGCTTTGTAAATGATGTAGGAAGCACTGAGGCTTCATGTTCTTGCCTCTACCTCCACTATAAACTCAATTTCTTGATGTTAAAAGTAAAAATATATTGTACACACGAAGTTGTAAGTGGTAAACAGGAAACAAAAGTAGTTTGACTTGAACTTGCAAACAACATAAGGTCTTTCCTTCTCAGTGTTTCATTAAGTGAAGTGAAGGTGAACCTTTTAGTAGGAATGTGGTTTCCAAGGGAATTTGTATGGAGCAGTAACATCATAAATGGATCATTCTGCATTAATTTTGCTTGCACTGAACTTGGCTGCCTCCTGCATGTCGACGTCTGTCAAATTTTTTTACAAGCATATGTAAGGAATCATTGCTTTAGGTCCTGTGGAGGAGTGCACATCTGTTGATTTTCACTCTCTCTCTCTCTCTCACACACACACACACACACACACACACACTCTGTGTTTTTGTTTTTCACTGTCTTGCTGTTTGGACAAACACTTGACCGGAGCGTCCAGCAGGCCAGACAATCGATGGCAAATGCCCATGGCTAAATCAAATTACTTCTCGATTTGTAGCCGGGGACAAAAGAAAGAAGAAGAAAATATAAAACAGTGTTATTTCCAGGGTCACTGGCTGTCTGAAGAAGGCTTTTTTTGTCTCTCTCTGTCTGGAAGGATGCACAGCTCTCAGTCGAACGTAAGCTTAGCTAAACTGCATAGTGACAAATGATCGTATTAAAACCTTTGACAATTCATAACTGGAATTCATTTGCATATAGAAGATAAGGGGGTCAGTCATTTCTTTTGGGGGCAGACGTTTCCTGTCAAGAACTATTTAATTTGGTACTGATTCTAGGAGAAAAGCAATGTCTTTTTAAACAAAAGGCCTTTTTCATAGCTGCCATTTTGGAGTAAATGCTAGGGGTGTAACGGTACACAAAAATCTCGGTTCAGCATGTATCTTGGTTTTGAAGTCGGTTTGGCTTCAAAACCGACGTAAATGCAAGTAAATTTTGTTTAAATTTACTTGCATCACAGTAAATTTAAACAAAATTCAAAATTACACATAATAAATAAATATAAAATAAAAATGAATAAGTAAAATAAATAAAATAGTGCTTCAAAGTACTAACAAGTTCTTCACTAAATAAAATATTCTCAAAACAATACCAGATATAGCTAATAAAATATAATAAAAAACATATATTAATATGGATTACAGCATTCTTTTTTATTCTTTTATTCTGTCTATAAGCATTAAAGGCCTGCTCGGATAAAAAAATAAATCTCAAAGTCTAAAGTCTGTTTAAATGCCGAAAGACGTTTACATCGTGCTTCGATTTTTTACCTCTTGCTGCAGTGACGTTCTCCTCGTGCGATACCATTAGTGAGTTAGCAAGTTTGACGTGTTGCTAGAAACATAACCGGTCACTACAGAGAAATGTCGGCCCGCTGCTTATCGACTTGTTCGTTGTTGTATTTCACTGGAAACCCAAGTGTTCCCAAACAGAAGACCTCAACAATAAGGGAGGGTTGCAAGCTCTGGTTTCTCTGCTGTGGCCGTGATGCTTAAGTCACTAGTTAGCGAGAGGCTGGGCTAAAGCGGCTGCTTGTGTAGCGCTGGTGTGGAAAATTAGGAATTCCGTATGTTTCACACGCAAAACAATCCTAATACATGACGTTAAAGACTGCATTCGTTGCACATGTGCACCGTTCTCAAAGTCCCGTACCAAAATGGTGCACCCCTAGTAAATGCACAGGTGTTACTAATTACATTAAGTTACAGTGTCACAGTGAGCCAACATGCACAATACCAGGATTCGAAACGGCTTTATGGAATTCAGCCATCATTGGTATGATTATTTACACATTTCTTACTTGTCAAAATGTCTTCACATAGGCCTATTGGATATAAGATTTTGCATGCTCAGCTGACTTGCTGTGCGCAACTAAAAACATTTTTCTATTCAAAGTACTTGGTTCTTTGCAGGAAAATTCTTGGGAATGATAAGGAAATTGATTGGAAATTACAGTTACCGCTCACAATTTACAACCTTTACAACTTTGACTGATTCTTCATTTTACTTTTTTACCCTTTTCCTGCAATTTGTCTGTCCTTGCTGCTATTTTAAATAATCATTATTCTAGGCCATAGGCTACATATTTGCCTTCCTCTCGAGTCCTTTCCTTCCTTTATATGCCTCTCACCCCTGCCTCTATAACCAGTTTGACAATACATGATGCAGGTGTCAGGCTGCAGATACTAAGCTATCCATTTCTCTGTCTAATGGAGTTACGGCTGGCCTCTGTTGACCCTTTAACAGTTTTCTGTGGAGGAGGCGGCCACCGACGGCAGCATTAGTGTGACATTCTGTCCTTGCCGCCTGTTTGTTCTCTGCCAGCAGATCTCATTTCAGGCTGAAAATCTGGGTCTGACAAAGAAAGACCTTTAATGCAGAGGACTGATCGATTTGCGGGGAGATCTGGAGGTGAGTTTGTCTACACACGTCCTCGGACAAAGCTGGATTTTTCATCCTGGTAGTGGCCTCAGGGCTAGCCCCCCAGGTCTGTCTCCTCCACTTTGATCTCCAGCTGCTTTATTTTCTCTGTCAGTTCCAGTTGGAACCATAAAGGTAATTTGCATTTGCTGCATTATACCTGTACTTGCATCATGGAGGAAGAGGAAGCAGTTGCCTTGTGGATAGAAAAACAGGCTTGCCCCTAAAAATATGCTGGTTTGACTCCTCAAACCGGCTAAGATATTTTAGAATCTTGTCAGAATTTAAGGAAAGAACAAGCCTTCCTGAAGAACATTTAAAAAGTGTTACACTATTGATCTCTTCAAACCAGATGAAAGGCACAGCTTTGACATCTTCTGCAAAGGTCATGAGTTGCTTAAATCTTTCAGTGTCTGTGTTAAAGTCAACAGTATCCACTGCAGTATGAAAGGGCCTCTGAGCAAAACACGTACATAGTGTATATGCATTTACTGTCATAATTAATTGATAACAGGCATTCAGAATAATGCTACCTGCAAATAAGCACAGAAGTCTGTCATTTAATTATAATGCTGTTCCAGTTGATTACATCCTAGATGTTTTTAGTTTTGTATTTCATTTTAGGTTTGATTTTGTACTCACCAAAGTAGTTGCTGAGATCTGGGAACATGGGGACATTACTCAAATTACAACAGTTTATGTAGATTATCTAAACCACTTTATGTGGAGGGAAAACTGCATGAGCACACCTGAAATGTCGCCAGTAATCCCTCACTGCACAGAATTTTTTTTTCCCAACATGCCTGATTTTCTGTCTCACTGGCCACTTTATCAGATACACCTGTTCAATTGCTTACTAACAAAAATAACTAATCAGCCAATCACATGGCAGCAACTCTATGTATTTAGGCGTGCAGACGTGGTAAAGACATCTGACATTCAAACCAAGCATCAGAATAGGGAAGAAAGGGGATTTAAGTAACTTTGAAAGTGGCATGGTTGTTGGTGACTATTTCATAAACTGCTAGTTTACTTGGATTTTCACACACATCTTCAGGGTTTACAGAGTATGGTCCCAAAAAGAGAAAATTTCCAGTGAGCGGCAGTTGTGTTGATTTCTTGTTGATGTCAGAGGTCAGAGGAGAATGGACAGACTAGTTTGAGATGACAGAAAGGCAACATTAACTCAAATAACCACTCGTTACAACCAAGGTATGCAGAATACCATCTCTGAGCACACAACACGTCGAACCTTGAAGCAGATGGGCTACAGCAGCAGAAGACCTTGAGTTCAGATTAATTGTAATTATTATTACCATAACTAAAATATTCTACATGTAGCATGTAGAAAATAAACTGGGTGGGGCTGAGGACTGAGCCTTGAGGAGCACCACAGGTGACGTGTGTCAAGGATTTAGCCTTCCCCAAGGCGACTTACTGAGTTCTCCTGGTGAGGTAGGATGAGAACCAGTTATGGGCAGAGTCAGAGAGACCGATGGTGAAATGTAGACAGTGAATAGGATATTGTGGTCCACAGTGTCAAACACTACAGTCAAGTCCAGGAGGGTGAGAAGAGATGGGGAGCCAGCGTCTGCCGTCATCAGCAGGTCATTTGTGACCCTGACCAGAGCTGTTTCTGTGCTGTCGCCAGGGCGGAGACTAGAGTGGAATTTCTCAAACATGTTGTTTTATTTTAGATGATCCTGAAGCTGTGCGGCAACTACTTTTTCCAGCACCTTGGAAAGAAATGGAAGGTCGGAGATGGGCCTGTAGTTGGACTACAGACTTCTGGGTCTAAGGTGGCTTTTTATTGAGGTAGTCTGATGACAGCAGTTTTCAGTGTCAATGGAACATGGCAAGCCCGGAGGGAGTGTTAAATGACCTTAGTGATCAGGGGACTTATGGCATGGAAGTTGGATGTTACCTGGTATGTGGGGAAGGAGTCAAGGGCACAGGTTGAAGGTTTCATCTTTCTAATGATGTCCTCCACCACTTGCTGTAAGATGTCAGAGAAACAGTAATGTTGTGGATGAGAAATCCCAGGCTGTGGGTTGGCACTCGGGACAGGCAGGTGTCTTGGTTAATCTTTTTCAGGGCTTTGGAGTGCGAGGAAGGGAGTGGCAGCTCCCGTTGAGATGGCCATGTGGTTAGACACACCCAGATCATTTGCCAGAAGTTTGCTATTAGGGGCGGAGTTTGAAATGACCAGGTCCAGTGTGCGTGCCCTGGAGTGTGTGGAGAAATCAACATGTTGTTGGAAGTTGAGGCATTCCAGAGGTTGCAGAAAGCTGCAAAGTGGTAAGCATCAGACACGCAACAGTCATCCAGATTGATGGAATGATGGAAGCAGAATGGCCAGGCTGCTGGTAAAGAAAGTGGAACGTCTGCGGATGTAATGCAGATTCCAGTGAGCCATCAAGTTCTTTGATGGCTGCAATGCATTTTGGAATGGTGCGGTTGTTGAGATTTAGCAGCTGCAGGATAGATTACTTACTGTGCCTATACTCACAGAATCTGGAGTTACAATGTGTAACTAACATTTGGACCCATTTTGAAAGAGCCACATCCAATGATGTAACTTATAGAGTCAGTCAGTCACTTATTCAATAAGTCACGGACTTTCGCATTTATAGGGCTGGCCAGCCAAAAATGACAAAGAAAAGGGCTGACAGTAAGAATTAATGTTTGCTTTTACCTGCAGATTCAGTGGAGCCTGGTGAAGTGTGGGGCTGCAGAATTGTCTGCTGCTAATTGTGTTATTTCTGGACAGTTGAGGTTTTATCCCTGTGGGGCCACTGCAGTTGCCATCTTCTGCACCTGTATATTCTCTCTACAATTTCTCCCTTACTCACCTCTTCCATAATAACCATTACATGTTCTGTTAAAATGCCTTGCCTCCTTCAGTCTAATTATCATCCATAATGGATGCCAGGAAACATTTAGAGCTCCAGTGCAGAAATTAGCGCTTGACCCGCAGCCTCCTAACTGAGATAATGTCTGTACTCTTACAGTAGAGGGAAAAAAATGGGGAGTGGGTGTGCTGCTGGGGAAGGGGGGTTTGAGGTGGAAGACTCTGATCTTCTCCTATGCCTTTTAACTGCTGTGGGAATTGAGAGATAAAGTCTAACTTAAAAAGCTTGGCGTGTATAATCTAGACAGAGTGAGAAAGGCGACGTAGAGACACTGAGAAGGAAAGGATCAAGAGGGTTGGCAAGAAGAAAAAGCTGCTCTCATCATCCCTATCTCTTACTGTTCAGCAACCGTCATTATTGCAAAATGCCTGTCTTCTTCTTCTTCTTCTTCTTCTTCTTCTTCTTCTTCTTCTTCTTCTTCTTCTTCTTCTTCTTCTTCCTCCTGCATCCAGCATCCAAAAACGCAGTTTCAGTGCTCAGATAACGACTGCCTTGGGAGCAGGGCTCTTTCATATAAAGAGAAGAGGTACATAGAGAAGAAGAGGCAGGAAAGAGGACGCATTTACTTACACTGACTTTTTTAACACGAGAGGGACGACCAAATAGGCTGCTTATACTTTTTAAAGGTTGATGTCAATGATGATATTGGAAGTTTTCAATGTTTGATCATTTGTAACAATTTTTCTGGCTGAAATAATTGTATGTATAATGTATAATGTTTTGAGGATAGCTGGGATTGGCTCCAGCCACCGCGACCCTGTACACAGGATAAGCGGTCGAGGATGGATAGATGTTGTGAGGGTAGAGAACTGAATTATGAGGATGACAAAGCTTGTAATGCCGCAATAATTAATGATTTAGCTATATGACATATAACTTGCTTAACTTGACACCCACAGCACGTACAATAACAAGTATTAGCACTGCAACAAACCGTTCTTTAACAATGTGCCAATAATTATTGATTCGCCTTATTAATCCTTTTTTCATTTAATTGATAATTTGTTATGTAAAATATCAGGAAATATTAAAAAAATCACATTTTCCAAATGCAAATTGCATGTTTTGTATGTCAAACTCCAAAAGTTCAAGATACTCAGTTTACCACAGTAGAAGACTAAGAAAACAAAGCAAATATTCTAATTTGAGCTGGAGGCAGATGAATTCTTTAACTATACTTGATATTCATTATTTCTGTCAGAAAATGTTGAACAGAACAAACAACATACTCAACTGTGGTATTGGAGCTATTATTTTTAATGCTACTGGTCGGTTCACAGCTTTCTGGTGGATAATAATGTCCTATATCTACAGCAGTCATGCTGCTTCCTGTGTGTTGTGACGATCCCGATTAGAGCTGGTTTAAATTCTGTTAGAGTTCAGTTAGTGTGACGTGAGAGTTATGAGAAGAATGGAGAAGTTTGTATGTATGTTTTGAGCCTTGTCAGAAGGCTGAACAGCTACAGTTTGACATGCCTGAGGTCATTACAGTCAAAAGCATTCATCCTCTTGGGGCTGTGGATGTGCTCAGTACATTTCCTATTTTCTATTAGATTTTGATATTTCTGTTTCATAAGTGATGATAAGTAGGAATTTTAGATTTATAGTGGGAGTAGAGGGAAGGTCAAGAGGTCACCAAAATAATAGGCTATCATCCTCTGGGGTGAATACTGTTTATTGGGTACCGGTATTCACAGTATACATCACAGCAATTCAGCTGTGCAATACACACACAAACAAACACACACACACACACACACACACACATCCACAATACATTTTCAGACTAAGAATTATAATGTGGGGGTGGAGGTGGTAAGAGGGTTATAAAAAGAAAGTGCATATCTTCTCAGATTTGGCTATGGGGCACAAAGTACTTCCTCATCTTGGCATAATGACGTGAGGATCTGTGTGTCCATATGTCGGAGCTGGAGGCCTTGGATTCAGCAGGAAGTCTTATTAGCATAGCATCAAGCTGCAGGACATTTGCCTCACACTCTGCTATCTGTTACCTGCTAACACCACTCACTGTGACAACATGGAAAACAATGAGGAAAACTCTGGATACACTACAACCGTGTTAATATGTGAAGGCCCTTTTTTGAAAATGATCTGTTATACTTTTTAAAAGTTGCTGACATTCTGTTCACTCCTCACAGTTGGTCTTTTTTCTGCCTTCTTGACTTCTTCCTCGGTGGATTTAAAATTCTAAAATTGTAAAAAAAATTGTCCTAAGGGTGGTGAATGAGGTTGGGATGCACTGATCTGACATGCCAGATCGATGAGCTTTGAAAGGACCGATCATCACTGAATACAGTTTCTTTGTCAATGTCATAGTGTTTTTTAGATTTTACATTCATTTAGTCATAGAGGGCTTCAGATTCAGCTTTTTATGTTAATACCCTGAGTTGAAGGATCAGAATTTATATCTGGAGATAAAACATTGGTTTTGTGCATCACCAGCTGGAGGAAAGGCAGAATTTCAATTTGATATTCAGCCATTGGTTTTGGAGATCCTTTGTCACCGGCCAAAGTCTTGTTAAAGTTTGCCATGGTGGTGTCATTATTGGAAAAGTCTGGGGGTCACCAAAATATTTTTCTTGAAATCATGAATATCAATACAAAAATAACATGACATGGCAATCTGAACTTTAGTTCTCATGATTATCTCGTGAAAAAAGTATTTCCCACTAGACAGAGCAAAGGAAAAGGGGTTCTTATTTGTGCCTATTATTTTTAGAAAGCTGTGTTACTGTGCCTCCAAACAGTTAGAGGTTATTCAGCCTACCAACTGATCATTGTCACTTCTTTTCTGATCTGGTTGTCCTCGTGGCAGACAGAACCAGCCTGAAGCTGCACGGCACCATCTCTGACTGATTTCCATTCTCGCCTCGTAGATGTTTGCTGACGAAAGAGCAGAGGGCCTTCATTCTCTTTGCTTGCTGCTTCTTGATAATGCATGATGAACTGAAACTGTGTTTGCTGCTCAAGCTGCTCTCTGAATATTTATTCATTTCTTCAGCATTACTGCATACAAAGAGCTCATCTGGAGTATTTAGGAGGATAGAATTTTGTTTTGCTTGGAGACAGACATTTCATATTGGAAATCCAGCAATATTCATCATTTTTGTCAAGATGGCCAGTATTGCAGTGAATATAATTTACGAGTTATCATAATAATTAAAGGAAGAGAAAGCCTGAAATATTGTTACCTAGGGTTATTATTGTGCTTTGGCCAGTGGTCTATTGTTGCTTTTACATTTCAGATGAAGCATCCGATCTGTTGTGGAATGCAGTAAGTGTGTGACATGAGCAAACATGAAAGAAATCATTTTTGACATGTTAATGACCACAAGGTTTCGTGGTGACTCAGAAAAATCAATTCTGGCCACTACACAGGGGGATGAAATTGTTTAGGGGAAATCAAAGCCTGGCAATCATGTTTATGGGGGAACAGTTACTTGGTGGGTAGTTTTAGATTTTGTTGCTGTTTGCACTGCCTTTATGCTTGGCGTGTCGTTATGGTAGATCCAATTAAACTTACTGGAGACATGAGAAATGAGCAAAAATGAAATCAATGTCATATTGAGTATACATTCTACCCTGTTCTATTCTGGTCTGCCTCAAACATCACTGCCCGCATGCACAAACACACACACACACACACAGTGCACGCATGCACACATGGAGCAGTGAGACCGTTAACAGGAGGCTGGTATCTGCGAGTGAGGTGGTAAAAATCAATGGCAGCAGTATTGATTGAGAACCTGTAGGGTTTGTCTTCTTTTATCCAGCGAGCCCTCTGCATGTCCAGCAGACTTTATGGAGCATCCTGTCTATGCCTGGCTGAACATTATGAGAGGTGTGGAGGAGGCCCATTAAAATAACTGAAGAAACATAATTTGTCTACTTTTATACACAGTTCAATCATGACACAGTTCAATATAAATTCTATATATATTTACAGTGGATAGATAGATAGATAGATAGATAGATAGATAGATAGATAGATAGATAGATAGATAGATAGATAGATAGATAGATAGATAGATAGATAGATAGATAGATAGATAGATGTATACACCATATGGACAAAAGTACTGGGACATGTAAACATTATCCATTAGGCATTAATATGGAGTTGATCCCCCCTTTGCAGCTATAACAGCTTCCGCTGTTCTGTGAAGGCTTTCTACAAGATTTTAGAGTTTTTGTCTGTGGGACTTTTTCCCCTTTCATCCAGCAGAGCATTTGTGAGGTCAGACACTGATGTAGGGCCTGGCTCGCAATCTCCGTTCTAGTTCATCCCTAAGGTGTTGGATAGGGTTGAGGTCAGGGCTCTGGCGGGCCAGTCAAGTTCTTCCACACCAAACGGGGAAAACTATTTCTTCATGGAGCTGGCTTTGTGGATGGAGGCATCGCCATACTGAAACAGAAATAGGCCAAACACAAACTTTTAGAAGAACTGTTGAATGGTGTAGCATCAAGATTTCTCTGAAGTAAACCACACTATGTAAAAACAGCCCTTGCTAAACGTATTGGGATGGGGTGTCCCAGTGCCTTTCTGAAACGTAATGCACTACTTCTCCCAGAAAATTGTCATAATTACAAATGCTTTGGTATTCTTATGTTCAGAGAAAAAAGCCAACACTGAGACATACCATACATCAAGCATGTGATGTTTCTTTAATTTGTAATTAAACTCACCTGAAGTTTACAGCCCATGGCACTGTAGCTAATCTCCCAGGACATGGACACAAGAAAAACACTGATTAAAGATTGCCACAAAGGATTGTTTGAATAGTGGATAAAGAGCCTCGGTCAACTTCCAAACAAATTTAGGCTGTGTCATCTGTCGCCATCTGAAAGAAAAGGGAGGACCCGGGAGGACCCCCTGCTGACACCTGCCAGATTGGAGTTTGCCTGAACTTACCTGAGGAAACCAAACAAAAGCACATCATTCTTCTGTTTTCAGAAAATGAAATGAGGCCTTCAAAGAAAAGAACACGGCCCCTACAGTCAACGTGGTGGATGTTCACTGATGTTTTGGGGTTACTTTGCTGCTTCAGGTGCCGGATGTCTTGGCTGTGTGCATGGCATTATGAAATCTGAAGGCCACCAAAGAATTCTGGGGCACAATGTAGGGCCCTCTGTCAGAAAGCTGGGTCTCCATCAGAGGTCATGAGTCTTACAGCAGGACAGTGACCCAAAGCAAAACGCTTGAAGATAAAGCACTGGAGAGTTCTGAAGTGGCCAGCGATGAGTCCAGATCTAAAGCTCTTAGAGCTCCTGTGGAGAGATCTCCAGCAACAGGGAAGGAAGCCATCAAATCTCAGAGACCTGGAGCAGGATAATATTCATTCACTCAACATGTTTGGGCCAACATATCTGTGTTCAACTGTGTTGGACTGGGGATTTTAGTTGCATTTACCTATGCCATGCATTTCCCTTAGGTTTAATATTTAAATATGGAATACGGTCCTGTCAGTGGAGTGAAGAGATGAGAACCCAGATCCAGGAGAATGGATGCTTGCTCTACCTTTTTGTGTGTGGGAAAAATGAGCCATAGATCTGGGTGGATTTTACCAAACTTGGAAGCAAAGTGAAAATGACATATTTACACACCATGTTTTAAACCCTGCTACGAATATACTGTATATTTGTTGGTAATAACAGGAATGCATGGAATAACAGGTGTACTGCATCTGAAGAAAACTAATATTTATCATCCAAAGTAAATCATGCACATGTTTAAAAAACAAACACACAATCAGATCAAAAAGCAAAACTGTTAATTGAATCAATGCCAATCTGTACGGGAAGTTCATTTTACAATAGGGCTTCTGCTAAATGCTGGACACACCACAGTAGTTTCTGGCCATGTTACTGTAGTTTTTAGGTTTTTGGAACTGCTCAATTGTGAAGTGCTGTTTGTGGCCCTGTGGGTTGGAAGCCCCTGGATAAAGCCTTATATAACACCACCACCATTCAACATTAAGTGGCACTTATTCAGATTAGTGCAGCGCTCGGCTGAATCACCTGTTTTCACAGCAGTACCCACTGAGTGGAGAGCATCTGGGCTTTGCCAAACAGGCTTTACATTATCTACCATGTGTGATTTACATCAGCTGCGATGTTAATGGCCATGAGACACCTTTTAAGTGTTTGTGTAGAAGTTAGGAGTGAAGTGTTTGTATGTGCCAATTCAAGTGAAGAATTCACTTGAAATAGGCTACTTGCAACTCGGGATAAAGATTAAAGCCAGAAGATAAACACATTTGAAATTTTGAAATTTCACCCTGAGATAATGCAATTATCATTGAACAGTTGGCCTTTGTTTGGTTGGAGGTTTGTAGTTGAGTCAACCATCAAACCCACGTAACTTAGGAACCATTCAAATATGGCAACAAAAAAATCATGCAGATGCAAATACCTTATAGAATACCTTGTTGTTAGTGGGTAGCTTGTAGCATTGTGCTAATTATACTCTTTGTCTTGCAATCATTCAAATGGTACCAGATTCAGGGTTATACATACTGCTGTGCAGAGTCTTAACTTCTGACTTCCTGGTTTGTATTTCACCTTCTTCTCAATACCTGTAGCAACACACCCACACCATCATAGTTCCTTGATTTTTTTTGAAAACTTGGTGGTTTGAATGCACCCCTGAGTCGCAACTACATGGTGAGAAAATGCCATATGACACAGTACCACAAATGTCCACTAGATTTTGACTGCATTAAACGACAAATACAAATACAAATTCTGTAATTGTTTTTGCACACGAAGTAAAGAAGAGCTAATTAATGGAGATTTTGGAATTAGTTCCTTTATAAGGAAATATTCATCATGCTTTAATGAACATGTTTTCCCAAAGAAGTTTTAGGAGGAGGTGATGCTGTGGAAGTATAACTACCAGCAATTATGGGTGCTTGTTGAAGGAATCAGGGGTTTTTCTTTTGGGTCCAGTTGGAATGAGTTCCCAGTTCATATGTCCTAAACCAACCTATTGCCCTAAATCACTGACTACTACAGTTACTTTATGCTCACTCCAGCTATGGTGTGACTCATCACTGCTCTCTCCAGATGCCCAAGGCCTTATTGTGCTAAACTAAAAATGCTTTCATTTTTAAGCACTGGTCTGAACCGTTCAATGTCTCAACCTTCTAAAGTTGTCTGATACCCCCCTTGTGCCTCAGCCCTTGTGTAGAAAGCATGTTATGGACCCTTTAGGCAGCCAAAGCACAAAAGGGATTCAAGCTGTGAGCTGGTGACATGGTGAATAACTGTGGAATGCTAAAAGGCCCACAACTCGCCTGTCTTCATTCGCTGAATTAATCTGTATAAAAAAGCTGACATTGCTGGCTGGCTGGCTGGCGCAAAATGCTCACTGGAGTGATCCATCGTCTGTTTAAGACCTGGAATGAGCAAAGACAAATTGTGATTGAGTTGGTGTTTCATAAATAAGAGCTCATGTAAAAGTCTACCACAGCAATGAGACGTAAGTGTTAGAGGTGGGGACTGATGGAAAAGGCACAACAAGTGCTCTTATTGGAGGGCTCTAGAATCAGCTGGTGACGTGTCAGGTAGCTGGATGTTGTTCTCACTTTTACAGGTTTTAAAGAGATAAACGGTGTTTTCCCCCCTGCTAGTTTGCACCTTACTCAAGACATGCAAACATCATGAATCATCATCATGACGTTTTAGCTAGATGCTTCCACTAAAATAGCAACTGACCGTATGTATTTATATTTTACTGTGTTTTATTTGCATAATAATGTTCAACTTAACACCTTCCCATGCATTCTTCTTCCATCACGCATACTGAATAAATGATGTGATTACCATGATGTTATTACCATCACCTGATTTTTTTTAAATGCAAACCAGAATTATTTTTTTGTACTGTCTGTTTCTTGACAAATAAGAAGGACTAATAGTTCTTTGCAAACTTTTCTGCATGTCCACCTACCAATTCAATAGAAGAATCCCTGTCCTTACAGTACTTTTTCAACACAAAAGTCTATTTCCTCAAAACTCTGGAATGTGAGAATGCTCACTGCCTCCCAGATGGTTTAGACAGGCAGTGGTCACTGGAGGTCTTACTTGCCAAATTTCAGCAGTCAATTAAAACTCTAACCTCAGTCATGGCTATTATATATGTGCTCACAAAGTGACCTAGCGTTGACGCCTGAAGCAGTGGTCCTCCCTCAGGACCCCCAGGTGGAATGCATCTCGTTATCATTGCACTTTCTGATGTTTGGCCAATGGATACTTCAATTATGAATTCAGCATTTTTTCTCTCCGAAAGACAGGCAGGAGTGTCTGTGCGTGGAATATAATTAGGATAATGAGTAGTTATTAGGGTGACAGATCTCTCGGCGATCCCAGACCATTGTATGAGGATAAGGCTGAGAGAAAGGAGTTAATTGGAGACCCTAATTTAGACCTCAGACCTCATTAACCTGAGGCTTGTGTGATGCAGGAGGTTAGCTGGATGGATGGGTGACTGGTGAGAGGACAGGCTCTGACTGTCAGTGCAAGATGTAAGACAGTAGTACGGTATTCATTTAGCGATATTACGCTACATACCATTCAAGACATTCTGGTGGTTGTAAAGCATGGGGTATTATTTGTACTGAGATCTCCTGGTGGTGTTGCTCCTTCTGGAAATATTATCAGCATCCATCATACATTGATGATTCATATAATGATGATAACAGCAAGTCGGAGGTAACATAACTTGGATCCCATGTTTTATAAATGAGACAGCAAAACGTCAAATTTTTCCTGCACTATGAAGATGTGTTGTGAAGATGTGAGTTTTGTCTGTGCAATATTAGCTAGAATTTTACTGATGGCCTGTTTGTGCAGTCTGTGTTTCTTAGCTTCCAACAGCCAATTACATATACATACATACAATACAGCCTGAATAGACGTCAGCTGTAGCAAGCTACAGGCCAGCAACATAAACGCCAGTCACAGCACAGTAGCGTGCGACTCAAAGCTAACCTGTTATTTTCCCCAGTCTCTGTATGTTCATAAAGTGCTTTCCCAGTCCTTACGCATCATTAGATCGGTTAGATTCTCCACAATTTCAGTTGTTCAGTTCATTTTACAGAAACTATGAGCACCAAAGTATAATTCATTCAGATTTATCGGCATGATAAACAATAGAGACGATAAAAATGTGGTGATGTCTGACCTCTGAAGTGGTTACTATGGCAACATTCAGCTTTCATCCTTTCTAAGGTAGGCTTCCAGTATTTTAATACATCTTTCTCTCTCTCTAGATATGCTGTCTATCAAAGTTAGAACAAATGACTGTTTCTCAATTGATGTTATTCGAAAGCCTAATTTTTATTACAAGTAATATTAATTTAAATAAACACCTTTACAGTAGCTTATTTCCCATCTTAACTGAGCAAGAGTTTTGTAGGAAAGATATTAAAAGGCCTGTCCATATAGATACTAGTCCCAAATAGAAGCAGGGTGATTTCAATAAAGCAAATAAAAAGCTCAGGCTCTTTAACTGGCATTCTTATTTCAGTGGAGGTAAATGGACATGTGTTTGTGGTGCTCCAAGCATTGAGAAACTGCACAAACACAGCAGAAACTTGTCTTCCAAGAACAATGTTAGATGGAGATGCACACACGCACAGACTGTTAAACAACTGCAACACACCATAAAGACCCTCACACACCCTTATACCCCCATATTTCTCCATCAACCCCCAGAAGTGCAGACTTTATTTTCAGGCACGCCTTGTTTATGTTTAATCCCATGTGTACAGTTCCTCTGGCTGGTGGTGAGCAGGGGAGAAAGTGGAGTTGGTTATCAAATGGTGGAGCCTGTAATTATTTCCTGAATTATAAGTGCCTAAAGTTGATGATGATGCTGCCTCCCCATACAGACAGTGGATGACTGCTCAAATTATTCATCAGATGCAAATCTGGTCCCTTAACACAAGCATTTGACACAATTTACTAACATTTCATTTTGCTTATTGATGTTCTCTGGTAGTGCTGATGAGAGTAACATGAATCTCTTCTGGTTTCAACACAGGTCTGGGAGTTTGAACAAAATGCTGTGTTCAGGCTACATTAAACTCTTACAGGAGGAGCGCTTTTTTACAAGTACAATATCCTATACTAATATTTTTGGGTTAAAACCCAAAGGATGTAGATTTGACATTCCCTAAAACTAGTTTCCTCAGCCAGCACGCCAAGGCCCACGCCTGTGCCTGCCACCTGACTGGCTATGCACCCAATCCGCAGATGGTGGGTTTCGTGTCGCTTCCCTGTCGGAGCCTGACTGGGCCTGGCCATCAAGCACTCACACATCCACACTTCATGACAACTTATCAAACTTCATCAGCTGACGTGATTGCTCATATGGATGCAGTGTGATCTGGTTGAAAGCCACACAGTGAGTGTAGTTGTTTTGTCAGTGACTAGTTCAAGAATGAACTATCAAGCTCAGCATTTCTGTACAATTTATTTACATAATGCAGCATTTGTAAAGATTCATACTGAACCAGCAAATTGCACATGCTTTTCTTAAAAATTGTTACTGTAACAAAAATTTAACAAACTATATTACCTCCTGTATTATAATGCCTATTACATTGTGTTTTACTGATAGAGAGCTGATATTTGCATCACAAAGCACTGTACTGTAGTGTCTTTTGTTTGAATAACTGTGAGTACGACATATTTTCAGAAAAAAGGAATGCAGTGAAGAGTGCAGTACTTTAAGTCGTGTCTGCAGACCTTCCTATTGTCAGGCCGAACAACCGCCATCAGTCAGGGGGTAGAGCAGCCTGCTAACATTTGAAACTTCTATCTCCTTGATATTAGCAGCTTGAAGGTCAGACGACACTGTTTTTAAAGATTTTAGAGAGTAAATTGAAGTAGTTTAAAAATGAAAGAGAAGGTTATTTTTTATCCTAACTATAAACTGATGATGGTTAATATTTTATCCTGCTCTTGGCAAAATTGGTAAAGAAAATACAAAGTGTGTATAAATCTGGATGTATGAGTGCAATAGTGGGAAAAAGCATCCCATCTACTGAAAGGTGATAGACACACATATATAAATGTTCTGTATATATTCTGTTCCCCCAGTTATTTTGGTGTTGGTGTGGCCACTCAGGAATGGATCATTTTAATGAGTGAAAGTGTTGCAGAAACTGACACTGGGCTGATGCATTTGTGTAATCCTGTTTCACTTCAGTGAAAGATACAGTAGGTTTCTCGAAAGTGCCTCAACGAAGCCACGGTGTGTTTTGCTTTTTTACACAATTAACGCATATCTGATTTACAGAGCAGGGAGAAGAGGAGCGCACACAAAGCTGAAACCTCAGCGTTCCACAAACCCCACTGGTAAAAATCACTTAGACGAGCATGTTTTCTTGGCTATTAAGTATTGAAGACACATTCTTCACTCCCGTCCTCCTCCCTTCCTTCTAACTACATGCTCTTTGTTTTCATCCCCCTGCCTCTGTTGTATTATGTCAAAAAGAAAAACCACATGCCTGTTCCTCAGCTGAAGGGACTGTTTAGCTGAGCAAGAACAAACAGCAGCAGTCTTGTCTGCATTGTGTCAAGTCTTCTGTCGATTATTTTTACCTTTTCTATTTATAATCTTTTCTCTGTCCTACATATGTCTGAGACATCTCTCCTGGGTGGTCTTTATCACTAAAAAGCCTGCTTGCTCTCTTTCTGTCTGCACCTTGTGATTAGGTTAAAGAGCACAGCACCAAAAGGAATTCAAAAAAATCTGTGTCATTCTTTTTATATGTTAAATTGAAAACCAACAAAGACGATTTGATTACTTAGCTTTGAGGCTAATGTTTATTTATTTGTCACTGAGATGGTTTTACTCAATATCGGGAGAGTCAGTCTGTAAATTCTGCCTCACTCTGTCTATTAGATGTGCCAGGTTTGTGCTGGCCTTTGTGTTCATTATATCTTACAATACCAATGTTCTGGGAAAAACAAACCGCATATTTTTGCTTTTTGTAAACCGTTGTCACTAGTGAAACTAGAAATTTATCCTGAGGTGCAAGAGGTAACCTCATCATTTGAATCAAAACAGTTAACTTATCCACTTCTTGTTTTACACAAAACTATACACAAAATCATTACCTTGTGCCAAATTACTGTATTTTATTCAAAACTGCCATTTTCCCTGATGGTTCTCAACAACTGGGGAACAAAAATGACAAAATATGTAATTTGTCAAAACAACACACATATATACACGTTTAAAGTACAGAATGCTCATAAACTTTTGTTCCACCAACAATCTCATGAAATGTTTGTAGAAACCTTTCAAACCGCTTCTGCAGTGTGATCTACTTTTCAACTGTCGTCAGTATAGTCGTATGTTGTTTCAAGCACACAAGTTTCACCAGTTTATACTCTGCTGCACAATCTCTGTTTGATAGCGTAGATATGTGTTAACCTTTGTCCCATGCATGCTGATTACAAATGACAAATACAACTATACATATATATATATATATATATATATATATATATATATATATATATATATATATATATGTGTGTGTGTGTGTGTGTGTGTGTGTGTGTGTGTGTGTGTGTGTGTATGTGTATGTATGTATACAGAAATATTTCAATTTAAATAGAATATAAATAAGACAATATAAACAGTTACTTCCAGTATACATCCAGTATATACAAATATATATTGTATATATATATATATATATATACCCAGAAAGTATGTACAGTAAGTTTCAATGATGTCATTTATTTACGGTGTTGTTTGGAGGATGAAGGGTAGTTGAGGAGTCTCACAGGCTGAGGAAAGAAGCTGCTCTGTTGTCTGGTTTGTGTGACAGATACTTCTGTATCTCTTCCCAGAATGCAGCAGGGTGAACAGTCTGTGGCTGGGTGGGTGCTGTCCTTTAGTATCCTTTGGGCTCTGCGTAGGCACCAACAAGCCACTGTTAGCAAAAGTTTTAAATGAGCATTTTTTGGTTTGCCACCATTAGGGTTAAAGTTTGGTAATGTTTTGGCAAATAAATGACTTGTCAGGGTAAAGGAAAAGTGATTTGGATTAAAATACTTTAAGCACTTTGTTATGGTCATGGAAACTTCTCTTCCGTGGTTAAAAGATGAATCCCACTTGGTTAAGGTAAAGGCACTATGGTTAAAATAAGCCAAAATTGAAAGTTGGTAAGAAATGGGTACCAAATACAAGCCTCCCGTGTAAGCGAGGTTTGTTTACACATTCGTCCACCTCAACCTCCTCCTGACAAAGTTTTGTGTCTGTGTCAATGTTTGTAGTGTGTGCAGGCAGGAACAGGTATAGGACCCAAACCCAGGACAAGCAGGCGGGACAGATACAGTCTCTTAGAATTTATTAATCTAAAAGGAACTAACTCAGAGCAGAGTCCAAACCAAGGTTGTCCGCAGAACAGCAAAAACACAAGCCATAACAAATGATCCAGGGGAAGACAGAACAAAGGATAATCCAACAAACGAGGTAGCGGAGGCAGGCAAGCAAGGCACACGACAGAGGATGAACATGCAACGAACCAGCAACAGCTAAACAGAAGCAACAAACGTTTAAGCACTGGCTAACGAGGAGGGCGGGAGCACAAACAGGTGATACTAATAATGACAGCAGACAGGATGACAGGAAAACAGAGAGCCTGGATGGCAGGCAGATACTGGAGGTGAGCAGACAAAATACAAGTACTGAACACCAAACATATCAAAGCAAGAAGTAACAGATCAGAATAACAAGAATAACAAACTAATCCAGACACCATCAGACCTCTCACCACTAAACTAACATGCAACAAGGAACACGGACTGAAGTAAAACACTGAACTGGGAACTAAGACTCCAAGAAGACAGAGACGGACATGAGTGAAACCCAAAACACAACAGACTATATAACAGATACTGGACACAGGACAGAACCCAAAACACTAAGACAGATACAAACAGACTACAAATAACATGACTGACTGAAACTAAATAAACAAAGCAGCACAGACACGCCCACAGTGGGACAGTACCACATTACTTTCGACTTTGCTCATGACAGACAAATCTAATCTCATAACTGCTTGAGGTCTTTGTCAGTAAGACATAATGACATGTTTTCAGATGTTTTATGGATTTGAACAAACAGCTGATGCAGTTTTTTCTTTAGCGGACTTGTGTGAGAGAGAGTTATGTAAGTTTGCGTGTCCCCTGGTATCCAAACTTTTGGAGCCATGAAAGTGGCAAAAAAGAAACATTTAGATTGGCAAAAAATAGGTGTTGTGACTTCTCACTCTAAAAACATCAGGACTGGGATCAGCCATCAGCTCTGCTGTGCTGTGTGAGTGGAGTGCTGGCTGCCATCTTTGTGTGGGGCCTCCATTCAGCCGGTGGCCAGGTCCTTATGCTCTGTGTCTCTCCATTGTTGATCTGCCCCCCCCAACACACACACACACACACACACACACACACACACACACACACACACACACACACACACACACACACACACACACACAACCTGTGGATGTTCATGCCACTTTCTCTTCACACTCAGCCATTTAAGGTGTCTATATCTCACATAGAAAGTGATGAATATTTCCACCATATTCCCACCTCTAGCAATATACAGTTTACACCCTGCTAGGTGTTGCTACAGCTTTGCAAGCGCTTTTCTTGGCAAGGTTGTGTGCGTGCGACGCACACTATTTTGGCTATCAGGAAAAAGGCTGCATGTTTCTGTACACACATGGCTGCATAGGCGAGTGTGTGAATGAAAGCGGAGGTGGTTAGAGTGTGGTGGGTCCATGCGGCGGTGTAATGGAAAGCAGTGGTGGTGATAGTGTGGAGTGTGCGTAGGAATGCTGCGTTGGACGCCAGCAGGTGTTGTTGGTGGTGGCTCATGTGGGAGGCAGAGCTGGTCCTGGGTCTCTGCCACGCTTAGGCTTACTGCTGAACCGCACTGTGTGGGAGGATCATCATGTCATCAAGACTGCTTCACTGGGGCTTCTTTGAGGGGTGAGTACAGTTTCTGTGCTCACCACCCATCAGACAGGTGTGGCTAAATATTTTTAATTCAAATCACTGATGCATATAATGGAAAAAAACAAACTGGATATGGCAGAGGAACTGGAATGAATTGAAATGTGTATTCACAGGGACATAATAGCTATGTTTCTATCCAGTGTCATGCAAATTTTTAAGCGGACTTTTGAAATGTCACAAAAAAGGAAAAAAGAAAAAAACTGTGTGCGTTTCCATTAGCTGGTTTGGAGCGAATAAACCAGGTTACCCAAAGTGCACTTAAGTCAGTAGTTGACGTCACACATAATAAACTGTAATAAACAAGACGAATTGGTTGCAAACCAGAAACAAAACCAGTTGCACAGACCTGAAGCCCTGGGATCTGAGAGAAATGGTCCTCATGAATGCGTTTCAAGTTGGAAAGTTGCTACCAGCCATGTCTCTGCGCGTTATGGGAATTTCCGGCAAGACGCCTGCCGTTTCCATGAACCTTTTCTAATGTTGTACTACAAAATGCGCATAAAAAACAGTGATGGAAACATGGCTAGTGTTCTGTATGACACAGAGGGAAGAGCTACCAAGCCTGCAGATCTCTGACACCTCATGCAGGTCCCAGAGTGCAGCTACTACAGAAGTAATGTCCTCCATATTTTTGGGGATTTTAGATGTTTTAGAGACCATGAGTATGTTGCACAAACTTTACCTAGTTCTCATCCATCAATTATTACTCTCCTCAACTGTCCATGTTTTCTGTAACTTGTAAAAAGCTCTGTACTTTGACAACAGAAGCCAGGGTTTACATTCTGGGTGTGGTTAGATATAGGCTACAAAAGCACTGGTTAGGGTAAGGTAAAGATTGTTCTTTTGGTTAAATGTTAAATAAGTAAACATGTCGTATATCCCTGTATTAAACCAAGACCAGTGCTGTGGGCTGCCATAACCTGGAGTTACATCATGCTTTAGTTGCTGCAAGCATACTGTGCACAGAACCCCCTGCTTGTCATAGGATAATATTGACACTGTCTGCAACATACCTAAATGTCCATTATGAGCGTCCAGAAATGCTAAATCAATTCTAATCAGTCAATTATATACATGGTATTTAATTGTTACATTTAAACTAGGGCGCACTATTGTCAGGTTAATGCATTAATTAATTAATGGCAACAATTACTGTATCTCGCGTTAACGCAGCTTTTGTTTTTATTATTATTTTGAAAGTCAAAATAAAATCAAAAGTCAAAACAAATGCCATAGCGTAGTTCAAGACAGTTCAACTTCGGCAGCAGGCGGGCGTGTGTGTGTAGTTCAATTCAATTCAATTCAATTTTATTTATATAGCGCCAAATCACAACAACAGTTATCTCACAGCGCTTTTCATAAAGAGCAGGTCTAGACCATACTCTGAAGTTATTTACAGAAGCCCAACAATTCCCACCAAGAGCAAGCACTAGGCGACAGAGGCAAGGAAAAACTTCCTTTTAAGAGGCAGAAACCTCGAGCAGAACCATGGCTCAGGGTGGGCGGCCATCTGCCTCGACCGGTTGGGGTGAGGGGGAGAGAGAGAGAGAGAGCAAGAGAAAGAGAGAGAGAGAGCAAGAGAGAGAGAGCAGAGGGAAGCAACCTACACAGTATACACATAGAGGTACAGACAATAAAGGTGATGGTGCTATAGACTGAATGAAAAATGGTACAGATATTTATAGTAATGTTAATGATAATAATAATAACAGTAATAATAGCAATAGGACTAGTAATAGCGATTGCAACTTTAGCAGAGGGCGTTGAGCAGGAACAAGGGGGCAGCAGGAGACTCCCAACCACAGATCCAGACTCCACAGCTCCAGAGCCAGCAACACCCGCAGGAAGTGACAGGAGGGGGAAGCACACGACCACGGGAGAGGGAGAAAAAATCGAGTTAGTAACATGCATTAATGGGATGAGGTTGCACTCAGAGAGAAAGAGAGAAGAGGAGAGAGGAGGTCAGTGCATCATGGGAAATCCCCCGGCAGTCTAGCCTATAGCAGCATAATTAAGGGATGGTTCAGGACTCACCCGAGCCAGCCCTAACTATAAGCTTTATCAAAAGGAAAGTCTTAAGCCTACTCTTAAATGTAGAGACGGTGTCCGCCTCCGAACCCAAACTGGAACCTGGTTCCACAGGAGAGGAGCCTGATAGCTGAACGCTCTGGCTCCCATTCTACTTTTGGAGACTCTAGGAACCACAAGTAATCCTGCATTCTGGGAGCGCGGTGCTCTGGTGGGGTAGTAAGGTCCTATGAACTCTTTAAGATAAGATGGTGCCTGACCATTAAGAGCTTTGTATGTGAGAAGAAGGATTTTAAATTCTATTCTGGATTTTACAGGAAGCCAATGCAGAGAAGCTAAGACAGGAGAGATATGATCTCTTTTACTGGTTCCTGTCAGAACACGTGCTGCAGCATTCTGGATCAGTTGAAGAGTCTTAATGGACTTTTTCGAAGAGCCTGATAATAAAGAATTGCAGTAATCCAGTCTAGAAGTAACAAATGCATGGACTAGTTTTTCTGCATCATTTTTAGGCAGGATGTTCCTGATTTTTGCAATATTACGTAGGTGAAAAAAGGCGGTCCTTGAAATTTGCTTAATGTGAGAGTTGAACGACATCCTGTCCTGGTCAAAGATAACTCCAAGATTTCTCACAGTGGTGCTGGAGGCCAGGGCGATGCCATCCAGGGAAACTATATCTTTAGATAATGCGTCACGGAGGTGCTTAGGGCCCAGAACAATAACTTCAGTTTTATCTGAGTTTAACATTAGAAAATTGCAGGTCATCCAGGTTTTAACATCCTGAAGACACATTTGAAGCTTAGCTAACTGATGAGTTTCATCTGGCTTGATCGATAGATATAACTGAGTATCATCTGCATAACAATGAAAGTTTATGGAGTGTTTCCTGATAATATTGCCTAAAGGAAGCATATATAAAGTGAAGAGGATTGGTCCGAGCACAGATCCTTGTGGAACTCCATGTGTAGTGAGCACAACTGTGACAGTTTCACGGGAACACACCCACTTGTCATTACACCTTGTGCTCGACCACTTCACCTCACTGTAACAGTGACACTTGCTACTGAACTCATACTGTTATGCTGCTCCCTGACAAAAGAAAAATGTTTCTGCTGATACCTGCTCAGAAAAAAACAAGATTACATGTTACAACAGATTTATATGTTAACCTGTTGTTCAGAAGGTGCCAGTCATGATGTTCTGATCGTGGCTCTGGACTCTGATGGTAACTTGTTTTAACAAGCTAGATAAAAGGTAATTCCCTGGCAGTTGCAAATAGCTTTGGTTTAATATTTTATTTAATAATAATAATAATACATTTTATTTAAGGCGCCTTTCTTGGCACTCAAGGACACCGTACAGAAATTCAAAACATTTAATCACATTAATGTTTAAGTTGAGATTTACAAGAAATATTTTATTGCGACTATGTGAAGGGAATACTGCTGGGAAAAGCACCTTACCTGTTTAAAGTGTGTTTAACAAATAAGGTTAACAAACATTTGTTTCTTGTATACAGACACTACTGGATGTGCTTTCAGCCAGGGGGCAAAAGCGCTTTGGTAGCTGGTCAGAAAACAGACGGTCAACCGCTGTAATAAATGTAGATTATGCATTGTTTGTACAGTCTTGTTGACTTAATAATAAACTCATCATTTTTGTTTGTTTTTGTTTTTTGTTTATGTTTCCTTTCGCATATTAATAGAACATGCCTGACCACGCTGCAGGTCAGCGAAACAAGTCAGCGGCTAGCTAAAACGCTAAAGGAAGAATGAAGAACGATGAAGAGAGACGTTTTCATAGCTGTAAGTCCTGCCATTACGCCCAGCTGTGTCACAGTCAGAGACGCTAAGAACATTGTCTTCCGTTTTAAACGTTGTGCGACCAGAAAAAAGCTTTCAACCGCGAACAATTTTATCTTGAAGCACCTGCTAAAGTAGCACAGCAATGTGACACTTAGCCTGTAGAAAGAAACTCCGGCAGCTGCTGCCAGTGATGCATCCACTCATCAGGAGAGAGTGGCGTTAATCAGCGGGACCTGCTTTGTTTTTTATTATATTTAGATCCATAGCCTCTACGATACAGCGTCCTCTGGTCTGAGAGCCTGCAGTGTTTTCAGTTCGTCTGGTTGTTGACTCCTCAGGTTAATTATTGTTCCAGTAAAGTGGATGCATTTCTAAAATGTGCTGCTGAACAGGTTTCCTGTCACTTCTAAGGACGGGCTGCGATAACAAGTAACGTTACTATTTACTTTTAATACCCAGTAATAAGTAAAGTAATATTGTTCCTTTTTAAATGAGTAGTAAAGTAAAAGTAAGTCATTACAATTTCTGAGTAATTGGCCCAACATTGCTGCTAGATCTGCCGCGAGGACAGAGTGCTGCTTTCTGCCCCCTAGTTGGGCACGCATCTCGGTGATGACCTTGCAGAGAAGCCCGTCTATATAGCAGTACATTTAAAGTGCACAATACACTACTTTAGAATTCATTATTCAATTTTGCGCATAACAATGTGATTAATCAGGATTTATTGCCCTACACTAACTATAACATTTGTGGTTCTGACTTCATTCTGTGTTTTCAAACAACCCAGCTGATTGGAATGCATATAATTCATATTAATTTAATATAAAAATGATTTTAATTACATTTCTACAACATTATTTGAATGGTGCTATATAAGTTTAGTTATTGCCAAGTGAGAGATTCTGTTTTATTCAAAATGAATGTGGCAATGATTTATTTAACTGTACCTCTAAACAGCTGAAATCTCTAACAGGCTGAATTTCAAGGGAGCATGTGTGTATCCTTAATGGTTTAAGGTAGTTTCAGAGGCGTTTCCAGCCTGAGTGTGATTCTGGGGTGAACATCAAGGGACCATCGACTACATTTCCACACACAATGTTTGATAGTTAGGTGTCAGCGCGACTGAATTAGTACTATAATATGACTAGAAACATTCTCTAAACAACCACCATCATCATTGTCAGCTCCCAGAAACAAACAACTGCAAACAGAAAAACATGTGCCACACACTATAAAGACACACACACCCACACACACACACACACACACATGCACACACACACACACTGCATAAATTCCCCGGTCGTGTGACAGCTGGCTCTGTATCCCAGCTAACCGCAGCCAGAGATACAAGTTCCCTCAAACAGGGAACAATTTCCTCCAAACGCATGGTAATGTGTGAAATAAATAAGCTACATTATGCATAAAAGGGAAAATGATTACATGCTTTTAAAAGCCTTTATGAATATTTATAAAGTGTTTCTGCCGCCGCTTATTTCCCTGCCTTTTTGAATGTTCACTCAGGAGCAGCTAATAGAAAAGCCCATGTTCCCTCTCACTGTTTCAACATGAAGCCGACTTGGACATTATCACGTTTAATGCTTTGGCTTTACATAAAAAATATTACCTTTGATTGCAGATAGAATTTTCTTTTCTTGTGGCCTTTTGGGGGGCGGCTTTTATGCCTTCTGTGTGCTTTTATATGTGAGCCTGACTGCGTCTGTTTGAGTGTCTTTTATGTTTTGAAGAAGCCTGCAGGCACTAGGCTGTGTAGGACAGCTTTTCTCTCCTCGTAGCTGTGATTGTCAGGGTTAGTTAAAGGCAGAGGGTCCAATGTTCCCGTGGCTTCAAGGACAGCATGATCTGGTGGCTGAGAGATGAAAAGAGAGAGGTAACTCATTCACCCATCTGAGGGGACTTTCCCTTCAAGGGCCTCATCACGATCTCTCCAAATGAAACCATTATCTCAACATTTCTGCCGCAGGCACCTCTCACTGACTATTTTACTCTTCCTTTCTTGCACACACACACACGCACACACGCATTCACACCATATTCTCTCTGCTCCCCTGAACTGTTGCCTTTTTCCTCTCTTCAGAGTGGTGTTTTGGAGATGTGAAGGGAAGAGAGAAGATGGAAGGTGACAGTGTCAGAGAGCTGGTGGACACTAGGAATGGAGAAAGGGGAGGAAAGGGGTGGAGGAGGAACTGTAGGTGCGTGTGTATCTGGAGGTAACTCCTAATTCATCCAGGGAAAGCTGAGATTTGGTTTGCTTGTCATAACAGATGCTTCAGCCTGCCCAGAGGGAGAGCTGTTCTTCACCTGCCATGATTCGGTTTGAAATGTCTCTTAATGTATTAGTCGGCCATAATGGATCCCATGGCTCATATCTGCAGACCTGCCTGTATTTTATCTCTACACACACTGCAGCCACCCAGCAATCCCCACAGGGGAGGGGGTGGAGGGTGAAAAAGAAGGAGGAGAAGAAAAAAGAACTGAGTAAAAAGACAGGGAAGTGATCATGGTGGCTACGGTGAATAATGGCATAGCTGCAGGACTGAAACAAATCAACTGTAGATGATTATAGCATGTACAGTCACAGAGGAGCTGTTCACATGGCCTGCTGTTCACTCAGGACACAGCCAATGCAATGAGAATTTAATTATTGGGGTTGTAGTTAAGAAGACCTGAACTCTATCAACTCAATTTGGCTGATGATTTATTTCTTTTAATTATCTAAAATAGTAACAAATATTTTTTAAAAACACCAGCAATCTCAATATAAATAAGGAATATATTCAAAAAAATTATTTTAAAAGGGCAATATGTAGTTTTAGCGGCCACTAGCAAACAATGTAAATATGGGTTGTAATAAGCTGCTCCATAATTAACCTATACGGCCATTTTTCTGGTGAAGACGGGCTGATAATAGCATAACCATAAACTTACAAGCCTGTTTAAACAGTGTGTAAGAGCCAAACTAACAGATTTTGTTTATATTTCAAAAAAACAATAGTTATAATTTTCTGATTTACTGATTTTGATTTACAGCTAGGCAAGTCAGCCACAACATAGTAATTGTGGGTGTGGTATAGTTAATAAAGGAAAGTTGGAAACAGGAGTTGCTTTAGTTATGACCAAACAGTTTTTTTTAACCACCTTGTCTCATCTTATTTTAAATAATTTAAGGATCCATCATTATTATTTATTTCCCCTCATTCACACCACACACATGCTACATTAGCCTCTGACATTTTTGGTAGGATCATAGAAATTATTTTATTTGTATGGGTACGATATTTGATTAGTCCGATACGCCCTCAAAAACACTAGTAGAAAATCACTCTGAGCTGCAGCACACAGTGACAAGATGTCCGCCTGCTGCCTCTCCTCTCCCTTCCAAACACTAGCTACCCTCCAGGTAGCCAACGGACATAATGTTGTTACTGTGATCTAGAGACAGAGCTCAGTTAAAACTTTATGGATGAAGGCTACATTTGTCACAGATTAATGACTCACCACTCTGAAACTATTACTCCAGTCCATGTTGCTAAGCTGGTAAAGGCAACATACAGCTGAACCGAAACCATGCTTCTCATGACCCACCCTACTCTGCCTCTGATTGGCTAGTAGTCCTTAACTAGGAACTGCGCATGTGCAACTCCCAACAAAGATCCTGTGGAGGTGAGATGCATCACTCCATAGCTAAAACGAAACAAAATTTTGTTATTAGCACTGCAAAACGTCTCAGGGAGAAGGGTTAGGGTGTACTGTCTGGGCAAGAAAACAATGTTGTTTTCTTTGTTTCCTATCCTACCTAGTTCTTTTCTTCTATTCCTGGCTTTAATCATGTTGTTTTTGTCCATATACCCACCTATAGCCATAGCGGTAGCAGGTAGCCGAAAATGGTAATATGAAGCAATTAGTTAATGTGATATGAGAGGGTTTGGAAGGCACTGATAGATTGATATGTTCTGCTGATAGAGGCAACACTAGTGTCATTTCAGAGGGTGATGACAAATAGTTTGGTGTGGTTTGGAGGACATCATTGGCATACAAGTGATAAAGAGAGGAGTGACCACATACTTTGAGGATAGAGGGCACAGGAAGATACTTTTTATTGGAAATGTGGTCATAATTCTGAAAAACATTCTCACTGGGAAAATCAGAGGTATGCAAATTAAAATGCTATAATAACAGCATACACCTCTTGATTTATTGATTTTATACTTGATCAGTTTACAGGCAACATGGGTTTCTCTGATGGGAAGTGTTAACTTTCTCACCATCTCGGTTCCATGCGGTGAATCAAATGGAACAAGTTCATCACAGAGATGAGCTTCTGTGGCAACTATGAAGCCGTTGTTTGTTGCCCAGATTCCCAGGGAACCTGTTGGGATCTGGTAGACAAAGCAATCAGCCTGTCCTCCGCCTGTGGTAGGGAATGAGAGGATTCCATGAAGCCAGCCTGGCTGTGACCTTGAGGCTGCAGCATGATTTCATTACAGGGGCCGTTGAGCGTCTGAGGAGCACACAGAGCTGCTTGCTAAATGGGAAGTGTGCTAATAAAATATGATTTCATTCTGTTGGCACTTAGTGTAGACATGTACAGCAGTGGGAAAGATAGAAACACAATGTGCAAATGGCTGACACAGCAGTGGCATGCTTTAGAACGCACGTCTAGTAACTGACTGTTGATTGAGATTCATAAACACAACAGTCTTGTCAATTCCTTCGTGAGAATGACACTGACTTACACCATTCTTGTTCACTGCAATTTGCTCAGACAAGGAAACATGGTTGGATCCATGTGTCTGTTGAAGTACGGGCTTTGTGGCATTCAAACTTAGGTTTCTCTTATGGAAATGTTCCGTAATGGCTCTATACAAACATGACAGGACAGAATGTTTGAGCATTGTGTAGCTTTTTATGTCACTGCTCTATAACTGCAATGCTTAAACAATATTTGGTACCTGGCCCACAAAGGAGTCAAAGGCGTCACCGTTGGAGAGCAATGAGCTGGAAAATAATGAGTTGAAAGAAGAGGAGTGTTCTCCGTTCTCAGTCTGCAGCAGTGATGGCTGATTTTAAAACGCGTGTTGTAGCTGAAGGCTTGACCATCGTGAGAGAAAAGCATGCTCTCCCCCCACTTCTTACACCTTGATGCCATAAAGGATTTTCTCATCAATTTTGTAAGTTATGAGACAGAATGTAGTATTCGGCTTCCTATTTTATACATTTGAACAGTGGCTAACAAAGTTTAAAATGACAAGATGTCACTTTTGACTCATTATAGCTAAAGCATTTTGCTGGTTTTCATCCTGTAAGCAGTTACCATGATGATGATGATAATAATGAAAATTTCTCTAGCAGCAGAGCTTTAGGATGGCAATATCAGTAAGTCCAGATTGACGCAATTAAGCAACTACTGGATGGATGGCCATTTTTTTTACAGACTCTAGTGTAAACTGGTGTCAACAACACGTTTCCTGAGCCAGTGAAAGATCTCAACACATGAATTGTCATGTTCCCCTCTGACTTTTCCTCTTACGGTATCATCTGCTGCAATTTCAATCATTTGGTTTAAGATAATCTGCAAAACTAATGACATGCTTATTAGCTACAGCTAACTTGCTAATAAGCATTCAACTTTGTGTTCACTGCTTATTAGCTACTTTTGGAATGCTAACAAACTAATCTGTTTAACATTGTAAAGATTACCTGCCAAACAGCAGTATGTTAACATTCTTATTGTGAGCATGTTAGCATGTTGATGTTAGCATTTAGCTCAAACACTGTATAGACTGATCTGACATGAAAACCTGGCTCATTCACATTCATTTTATGGTTAATTAAACTGGCAGTGGCAGCATTCAGTTCAGAACTGAGCTGTGTTGGTAGGAACACTGACCTAGGAAGACTGTCATTATGCTCTTGTCGTAAAAGTTATTCATAAATGAGACAGATATGTAAAATTGCTAGCACATTTACATAATAAAGCATGTAACTGAAAGGAGCTTAAAAGAGCCAGCTAAACATCTCAGTTTCAGTTGTGCACGTACACATACACACACACATACACACACACCACAAACACATTCCCACTGAATATACTTGCAGTGTGATCCTGAGAGCAGCTCTAGATAAATGATACAGCAGTGAGATTTGTTTAAAAAGCCAGCCTTCCTGTTCTGTGTTATCAGCGCGCCAGGCTCTCTGTCTGAGTGATCTTCTCTTAACATTATGATTCAGAGCACACTTGTGCTTTTTTTCTCCCTCAGAAAATACAATTTCTGTACATTTGATTTGCTCACCTTCTTTGTTTTCTCATTATCTGTAAAACATGTTGTGCACCTCCTCACCCATTCTAACCCTAAACAATTTCACAGAGGAAGTAGAAAATGAAAAGTCAGACTGCGTATCTTCATATGAAAGTGCCCAGGTTCAATTTTCCTCCTTTCCACTTTTCAAAATATTTAATAATAAATAGGTCTTGGCCGCAATTCACTGGAAAATGAATCCAGAACATGATGATAAATGTGGCTTGAATAATTCCTTGATTGATAAAAAGCAAGGACTTCCTTTATAGTGGTGTATAGAGGGCTTCTCCCATTTTACCCCTGCATGTACAATATTCTCCTCCAGGCTAGCCACTGGGTTATTGGAGAGCTTCAGAGATTCACAGCATGCATATACAGGTGAAAGAGTTCACTTTTCCATTTCTCTCCTTTCAAATAACCTGTAAAAGATGTGGTGATGACAGCATATTACTTAGTTTATTTGTGGGCTACATCAAAGGCGAACCTTCATTTCTATGTGATGGACAATGACGTTTCTCTGAAGTTCAATATATGATGCAACATGAAGCTGCTCTGATAAATATTTTCATACTAACATCAGCTCAAATGTCTGTGAAAGGGGGTCACTCATAGAAGCAAACCCACAAAGATTTATCACTCTTTTTATTAAAATTATTTTGGTTTTAAAGCTCATGACATCACTGTTTTAATTCAGTCTCAACACTCTCAACAGCCTGCTGTGGTAGAAATATTCTCCTTTAGGTTATTTAATAAAAATCAAAATTACGTTTCTGTGAATTCAAGGTTCCTATTTTTGTACACAATGAGAGACTTACAGAAAATCTCACAGCAAAATGTGCAGTCTGTGTACTGTAGCATGTCTCTAACGCATTTCTATCTGTCTGAGTAACCTTGCATCAGATTGATTCTTGTCCCATCTCATGCTTGGTTTTGATGACTCACTGTACTGTATGCATCAGGTCAAGGTTGAAGTCTTGAGATAATATTGCCTGACAAACACTTTTTTCTCACTCAGTAAAATTCTACTCTTTAAAGTAGCTCTGGGTAATATGGCCAAAAATGTTATCACGATAAAAACATTTCATATCATTCGATTATCGATAATTATGACAAAATGCCAAATCATTATTTCTTTCAATTTTAAATGCAGATATTTGCTCCTGAGATAAATATGAAGAAATCGGAAGGTTAGTTGTGGTTTTAAACTTTTTCTTTATGCTCACAACACAACAAACACTTGATACCAAACAATGGATCAAATCACAAATCTGAGGTAGAATATTAAATAATGATTCTGGAAAAATCAATCACAAATATGATTATTAAATCTTTTTTCAGTCCCTCAACAAAAAAATATATCTTAATAGAAATATTAAATGCTAATTCATTTGTGATTCAAATTACTTGAATCAAACATTAATTGATGATATATTGAACATTTGTTATGTAAGGAAAATTATATTGTGATAGTTATCATTATTGTTTTATTGCCCTACTTAAAAGCAGTAAGCTTTTGTACTTTTGATTAACAATAACAACAATATTAATCTTTAGCTTACAAGTTATTCCCCTACAGTGGTTCCCAGCAGCAGCAGCAGCAGCAGCAGCAGGCAGCTGTTTTCACTGGAACAGCAGTTAGAGACTTGCTGGTGAACATAATGGAGCATTTAGCAGCTAAAGAATCCATTTAGAGAGCTAAAGAATTTTTCTTAAGAGTTGGATGAAGACCAGGTGAAAACACAACGCTAGGATGTGTAAATAGGCAACCGATTACATATTTACTATATACATTAAAGAAGTGCTATTATACTTTTTGGCTTTTTTCCTCTCTCCTTTATTAAGTTATAACCTTTTTTGTGCATGTAACAGGTTTGCAAAGTGAAAAAGGCCAAAGTCCAGCCCAAAGGGAGTTCCCATCTCCCACAGAAAACTCTGCTCTGAACTGCCTGAAAACAGCTTGTTTGTAGTCCAGCCGTTTCCCTTTCATCTCTGTGATGTCACAGAGATGAAAGCTAAATGCGCCTCATAGAACGCTCACCAAGCGGCTACTCCGACATGCCCTCAAAAACACTGCTGGAAAAACACTGAGCTGCAGCACACAGCTCTCCTCTCCCTTCCAAACACTAGCTACCCTCCAGACAGTCAGTGGACATAAAGTTGTTACTGATGTAGAGACAGAGCTCAGTTAAAACTTTATGGGTGAAAGATACTTTTGTTACAGATCAATAACTCACCACTCTGAAACTTTTGCTCCAGCCAAGCTGGTCGGCAACATGTACAACTGAAACAAAGCCGTGCTTGCTTCTCGCTGACCCGCCCTACTCTGCTTCTGATTGGCTAGTAGTCCTTAACTAGGAACTGCGCATGTGATCTCCCAACAAAGATCCTGTAAAGGTGAGATGCATCATTCCACAGCTAAAACTAAGCTTTCACAGGGTGAAAAGAGGAGCTTCAGCAATGTGCAGTATGACAAAAAATATGGTGTTTTTTGAAAATGAAACCATGTCACCCTGTTCTGGCACAACTCCTAAATAGGATTTGAACCTTAAAATGAGCAGAATACCACCTCTTTAAACTTTCTAAGTTGATAATATCAGTGTTGCATTTATAGCTCAGTCCACTGCTCCCATGTGGTATTTATCTTTAATTAATCCTGCTGTACCTTTATGTCTCACCAGGTGCCAATATGTTGATTTGCTAGTACTTTTAATTAAGAATAAGACATTGGGTATTTAGTGTGATTGAGGTTTCCCAAAACTAAATAAAGAATTTAATATTTGTACGTTGTAGACATCTAACCCTTAGTGTCTTCCTGCTCAGCAGTCTTAGTGTTAGTGCGCTTCTATTTCTGCAAATGTTTTAATAGACTCTGAGAGATAAGTTTAACATGTTAGGCTGTGTCTGTGTACATGTTCGATCATTGGCTGATGTATCCACCTTTGATAAACAAATGAGTCTGTTGTGACTCCTATCTCAGCAGAGCTAGGCTAATCCCTTAAACAGACTGGGATTACTTCATAATGTGGGGGTCAGGGGGCATTGTGCTATTGCACTGGGAGAAAATCGCCTCAGGAGAATTGCACCCCTGACCCTTCATCTCCCTCATTTTCTCCCTTTACTTGAGATAATATCACACACTCGCCTGAGCAAAGAAAATCAATATTCCTCTGCTAAGTTCAAAACCAAAGCTGCTCATTAAAAAGAGAGGGAGAAAACGCGCTGTTTGGAGTATTGGTTCAACCCCAGCGAGTTAAGCTGCAGGGATTGTTATCATTGTTAAGCAAATAGATCCATCGAGAGAGAGATAGAAAGGAGAGAAATAATAAGATTAACTCCCTGTGCTATTAGCAAACTGTATCTTCTTGCAGACTGATGGGGGTGCCGCCCCCTCGGTGTGACTGAATGCCCACCTCAGCACACGGGGAATTAGCTAACAGTTTAGGTTGAATTGCAAAGCAGAACAAAGCTGCGCTCTCTGACTGTCCTCTAAACACTTGACTCACAGTGAGACTGCATGCTATTACCTCCAGTAGCTCCAATGTTTGAGGAATGCAACATGATACACGGTAGCTGTGGAAGAAGCGTTCTCTGGGGTCAAATTAAGAATAAAGCTATTGGGCTACATTTAACAACCTAACTACAACATTCTGTTCCACAAGGACAGAGTTGGTGCAACATTAATGCCGATCCAAGACCACCTTAGTAGTGCTCCATTATCAGATAAAGTCAACGACGAACATTATAAAAATGGATGGTTATTTGAATACCTTGTTTTCTTTTGACAAGTGACTATTACAAATGCACAATATTACACTCAGCAGTATTCCACTATAGAAACTAATGGTAATGGACATGAGTCATCTACACCTGATCCATTAGTTTTGCATGTGAAGACGCCTCATTGTGAATTATCACTAACTCAGCATCATTCTCTTAATATAAGCTCACACTTTGCTGCAACAGAACCAGAAACAGGGCTCCGGCAGGGTGAGCGATATCAGCTCGAATCAGATTCAAGGTGAGGTTTCATTATATTTGGAATTTGATGAAGAGAGAAATGGGCTTATTGTAAGTTTTCACAGTTTTTAGCAATGGCAGATGGTGAATGGAGTGAAATCAGATCATTTGGAGCATTTTTAGCCATGTGTACGTTTTCTGTTTTGGCTTCAGCAGTCTCAGCACACAAGTGTTGGTGGTGGGGTATCAGGCGGATGGGATGAATCATGTGTCATATGTTCACAGTAATTCAGACATCACAATACATTTAACACTGATGTATTGATCATAACATCTTTATGACCTTTAACAATTTACCTATGTCCTTTTCCTGAGTCATGTTTCTATATTTATCATATACATATCTCTGACTTCTACCTTGCATGGGTGCTGATATGGTTCACAGATTTGTGGCAGCAGAGTGGATGAGTTCCTCTGTATTGTGACTGAGACGCTACCGTAGATCTTTACAGTGGATTGAAATGTGCCGTGCTTTCTGCCTTCCAAGAATATGGTCCCTCCCATTGTGGTTTGCTCATTGACATTTCCAGATGTGAGCAGTTCACAGAGGCTGTGAGTGAGGAGAGAGGCTGACATTTTGTGTCTCTGCGAGTGCTTGACAATGGCTGAGAAGCACTGACATTTATGAAAGTGCCGAGCAGAGCACTCCTAAGATATTCTATTATGAGAGAGAGGAAAATTACACATTACGCACTTATATCTGTTGCAGTAATCTGTGCTCATAGGATGTCAGATAAAAATGAAACAGAGGAAGATGGTAAGAAAAGAGGCAAAAGGAAACATAAATAAGAGCTGAATAAAAGACAGATAGAATAAATACAACAGTCTAGTTGCAATTCTCTAGTGGCTCACTGTGTGAAAGCATCTTTAGTCTTTTTCTTCTAAACCTCCCTCAACTGCTGCAGACAGGTCCCTGAAGTATAGAAAGCATCCTGCTGTTGATCTTGTATGAAAAAGGTACAAACTGTTCTGCACAAACAGACTGCTGAATAATAATGACACCGCTCTGGGAAACAAATTCACAAGAGGCAGAACACAGACTGAACAAGGTTAGCTTTGGAGTATAAATCACAGTATTCAATTCCACCATAAAGAAATTTAAAAACGTTCAGTAAACTAATTAAAAAAGCTTAAAAGCATATTTACTCCTAACTCCAATTTAGGAGTAAAAAATGTAGAATCTATAAATATGCAAATATAGGGATGTCGAGGACCCAGTGTCTCACCCATCTCCAGTGCTGGCCCAGTCACACCAGTTACATTATTTAAAAGCCAAGCTGGTTCTCAGGAAATTGAAACCTTTCATTTGGTCCTGTGTAATGTTTCATAATGAAAGACAGCTGGTTCTGAGTCCAGAGCACCAAGCAGGGCCAGACTACCGTTATTCAGGTGAAACAAAGGGTTGTATGTTTCTATCAAACCCCAACTCTTTCCAGTGTTTTTGTAATGTCTACAGTTTTTGTATGCCTAAATAATAATGGTCCCAGGCTTGCTGGATGTCTGTGGTAATTTGATTAAAAATGAAGAAACTAAAGAGTACCACAGTCAACCTAGAACACCTTATGAGAAGTTATAATGACTTCAGTGACGGTGTTTTCAGTGGTTAGACCTTGGGTAAAAGTTTACGTAATGATTTCTGATAATGACTTAAGCAAAGATCTTCATCAGGGATGATTCATTGGGTACATTTCCACCGAAGACGTCTGTGGACCTAAATGTCATAAATAAAATGATTACAAGTGTGCAGAATTATTTGTTTTCTTCACATTTAGGAATTCCTTATACTAGGCTTTCTGCTGTGCACATCTTTGCGGTGATTAAACGAAACAGTAGGAACATGCACCATGTAGGTATAATATAAACTATAATAATAAAGCCCTTAAAATAACATCTTGACACAGGGCCCTTGACATTTTGCTTGTGACATACAAGGGCATACGTTTACATATGGATGGCAGGGACACGTGCCTGCCATTGTTTTGGGATGACAAATTATTGGCTGAGATACATGTGACCATTACTTAGCTGTTGTTTCAGAGCCATGGACAGCGCTAAGTGAGAGAGAGAGAGCTGCAAGCCCCTCCCCCCTGCTGATCGGCCAGTTGGGTTGAGAGAGAGAGAGAGAAAGCGAGAGAGAGCAGAAGGAAAGAGAACAGCACAATGCAAGTTCCACATAGGGATGTGAAATAATTAGCCTGTCCTCACCAGAAAAACGACTCTATAGGTCGTTTGTCTAAGGAGGTTATTAAGACCCTTTTTCACGTTTATTGTTAGACCATGGAGGAACTTGTTGGCGTATTATAATGAGAGAGAAAGTCTGCGTAGATGTCATCTATGTCGTTCTGGGAGGCATTGACAAACATATTTTAACTGCAGTGTCTAACTGCAGACCTCCACTGTGGAGATGCTTCCGGTGCAGGCTCTGCGCTCAGGTCGGCTTCACTGTCAGGAATACATGCAAACAATACAAAATAAAATTACTAGACAAGAAACACATTAAAAATTTATAAAATTTAATCATGTAGACTCTTATAGGGGAAGGGATTTTGTCTTGGATTTATTTTTAATTAATTACTCAACATTGTAAGTGAAAACTAGAAGGCTAATTCCTTAAATATAGCATATTGATTTGAGCCTATTCTATTTAGCACTTAATCTACCAGTGTTGCAACAAAGCCTAATGTTTATTGCTTCAATCATTCAGCTAGTAACAGTATCTTTGTTACAGTCACTATTTATTTATTCTGTCAAAATAGGATGTTAACTCCGTCCATACAGCTGCCACATCAATTCATAGAAAAACACGTCTTTGATGAAAAGTGTAACTTAGCCGTCTCTTCCAGTCTTTTTAGAAGCACACACACGCACTTCCCATTCATAATTTCTCTTTGAAGAGTGAAATATACTATGGCATTTTACTGCTATCAGCTGAATTTAATAGGAAAAACTGACAACTGTGGGAACTGGACTATAATTTGAGCTTCGTTGGGGTCTGTAATATAACGAACGGTAGCAGCGGAGATGAATAAATAATTAAATAATAGCTTGAGCCTGCACAGACAGAGAGACAGAGACTGCTCATTATGTGGTCCAGCACTTTCTCTCACACACAGCAGTACACTATTCACCCCAGATGTCTGTGATACTGCAACAAAGTTTAAGTTTCAAAAGCCTCAAATAAACCAACAAAGACTACTGCTCAAGGAGAAGCCGCAAATCCGCCCTTTATGGTATCATATTATTTATTATCATTAATCATGTCGTAAAGACAGTCATGCGGTGTGCAGTTCATTTGGTCTTTAACTTAGTAATGTAAATGATGATTTTCATGAAAATACATTTATGATTAAATTGGTAAATGAATTAGTGATCCACACAGATGCAGGATTTTACTGCTTCCATAGAGCTCAGACCGTCCTTATGGACCGTAACCTGAACCCTGCTGGACTATATGGTCTGCAGCTTCTTGACATGCAATTCAACATGGACACCTGCATCGATAATTCTGTAAATATCCTAAATATCCACATTTCAAAAATGAATGGAGACACAAACGCTGGTAGTAGCCTACTGTATGCTTTTCCTTTACTCACTGTATGCACACAGATTACACAGTTGCAAAACATAAAGAAAAAGTCAGAATGTATGGGCATCTCGACATGTTGGAAATATCTACCACTTTCACTATTTGTAAATCTAAATCACTGCTAACAGTGGCTGCAGTGAGCCCCCAAAGATCTATGGGAGGAGTAGTTTCTTTCTGTGGATATCCTAAACTCTTCATATAACCGTGTGTGTTAGATCTCTCCATGCTCCAAAACAGCTGATTCCACTCTTTAGGAATCCAGCAGCTGCTTAAATCAGCTGTGGTGAAGCAGAGAGAGATTAAATCATGCAGGACAGGGGGTAAGTTTCTCCAGGAGAGGGAAGGGAAACACTGTCGTAGTAACGTTATATAAACTTCAGTTCAAATAATAATAAGTCTTTGCACACTGTTTAAGTGTGAAAACAGCTACACCAAACAGCCTAAATGATATCTTTATTTTATCTTCTTTTGGACAAATAACCAACCTGAGTGTTGCAGTCAACATATTAAGACAAATGCAGACGTATGCTCTTGCTAAATGCTTTACAAAAAAAAGTCCAGTAAAGCCGACGGCACAGAAGCTTATGTTATCCAAAGAAAATAAAAGATAATCCTTCCATACTACTTTATAGGGCTGAACGATTTTATAAAATAATCTAATTGCGATTTTTTTTACCAATATTGCGATTACAATTTAATTTGCGATTAATTTTTAAACTCTTTACCTTCTGTAATATTCAAAACGGACAAGCAGTAAATCAGTGTATAGTATGATATTATATTAAACACTGTTCTTTCTTGTGAAAGACAGGCCTGTGTTATGATGAATTAGGTAGAATTATTATTATGAGCAATAAGATATATCAAATTATAATAATATGAGAAAGACAATTTGAGTCAAGTCATGGCATTAAAGGGGCATTATGTAGTTTTCAGCGACCACTAGCGGTGCCATTTTAAGATTGCAACCAGGTACTCGTACGCGTGCTCGCTTGAACTCCTGAGCGAGCAGAATCGGAAACACAACCGCTTTCATACAGAAATCCTGCAATAAACGCAGGAACAGCAGCAGCAGGCTGTGGCTTTTCACTCAGACATGTTCAGGCTCTGTTACTTCAACATTCCCGTCTCAGAGGCGGATCAACACCGGCGCCGTAACGTTACTTCATTCAGCGCAGCGAGACACCAGCATATCGGCACAGTACTCCCGAAAAAAGGGAGTGACAGCGGCTATAGGCAGACAGAGCTGGGAACTCAGGTAAACTCCCACTGCAACGTTACAGTAATAGTTTTATCAGCTGCAGGTTGAACTAATCCACGCTCGTTACATGATCACGGTACATTTACTGCATTTAGTCGACGTGCCACATCGTTAGCTCGCTAAACGATGCTGCTTTCAGTAACTATCTTTACTATCTGAATCTGTCACCGGAGGCTCAGCAGTGTCAGCACAGCTACATGTACTGGATGATGATGAAACGGGTAGAGAGCTGGACTGAATATTATAAGATTGTGTCACACTTTATAACAGTCAGACCGCAGTAAGTAACTTTACTGTAACTAGTGTTAGTGGATGGCTCTTCTTCCTCTGGGTTGTATATTAAGTGGGTCATGTTAGTTACAGCCACTGAGAGGTGGAGAAGCTGTGTACCCTTCAGTAAAAGGCAATAAATCTAAATTAAACGTTACGAAGCAAACAGCGGCGGGTCCGAGCTAATGTAGCGTTAGCTAGCTGCTCGTGGCTGCGTCACTATGGGATAGTGAACAAATCGCTCCACATTAGCTTTTTACCGTTACATCGTTTTTATATACAGTCTATGTTTCTTGCAGGCTTTGACACTTTGACATTGTGGTACCGAGGAAAGTAACATGGGTGATTGGTTGGTGAAGTAACGTTAATGTGAAAGCTATATAACTTTGCACCGGACAACATTAGCAACTGCTCGGCGTTAGCTGGCGAGCTACCGCTATCTAACTTGAGCCAACTGCAGCACAAAATCAAAATATATTTTACATGCTTTGTAGTAATATTAGCCTAACTATCCAGCAGGAGGAAAGCCAACTACGGGTCTGTTTTTAGACCCAAAACAAAGCGGAGGTTTCTCCGATTCAAAAGCCCTGCCGATGTTGTTCCGTGTTTTCGTCCGCAGTCGATCTGATTCACATTTGGCCCGAAGAGCTTCAGCAGATAAAACTATTTGCATGCATTTTATCCTCATGTTGAGTTGATTTTGGAGTCTGTGTTGTGCTGGGAGCAGGACTTTCTTAGTGTTAGCAGGCTCCATGTCGTAAGTTGCAGTGTCGTCACTGCTGAGTGCAAAGTCAGGGCTCTGGACACAGCGAGAGGCTCAGGAGCGCGCATGCACCTGTCAGTCACTGGATTTCGCGGAAAATCCGACCCGGAGCCTTCGAATAAGAATAGGAATATTTGCCTTCAGAGTTAACGGCCAAACCCGGCAGGTGGATCATTTTAATGTCAGATTACAACTCCTTCACACACAGGCAATAAAAAAAGGATTCATTTTAGTAGAAAAACTACATACAGCCCCTTTAAATAATATGATATAATATCATCAGGTCGGCCTACCTTTTCACCACAGGGTGTTATACAGTAAGCGCTCAATACAAAATCCACAGTTCAACCACCAGTTAATGAGTCCTGATCTCAGATCAAATCTCCAGGAGTCCATCTTTCTGTATCCCCGTAAGCAAACTAAAAATACTCAGTTTGAGGTTCAATTCGAAAGTTGGCTAACTAAAATAGAACAGAGTGAGACCTCTCGTGTTTAATAGACAAGCTGAGTAATTCTCCGACAACACCGGAGCCCCCCTCCTCCCCCGCAGCCTCCGATGCTGGTGAGCAGCACCGGCTTTAACCAGGCTGTAACTCGGGACAGACTGGGCCTCTTTTGGCGTTTAGTTTGAAACGCCAATTTACAGATATTTCCTGAGCTGACTGGTGGCTGTGTGTGAGACGCAGGCGCCACAATACGCTAATCTTGCTACATGCCTCTTTCTGCATTTTTCCATCCATCAAAGCCGCGGATGGCCCGGCGATTTCACCCACCACCACCACCAAGTTACCCGCGGTGGCGGGTCCTACTTTCATTCCATTTGACATTAAAGTTTATGTAGCGTGAGCTTCTATCAAGCTTAAGGGCATTTTACAACAATAAGACAAGTTACAGCGTAACGTGCAGACGAAGCATTAACTTTGTCAGACTGCTTTCCGGGTGTCATGTGACCAGAGTATAATCGCCGCCTTTGTGGTTAGACAGTCTCGTTTTATTACATCGCGATAGTATGGCAAATGCAATTAATCGCTCAGTCCTACTGCTTCAGGAGCTAACGCTAGCCACCGTTGGCGTAGTCTAACATTACCTATGTAGTAAGACAAATAACTAACTTACACTTACCTAACTTACACACGTGTAACATTCTGTAATTTGTGTGATATAGATGTATAAAATATTGACAGCGGTAGCTATTTTGACGGCAAACACACACCATGGTCAATGTATTCAGACTTTTCTCAATGTTTTGGAGACTGCTAACCAGTTACCGACCGCTGTCACAATGTGCAGTGTAGCTAAACAATACATCACGTTATGTCTTGGTCTCGGACAATATATGATAATTATGATAATTTCCTGTCCTGACAGTGGAGCTGACTTGAGAGTGAAGCCTACACCAAAAGCGACTCCACAGTGGAGGTCTGCAGTTGGACCCTCCCTCACATATTTTGTCATTTGAGGTATGAGGACATGTTGAAAATAATAGCAGTGCCAGTGCTAGTGTAATAATAAAAAATACTAAAAATAATAATAGTAATAATGATGCAATAATAATAATAGGACTATAATAATTGTATCAGTGGGTGTTCAGCAGGAAGACTACAGGAGAGGGAAGAAGTCGAGTTAGCAACATGCATACAGATAGGGAGTGGAGGGCAAATGAGCTCATGGGAGGTCTCCCTGCAGTCTAGGCTTATAGCAGCATAACTAAGGGATGGTTCAGGGCTTACCTGGGCCAGCCCTAAATTTAAGCTTTTCAAAGAGGAGGAAATTATCAGACAAAGTGCCTGTCTGGGAAGATACAGATGGGATACCATGTAGCCTGGTTGCATCAGTAGAAACCTCATACTATCTCAAAAAGTAAGCCAACCACTACACAAGTGCATTCTTATATAGCCGAGCACTATATACAAACTGATTTCACCAGCCAGCTAACAACAGCACTACAAGCAATGAGTACAAGAGCCAAATAGGACATGTATAGGTGTAGTTGTCATGGGGTCATACTCACGAATCATCTGAGATATAAAGCCATGTTTTCCAGAACTGGCTTCTTCGTTAGTCACAAATCAGAAAATCCCTTGCTCTTCAGCAGACAGGGTGGGGAGGCTTACTTTAAAAATGTAACATAATCCAATTACCACAAAATAAAAGTAATGCAATCTGATTACTTTTAGTTTATTTTGGATTACTTCAATACGAAGTAGTCAAATGAAGATATCAGAGTATCAGTAATGTGTTTTCTGCTCTTTTTTCTGTATTTTTAGAGAAACGTACAAAATCTTCCATTCCCATGAAATCAAAATCTATGTTTGAATGTTTTTATGATATGCTTTACACTATGTCACCACTATTTTAATTATTGATTTTATTTATTAGTTTATTTGACAGGGACAGTGTACATTAATTAAAATTGCTGCAAATGCACCAGAATTAGCCAAAAGGCTATTTTTCATCCGTTGTCCCTGGAAAGATCTTAAAATTGTCTACCTAAAAAAAAAAACAACAATAAGAAGATTACAGTGGACAATACAAATATAAAAGAGCAGTAAAACAGACATAATTCTTCAAATGGCAGTATCATCAATGACATTAATGCTAAAAAATGTGTTTCGTAGTTATTCTTGATGATATTTAAGAGGTGGTCATTTGGAAAACCATTTGAAAATGTGATTCATTCTGAACTTGTGGTATTAATTTAGCGTCCAATGAAAAGATTTCTCAATATAATGTTGCTGTAGGCACAGTGTTTTTACAGTGTACTGTAAAAAAACAAAAACAACACAACTTTTTTCACTGATTTTGGTGAAACTGGATCATATTTGACGGAAAAATTAGAAATGTGGAGAATATTTTTTGTGTTTATATTGTGAAATCCTATATTGTGAATATATTTTGTGTTTTTACAGAAAATACTATATATAAAAAACATATAGGCAAATAGCACTGTGCTTTCTGTTTCATGGGAACTTTCTGCTTAAAATAATCCCTATGAGTAATGATTTTCCAAAATTACCTGTAATTTTTTTCTGTACTGTAATGGAATCCAGTTGCTTTTTTTTGTATCCTGATTACATAAAGCCATTACATGTAATCAGTTACTCCCCAACCCTGTCAGCAGAGAAAGGTAGCTACTTGCTCTGTACTTGTATAGCGCCTTTCTAGTCTTTTCGACCACTCAAAGCGCTTTTACACTACATCTGCATTCACCATTCACACACTGAGCCTAAGTGCTAAAACAGAAACTAACATTCACACACTGGCAGAAGGGGCCATTCTGGGTTCAGTGTCTTGCCTAAGGACACTTCGACATGCAGCATGGGGGAGCCGGGGATTGAACCGGCGACCTTCCGATTAACGGCCAACCCACAGCCGCCCCAAGAGTTACAATCTTTGCTTGTACTGCAAGCAGTGCTTTATTATACTGAAGCAGTTGCGGGATCAATCATACATGCTATCTCTGCACCTTTTCAGAAATTCTCCTCCCCCAAGGTCTGTGCTTCAAAAAGTTTGAAGGAGGGTGTTTGAAGGAAGAGGAATACATCACAAATGATACATGATTCAGTCAGAAAAACTTGTGCCAAATAAATCTTCGTCACTTGCCACCAGATCAGCAGATAGCAAAATTTTATTGCAATGTTACAACCAGCAAGGGGATCTTGTTCCACATATTTATACAAGAGAATTGTCCATCTATCCATCCATTGTCAACTGCTTATCCTGCATACAGGGTCGCGGCGGGGGGGGCTGGAACCTATCCCAGCTGATACTAGCGAAACGTGGGGTACACCCTGGACAGGTCGCCAGTCCATCGCAGGGCCACACAGAGACAAACAACCACTCACACCTAAGAACAATTTGGGAAACACCAATCAACCTAGCCTGCATGTCTTTGGATGGTGGGAGGAAGCCGGAGCACCTGGAGAGAACCCACGCAGACACGGGGAGAACATGCAAACTCCACATAGAAAGGCCGGGACGACTGGGGTTCAAACCCGGGCCCTTCTTGCTGTGAGGCAACAGTGCTATCCACTAGGCCATAAATGACTGGATAGTTGAAGAAGGTGTTGTGTAAAGAATTAAATTAAAGCTTGAGAGATAATTTTAAACCCTGCTTACTTTCTCACCTCATAAAGTGGGTTTGACTGTCTAATTGTCTGTTTCTGAAAGTTCCGGAAGCTGCTGGACCCTGCCCTCCTTGATTCCACTGTCGGAAGGGGAGGGTAGATGATCCCTCAAGCACTTTGTTTGAAGCAAGAGTGTCTCAATCAGTGCGACACAGGTGGTTGGCTGAACATAAAGTTATTGATCCAGTCTTCCTGTCCATATTTTCCATTTGTCCAGAGATTCAGAGCTTCTAGTCTTTTGTCCTCATTGTTCCCCACATTATTCTGTTTGCATCCATATATCCCCCAATGCCTTTGCATGTTTTTTTCCCCTTTATTGCCTCCATCTGGCCTCTTCCTGCCCACCAACACCCATCCCCCCTTCCCCAACAACCCTGTCTACTGCAGCAGAGCCTCAGCTGTGATAAAGATGGAACATGCTCTCAGAGCTCGTCATGCTACGCTTCCCGTTCTGCAGCACTGATATTCTGACACTGATCGCCATCAAACTGTCAACAACAGACAGGGACTCAGGGCTAAGGGTGGGAGGAGGTGCTCGGGGGAAGCTAACATATTTTTCCTCATAAATAATTTTCACTCAACAGAAACGATGAGCTGAAGCAGGATTTACTATTAATTTCTGTCGTTTTTTTGAGAGAGAGAAAATTGAGATGGATGATGCTTGGTGTTGCGAGGGCCTCCCAGAGACACGTGGGGAAAGGACAGTCTATAGCCTTGCGGGGTCCTGAGTGAGGCCCAGTGAGGGCCTTTATTCACTTCATGGATTATGCTGACATGTTGTTCATGAACTCACTCAAAAGGTTCAGAGGTGTACAGAAGTCATCTTTGTCCAAGCAGTAAACCAGTTATAAGTTATGAATAATAAGGTCCTCATCTGCCCTTTGTCGCTTTCAATTCAGAAGGCGATTTACTGTGACATCCTAAGTATTGATCTAGGTACCAGTAGTGGCACCGTTTGGAGAACTGTAGCAATCATGTGGAAACGCATTTCTTATCTTTCATAGGCTGGATTTGCCAAGTGAGGGAAGTCCACCATTGCTCTCGTGATAACATCAACTTGAATTCTATGATATTTACACCCACATTCTGAGTGAATCTGTCTTTGAGCCTGTCTTAGTTCAACATGGCCTGTACCCACTGAAGAAGGAGCAGGACTGCAACAAACAAAGCTCTTTTGGTAAACCAAACAGCATTAATGCTAACAACCGTCTCATTTACTCAGCACGTTTATCATATGAGCTGCACATGATTGTAAACCACAGTGATTTGGTCTGTAATGTAATGAAGTTATGCTAGTAATGAAGCTGTAATGAAGCTGTAGCTAGTTTGCAAAGATATCTGAGAAATGTCACGTGTTACTTTACACCTCTGTCAATAACTAAGCCAAATTACGTGGAAGCAGTAGTCACTGAAGCAGTAAGCGTTTTGAACATTTGTGTCCTTTGGTTGAATGCTGTAGATTGGTGTTCCTCATCTGTCTTACAACAGCCACTTATAACAATTTTACTTGAAGCTGCCATTTATAGTGATTTTTGAGCAGCTTAGAATGTTTTCCTCCACTTGGCATCCTGCCTTACAACACCCCTTAGCATTTAAAAAAAAGAGAGACACTCAGCCCTGAGGCTTACTGCTTAAGTACTCTCTCTCTCTGATAAATCGTGGGGGCAATGTTTTGATCGTAAATAATTTTCAGAGAGTACTCTGCCTGTTAGGATTGTTAAGCTTCAACAAATCATCGGAATAAGTAAAGAAGGTGGTGATGGCTGCGAGCGCTGTGGTCGCTGTGTGTCCACTGTCATTTGATCAGACTGATGAAGTGCTGATGGATTTCTCTCTTGACTGATCACTGCTCTCTGGATCTGTGTTGGGCAGCATCTTATCTTAGGAGGTTTATTCACACACACTCGAGTAACTGACTGAGTGCTCATTTCTGATAACAAACCTCCATCAGTTGCATTTCAACAAAGCACCAGTTCCTGCTGCTTGATCAGTGGCCCTCTGCTTCAAAATACGACGCTGCAGGTACCCCTCTAGTGTCCTTTCTGGACATGCCTGCAGTCAAAGTTCAAAATATACTCAGTGTTAGAATGTAACTCGGCACATTGTACTGTCCTTAAGTACAATTCTGAGATTTTTTTTTTAGTTGAGTATTTCACTTTCTTTATTGCTTTACAGCTCTATTCCTCTACGTTTCAGAGGCCAATACTGTACTTTGTACTCCTCCACATTTATTTGACAACAATAGTTAGTAGTTACTTTTCAGATTAAGATTTTACAAACTAAACATGTGATTAATATATAACATATGGTGCTGTTATAAATTTAGCTGCTCAAAAGTAAAGTATTTAAATTTGGTCCATCTCAGCCTTCTATAAAAGTAAAGTACTTTTTACCTGTATAACACTGATAGGGACCATTTTGACAAACCTTTACTTTTTATACTTGAGTAGATTTTGCTGATAATATTTTTGTACTTTCTGCTAAAGTGATATTTTGAATGCTTGGAATTTAGTATCACTATTAGTGTGGAATCACTACGTAAGTGAATGATATGAATCCTCCTTCCACCACTCAATATAAGTCATGTCTCGAGCTTAAGCTACTGTTGCTCTTTTCAGTATTTAATCAATATGACAATCTTTCCCAAAACTTAAAGCACTTTGAGAGCATAAACTAAAAAATGTTAATCATGCTTTAGTTGCTATGAGCAGTCATTGCAGAAAAACAAATTAAATACATTGACAGCGAACATGTTGCAGATATTTTTACTATAAACATTTTGTGACTTGGCATGTTCGTGGACAACATTTCCTCATTATGTTGATACAAAAAGTAATCTGAGCAGGAGATGGGGTTGTGCGCGCACACACACACACATACACTGTTTTAAGTCAGAGCACAAAGTCTCCATGTGTCCTGTATCCACTTGCACATCCACCTTAGGCTTTGGGACTTGTCATGTTCTGATGCCCACGTCCTACAAATGTAATACATCACTTCTTTTTTCTTTTCCACAAATATGATGTAGGTGTGGATTCAGCAATAAACACGCTGGTTGCCCACCAGGTCCCACCTGGACACTGTTTCTCATAAATCTCTGTCCATCTCTGTGTGTGTTTATATATATATATATATATATATATATATATATATATATATATATATATATACACATATTATATTTTCACACACATAATATGGTTGTCTTTTTTTTGTCTTTCTCTTCTATTTTTCTCCTTTTGTGAATCTCATATAATATAATTTCTAAAATGGGTTTTTATAAAGAATAATTTTGGATCAATCCTAACCCCAGACTAACTCTCATTAAGATGAGAACAAGCATGTCCTCACGGAGGATTTTCTTTGTCTTTCCTCATCTTCCTTATTCTGCTTCATTTCCATATCCTCATGTCCATGAAGGCAAGCGAGTAACTTTCTCATTAGACTGCGTGTGCATTCATTCAAACTTAGCAACTTAGACAGTCACCTCTCTTACACTGATTCACCTTTCTGCCGCGATTCATCTCCACTTTCACAGGCCAGATTTGTTTCAATAGAACGTAGAGATTCTGGCGCTTCTGGCGTGTGAACGGACCCATTTCAAATGCTCAGCTTTCCAATTATAGTACATCCCGCTTAACTGATGCTTATTAATTCCTTCAACCTCATTATGGCATGCAAAGTAGGGCTCTCCCATGGGATGAATACTAATGAAAATAGAAGCTTTTTGACAGTGCTGCTGCTGTCAGAGGTCTTTCTGTTTAGATGTTTGCTTTAAGCTCCTGTGCACAGACAAAATAAATGCCCCTGGAAAAGAGCATTTCTAAGGAGTCCACAACTGAAATCACTGTAAGGGAGCATTGATCAAAATCAGCCAGTCCTGTGGTAATCGCATGCGATAGCAGGGACCTGCAGTACTCGTGCAGTGGTGTGTATGGATTACATCTAGACATGAAGATGGTCCTACAGTAGAGTGCTTGGAGTTGGAGTAAATAAAGCTCCCTCTGACTGACACTGAGCCATCAGGGCCAGGCCATAGGGCTAACCCAAACAAAAAACTTCAATCTCTCACTGCTTCCCAAGGGCTTGATTGATTGATTCGCCAGCCTATCAGAGTACATTGATCTCAGAACCCGACCCTCCCACCCCCAGCTCCCCAGGCCTCCTCTCTGGCCATTCATCTGCTGGCTGTCAGATGTATTCGCTGGAGGCCTGGATCTGTGGAGACCCGCACTTTTAAACACACTTTGGAGGCTTTCCGAAGGCAAAGCACTTTACAGTGCCTGAAGCTTCCCTTGATCTGGTTGCTTTTTCTATAATGAGGATCATGGGTCATCATATACACTCACCAGCCACTTTACTAGGTTCACCTATTCATTGGGTTGTTAACACAAAAACTAATCAGCCAATCACATGGTAGCAACGCAATGCATTTAGGCATGTAGACGTGGTCAAGACAACGTGCTGAAGTTCAAACCGAGCATCAGAATGGGAAAGGGGATTTAACTGACTGAATGTGGCAAGGTATGCAGAACCCCGTCTCTGGACGCACAACACGTCTAACCTTGAAGCAGATGGGCTACAGCAGCAGAAGACCACACCGGGTGCCACTCCTGACAGCCAAGAACAGGAAACTGAGGCTACAGTTCACACAGGTTCACCAAAACTGGATAACAGAAGATTGGAAAAATGTTGCCTGGTCTGATGAGTTTCGATTTCAGCTGCGACATTCAGATGGTAGGGTCAGAGTTTGGCCTAAACAACCTGAAAGGATGGATCCATTTTGTTGGGCTTCTGTAAATAACTTCAGAGTATGGTCTAGACCTGCTCTTTATGAAAAGCGCTGTGAGATAACTGTTGTTGTGATTTGGTGCTATATAAATAAAATTGAATTGAATTGAATTGAATCCATCCTGCCTTGTATCAACGGTTCAGGCTGCTGGTGGTGGTGTAATGGTTTGGGGATATTTTCTTGTCAAAATTTGGGCCCCTTAGTATGACTAAAACACTGACTAAAGTTGGACTACAATTAAAACAGAGGTCCACTGATGAAATCTTCCCTAAAACAAGGTAAAACAAAAAGACTAAAATGTGATTTTAAACCTATACAATTTCCAGCAAGTGACACACAAACCTTAATTTAAAATCCTGGTCAAAATTAACACTGTTCCTGCATAATGTATGTTGCCGTTTTTGCAAGACTTGAGTTGACATAAAACTTTCTTGGTTAAATAATCACTACAAAAGTGAGTAACTGGATTAGAGAATAACTAAGTACATAGATAAACAGAAGGAGAGTCTAGTACAACTCCCAAGCATATTCATAATAGTCTTGGGTCAAAATATTTCAGTTATTCTTCCACGAGCTTCTCACAATATCTTGCTGGAATTCTGGCCCATTCCTCCTGACAGAACGAGTGTAAGTGAGTCAGGACTATAGGTATCATCACTCGCACACACTATTTCAATTCTGCATGCAAACTTACAATTGGATTGAGGTCAGTAGTTTGTGATGGTCACTCCAGTACCTTGACTTTGTTGTCCTTAAGCCATTTTGTCATATCTTTGGAAGTTTGCTTGCTGTCATTGTCCATTTGGAAGACCAATTTGCAACCAATGTTTATTTCCCGGCTAATGTCTTCAGATGTTGCTTCAATATATCCACATAATTTTCTATCTATTTTGAAAGTGCACCAGTCCCTCTTGCAGCAAAGCACCCCGATAACATGAGGCTGCTAACCCTGTGCCTCACAGTCAGAATGGTATTCTTTGGCTTGCCAGTTTCACCCTTTTTTCCTCCAAATATAACGATGGTCATTAAGGCCAAGCATTAACATGTGTGTTTCATCAGACCAGTGGATTCTCCAAAAAGCAAGATTTGTCACCATGTGCAGTTGCAAACTGTAGTCTTGCTTTTTACAGCGGTTTTGGAGCAGTGGCTTCAGCTTTTCAGGTTATGTCAATATACATCTCGTTTTATTTTCTTTTTATTATTTCCCCCCAATGTCAAGCAGTGAGGCACTGAGAGAAGGTAGGCATAAAATACATCCTACAATTAACTCAAATGATGTCACTAAAGCCATGACATGACATTTTCTGGAAATTTCCAAGTGGTTAAATGCACACCCAACTTAGTGTACGTATGTAAACATCTGACCCACTGGAAGTGTGAAACGGTAAATAGTATTAGTAATAGTAAAGTGACATTATATGATTGTAAGCAATTATTGGAAACATTCTTAATGCTCAAGGTAGATGTCCTAACAGACTTGCCAAACTATAGTTTCTTAATGTGGAATCTGTGGAGTTGAGGTTATAATGACTTCAACCTAAGTGTCTGGAAACTTCTGCTGTAGATGTCGTAGATGTCGTGTGATGGCACATCCAGGCAAAAATCACACGTTACATAGAAATGTATTTTTTCATCAAGACTGCTCTAGAACATGTAAAGTATAGTAAATGTTTCTGAGTATGATAACTGTGTGATTAAAAAAAATATAATAACAATATTACATGTCTAGCATGTGTGTGTGTGCAAATAAGTGAAGTGAAAACTGATCAAAATAGCTTGGGGCTCAAAAGGTTAAATGTTTCTTGTGTGTGCATAAAAGAACACTTTAAGTAGTTCATGAGATTCTGGGCAAATGTTGGATCAATTTGTTTCCTCTTCTGCAGTGTTTGTTTCCAATTGCAACAATAAAACATTATGGCAAAAAAAATAAAAATTAAATGGCAAAATCAGGTCCTGTTATCCTTCTCGACTGTCATTGTGCATCCAATACAGGACTCACAGTGCCATGGGCTAACGGGACCTGCATTGAGTGCTTGGCCACTGCTGCACCAGTTTCATAAAGCTTTAATACTTCTAGAATCAATGAACAGAGCTATCTGTGTATCTACCCAACATCAGTAAAAATAACTTACTGCAACATGGTTTCCTTTGAAAGATGTACTGCTCAGAACAGTGGTAGACAGGCTCATAAATGACAATCAATGGCTGAATAAGGAAGTGGTGCATCTTTCCACAGTTAACTGAAGAGGGAAAGTATGTGCAGAATGTCAGTCATCCACGTCATAGTTTTTAAAAGAAGGTTAAAGTCAAGGGCAACTTGACTGGAAGTCTTGACTTTAATCTTTGGATGTGCATAATGTGTAGAGTTTAGATATTCCAATAATAAAAAAGTAATAAGGAAAACCTTTCTCTTTACTGATCATTGGTATTGATATTGATAAGTGTTCCATCATTGTGTAGTAATAATTGTAATAAGGAGGAAGCTGGTTATTGCTTGCAACATTTGAGACGTTACAGTGTTGCAATAATTGAGACCATTCTGGAATGTGTTAGCTTTTCTCAGGAGGTGGAGGTAGCTGCTAGGTTATGCTAAATCAGGAGAAATAGGCCCTCTGGTATTTTTAAAGTTTTGTTCTTTACTTGTTGTGTCTTGTTCGCTGGCTTACTTATGCTGGCCGCTGGTCAAGTAACTGAGTTCTCCTATTGTTTTTCTTTCTTTCAGGTTTTCCTTTTGTATTTTGTCAAGTTGATATAAAGGATTTTTTCTCTTACTGTTATTGTGAAGCTTCTTCCAACTATTTAGTAGTAATGGAAGGCTCTAAATAATCTTGAACATGAAAGTATCAATTCAACCCTAATCAGTTGTGTCTCTTTCTTTGACAGGGGGGATATTTGAGTCCATTGAAAGTGGCCCATCAGGTGCTGAGGAACTAGCCTTTAAATTTGCTTTAAACACAATCAACAGGAACAGAACCCTACTGCCAAACACCACGCTCACATACGACATCCAAAGGATAAACATCTATGACAGCTTTGAAGCCTCCAGGAAAGGTATTTATGTGTTTGTGATTGGAAGATCCGCCTCCGGTGTTGATATCCTCTTGACTGTTGTGTGTGTGTAACTATATGTGTGAGTGAATGTGTGTGAGCACATATGCTATGCCATAGCTGCTTTGCATCGTAAATGTATTCTCCATTTGCAAGCAGTGGCTTAGATTGTGACAATTATAATCAGGCGAGGGAGAAATAGCTGAGCACTTCAAATGTAAACAGAGAGAATTGATTGGTTCCAGGTAATGACTCAGCTGCAGTAATTCAAAGACCTGTTTGGCCCCCAGAGACAGCCAATAAAGTGCTATAATCTATCAGTTTTGTGTGTGCATCAGGCTGACATTTCAAGTCTCTTATCAATTTCAGGCCATTATATCCTGTTTCAGTGATTTAGCCAACTCCGTTATTTCAAATATGGTGATTAAAGTGCACATTGAGCCAATATGTGAAGTTGTTTGTTCATCTTCCGAATCCAATTTGATGAAAGCAAGCTCATTGATCTCAGTCACACCTTTAGCTTCAGCTTTGTATTGGGGAAATCTTATGTACTATAGTTGTTCATTATTCATAATATATATATAGTAAAGTCATTTCAGTGTGATTTTTCATTGCCAAATCCTGCGACCTATACCAGCACAAAGTTCTTCTTTATATATATAAAGAATATATATAAATATATATTTGTTTTTTTACCGCTCACCTTCATAGTAATCAGATATATCAGGCTTTTGTCCACACACACAATACTTCATTCATACTTCATACTTGTATGTGATTTGTTGACCATAAGAAAAATATAGAATCTCACCAGACTTATACTTTCAAAAGAGATTAAATACACAAACGAATGATATTAACATAAATAGTATGCCCTTAATGCTAAATTTAGCTTACCAACATAATTCACAGAACGCTGGTTGACATCAGCTAGTTTATATTATATTATCTGTAGCAAGTGAATAGACCACTGGTCAGTAAAGGGAGCTAACAAGTTAAATGTTTCCCCTCTCTAGCCTGTGACCAGCTTTCTCTGGGGGTAGCAGCCATCTTTGGGCCCTCACACAGTTCCTCTGCCAATGCAGTCCAGTCCATTTGTAACGCCCTTGGGGTGCCACACATCCAGACCAAGTGGAAGCACCAGGTATCGGACAACAGAGACATCTTCTATGTTAGCCTCTATCCTGACTTCTCCTCTCTCAGCCGGGCCATCCTGGACCTGGTCCACTTCTTCAAGTGGAAGACGGTCACTGTGGTTTATGATGACAGCACAGGTAAGACCACAAACACTTCCTTTACTTTTACAGATAGCTCTTCCCTTCCTTTTGTTTCTTCTAGCTGTTCGCTCTGAACTTGTCCAGCAGTTACCTGGATGACTCATTGTTATTCCTAAATCATTTTTTCAGATTGCATAGATTTTCCAATCTAGGGTAAACACTGGGTTATATTCTACATTTTATTTATTTATTGTGTGATCTTATGGATAAACTCCAACCCTATATGACAATGTGACAAAAACAAAGGGAGAAAACAGTTCCACACATTTGACACATGATACATGCATTGCATGCAGAAACAAACTGAAAGCAAATATAGAAATACAACAATATAGACATGACAACAAAAATAAGCTGTGTCATATTGCAGCAAGAACAAGACCCCTTGTAAGAAATAACAACTTCCAATCATACAAGAATCGAGAAGTGACACAACAGAATGCAACATTTCTGGACAATTTCTTATGTGATAAGAACTGTTTTATTAAGCAAACACATTTGATAGTTGTTGTGAATCCATCTGATCATGCAAAGTTAAACTTATATACGCTGAAAATCTCTTTATTTTGTGTACACAGTTTCACAAGGGTAAGAGTTAAGTTTACATCACTTGAGGCAACGTATGTACTGTTGTCCCAGCAGTAAGAGAACCTCATTCAAAATCCCATTGACATTTGTAAAAATGCTAATTACTAAAGAACACAATCTTGTTCCACATGTGCTTCACTGCATTTGTCTAGACAGGGATGGTACACAAAAAAGATGTAATATTCATGTTTATTTCATAGGACTTTCACTTTCTTTAATGAAACATTTGCTTGCACGTTAAATGTCACACAGTGGTGATTTGAGCTAAATGTTAATGTCAGAGAGGCAACATGCTCACAATAACAATGTACATGCAGAAGATTTAATGTTTATCATGTGTACAATCTTAGGTTAGTGTGTTAGCATGCTAAAGCAGCGGTTCCACCACAGGAACTTGACCCTGGAACTAGGAACCTTTGGAGGAACTCACTACATTCCCATCGCAGGGACCAGGGTCTAAATTCATTTTCAGGGTCTTTATTTTACCCCACAAAAAGTCCCTGCGCTGGGGTATTACATTCTGAATGTACCAGTACTTTGGGGGGGCTTGCCTTGCAGTGAATTTCTGAATGGCTGGGTAGAGTATACGTCAGCTGGTTAATTTGCCCAATCTTCGCAGGTCTTTAGAACGCACACAACAATGTGCTGAAGGAACCTTTTAGTTCCTTGAAAAGTAGATCCTGGGACTAAAAGTCCTGGGTACCTTTGCTGGAAAAACAGCTTACCATAGCTACTTGATACTAAACACAATGTGCAGCTGACGTTGATGGTAATGCCATTAGTTTTGCAGATATTTGGTAACAAAGTCTTATCATTTGATGTGGCAAAAAACATGTAACAAGATTAATAATTTGTACCTCTATTATCTATCTACTGCGTTTCCGATATTGACGTGCACATGCATTATCATGAAATGGGTGAATACTGTATGTTTCCTCTATGCGCTTGTGTTTTCTTAGTGTTTTGTGTTTTCTCAAGCTGTAAGCATTTTTATATATAACCAAAAGTAATGGATTATCAGAATGAGGTCTTTGCCTGGGTACAGCTGAGCAGTTAGCAACTGTATGTTCCATAATTCATGGACGTGAGCGAGTTTGTGTGGCTGCACAAGATGCCTTCCTTGTTACTCAGGAAAGCAGACCGTGTTCAAACCTTGCTATTATTACGGTCCAGGTCACCAAGCGACAAATAAGCCAGCAGGCTGGGTACATGTACCATATGCCAGGGGTCAGGGTGTGCCAGCCCAAAGACAGGCTGCCAGGTTTCCCAGAGCTCCATCCAACAGACACACTGGGACTAGTTTGGCCTGGATCACTGTACTGCAGTGTGTGTTCACTGTATTTAGCATTTAGGCCAGCTTAACTCTGGTTTCGGAGTCATATGCTAATTGCATGTGCTAGATAACAAACAATCCAAATTATCAAGAAAAATCTGCAAAAAGCAATATTTCAGTTCATGAACTCATTCATTTTATTTACTCAGTTATTTCTGAACCGAGTGGAAGAGAGCTCTGCAGTCCATCAAAGTGCTAAGTGCGGCACATAAATTCAGAATCCTGTTCATGAGTGCAGAGTTTCAGATGACGTTGTCCACTGTCTTCTTCATTAAAACAATGTGAGGTGTTGAATCCTCTGAGCACACGGTCTGTTTGACTGCTCTGTCAATAGATACCAGTGTGACTACACCACTTCTCTTACATTTCTGAGAGGTTTCTCAAGGTGTGCTCGGTGGCCCCAGTGTTGATGGTAGGACAATATATGATAAAGTATTTCACTAGTCTGACCGAGATGTTTGCTTGTCCCGGACAAGTTATAGCGTTAATTGTGAAGCCCTGCATTTTCACTCTGCCTTGGCATAAACAGTAGAGTGGTGCACCTTCAAGTGTCTCTTCAGGATGGTTGTATTTTTCCCACCTACTTTGTAGCCACATGTCGTCTCTCCGTCTCCCGACACTACTTCTGCTGAATTATAAATAAAGTGTGTCCGTAGATTTATTATTTTTTCTTGACCTTACGCTGTTTTGCTTTGAAGCCATTATGTTGTCATTAACTCAGTGGCAGTTTGAGACAGCATCGTCTGGGATTCTGGGAATATGCATGTCACATCCATGTGTGCACATCAATCAATGACCGGGATGCATTGTTTATATTCTGACAGGCAGACTAGATGCACAATTGGGGGAAATATCATGTAGCCCACCACTAACATTTTAGTCCTGTCTCGTCATCAAAACAAAACATACAATTTAAATTTAAAATTTTTTCGCTAAATGACAAAAAATGTGTCTCAGCGACCTTTTGTCCATGACTAAAATGAGACAATGAGGAGCATTTTTCACCATCTACACACCTATAGTCAAAGAGGTCTAATCAGGCATGCTAAGTGAAAACACCTGTGTGGCTGGACCCACACCTGGGCTCACGCACGTGTAAATACAAGGTACAAGGTTGTTTGTCATTAAGAAACACAAGGTTGTGTAACGAAAATAAAGTTTGTTGTCACTTCATGCTACACACAGAACTCAACAGATAATGGTAATGTTAAAAACAAATAAAATAACATAAAACAATAGGCTCTATAGGCTACATACACATGCACACCTGAACATTAAGCAGTGCATTTTTTAAATTTGCATGTGAAGAGAAAATACAGCAGCAACAAGATGATGAAATGGTTTCATCTTCACATAAAAACGTCTGACATTTGGGAAACTGTCTGTCTTGACTGCATTTGAACACCAAGTATCATCAATGAGTCCACCACATACAGCTCAGAACACAGACCACCCACTTGATCCGGGATGTTGATGGGACAGTCTCTGTAAAGATGTAGGCACAACAGTCTCTGATTTCCGTTGCTTGGCCAACATGAGTCCCATTTTGTCCAGACTGGACCTTTAGGAGCCAACATGGCTCCTATCCCGGCTCTCTTTCCTCTCCTCTGGGCGAACACTGAATGATAAAATGACCAAATAAATGTAAATGCTCCGTATTTGTATAGTGCCTTTCTAGTCTTTTCGACCACTCAAAGCGCTTTTACACTACATCTGCATTCACCATTCACACACATTCATACACTGGTGGAACAGCCACCAGGGGCAATTCAGGGTTCAGTATCTTACCCAAGGACACTTCGACGTGCAGCCTGGAGGAGCCGGTGATTGAACCACCGACCTTCCAATCAACGGGCAACCCGCTCTACCTCCTGGGCCACAGCCGCCCCTATGATGACTGAATGATGACTGAAATTCTTTTAGCTGCTTTACTATCAGGGTCATGAAATTGTTATGGCTTGCTGGGACACCTGAATAGACTGAATTCATCATTCATATTATTAGTAACACCTGTGCTTTTCCTACATGAAGTCATGGCCAATGGTAGCACAAAATAGCATGCATTGTTACATAATGAACTACCTAACATTATACAAATTGGGTTAACCCTGTAGAGAGGGTCCACCTTTCAAAATAATTAGTTGGCCTTACTGTTGCTTACAGCAACCACTTTAACTGTAAACACATCGCTATCAATCATTTTCAGAGCTTTGAGATGCTTATGCTGTCTGCTGTATCTCAATTTACCATCCCCGAAACAAAATAGCTTTTTAGCAGAATTTTCTGAATTTCTAGCCTTTATTGTCCTCAACCATGACATAGTTATTATTGCAGGAGCTTTTAATATCCATGTCAATGAGCCTTCTAACCATTATGCCACTGAATTCATAAACATTAATCACTCCTTCAGTCTCGTGCAGCATGTCTCTGGTTCAACTCATAACTCAAGCCACACCCTTGACCTTGTATTTATTTTATGTCTGACTATGAAGTCCCTCTCGCTGATAGACATTGTCTCAGATCACAAACGTGTTCTATTTGAGTCCTCCATTCAGGCAACTACTCCAGCCTAATTGTTGTTCGTAGTGAAATTGGGGATTAACAGTACTGCTGTACTCACACTGTGTCCCCTCCTAATTTAAGACAGCCTGCGACCAGCTGCTTTTTAAAAAATCTGGCTTTGATCTATTCATTCCAAACAATTTTAGATCTTTGATCTAGCTTTTGTCAACAACACAGCACTGAAACTGCTTTGTTACGAATCACAAATGACATCCTTATGCTTACGCTTTTACACTACATCTGCATTCACCATTCACACACATTCATACACTGGTGGAACAGCCACCAGGGGCAATTCAGGGTTCAGTATCTTACCCAAGGACACTTCGACGTGCAGCCTGGAGGAGCCGGTGATTGAACCACCGACCTTCCAATCAACGGGCAACCCGCTCTACCTCCTGGGCCACAGCCGCCCCTATGATGACTGAATGATGACTGAAATTCTTTTAGCTGCTTTACTATCAGGGTCATGAAATTGTTATGGCTTGCTGGGACACCTGAATAGACTGAATTCATCATTCATATTATTAGTAACACCTGTGCTTTTCCTACATGAAGTCATGGCCAATGGTAGCACAAAATAGCATGCATTGTTACATAATGAACTACCTAACATTATACAAATTGGGTTAACCCTGTAGAGAGGGTCCACCTTTCAAAATAATTAGTTGGTCTTACTGTTGCTTACAGCAACCACTTTAACTGTAAACACATCGCTATCAATCATTTTCAGAGCTTTGAGATGCTTATGCTGTCTGCTGTATCTCAATTTACCATCCCCGAAACAAAATAGCTTTTTAGCAGAATTTTCTGAATTTCTAGCCTTTATTGTCCTCAACCATGACATAGTTATTATTGCAGGAGCTTTTAATATCCATGTCAATGAGCCTTCTAACCATTATGCCACTGAATTCATAAACATTAATCACTCCTTCAGTCTCATGCAGCATGTCTCTGGTTCAACTCATAACTCAAGCCACACCCTTGACCTTGTATTTATTTTACGTCTGACTATGAAGTCCCTCTCGCTGATAGACATTGTCTCAGATCACAAACGTGTTCTATTTGAGTCCTCCATTCAGGCAACTACTCCAGCCTAATTGTTGTTCGTAGTGAAATTGGGGATTAACAGTACTGCTGTTCTCACACTGTGTCCCCTCCTAATTTAAGACAGCCTGCGACCAGCTGCTTTTTAAAAAATCTGGCTTTGATCTATTCATTCCAAACAATTTTAGATCTTTGACAAATGACATCCTTATGCAACCTGATGGGGGAACATGCCATCTTAGTTCTACTAGACATGAGTGCAGCCTTTGATACCATCTATCATTGCGTTGGTATTTCAGGGAAAGTGCTGGAGTAGTTTTGTTCATGTTTGTCAAACAAACACTTGCTTGGTCTTAATTAGCAAATTTGTGTCTTCATCCACTCCCTCGATACAGTATCTCACAAAAGTGAGTACGCCCTTCACATTTTTGTAAATATTTGATTATCTCTTTTCATGTGACAACACTGAAGAAATGACACTTTGCTCCAATCTAAAGCAGTGAGTGTACAGCTTGTATAACAGAGTAAATTTGCTGTCCCCTCAAAATCACACAGCCATAAATGTCTAAACCGCTGGCAACAAAAGTGAGGACACCCCTAAGTGAAATGCTACTAAGTGCATTTTCCAGTATATTGGCCCACTTGCCTCCTATATTAAACCAAACTCTAGAAATGTTGATGTTATAGTTGACCCTCATTTGAAATTCGAAAACCATGTCAACAAACTAGCTCAATAATGTTTTATTTCAACTCAGAACCTTGCAAAAATCAGACCATTAATATCGGCTTCTGACTTAGAACGCATCATTATTGCCTTCTTTTTCTCCCGTCTCGACCTTTTCACTTGTCTGAGTCAGACTGCCCGGGCACTTCTACAGCTTGTACAGAATGCAGCAGCTAGGCTTTGAACTTTCACTAGTCATAGATCACACATCACTCGTATTTTAGCCTTGCTGCATTGGCTGCCAGTTAAGTTCTGTATTGATTTTCAAATTATTTCAATCAGTATTAAGTCACAGCATGGATTAGCTCCTGCCTACATTTCCGGTTGGTCGCTTGTAGGAAAAACAGACACGTGAAAGGGGCATGACGAATCAGAGCCGGACAGTCATAACTGATAAGACCCAATCATCAAGCAAATGTGGGTGTCAGCTTAATTGTTTTTAAAAGTCTTGGCTTCCGCATGTCCAGACTAAAATGCATTCTTAGAGTTTTCAAACTAAAAGGGTGTCAACAGCTTTTTCAAAAGTCTCAGTTAGGGATTCTAAATCACCTGAGTAGTGTGGATGATAGGTGTAAACGTAGCAAAAGTCATGCCTTTTAAAATTAAAACGTATTAGTGTGGATGTAGCCTCGGGCAGAACGAAAAGGGGTGAAGGAGTGGGGACAGGGACAGGTTTAGCAAGGAAGTAAGAGAAGCTAAAAACTGTACTCTGAGAAACTCCACACCAGTTCTTAGCCAACAACTCTGCCTCAACAACTCTGAAGGGAGATTAAACCTATCACCAACTACAAACCTAAAGCCCTCACACCATTCACAACTTGTGCCAACAAACAGAAGGAGTTCTAGCTTTGAAAGACAATGGGGTAGTACTGACCATTACTCCATCCACCAGCTCCATCCCATCTCCCACACCTCAGCCAGTACTTGGGCCTCTCCACAACTGCCCACCCCAGAGCCCCCCCTCCTCCCCTACTACAACGACGACTCTCCTAACCCTGGAGAGGGATGTCCACACACTGTTCTAGAGGCAGAGCTACAAAGCAGCTGGACTAGACTCTGCCTCTCCCTCGACACTGAAGAACTGTGCCGATCAGGGCCGTGTAAAAAAGGGCACATGGAACAAGGATTTAAATAGGACTCTTCTCATACTATTGACATAGAAATATATAGTTATTTATTCCTTGTTGACACGCATATACAGATGCTTCTGTATCGATACCGATCAGCAAATGCTGTGACGCAAAAAGAAACGGGGAATACCAACTCTAGCTTTAAAACACTGAGGGATGATATAACTTACAGGGAGCAGTTGCTGTTGAGGGGTTGCTATGGATGCCGCTGCTGCTGCTGTTGTGTTGTTGCTCATACTACTGGAGGTGATCTGTGACTACAGATATTAAAACAACTATATGATATATATCAGCTGGTTAAACAATTATGTGACCATGAAAAGATAGTTGAGTGTTTGGGACCAGCTCACAGTGACTGAGCTGCTGTAATACTGCAGCCACAAGGCTGACTGCTGGGGAGACGCTCACAGAGCTGCACACCGAGAGCTGCAGGTGGAGGAAATAAGATACCAGATTCAAAAAAGAGTGGGAAATAATCTGAGAAGGAAACATTAATGGGGAAAGGATGAGGGAGGCCATGGCAGGGTGAGAGTGAGACAAACACATCTACAGACAATACAGCTAATAAACATCCTATGTTTGTTTTAACAATTCATACATTTTTCTGAAATCTTATAGGGCCATTTCTTTTTCACTCTTTACTTTGATGTCAGGAATATTATTTATTTTACATTGGCACTGATATTTTTACATGTATTTCCAGTTATTGAGTTTTTATTGTAGTTGAGCTGTTGTAAATATTGTTGCTGTCAAAATGTAAATACATTCAATACTGTTCTGAATTTAATGATTTTTTTAAAGGGCTGAAGGAGGCTGTAAGGAAGGAATAGGAATTTTAGAATTTTACCAATGTTATACTTATTTTAAGGCACAAGGCTTTTATTAAGTTATTTTAATAATCTTAGTTCAAGTGCAAAGATTTTAGTGAAGTTACATAGGACAGATCAGACCTCTCAACACCCGAGAAACTTTTCTCCCCCGAACAGAACGAAGTGAACAGAGCACCTTAGTTTATAGTGTAGAAGTAACGTTAGCTGGCGGCGTGTCGGCCTGTTAGCCTGCCACTGATATTACTTCTACAGACAGGCGACACACAGCAATATACACAACAACTGTGCTGCTCTCTTAGCAACAATCCACAACAAGCACATTGCAATAAAACCCTCTTACCGGCGGAATCGAAGGCGTCCTGTAGGCAGAGCTGCTGAATCTCTAACGGTGTCTGAACGGGAGGGCTCGTCACGGATGAGGTCATCAGGTGAAAGGTCATCAATTGGGTCATTTTATTTACTGCAAAATTATTATTAATTCGTTTTACTGATAGTTTGATCGGGCGCGCCTTCACAAAAGGGCCTTTACAACTTTTAAAATAAATAAAATGAAGGAAAGTTTGCGTTTGAAATAAGGGCACTTTGGGCAGCAAAGGGCAAAAGGGCCCACTGCACCCCCCTCTGCACGTGTCTGGTGCCGATGAGCTGTCTCCGGTGTTCAAAGATCTTTTACACCTCACTGGAGGCATGTCACGTTTCACCCTGCTTCAAAACCTCCACCATTATCCCCATCCCCCCCAAAAAAACAAGGACCACAGGACTTTATGACTTAAGACCCGTCGCCCTGACTTCTGTGGTAAGTACATTGAGTGCCTTGTGCAGTCCCACCTCAAATCTATCACAGACCCACTCCTGGACCCCCTTCAATTTGTTTACAGAGCCAATAAATCAATAGACAATGCAGTAAACATGGCTCTTTACTTCCTCTTCCAGCACCTGGACTGAATCAGAAACCTATGCCAGGATCCTGTTTGTGAATTTTATCTCCGTTTTTAATAACTATCATTATTCCTTATTCCTACTTTATACTGTGAACTTTTACACATTCCTGTACAAACTGTACATCTCTTTCATTCTAAGAACAGATATGTTATAAACCCAATTATATTATACCCAATTGTATAATATTTTTTAATATTTTTTATTGGCACATTTTCTATTTATGTTTCTTGACTTTTGTAGTACATTCAGTTTTTTCTTCTCTTTTATTATGTTTATTGCTATGCACCAAAATACCTTTAGCAAATTCCTGGTATGTGAAATACTTAATAATAAACCAATAAACCATAGACGTATAGACATATAGACTTTTCTGCAACGTCAGATTTAACAATTCTTTTGTCTTCAGTGTGCCAGAACCCAAACTCAAAGAAAACACTGCAAAACAAATCCACAAGCTTTAAGAATGTGTAAAACAAAAAAGACACCCTTTCTATTACAGATATAGAAGGGTAGACTTTATTGGTGGTCTTTTAGTTATTCAGTATCTGGAGAGTGTGTGTGTGTGTGTGTGTGGGTGTATGTGTGTGAGGGGGCTAGGAATTGCTTAACCCGTCACCTCCGTTAACTAAAGTAGACATGGCTGCTTCACTATGGGGTTAATAGTGGCTTGATTTTCTGTCCCTGTAATGGGAAATGAGATCCTGGTCAATTTCAGCTTCTCATTGTCACCATGTACACAGGTGACCTGATAGCGAGGACAGATAGAGTTGATGGTGGACACTGAGGGCAAACAGAAATCAGATCTGATTGGAGTCCTTAAAGAGGTTCAGCCAGGATTCTATTTCATTTAAATATTTTCTTTATATGTTTTGGTAAAGGACATTGCCAGATGTACTGAGCAAAGTCAGTGAAGCAGAACATTTACATTATCATGTAAAATCCCCCTGAACCCCACCCGCTGTTGTAAGCTGTGTTTGCTTTTAAGGAATGTGATATAAAAGGGGAAGGAAACCGCCTCTTTCTTTGTGCTCTTTCTCCACCAAGCGGGGAGCAAACAAGCAAATCAATAACCATAATGGCACTCCTCTAACGGCTCAACTTTATAATGGCAAAACTGAGATGGCAGCAGCATGTGTTATTGCTCTCTCAGCCAGCCATAACATCCATACTACTACCTGGAAGACTGCTGCCACTACTAGTGCTGCTCCTGCTGCAAAGTTTGATTAGGCCATAAGGAAGAACAGGGTATTATACAATAAAACACTGGCTCGGAAAGAACTGCTTCTTTCTGCGGTTCACAATATGGAGTCTATATATTCCTCCATTTGTCAGTAACCAAACGGCCGCTGCTGTTCTGGTTCGGATTAGATAATGCTTCAATTTGCCACAAAGAAAGCTGATATTGGGATAAAGAAAATCAGTGTAATCTACCTCTAATACACCATATACAAAGGTATGAGGACACTGGAATAAAGTATGTCGACACCTCATCATGCACCCAAACTGTAGCGATTAGACAATTATCATCGTCAATTTTTTTGATAATCGATTAAGCATTTCAGTTATTTTTCAAGCTATGGAAAATTTTCTCTGGTTTCAGCCTCTCAGTTGAGGGGATTTGATGCTTTTCTTCATATGCAACAGCAAATTTAAAGTGAAGACATCATCATAGAAGTTTACAAATTTGCTAATTTCAGTGTTGTCAGACTTTAGGTTTATAACTTTCTAATAACTTCTATGATTTGGAACTCCCTAACCCTAACCACCACCCTCCTTCGTTTAATTAAACGAAAAATGGACACAGTTATAAGACGGTTATTTTGCCAGTTCGTAATCAGCCGTTAATTACAGATTTCCTTGAATTAACTGCCTCATTTTAATAAAACTTGTCTTGAACTTCTTAATGGTGCTGACTTTGTGCATGGGGGCATTGTCATGTTGAATCAGGAAAGGGTCAAGCTGCTGAAACGAAGTTGGAAGCACACTTAATCACAAAATGGTTTCTGTCGTGACGTTTTCCCCCTTCTTTTCCCTTTTAACAGAGGATAAAATATTATCTCATTCTAATACAGTTACGATAATTACAGCAACCTGTCTGTTAGATGTGCAATATCTTGTGTCTACAGTTGACATTTTGGAAAAGTGGCACAAAAGAAAGGCTCAGAAATTTTCTAAAATAGAAATTATTCATCTTCTGTGGAACCTGAATGTGATAAGTAGAATTAATGGTAATGTACTCATTATGTTTTGGTCTTGTGTACAAGTAGACATTTCGGCCTGGTGGTTGTGCGAGGGCAGTGGTCAGCAATAGGCAGCCTGCGGGCCAAAGCTGGCCTGACAGCAAAAATAATACTTTAATAGCGGCAAAAAAAAGGACATTATAGAGGCTGGAGTTGAAACAGATCTCAGTTAAGACAGCAAATGTTACTCACATAATCACGTCCTCTTAAATGATTGTGGATAAAAAATAACAGCGCTAACAGCGTGAACATCGCTGCAGCAGGACTTTATTTTGTGTTTAATTGAGAGCTTTTACTTTGAAAAGTTCTGAAGGAAACTCAAAAGAGTCTCTGGCTTGCTTGACATACCTCTGAAAAAGCAGTCAGAAAACGTGAGACCGGATTCCCCTGAATGAGAAACGCAGGAATTTCTTCTGCCTGGAGAGACTGCGGACACGAATATGTAAAACAATATATAATCAATTTGTTGAAAAGGGAGAAAAGACATACAGCAAATAGGGACTGCCCAACCCTTCAAACAGAAATCTTGTGCACTACTGACTGTGCTAAACAGGCACACAGTATATGATGGATTGATAAATTGACTCAGGAGGTAGAGCAGTTTGGCCGTTAATCGGAAGTTCGGCGGTTCAATCCCCGGCTCCCCCAGCCTGCGTGTCGAAGTGTCCTTGGGCAAGATACTGAACCCTGAATTGCCCCTGGCGGCTGTTCCACCAGTGTAGCACTTAGGCTCAGTGAGTGAATGTGTGTGTGAATGGTGAATGCAGATGTAGTGTAGAAGTGTTTTGAGTGGTCGAGAAGACTAGAAAGGCGCTATACAAATACGGAGCATTTACATTTATTTACAATGTTCTGGCCTGCCATATAATACATTTGGCCCGATGCCAAACTTATTTGCTAAGCTCTGTGCTAGGGGAAAGGTCAAGGTCACGTTTAGCTAAGCGCAGACACAGGAAAACGAGGGATTTTAACCAAAGCGCAGAACACCATAAAACAAAAAGGTAAACAAGCACGCGGAGAATGGAGACAGGAAAGGGTCAAAAACAGATGAACAGTCCAACTCAAGGCAAACAAATCCAAAAAACTGACGGAGATGAAGTGACCAAAGACAAGGAGAACACACCAACTATATACACAAAAATACATAAGGTAGGTGTGGATAACATGACACAGGTGGAGCAGGGCAGGGCAGACAATCAAACAGGCACACGTAGACAGCAAAGTTACACAAGACACATAAGGAATGACTACTTTTAAAATAAAACAGGAAATCACAACACCCAAATGCAAAACACTGACAGTCAGCAGTCAACAAGATCTTAAGGAATCATCCCCTACAGGCCTTGAATACCCACAGCAAATTTCATAGTACCGGCCAGGAGCTGTTGTGATATTTTACTCCTTTGGCACCTCCGCTAGAGGTGCAAAAACAAGGCTCACTATCAGCCTACTCAACCCTTTTCTGTTAATAGCCTAGTTTCTATGGCAGCAACATCCTCAAGCCGTGCCTGAGGTGGCTGAGGAAAGAGATGATGCCGGATTACCTCTGGCAGATCACATCTCCATTCACTGTGACTCAGCTCACAATCATTTGAAATTTGTCTGTACTTTTAAGTCATCTCTCTTTTCAGCCTTGGGATCGTCTTGTGAAGCAATGACAGCAGAATAAAATTATTTTAATGTACAGGAAATAAAAATGTTGCTGCATACTTTCCTCAATTAAGTGATAACTTGAGGAGTCTTGAATCCATGTCCTGCTTTTTTTCTGAATGTAGTGGGGGCTGTGGTGCTTAAAGAAAGGTCAGCTTCACAGCATGTTCATTACAAGTAATATGGATGACTGCGTGGTGTAATGCCAAAGTGGTCATTTGAGAGAGTCACGAAAATGATTAAGAGCCATGTCTGACAAGCTGAGTTGGTATTTAAAAAGTGGGCATGTCTGATCTTTGTTAAGTCCTAGTAGGATGTTAATGGGAAAGAAGCAGTAATAGTAACAAGAGTAACCTACTGACAAAAGGGAAGGGGTTTAAAGACAGGATTTATCTGTGTTATTGGCAGACAAAAACCAAAAACCAAAACGTCAGGCCCAAGGTGTACAGGTGACTTTAGTAGCATTAGTAGTAGTATCACTCTAGTTTTAGTTGTATTGCACTAGTTATAAACTCTGCTGCAGCTACAAGTGCTGCTCCTGCTGCTAAGTTTGTGTAGGCCATAAGGAAGAATCATCCAATAATAGGTCACTAATAGGCCGGCCGGACCTACAGCCGATTTATTATTGAGACTTACTACCTCGTGACGGAGCGTCTCTATTTTACACCCGCGCAGCTTTTTTAGCATTTACTGTACTGGTTTAGCGGACCAGCAAACTCACAGACCAATCGCATGTGCTCCAATCGTCTCATGTGACGCTGCTCAGCCAATCAAATGTGCGCATTCCTATGCCTGCGAGTCGAGTCCGCGAGATTCACCTGAGACGATTTGGAAACACACGTATTGAGGAGACGAAAGGGAAAAGAGATTTCACATGGCTTTTAATCACGAATGTAGAGATTTTTACACGTACATTCCTCCCACGCGACGCTCATAACCAGAATATCTCAAAGATCTCCAATGCTAGCTGGCAGGACAAGCTAGAGCTCATGTTTCTCACTGAACAAGAGAAAGTAGGAAAGTGGTAGCTCTATAAGAGGGAATGAAAGAGACGAGGAGGCATTATGCTGTTCGGTTCTTAAGATGTGTTGAGTGTTTATTATAAAATTGGTTAAGACTACTCTTCATCACTTCAAGCTGCACTTTTTATTTCATTTTTTTCTAAAAATTAGGCACTTTATTTAAGTTTACTTAAATTTAAAATTTGTTATTAGAGTAGTTATTATTTATTATCCCTCCAGTTTGATGTGAAAACTGACTGAAATATTATTTGATTTGACAGTCCGTTGTTGACTAAACACATAAGTTGATACAACTATACGTTATGGTACTGAATGATAACGCAAATTAGTCGTTTGTTCTGGACCTTTGCTTCGGGAAATTTTCTCTAACTGGACCTCTTTGAATTCTAATTGAATACCCCTGCAATAAATCATCCAATAAAACACTGGCTCGGAAAGAACTGTTTCTTTCTGCTGTTCACGGTATGAAATCTATACATACCTCCATTCATCTGTAACCAAACGGCTGCTGCTGTCGTGGTTCAGATTAGATAATGTTTTTTGTGAGATTAGCTGTGCAATTTGCCACAAAATGTAGATATTGGTTTAAGAAAATCAGTGTAAGCTATCACTAATACACAATATGGACAAAAGTATGACGACACTAGAATAAAGTATGTGGACATCTCATGTGGACATTATTGTACCTAAGTCCAGCGATTTGTCAAAGTTCTGTCCAAGACACCTTGTCACGTTGTCTGTGAAGATTCTCAGTCATCCAGGTCATAGTTATCCTCATGACTTGCAAAGCCTGGCTTATTAGATCTAACCCAGATATAAAATTGATTACTCTCTGGTGAGCATACAGAAAGATAGTATCTTGAAACAAGGGAAATATTTTGCAACTAAAATGTACCTACGATATGTACACTATGTGTACATATCGTACCAAATCAGCAAAAAAATCAGCAAAAAACAGGAGTTTATCTATAGATTTCATTGATAAAAACAACCAAAAACAAGTTTGAGTAAGGTACTGACCCGTGATCAGCTAAATAGACATATATTTGAATGTTACTTTCCACACAGCTGTGAATGAGCCAATCACTGTGAAGAATATTGTCACCAGCTGGTACTAATCAGCCTATACTTCAGTGCTCTGTCTAAACTAGTGTTAATGGGTCATAAATATCCAAGCAGGGTAACACAGGACACAAGGAACTAGACCCAAATGCAGACACCGGAGGCAGAGCATGTGCAGTACAATAATTTAATGAGTAAAAGTCAATGTACAAAAGGTTTACGGGATGAGGCAGGCAGGCAAGCAAGGAATCAAAACCAGAAAACAGTCCAATGCGGGCAGAAAGTCCACAAAGTGGGCAAGGTCCAGAACAGTCTGTAGGGCAACCAGGAGGCAGGACCAAAGGATGAAGCACATCTGGACAATGGGTTTGATGCTGCCAACGTAGGCAGAGAATCTCTGGAGGAAAGGCATTAAGACGATGTAGAGGCAAGCAGCAAAGGTGGAACCCCTCTGGAGACCAGCAACAAAGGCAGAACAGCTCAGGAGGCTCTTCTTGCAGATCTAGAGACCAACAGCTGGAATGCAGAGCTTGAGGCAGGACTGGACACCGGTGACAGCTGGGAGTCGGGCAGGTGAACCACTGGATCCAGGGAAACAGGAGATTTCAGCAACACGGGGTACTGGGCTTTGTTGAGGCTCTGGAACTGGTGACTGCAGCAGCTCAGACTTGGTGGTCAGAGATACTAAACAGCAGAGCATACAGGTGTGATGCTAAAAAGTGATCGTCAGCCGAAAACTGATTGCTGTCCGCGGGAGCGCGCGCAGCATGTTAAAGCTGTATCACCCTGTCTCTTTACATCTATAGCTGCTTTTATCTGGATCAAACAGACATAAGGTGCAAATAAACATCAATTCATGTCTGTCGTAATAGCAAAGGTATGTCTTTGAGATACTTTTTTCAATAATCACATTGTGGCCAAATAATTATTTGCAGTTTATAGCGTAACCAGATGTGGCATTTACGTGGCTATAGGCAATAATAGAAGCCTGTTGTTGGATTATGTTTGGTAGGCCTGTCTAATATCCTTCTTTATATTTGGAGAACAGATTGTAGCCTATAATTAACATGACTTACTGCTGATTTATATATAAAATAAAGACATTTTCTTTTGCAATTATCGTTATGACTCTACGTTATTTTACAGAATCAGAATCAGCTTTATTTACCATGTATGTGTACACATACGAGGAATTGGACGCAGGATTGTACAGCATCCTTTGCATAGTGCAAAGCTGGAATATTATGTAAAGTACACACCTGCTCATAAAGTATTATGTGCAGGTGTTATAAACTTAAGGTAGGTGGATTTGGTATACAGTATATACAATATACAACTATTGGTACCAACCAATCCTGTCCTTTTACCTGTTGAAATACCTTTAAATGACCAATACAACCCATGTAATGCACTGCAGCTTCTACTTATTGACTGGAAGGTAGATTCTGCCTCAAAATGACTTAATTGTTGAAAAAAATTATATTTGATCGATTACAACTCAACTAGTACTTTTAACCTCTTTAAATACCTTTAAATGACCAAAACAACACATAAAATCTACTTGGAAAAAAGTGAATGCAGCTTCTACTTATTGGCTCAAAGGTTATTTCTGCCCTGAAATGAGTTGATTATATTTATGAGGGTTATATTTGACAGATAAAAACTCACCTAGTACTTTTTACCTCTTAAAATATCTTTAAATGTCTAAAACAACATATAAAATGTGGTGTTCCTCTTGTCAGAAAGTGAATACAGCCTCTATTGACTGCCTCAAAATGACTTGATTTCATTCAAAATATCTGAACATTTCATTTATATCTGACAGATTATAAAACCAAAATTGTCCCCCTTTTGATAATAACATTATTTTTTAATGACATACTGACCGCCAAACCAAAAATATCCCCAGTTTTCATTTTAGAAATCTGGTCACCTTAATTTACTCTGACTCATTCATTTGGAGCAAAGAGACAGTTTTTTAATTTATGACACTGATATTAATTGTAAAAGACTATAATTTGAATCGAAAAATGATATGGTCTAGAAATAGTAAAGAAATTAAAGTTAAAATGTATAAAAGCTGTTATGTGATATTGTGTATCTAGTTGTGTCATGCCTTATTATTGTGTTTGTTTTGACCAAAGCTGTTAATAATAATAACAACAATAATAACAATAATAATATAATTTTATGTAATACAATCTTTTTTTAACGGCTCTGGTTTTGGTTAAAGATCTTTGTATGAGATTAAAACAAGATTCAATGTATTAAAAAAAGAGAGGCCACGTCATCATGTTTTGTGTGCGATGGACTCTGGGACAAACTTATTTGGAAGTTCAACTTTCTTGCGGACTGCAGCTGGACCCTTCTATCCTTTCACTTGGGAGACCAGCGTGCAGTTCCCCTGTGAAACATAAATATTGATTTATTTTTTTAATAAAGTTAAGGAGTGTAACTATGTTAGCTTCACAGCATTTGCAGCGTTAACTATGTTAGCTTTGTAAGCATTAGGGGAAGGGTGTCCCTCGATTCTTAGTGTATGTGTGAATGTATGAAGTGGGTAGGTGAACGTGGTGAGTGGCAGACTAGAAAGCGTCTAAAGTACGGAGCATTTACATTTAGAACTCAAAGGAGATTTTCAGAGGCACACTTCAAACAGAGGGCTATGAGAAAGTTCCCAGAATACAAACTGTCTTTATATAATTTGTGTTTAAGATCATTTCAACATAATACGGTGATTTTTTTTCAAAATAATCATAAAAAAATATTGCTAGTTCAGCTGCTAGCATGTTGTCTCATTAGCTAGCTTTGCTAGTAACATTAGTTATCTGGTAATGAAGCTGTGTTTTTTATTTCAAATGGCGACTTGCTAGATTGCTTGATGTGTGATATATCATTACCATATGAGAGAGATTACCACAGTGGAGGACGGCATATTAGCGTCGTTATCAGTCATTGTGATGGAGAAATCCTGTAAAAACTCGTCGCCATCGTCAACTACTGATGACGTATCGGGTTCTAAGGGTTGTTCCATTTCGTAGGAACGAATATTTTTAACTGCTTAATTTCTTCATGCTCTGTTTTAAGTGCCATGGGGTACACACGAAAACAAGTGGTAGGGGCAAAGGGTGAAATGGGTTTGAGCCTTAAAGGGATTGACAGCCCCCTGTAGCCCCTAACCCTTAGTGAGTGATTGTATGCAAGTTGACCAGTGATCCTCCTTTGTGTTTATGTCATGTGACGTAGGTCACTTAGGAAGCTGAGTTTGAAATTGCCATGTTGGGAGGCATGGACAAACAACACCGGTAGGGGTGCAATTGAATCGTATTTTGAGGTTGGTTAAAATGACCTATATTGTTGTTTAGGTTGGAGGACTTGTTGCTGTAAATGTGTGTAACTCTACTCTGGTAAATCCTTAGTTGACAAAGTAATGTTTTCTTTTATTGCCATTGTTGGTTTTGTGAAGCCAGCTACAGTATCACAAAGAACCTTTGCTGTCTTCAGGTGCAAAAAAAATGACCTCCATTTTTAGCTATCTTAAGTCTTTCAGTTGAACTCTGGACTACAGATTGTTCTGTGGGTTAAGAAAAAAATCAGGACACTCAGGCTCATGAAGCCTTGAAATCCTGTTGTATTATATGAGCTTTTTATTAAAAGACTGAGTCCCCCAGAGAAGAGTTTGAATGGAGAATATTGTCCTTATATCTCTCTTTAGTTTGCCCTTTAGCTGCATGTTAGTGTTGATGGTGACAGTGCACTAGTGAAAACATCTAAAAAATGTTCAATGTTAAATAAATAAGTAATTCTAGAATATATCACCATATATACAGCATATATATCACCATCATCCATTGCTGTTTCAACGGTAGCACATTATTTTAAAATGTTTCTTGCATGTCATTTTTTCCCCATTCTATCTTTTTCCTTTTGAAAAAGCCTCTACACCATTTGCTCTTTAATAATGCCACTTTTAATGAAAAGAGTATTTTTAGAGTCAATTAACCAATTGTCTGAATGAGTGAAACATCCACTCACATAACTATCTCTGCCATATTTGTTTTGATTGACAGACAAAGGGCTCTGTTTTAATTAACCCAGCACAGTGTGCCCACTGTAGGGCATCCCGGTAGCTCACCTGGTAGAGACCATATCACAAGGCTCAGTCCTTACCACAGCGGCCGAGATAACAGATAGACCCCAAAGACTTTAAACCAAACAGCATTGTGAAATAAAATAGATTTTAGAAAATGACCTGCAGTAAATAATTATTGTGAAAACAAGCATTTTGTTATCATGATAATGAGCTGAGTCTTAAAATATGAACATTTAAAATTCACAATTTCATGATTTTTCCACTATCATTATGATTATATTTATTCCTCTGATTGATTGTGTCAAGCCTTATTTAGTATTGATCACTTTGGGTTTCCACATGTCTTACACCCAAGTCAGAATAAAGACCTATTATTATATAATGTAGTATTTCCAAACAAATCAGTAAATGTATTTAAATAATATTTGTGTTTTATTTGCTTACACATATTAGGAACAGTTTCTTGAGCAAGCATACTAATCAATGTTGCTGCATACCATGTAGCCAGAGTAGATATGTGAAGGGTGAAGAGGATGTTAATTGCAAAAAAATTGAGCGATGGCTCAGGAAATGGAGTCTTTCAGGAAAAAAAAGAGCTGGAGCTGGGTGAACTATGATGTAGCTAATAACAAAGACAATCTTTGCTGTTGTGACTGGCCCACAATTATACCTGGAGGTTTATCCCCAGCACCATGCATGGTCTGCTTTCACATTCTGAACAACTGTTACAACCTTTGACTGCAGGCCTACTTTAATCTTTCTCCAATGTGTTCCACACATTTATTTGAACATAAATAAGCCAGCCGATGTGGCAAGGGTCATATTATCCTTGACCCCAGGAGTTTGCAGCTCACTGACTCATCAGCTATTACTCCCATCATGCAGTGCTGCGGATCAGCTGTCTGGGGGAATCACTTTGATGTCTACGAGGCCAATGATGATTGAGCAGCCCAGTAAAAGGGACTCTTCTTCCTTGTCGCCTGCGATGCACTTGAAGGAGAGTTGGGAAGGGAACGCTTGAAGGGCCGTTCCCTCACAAGGATATTTATCACAGGCGGGCCAATCTGTTTTACGCTCAGGAGACTCCCAGACGGCCCCCTAATAAACGCTTAGAGAGGATGAAATATTCATGCCGTTAAATATGGATCCTAGAGCAGTCGTCGCACATTAAACACCGTCAATACTGATCAGCACTGACAACAGTCTTTGCTCCTACTCCAGAATTTTCCCCCACTAGATTCCCCTATGGCCTGTGCCTGTAGATTTTTGGACAGAGAATTCAGCCATGCAGAATGGAAGGAGCGATGTCTTAGGATGTGAGACGGGGTGCTAGAGAGGTGCGCCGACATGTGTTTATGATGAGCGGGTGCAGCAGTCAGATGTGTCGGGCTCTTTTTATCGATGCAAACTAACTAACCGTAAAACAGAGATTGCTGCTCCAGCAGCAGAAGCTGTTCTCCCAAGACAGCTCATGCAACATCAAGATCAAATATAACACAAACTATCTCTCATATATACATGCAGCCAGTTACAATTCAGCTGATGATTTTACGTCCCTCCAAGTAGCAGCCATGTTGAAGGACCTCATATTATTTGGGAACATCAAGAATCTGTCAGACATGGTGGCCACCACAGTAAAATCATGTGAGGGACTAAATGGATCAGCATGGGTCTATCTGTCCATGTGTTTGTCCATCTGTCATGTACAGTACATCAGATGCCCCTGACTGGATTTTGTTAGAGATGTAAGGAATAACTGGTGCTAGTCCTTTGTTTAAAATTCTCAAAATTACAGTCAATGGCCTATCGTGGATCACATCTTTCAAGTTGTAAGGTTTCAAGTGTCAACATGAGTTGTTAGTGTTAAAGTCTAAACTGAGATGCAAGCCTTTTTGAGTATGGTCATTAGATTCATTTAGAGTTGACACTTCTGGCCCTTTGCCCAGGGAGAATGAGAGAGATATTACACTGCCAAATTTAAAGAGGAACTAACATTTTACACAGTGGTGCTTTTCGCTAAATGCTAATAATGGCAAACTAGTATGCTCACATTGACTATAACATGCTGATGTTTAGCAGGTATAATGTGTACCATGTTCACCATCTTAGTCCAGTGTGTTAGAATGCTAATAACATAGTTACATTTGCTAATTAGCATTAAACACAAGGTACAGCTCAGCCAATGGGAATGTCAGGTGATAAAGAAGCTTCCAGCACCGCCAGAGCGAGACTGAAAGCTGGCATCAAGGAGGTGAAGCGGAGACATCAGCAGAGGCTGGACAGAGACCCCAACACCAACAACACCAAAGATATGTGGCAGGCCATCAAAAACATCACAGGGTACAAAAGCAGGAGCTCCCCCATCATGTGTGAGGCCACATTACCAGAGGAACTTTTAAACCTTTTATGCTCGTTTTGATCTCTTCAACAAAAAGCCAGCTTTCAATGTGTGATGTGTATTTTGTTTCTATTCTTTGTGTATTGACTTGTTTGTGTTTTATCTATTGAATTCCAACCACTATGTGATGTGTAATTTATTTTTCCTTTGATTGTACATTGACTTGTTTTATGTTTATTCAATGTTTTCACCACTGTGCTCTACTTCCTGAGCCATGCCACCCCCACACCGTCTAACTAACTGAAGTATAGGATTCCCCACCAGCTAGAACTTGCACATACCGGTATACACAGTTTTGGTTTTGATTAGAATTCGAGCGTCATTTGGATGCAAGGTCGGATACATTCTTAAGATTCCGGTTCAAAGCAGTCAAAGCAACCAAAGAAACCTTAAACTTCGCAGTCCGGTCTCCCTCAATTATTACCTTATAAATCAACTAGCGGGCCTTTTGAATCTGATTCTCTGAGACTAACATGATCTACAGAATTGATTTTCATCCACAGAATTAATTGGGTCAAGATTCAGTGGCCTCTTTTTATAGTTTGCTTTATAACATTTTACACATGTCAATTATTAAAACCCTATCTGTCAGGGTTTGTGGTGGAGAGGTAGGTTGGTGGACCCAAATGCAGGACAAAAGGCAGAGGAGGTGCAGTCCAAACAGTTTATTGTGGCAAAACAAAAGGCGAGCACACTTACGGGCAGAGTGGCTGGTAGTCCAAAACAAAGTAATCCAAACAAGATCCAGAATACACAGATAATCCAAATAGGGGCAGAGACAAGGCAGGCACAGAGCAACACATGACAGCGCATCAACACGCAACAATGACCGGACAGGAAATGAACAGAAACACCAAACATTTATACACAGGGACTAACGAGAAGGGCAGGAGCAACACAGGTGAGTGGGATCAGGGCTAACGAGGCAGGCAGAGAGACAGCAGGGGGAAAGAGAGAGACGCTCACAGATGCAAAACACAAGACCATACATTAAGTGGAACACAAAGTATTTAGTGGACAAGCGAGCAGAGGAATACTGGGGGAACAGACATAAGCAAACAGATCAGAAATAACCACCAACAAGGAACACAGACTGAAACAAAGATAACACAAAACTTAGAGCAGACATGGGCAACACACAGAAGTACACAGACCAGGAGAAAACACAGACATGAACTGAGACACAAGAACTAACAGAACACAAGACCAGGAACATGACAACTGACTAACAGGACTGAGTACGAGCAGAGACGGGACCAACTGGAAAACAGGACTGGGAACTAAGACATGGAACCAGCACACAGACTAAATAACAGAATAATGAAATTAAACAGATCAGACACGCCCACAGCATGACACTATCAGTATCAGAAACTGTCCATCAATTTTGTAGGTGGTAGCAAGCAGTACCCTGAAGTCTGTTGTGGTGCTGGATGTAATAAACGACAACATGTTTTGACCAGATATGATGTTTGAAACAATGTTAATGGATTTATGAGAAAGCCCAGACTGCTTCTTTTAATGTTCATATAAAGCTACATTTTGCATTAATAGAATATAAATACAATTCTACCTCAGTAAGGCCAGCAGAGTTGCACTACAAGACTCTTTACATATACTTACAAAAGCGTGTGGTTTGAAATGACACTTACTCGATTTTTTTATCTTTCTGTGTTTATTATTTTAAGTAGTTTTTTATTTATTCCCTACCTCCTTTGACGTTTATTTTTTTGTGTCTGAGAATCAATAAAGTAATTTACTGAAATGTGTACAATTGTAATATGTTTTCCAAATAATCCCAAGTAGTAGTAGTACAGAAAAGGCTGTGTATCATTAAGATGTAAGTGTTTTTATAGCAGGAGAAGCATATACAGTTCTGTGTTATAGGTAGGTGTAAATGTTGTAAAGTAAGAATGTTTTCAAAAATAGACATGTTAATAGATTATCTTTATCAATTAACAAAATACAAAGTGAGTGAACAGATGAAAATTTAAAATCAAATCAATATTTGATGTGACCACCCTTTGCCTTCAGAGCAGCATTGCTTCTCCTATCTGAAAGGGCTGCAGAGTATTCACAGCACTTCACAGCACTTCACTTTATCCATATGTTATGTTACCGCCTTATTCCAAAATGGATGAAATTCATTATTTTCCTCAAAATTCTACAAACAATACCTCTTAATGGCAACGTGAAAGAAGTTTGTTTTAAATCTTTGCAAATTTATTAAAAACAAAAAAGTAAATGTGCAATTATTCACAACAGGTCTGGGCTCTGGCTGGGCCACTCAAGGACATTCACAGAGTTGTCCTGTAGCCACTCCTTTGTTACCTTGGCTGTGTGCTTAGGGTTATTGTCCTTTTGAAAGATTAACATTCGCCCCAGTGTGAGGTCCAGAGCGCTCTGGAGCAGGTTTTTAATCAAGGATGTCTCTGTACTTTGCTTCATTCATCCTGCCCTGAATCCTGACTAGTCTCCCAGTTCCTCCCACTGAAAAACATCCCCACAGCATCATGAAGCTACCACCATGCTTCACTGCTCATCATGCTTCACTGCTCATCATGAGCGGTGCCTGGTTTCCTCCAGACATGACGCTCTACCATATAGTCCTGATTGGTGGAGTGCTGCAGAGATGGTTGTTCTTCTGGAAGGTTCTCCTCTCTCCACTGACACGCTGGAGCTCTGTCAGATTGACCCTCATTGTCTTGGTCACGTCCCTGACCGAGGCTCTTCTCCCCTGATCGCTCTGTTTGGCCAGGCGGCCAGCTCTACGAAGAGTCCTGGTGGTTTCAAACTGTGCTTTATTGGGACCATCTAATGCTGCAGACAGTCTCGGAGGTCTACAGACAGTTCCTTGGACTTCATGTCTTAGTTTGTGCTCTGACATGTACACTTAACTGAGGATCCTCATATAGACAGCTGTGTGCCTTTCCAAATCATGTCCAATCAACTGAATGTGCCACAGGAGGGCTCCAAACAAGTTGCAGAAACATCTCAAGGATGGAAACAGGGTGCACCTGAGCTCAATTTTGAGTGGAATGGCAAAGGCTGTGAATACTTACGTACATGTGTGTTTTTTTACATTTTTTAGTTTTTATTTTGTTTTGAATAACTGAATCTAATTAGCATAATTTGAAATTTAATTCAAGAGTTTGAAACTGGATTCCAATTAACTTGAAACTTTGCTTGTTTTTGACCATTTCCTGCACGCCTGCAGCCTGTTGCCCGGCTGTGTGTAAGTTCTCTCCTAAAGTCACACTAGAGGTTAAGAAACTACTCGTTTGTTTGCAACTAAATCAATTAGCTTTGTGGCTGCCGTTAGCCACTTGGCATCTTTGCACATCATAGAAAGCTAGATCAGGGATGGGAAACTTTGATGACAGAAAAGGCCACCAAAAATCTATCCTCACTACCAGAGGGCCAGATTGTGGCTTTCACTAGTAGCTTGCAGTAACCCCATCACTCACTAAGTCACTTATTCTACATTCGGATGTATTCATCGCGCTACTTCGCTTCTTATTTATTTACCACAGTCATGCATCCACAAGACTCTGTTACAGCAGAATAACAGCAGAAGCTACAGTATGGTAGCATGGCTTTTAAATAGCACCAGCAGCTAATAGGGGCGGCGCGCGGTGGTGCACTCTCGCACAGCAAGAAGGTTGTGGGTTCAAACCCTGGTTGCCCTGGCCTTTCTGTGTGGAGTTTACATGTTCTCTCCGGGTCCGGCTTCCTCCCACCATCCAAAGACATGCAGGCTAGGTTAATTGGTGTCTCTAAGTTGTCCTTAGGTATGAATGTGACCCTGAGATGGACTGGAACCTGTCCAGGGTGTACCCCACCTTTCGCCCGATGTCAGCTGGGATTGGCTCCAGCCCCCCTGTGAACCCTGTATGCAGGACATGTGGTTGACGATGGATGGATGGATGGATGGATGGATGGATGGATGGATGGATGGATGGATGGATGGATGGATGGATGGCAGCTAATATTTAGGCTACAGTTAAAACTTAGCGTATCGTGCAGCCTGTCCCATTTCTTCCCAGGCCGTCCGATACAGACGCTTTTTCAGGCTTTCTCAAAGCATCGGTATCTGTGAAGTCACTAGTCTACACCGTGCTGCCACTGAGCTGACAGAGAGCAGTGTGTGTTGTGTCAATGCTAATATGTTTAATAGTAAAAAGCTACACACAGTATGTTCTCCTGCTTCAATGGAAATATTCAAACTAACCGCGTAGAGCAGTCTGCACGAAAGACTGGATTATGCATACAGAAAAAAGACAAAGTATTCTTATTTCATGTGGACATGACTGATAATAAAGCAATAAATTATGAAACACACACAGAATTATCTTCTAATTTGATTTGTTTGCCAAATCGTAATTTAATATCCTGGACAACTAGAAAATAATTTAAATTTTTAAGCAATCTTCAATACTTATTGGAGCACTAACAGACCAGAATATTCATGCAGCATTCTTTAATCACACTTGATGAATACACTGTGGGAATACTGTCCTGGTGTAAGTGTGGCAGGTTATCTAATCAGGAGATGATGACTTGTCATTTACTGTCACATCCGCATCAAATTAAAAGACTGGTTGGGGGGTGGGAGGGGGGCTTGCTTGTTTGTTTTTCTTGTGTTACTCACAAAGTTAGGAAGTACTTTTGTACTCTTACTCAAGTAGTTATTTTGATGACTACTTTTACTCCTACTTGAGTACTTGTTTTTGCAAAGTAGTACTTGTTTTGCAGTACTTTTACTTGAGTAGGAGTACTACTGCTTCAGTGTTGCAGTGTTGCCTCTGTACTTGAGAAATGATTTCTTGCATTCCTGCAGGGACGGCTTTTTGCGTGTCTGTGTAACCGGCTGCCCCTGAGAACGTACTGTAACCAACTCCTCACTGGCGAGGAGAATAAAACCTATGGGCACTAGGCTGTTGCCAGTCTCTTAAGGTGTCGGGGAGAGAGGTTTAAACACTGCGCAGCCTCGCTGACTTCCGTCACATCTGCACAGGCGGGAAAGTGTGCCAAATTTGGATGGTTGGATGAAAAGCCTTCTTTGAACAGGGCTAGTTTACTCTGAAATGTGTTCATGTGTGCATAGACATCCGACACAGTTTGGCCTCTTCCCTGCAAGTGCATGTTCAGGTGAATAAGATGTGAGGTAATATCTGTAAGGAAAGCCATGTCGCAGAGAAAATCTGTATCCCTGAGTTAACTGCAGTAAGCGCTTGCATCACTGCAATGGTTTTCTTCCAAGAACACTGGGATTTCAGCGTGCAGCACAAAAAACCTTTCCAAGCACTTCCCGCGGCTCATCCATCATCTCAGTGTGCATCTGTAAATCCCCATAAGCGGCGCTCCCTTCATCCAAAAATGCAAAAAACTTGCTATGATTGAGAGACCGGTTCCCGCCCCAAATGAGATAGGTAACCTTGGTACCCAAAGCCATGACATAGCTGAAGTTCACTGTCTTGGCACAGAGAGCCTCCTGTAAGATCAAAATGAATTTTTTAAATAAAGGTAAAATAAAATTTTTAAAAATTCAGTATTGTCATGCAAAAGACACCAACTGCTTGTGTACCTTATATGAATTTTAGGTGGCTCTTGTGCAGATGAAAAGCTTGCTAACATCCATCACATCTGTACTTTCATCCAGTGCTAAGAAGTAGTATTTGCAGTCATGCATGACTTTTTTTAGCTTTCCTGCGACATGATTTTGAATTTCAAAAATTCTTCACGTCACGTGTGCAACGGGACAGAGAGACTGTTTCAAAGTTTTAAGCCACGTTATTTTCTCCAAAAGCTTTAGCCATCTCTACTGCACATTGCTTCACTGTTTCACTGTCTGACAGGGGCTTCTTTGCTTTAGCAAGCTCAAGGGAAACAGCATATGAGGACTCCTGTGTAGTTGTGGCTTTGGTAAAAAGGCTCTGCTGTCGATGTATTTTTCTTTTGAGGTCAGCAACAACAGCGGCTCTGGCAGCTCCGGTGTACATGTCATATTTGTGGATGGTGTTGTAGTGCCGACTCAAGTTAAAATTCTTTACGGCCTATTTTGTTTCCAAACACATAGGTTTGCCTTTGAATTCTAAAAAAAGATAATTGTTTCCCATCTTGCCTGGAAGACACGGTTCTCTTGGTCCGGTTTTCTTTTTTGGCCGCTCAGTTCTCTTTTTGTCGCATTTCGCTGTAGAAGAGGCACCAGGATGAGACCACATTCAAGCAGTTGCTTGGTTACAGACCTGTTGCATTTCGAGGGAGCGCCCTCTGTCGGTTACAACTAATAATAAGTTAATGAAAATATTACGCTGTGGGGCAACAAAACGGCAGTTTTACCGTTAGTGAGTATAATTCTTTGACCCAACCTGTGGCATGTGTAACTATTTAGTTTCCGCAGTGTAACAGTTTAAATATAAATATAGTGTTTTTATTTTAAAAACACTATATGTGTTTTTGTATACTATATGTGCAGTGTTTTAATTTAATTAAAATTAAATACATATAATATATTTATTTATAAAATAAATATTTTAAATAAATAATACTATAATATAATAATATAATATATAATTATATAATTTAATTATATAACATATACATGCACACATACATATTGTCACAAAACTAATTCTCCCACAGCCACCATGGTTGCAGGGAGCACTGTGACACAACTTCAAACACAGCAGTGTTTCACTGGCCAGCTGAGATGTTGTGAACCATGACTGACGAGTCACTTTGTCATGTGATGTGGATAAATGGAACACTGCCAGTGTCTCACAGGTTAAGTCCCTGGGGATATCATCATCAGTGTGCGACAGAGAGTTTGATTTAATGAAAACCAGCGACTGGCTGCTGACGCTCCAGCAGACTGCAGGCTGGTTTTCCCCACAGTGCAGTGCACTCATCTAGAAGCAGGAAGTAAACAAATAATGCCACAGGCTAAACAGCTGGGCGAGTGGGCTGTAAGAAGAGACACAAGTGATCGCTGCGCCGGTTTAGGCTAATGCATCTGTTTGTAGATGTGTGGACCAATACTTGATTAGTATTTAAAACAGCATGTGGCCCAGTCAGGCATGTGAATTCACTTGTTATAAACAGTGGTTTAGCTGCATAATCAGTCACTTCTTCAATTGGAATTTCAGCACCTGTATCATTAAATTATATTCATTATCTGAAATTATTGAAATATATAGTGTGAATTAAAAAGAATGGGATAGCACTACTTGATAGTATTTGAAGTAGAGGTGTGAGCTGATGTTGATGAGCAGAGGATTCTGAAACAGATGGGAAAAAAACATTTTTATATGAAAAAAAACCCCAAAACTCGCACAAATTCACTCTTTATTTACAGGTAATATTCATTAGGGTTCGATTCTGAGATCCTTTTTGGTCATTTTAAATGGTGTAAAGTGTAGATGGTGTAAAATAAATATATTTTCCTTTCAGAGACTGTTAACAGTTGTCTATGTGGACTTTTTTAAATTCACAACACCAGCATTTACAGAATTTTCTAGTGCATCCACGTGCTCCTACAATCTAACATACCAAGCCAGGTCACCAGCCTGTGATCTGGATTGTCTGCCATTTAACTTGACATTTTGCATGTGATTTTGGAAACTGATTTAAAAGTGTGACAGAGTATGATTTTGATTTTGAGTTGCCAGGTAGGTATTTATTGAATGTACAGTGCTCTACAACACACACATTCTCTATGTTTTATAGTTTCTGTGTTTTGTTCTTAGACAGAGCCACTATACAGTAAATCCACGACTAAACGGGAAAATTATTAAAACTCATTTGTCTTCTAAAGTGACCCATATTAATGCGGCGTCCCTATCAGCAAGACAACATCATTTGTCAATGCCTTCCAAAATGAAAGTTTTATGTAATCTATATGACTCTTTTCTGATCTCCCACATCTACGGCTGAGTTTTGGTTAAGTTTAGGCATTAAAACTATGGTTAGGAAAAGATTGTGGTCATGGTTAATAGAAACCAATATTTACTGATGGTTGGAAAAGGATGTATGTAAAAACTTCCTTGAGATCTCTAAATCATAAACATTGTTTATCCAACCTTTCAGGCATCCGCCTGATGGAACTACTTCTACCTGTGCTTCTGACAGAAAATAGTCACAGTGCACATGGAACAGCATTTTGTTGTGTTAAAGCATTCGAATAACAGACTGATGCTGTTGAAAGAAAGGTATACAAAACATCCACCAACTTGGCACATGGACACATCAATTTATATAACATCATTTTATCTTTCAAGAAATCCATTGCCATCACAGGAGCAGGAGTGCACATGTTGCACTTTTTTCAAATATCACTGAGGTAAAATTAAACATTAACGTTTTTTTTTTCATTGTTTTTCCTTTCCCAAGGTCTGATTCGGTTGCAAGAACTTATAAAGGCGCCGTCCCGGTACAACATCCGGTTAAAGATCCGGCAGCTGCCCGCAGAGACCAAGGATGCCAAGCCGCTCTTAAAGGAGATGAAGAGGGGGAAGGAATTCCACATCATCTTTGACTGTGGTCACGAAATGGCTGCTGGGATCCTGAAGCAGGTGTGTTTTTGTATGTACAGTGGGGTGGTGATGGCATATTGGATAAGACACGTGCCTTTTGTGCAAGAGAACTGGGTTCAATCCCCCATTCTGACACATCCACCAATGTGTCCCTCAGCAAGACACTTAACCCCTTGTTGCCCCAGAGGTGTGACCTCTTATACATAGCAACTGTAAGTTGAATAAAAGCATCAGCTAAATGAATAAACATAATGTAGCAATATTTATAGGTCTGTAGCTCTACATGCTTGTACATTCTTACATTTCTGTGGAGACAAATCATTTGAGTCCTCAAGTGGGAAATGCAGCAGGTGACAGTTGTAAGAGTCTGAATCAATGCACAGTCAAGAAGATAGCTTCTCTCTATTATTGTCTGCTAATGCACACTGAAACTGTAGAACTGTAGCTTTCACTTATGTCAACAATTTTGTGTGAAACATTTTGTAGTGCAATGAGAAAACTGTTATGAACTGGCTCTATACAAATAAAATTATTATTCTTCTTCTTCTTCTTATTATTATTATTATTATTATTATTATTATTATTATTATTATTATTATTATTATTATTATTATTATATCTTAGGTATTATTTAAACACTTTGAGGTTACCAGAGAAACAGAGTTATGGCTTGTGAAAAACTAGATTTTGATGTGTTTTGCAAAAACACACGAAGATAAATAAATAAAATCTAAATAAATAAATGATCTTAATTTTTACCTTTGGCAAGTGACTGTAGTATAAGCTGAATAATGCACTTCGAGGTGTCTATTGTGTTTGATAAAGAGCCTGGTCTAGTTTGCATTTTGGTACCCTGATGGAAGCTTAGAATGGCTGTAATAATAATACAAGTAGTAAATATAGTTGCTAAGAATAGTTATCAGACCAATTATGACTCATCTCATCATCCCAACTTTTTACTTGTGATTATGTCTTGATTATCAAATTCACTTAAATAAGAGATTGTTATATTGTACTACTGTTGTGCTCAATCCTCCTCTTTGTCTACATGATGGACTCTTCTTGGTCAGACCATAAAATAACTTCACACGTGATGTTTGTGCTGAGAGCATTAACCATTCCAAATCCATAGGAACAGTTAGTGTGACACTTGTTACCAATTCACCACAGAGATACAGCTCTCAGCCAGCACAACCACGTCAATACCCATACACACACAACCCATGCAAACGAATGTGTCACAGCCGAACATAACAACACGTGCAGGAATGACTAGCACAGCTGCCGAGGGTACGGCAATTCGTAAAAAAAATCACCACGACCTTTCAGGTGCTCCGTGGTGATAAGCCAAGTCTTGGTAAAAAATGTCTTTATCCTTTTGTTCCAGCCCACCACTGCACACCAAAGATCTGAGCTTCTTATCTAAATTGAGTCAGTTTAGCTTTAAACTGGTCACAGATATTTTGTAAATTACATGTCTATTTAATCTACAGATTTAGGGGATCAGGGAGTAAAACCTGCCTTGCATTGCCTTAAGGAGCTGCCAGTCCCACAAAATCTATTTCATTAATAGTTCATGAATGAGCTGTTTACAGAACTTGCTTGGGTTTTCCGTGGCCAAAAGAATGTCATTTGGCATAAAAGTGGAACTTTGCAATGAGTAACAAGCATTCAGATTTCTGCTGCTTGCAGGATTTATGAAATATTCAAGACTGCATGATTCACCCCCAGCACTAACTCTCTCAGCGTTTTTAATGCCTGAGTGATTGCTGGGGAAGGTCACGGAGTCCTTTCATTAATAATGTGAGAGAGAAACCCTGCTAATGGGAGGTAATGAAAGACTCAACTGTTCTGTTCTGATATTCTCATTACATGACAAACCAATAAGTTAGAGATTTCAAGTACTCTTCATCGGCTATCAGCCATCAGTCAAGCCCCAAATATGTAGATACAACGTGAGAAGATGAATATTCATTTGATGAATTCATTTCTATGTTTCCAACACAGAGATTGACACAAACACAAAATGTTAAGTATACAATTCAAAAACTATGACTAGGTCTTATTGTCCATGCTGTACCTGTATATTTCCCTACGGTAATCACTGACTTCAGTCGCTTTCACCCAAACCAATGAGTGTGCTTGCATCTGTCTTTTCTATCTTTTCTCTGCAACTCTGCATCATGATTTACAGAATTATCACTTTAAAAATTAACAGCTGCAGTAAAACTGTTTTTTACACTTTGATGGTTAAACTTTGCAATAAATCCTCTGTTCCCCTTCGAGGGGAACTCGAACTGCGTCGGTGACGACACTATGGGAACGCCTTTAGGCGAGGCAGGGCTGAATGTGAATGAAATCACTCCAATCCTATTGGCTTAGGGAGAACGGTAGCATGTGACGGCTGAACCGTGCATGATATAAGCACGCCGGCACATAGATACGCTAGCTTTTTTCTATTCAGCAGGCACTTTGGCGTATGTTGTTAGTGAAAGCTCCCACATCCTGAATAATGGCTAGCAGATACTCACATGGAGATCGGAAGAGCAGCGCGTCCTCTGAGGCAAACCAGTTCCGCAGATGTGCACCTCCCTGCAAAAGGTTTCTCACGGTAGGAGATTCCCATGAACTGTGTGTTGCTTGTTTGGGCCTGCCGCACGCTACAGCAGCTCTCGAGGGAGCTGGTTGTGGTCATTGCGAGGCCCTCCCCATGCGGGTACTGAGGTCCCGCATGGCACTCTTCTCGAGGACGGCAGGATACGCCTCCCGCGGCTCGGCCCGGCGGTTGCTGAGGCACATCGCCAGCTTCAGTCTTGGGGATCGCAGCAGGACCTGCTGGAGGATTTTGAGACGGCTGAGGCCCTTCTCTGCCTTCATCCGCTGAATCCGACTCTCCTCGGCAGACGAGGACCCGGTTCTCAGTGTCTTCTGACCGGGGCATTCTCCGGCGAGACTGGTGCGCTTCTGGCTCTGAGGAGCTAGACGCGCTAACCGCCCTCGAGGAGGAGGAGGACTTCCGCATGTCGGGCCGACGCCATCAGAGGAGCCGACGCCCGGAGTGTGATGAGCTGCTGGAAGTGGTGACGCTGGCGGTGGCTAAGCTCAGCTTGGATTGGCCACCAGCTAGGCAGAAACCCGACACCAGCAGCAGATTGATGATCGATTCCTCCGAGCCAGCTAGCACAGCCGCAGCGCCGCCCCTGCCATTTTTTCCGGACTTACACAACGAAGTTGTGTAAGTCATGGGGAAAGCCCTTCTCTGCTCGGCTGACTACTCCCCAGCTGCGGGAATACAGCAACGTGGCTGAGATTGGAGACCATGGCTACAGCTCCATACCACGGGTGGAGGAGGATCTGGCCTGTTATCTCTCCCCTCGTACGGCATCATCTCTCCACAAGCCAGCGCTGCCCACGAGACCGTGCCGGGTGACGTCAGCGCTGGTTGGGAAAGCGTTCTCTGCAGCAGGACAGGCTGGCGCGAGTCTGCACACGATGGGAGTGTTACAGGCTTACCAGGCGGATTTGCTCCAGGAGATGGCGCAGAGGGGAGCCCCCACAGAGGAGGAGATGATAGAGTTAAGGAGAGCCACGGATTTGTCACCAGGGTGACGAAGCGAGACGGCCCGTGCAGTGGGGAGATCCATGTCTGCTCTTGTGGCCACTCGAGAGACATTTATGGCTCAATTTATCAGACATCAAGGAGAAGGACAGGAGATTCCTGTTGGATGCTCCTGTCTCCACCACTGGTTTATTTGGCGATGCGGTTAACTCTGTGGTGGACAGGTTTCGGCGGGTGAAGTCGCAAGGCGCAGGCCTTCGCAATACTTTCCCGCCGAAGCGGTCCCCGCCCGGCGGATCAACGAAGTGTTTCCCAACCATCCACCAGCACCTATCGCCAGGAGCAGAAACAGAGCGTGATGCCTCGTGGCCCCCTCAGGCAGCCTGGGGCGCGAGGCGACGCCTCGGCAACCCTCCCGACAGACAGGACTTAAGAACCGCCATTCAGTCGCTGAGGAGCCAGACGAAAAGGTCCTGACTTTATGCTCCAGCCACGGAGGCCGACTGAGGTCCCTCCAGAGTGGCCAATAGCGTTGTTTTCCGCCGCCAGGCGCTGGACGCGCTAACCACCACCGAACCTTCACCGCTCTGCCGACCTCGAGGCGGCAGCCGCCAGAGGTTCGCTCCCAGACTCGCGGGTTCTCGGGTCTTTTCCTGCCAGTTTGCTTCAGGAGACCATCCGAGACCAGCACGACGCGACCGCCTCCAACCCCGAGGGGTTGGTCCCGCTGGCAGTGTTCGCAGGAGCCTGGCGGGACATATCAGAGATATCCCTTGGGTCCTGAGCACCGCCACCGTGGGATACAGGCTGCAGTTCCGGTTCGCCCACCCAGGTTCAACGGGCTGGTCCAGACCGGGTTCGCCCGAACAGCATTCGGTGCTCGGACAGGAAGTACGCGACACTACTGGAGAAAGGGGCTGTAGAGATCGCTCTCCGCCGAAAGCGGGTCAGGTTTTACAGCCGCTACTTCATCATCCCCAAAGGACGGAGGCCTGCGCCCGATCCTGGATTTGCGGGTCCTGAACCGGTCTCTGAGGAGATTCAGGTTCAAGATGCTCACCATCCCCGCCATCGTGAGTCACATCCGGTCCGAGGACTGGTTTGTCACCATAGATCTCAAAGATGCGCACTTCCATATCCCTATCCATCCTTCTCACAGGAAGTTCCTGAGGTTCGCCTTTGGGGCGTGGCATACCAGTACCGGGTCCTTCCCTTCGGCCTAGCACTCTCTCCTCGCACCTTCACCAAGTGCATGGATGCAGCACTAACCCCCCTGAGACTCCAGGGCATCAGAGTGCTCAATTATATCGACGACTGGCTTATCCTGGCGCAGTCTCGGACTTGGCGGTCCGGCATCGAGATGTCGTTCTCGGCCATCTTCAACGCTTAGGGCTGAGGCTCAACGTGAAGAAAAGTGTGTTGGTGCCCACCCAAAGAACACTGTTCGTAGGAGTGGTATGGGACTCAGGAACGATGCAGGCACAGCTGTCTCCAGCACGTATCCAGTCCATTCTGACCACGGTGGAGAGAGTGAAACTGGACCAAGCCATCACAAGGAAACACTTCCAGCGGATTTTGGGCCTCATGGCGGCAGCTTCCAGCTGCAATACCTTCTGGTCTACTGCACATGAGAGCCCTGCAGTGGTGGCTGAAGACCAAGGGATTCTCCCCAGGGAAACTGCTCCGCCTGGTACGTGTCACGCACAGATGTCTTCGTGCACTATCAGTGTGGAAGAAGCCTTGGTTCTTGTCCCAGGGACCCAGGTTAGGAGCATCTTGTCGCCGTGTAATCGCTCTCGACAGATGCTTCCCTCACTGGGTGGGCGCGGTCATGGGAGACCGCCGGCGCACGGGTCTGGCAGGAGCATCATTCGCCATGGCACATCAACTGCCTCGAGATGCTGGCAGTGTTCCGGGCTCTGAGGAGCTTCCTGCCAGAACTCCAGGGTCACCACGCCCTTGTCAGGACCGACAATACGGCAGTGGTGGCCTATCTGAATCACCAGGGGGTCTGCGCTCACGCCTCTTTGCAGACTGGCACACCAGATCCTCCTGTGGTCCCGACGGAAGCTTCTGTCCATCAGAGCAATGTTCATTCCGGGACATCAGAATCAGGGAGCAGACTTGCTGTCGAGACAGGGGCTGAGGCCCGGGGAATGGAGACTCCACCCGGAGGTGGTGGAGGCATTGTGCGGAAGGTTCGGGCCCATAGATGTGGATCTGTTTGCGTCTCAAGAGACTACGCACTGTCCCCTGTGGTTTTCCCTGACACCACCGGCCCCACTAGGATTGGACGCCATGGTACACTCGTGGCCGAGGCTACGCCTGCACGCTGCTTCCCCAGTGTCTCTGCTTCCGGGATCCTGGAGAGGGTCCGCCAGGACGGTATTCAACTACTGCTAGTAGCGCCGTTCTGGCCGACCCGGGTGTGGTTCTCGGACTTGCTGGAGCTCCTAGAAGGTCAGCCATGGCAGGTCCCTCTGAGGAGAGACCTGTTGTCCCGGGAGGGGGGCCGGGTTCTCCACCCTCGCCCCGCCCTGTGGCAGCTGTGGGTCTGGCCCTTGAGGGGGCACAGTACCTAGAGGCGGGCTCTGACGACAGGAGCAGTCGAGACACTCCTTAGCTCCAGGGCCCCATCCACACGGGAGGATGTACGGCATCAAATGGAGGGTGTTCTCCACATGGTGCAGAGAACGCAGGCTAGACCCAGTTACCTGCCCCGGTGGTTCAGGTACTGGAGTTTCTGCAGGACCGCTCTCAGCTGGCCTTTCCCCATCCACCCTCAAGGTGTATGTGGCAGCCATATCGGCTTTCCACACCCTTGGTAGGGCTGGGTCTCTGGGAAAGCTCCCGCTGGTGGTTCGATTCCTCCGTGGGACCCGTGAGGATGAGACCTGCGACTCGCCTCTAGAGTTCCCACCTGGGACCTGGCAGTGGTGCTCGAGCTCTGGCTGAGGCCCCTTCGAGCCCCCTTGAGTCGGCTGGAGGCCAAGTACCTGACCCTTAAGATGGCCTTTCTCCTCGCTATCACTTCTCTGAGGAGGGTGGGGACCTCCAGGCGCTATCAGTGGCTCCGCAATGCCTGGAGTTTGCCCCGGGAATAGGAGTGCCATCCTGCACACTTTCTCCGGGATACATTCCTAAGGTGCAGTCCAGTGTAAGGGGTCCCGTGGTACTGCAGACGCTTTCATCCTCCACCTCATGTGACGGGCGGAAGATGAGAGGCTTCATTTGCTCTGCCCTGTCAGAGCTTTGAGTATATTTACTCAGAGGTCCTCTCAATGGAGGAGGGCAGACCAATTGCTGGTGTGTTTCGGGTCCCCAAGGCTGGGCTCCCCGCTCCAAGCATACTATCAGCAATTGGATCGTGCAGACTATCTCCCTGGCCTATCAGGTGCGCAGATTGCCTTCACCTATGGCCGTAAGGGCTCACTCCACGAGAGGTATGGCAGCCTCCACGGCTCTCCTCTCTGGGGCATCTCTTCAGGAGGTCTGTGATGCAGCTGGCTGGGCCACTCCTCACACCTTCATGAGGTTTTATAGTCTGGACCTTCCCTCCGCACCCGGCACCAGAGCGCTCTCTCTCTAGTCGTGCCCTCAGGTTGCCTGCACGCTAGGGCAGGCGGGCTTTCGGCGCGCATAGTGGGTATCTCGTTCCCATAGTGTCGCCACCGACGCAGTTCGAAGTTCCCTCGGAGGGAACGCCTCGGTTACGTAGGTAACCCTTGTTCCCCGAGAAAGGGGAACGAGACACTGCGTCGGTTCGCCGCTCCTCTCCCCGCCTGGAGTGCCTTGCTTCATAGTAAAGAGCTAACGTATCTATGTGCCGGCGTGCTTATATACGCCCACGGTTACGCCGTCACATGCTACCGTTCTCCCTAAGCCAATAGGATTGGAGTGATTTCATTCACATTCAGCCCTGCCTCGCCTAAAGCGTGCTCCCATAGTGT